>OX463856.1:33377471-34018331 GCA_949825065.1 Odontocerum albicorne
CCCTTTTGGATGTCTGAAATCGCGGATAATACTGAAACCTGCATGCACTCGTATATAGTACTATTGGGTTGAGTCATAAATAATTTTTGTAATGGGGAAAAAATGTACTGATATGTTAGTAACAAGTGTTTACCTATATTATTTAGAGTTAAGGCATTAACTTGTGGAAGTTTAACCTTTCCTTCCCTGTGTTGGGTATCTTCTACACGTTGCTTCTAATAACCATCAATATCTTTATAAATATAATAAATACAAGGTTAAGATTTTAGGTATTCCTCCATAATATATTTACGAATTGATTTAAAAAATAATATTTATAATAATCAGAATTTATCGACTACATCGTAGGTGTTTTGTAAAGATTGAAAACAAATTCGCATTTAAACGCTGCGAGTGCCTCGTCTTGACGATAGGTGAAGAGTATGCGGGAAGCGCGACACTATATTCGCATCTCACTCTTGCATACTCCACTGAATTGCGAGGAGCTGAATTGTCTCAACGTCGCAAGCATAAGGGTAAGCGCCGGGGTATGCGACTGACGTTCTGCGCCACAGTAGCTTCTAGGTTTGCAAATAGGTTACACGTACGCCCGTTCCGTGAACGTTGCCAGATGGTTTTTTAATGTGTACAGCAAATAAATCTCAATTATTATAATTTTTAACTTCAATTATAATTAATTAAGGGGATTATCTATGAACGTTCTTATTTTTCCGATTTAAAATCGCTATCACTACCCAACACCGGAGCACGCGTTCCAATTTTAACTCCGTAAGGAAAGGGTTAAATACATTGTAATTTATTTTATCAAACACTGTTTATTCCACTTTTTGTAACGGTATAACCCTACCGGTTTGAAGGCTTTCCCCTCATCATAAGTGGAGCACAAACAAGAATGAATTCTGTTCAAACTGGTACCGACATACACGCTTCTAACGGTAAACATTCGGGTTGGGACTATATGGGGGGGCGGAGGGAGGAGATAACCTCAGCTTGATTCTTGGAGTATATGTGTTTGCCAGATGTTCTCCCCGATGCACTGACTTAGAAATTTCTAGGGCCTCTAATCTGACCACTTTATTTCCGTTACTACTGATGTGTAAGAATTTGGCATCATCGATAGAAAATGTATGGTTTTTACGGCGTCAATGATTAGCTTTTTCAGAATAAATTTGAGGATTCGTTAAGGCGGATTTGTGTTCACGAAATATTTTTTCAAAAGATCTTGCTGTCTTTCCTATGAAGTCTTTCCTATGTCAGCACATAAAAGTTTATACACACCACTGTTCCTAAGTATTCCATTTTTGCCTTTGCCGTTAAATAAGAGTTTCCGGAGATTGAAATTAGTGTTAAAAGCTGGCTTTATGTGACTTGGAATTATTTCGGTTATTTCGTATGTTATGTTTTTTTATAAATATGACTGCTCCATTTATAGGTATGATTAAACGTGTCAAGAGATTTCGTTTCGTATTACAGAAAAACAACCAGCCCATCATGTCGTCTCCTTGCTGCGGTTGGCAGATATGACAGAGCTTCAGACTTTCCTATCTCAACGTTCATATTTCGCCTCTTCCACATTCAAACACCTTCACATACAGCTCATACGACTTTTTTTACTTCTTACGTTTCCTTTTTGCAAATCCCATTCACTTGATCCAATCATACTTTTCTTAATCTTCTACTTCATGTTTCACACAAATTATAAAAAATTGCACTGATATTTGTTTTGTTAGTCCTTCGTTTATTCATTCCACGGGTCGCAACCATTTCAGAGTGGTGTTCTTCTTCTAGCTTAACACATCTGCATTAACTTCAAATTTATATTAAATCACTTCGTTCCGAATTCTGTCATATATTGCCAGTCAATATTTTCTTATAAGTGCATTCATTTCTTCGGCTCTTTTCAGTTTTTTCCGTGTTCACGTTTCCCTCCCATACTTCAGAGATGGTACTAAAATACCGAAGTGGATTGCCACCTTAAGAGATTTTGGCATTTTCCAGTGAAATATTCACAGTGCATGCATTTTCATTTAGTTGGCTCTGTTAACTATTTTTCTACGTTCAAGTTTCCTGTCCAGTTCGAGTATAAATATTTAAATGCTCCATTGCCTTTGTTTCATATCGCTACACGCCATTCGATATCCTCCATAACTCTACCCTCATTTGAATAAAATCTACCTTAATAACAGAATTCTTCAACTTTCTCTTATCTTTCCTTACACACCCATAAATCACATTTACTTTTCTTTTCTCACTTTTCTATCATCATGACTGGATTTCGTAACACATTTCCTCAGATCTTTCTCTTTATATCTTTCACACAATTTACTTTTAATACTCTGTAATTCATCTTCATTCTCTGCTAACACTTCCATATACCATCAGCAAACATTAATTCCTACACATTCCCTTTAGTGATTTGTATGCAATCCTTTGATCCCTGTTGTTCTAACACGTCAGTTTTTTAAATTATTTTTGACGGAGTATTTCAATCATTCATCGTCTTTGCTCTCATCCTGAACTTTGATATGAATCGTTTCCTTTTTATTTTGTTTTTCACCATCATCGATACACCCAACCTTTCTCAGTCAGCCTCTTCAATTATCTTTCCCAGATTTATGTCAACCGGTCTGATTTATGTCCAAGCGGTCTCTCACTGAAGAAGCCTGCAAGAAAGCATTCATTTTGGAAAACTTAGACACTTTCTCTCTCTCCGTGGTTGCAGTCCTAAGACTGGTTTGCAGCAATTTCAACTCTTCTCCTCCATTCCCCCCTGTCCTGTGCGGCTCTTTTTAAATCTGTATATGTTGAGCAGCGCACGTCCACCAACAGGTCCTCCAGGTACTCTCGGCGTGGGCGTCCCCTAGAGTTTGTCCCCTCGGTCATACCCTCCATTATGGCATGCAAGAGGCCCTCTTGTCGTATTATATGACCGATCCATCTTGCACGCTTTTCGGACAGGATCCTGAGCAGGTGCCTTCCTCCTTCGATTCGTTGGAGAACCTCTTCATTTGTGATGCGGTCTCTCCAGGAAATTCCTAATAGTCTTCTATAGGACCACATCTCAAAAGCCTCTAGTCTTCGTCTATCTCTTATGTTGCTGAAAGGTTGGTTGTTGGTTGGTCTCTATGGTTGCTGAAAGTGAAGAGGAACTACAAGAGGCCTTAACAACTATGGAAAGCATTCTTCAAAATAACTACAGTATGAAGATAAATAAAGACAAAACAAAGCTGCTGACTGTAGGCCGAACGCAACACCAGATGAGAATAGTGATGTCGGGTAAACCACTAAAGAACACCAAGGAGTTTGTCTACCACGGGAGCAAAATAACATGGGACGGTCGGTCCAAGAGCGAGGTCGACAGCCGCATACATCAGGCTAGACTTGCATTTAATAAAAGGTCGAAAATAATAGAATCAAATAATATAGACCTAAAACTGAGAATACCCCTCATCAAGACCTATGTATGGAGTATCTTGATGTACGGCTGCGAGACATGGTGCCTATCCGAAAGAGATAGACGAAGACTAGAGGCTTTTGAGATGTGGTCCTATAGAAGACACTTTGAGTATACCATATTCCTAACAAGTATCATATCAATTAAAGCTGAAAATTTTCGATATTATTATTCAAAAGTTTCAACTGTAGATAGTTCATACAATCCCAATGTTTAATAAAAAAAGGCGGTGGTTTTACGAATTTCCATTTTGTTTTGTATGTATTAGTTCCAACGAAAAGAGAAAAAAAATCTGTTTTATTCTACAAATATTTGTTAAAAAGCAACGTATTGGTTATTGGGGAAAATGTTCGATACGTGAACCGTATTCATAAAAAAATAAAACAGTTTTCTCGTCGTAATCGTTTCGAAACGAAAATGAATAAATCCATTTCTCGAAATATTTCTGCTTATTGAGATCCATGGGGGATGGGGTGGGGAATATCGTTCTGTATTGGTCAGAACTATATTCTGCTTATTGAGATCCATGGGGGATGGGGTGGGGAATATCGTTCTGTATTGGTCAGAACTATATTCTGCTTATTGAGATCCATGGGGGATGGGGTGGAGAATATCGTTCTGTATTGGTCAGAACTATATTCTGCTTATTGAGATCCATGGGGGATGGGGTGGGGAATATCGTTCTGTATTGGTCAGAACTATATTCTGCTTATTGAGATCCATGGGGGATGGGGTGGGGAATATCGTTCTGTATTGGTCAGAACTATATTCTGCTTATTGAGATCCATGGGGGATGGGGTGGGGAATATCGTTCTGTATTGGTCAGAACTATATTCTGATTTGTGATATTTTTAATCAAAAGCTTCGACTTGAACTTTCTGGAACTTCGTATCATAATATTAAATAAAAACTGACTTTGTTATCCTACTAATTAGGTTGATCCCTGCTACACGTTTTTTTACTTCCTATTTTACCGAGATTCTTTTTAGGCGGGACGATCTTTTATAACTATTGTAATTGAATATTGTTGAATATAATTGTAATTTATTTTTAACAAACACTGTTTATTCCACTTTTTTATGACGGTATAACCCTACCGGTTTCAAGGCTTTCACCTCATCTTCAGGGGAGCGCAAACAAGACTAAATGCTGTTCGAACTGGCACCGATATAGACACTTCAACGGTTGGAGGCGGGAGGGGTGAGGGGAAGGCTAGGTATAATTTCGGCCAAGAGCGGGGAGATTTTGGGGAAATAACTATTCAACAGATGCTCCGATCGGTATACTGACTTAGAAATTTCTAGGGCCTCTAATCTGTCCAATTTATTTCCGTTGCCGCTAATATGTAAGAATTTGGCATCATCGATAGAAAAAGTATGATTCTCACGGTGACAATGATTAGCCATTTCAGAATAAATTAGAGGATTTGTTAAGGCAGATTGGTGTTCACGAAATCTCTTTTCAAAAGATCTTCCTGTCTTTCCTATATAGAAATTATCACAGTCAGCACATAAAAGTTTATACACACCGCTGTTGCTAAGTATTCCATTTTTGCCTTTCCCATTAAATAAGAGTTTCCGGAGATTAAAGTTAGTGTAAAAAGCTGGCTTTATGTGACTTGGAATATTTTTGGTTATTTCATTTGATATATTTTTTATAAATAGGACTTTGCTCCATTTATAGGTATGCTTATAGGTGTCGTTAAATATATAAACTTTTTAGTCAGTATACCGATCGGAGCATCTGTTGAATAGTTATTTCCCCAAAATCTCCCCACTCTTGGCCGAAATTATACCTAGCCTTCCCCTCACCCCTCCCGCCTCCAACCGTTGAAGTGTCTATATCGGTGCCAGTTCGAACAGCATTTAGTCTTGTTTGCGCTCCCCTGAAGATGAGGTGAAAGCCTTGAAACCGGTAGGGTTATACCGTCATAAAAAAGTGGAATAAACAGTGTTTGTTAAAAATAAATTACAATGTCTTTAAACCTCCACAATTTTAATGCCTTAACTATAAACAACATGTTGAATATAACTTAAATTTTTTCGATTTGTGATTAATGTTAAATGTTTCCCATCGTGTCCTGAGGGAATAAAAGTTCAACTACGCGATCTCTTAATCGCAGAACTTAATATTTCATGATCAGGGAAAATTAGCATTAATAACAATACAATCGTTATTTATACTCTGCTTTGTTAGTTCTCCTCAAAGGCGCTAGAGCTCGGGATTCGTATTGACTATTATAGACAGATGAAAGAAAAATGAAAAAAAAAAAACAAGTTGACCGTTAGGATAAAAAGATGGTGGCTGTGGAAATACGATAAGTAACTTCTCCGAACCACAAAGAAACCTTATTTATTTATTTATTTAATACTTTTATTACAATACAATCTGGCGGGGTTATTGCCAGGCGGCAATCTCTTCCAACCAACTAGACAAAAGTAAATGAAGCAAGTTACATGTTCGCATAAATCATTCAAATGAATATCCATCCCCACGAAATCCATAAACACATACGTGAACACATGCCCACGAACCCCACAAAGACGGATAATCACCCGAACATTACTTTTCATATAAAGTGAGATATCATCAATCAAAAGGAGAGGAAGGGATGGTGGAGAGGTAAGGAAAAGAAAAATCAGGAATGAAACACGTTATTTTACTGACTTGAAATTAAGAGTTTTTTCAGTCGATTCTTAAAGCATGCCAAGGACGGAGCGAGTCTTATATTGGTTGGTAACTGATTCCAGAGTCTCACTTCCTGGACAGTAAAGGACGTAGACGTACCTTCGTAGATCTTCCGAAATATTATAGTTATACATTTGGCTTTAGGTTTAGTATATTGTATGTGTTTAGTGTTCGTATTAAATTATCAATTTAGGCAAGATTTAAAAAAAAAAGTAACAATCAAGAGCTTCTTAAAGCTGTAAACGAAAATTAACGCTAACCAGTAATAAAGATCATTATTTTTTAAATATTATGCGATAAAAATATTACTGTTGCAACAGAAAAATCCATATTTTATAATAACGAAAAAAATACTGTTACCAACTACGAACTATCAAGAAAAGGACTTGAAATATAATGAATACTGCGCACAGATAATTATTTTATGTATTGTAATCTCCGGAAACGGTGATGTCAGTTAACTACCAAGATCATGTGATCTGACACCGTTGGACTATTTTCTCTGGGGTTACGTGAAAAGCCAGGTCTATAAGAATGACCCCCAATCAATTCCTGAGCTGAAGGACGAAATTATTCGCGTTATTGGTTATTTAGAACCGCAATTATGCCAACATTTCATCGAAAATTTGGACAAAAGTGTGGATATCTGTGGAGTTGCAATTGGTGGATATTTGGCGGATAATGTTTTTTGTGTTTAAATGTCATACATTATACTTCAATGACCAATAAAAGTTTTTTTGAAATAAAAGCAAATTGTGTGTTTTATTCAAGATTTTTTTTTTCAATTTGATCAATTTGAAAGACCCTTTATGAGTACGTTCGAAATAAGAGCGTTGCGTAGAATGTGTAGGAAAACCAAATATAATAGAATAACGAACGAAGATGCTTATAAAGAATGCGGATAGAAAGAAGACGTATTACAAAATATGAAGAAGAAAAAAGAGCGTTCACAAGATTCGGTCACGTAGAAAAATAAAATGATAAAAGATTTACGGAAAATATATACGAGAAGCATAGGAGAAGGCACAACGAGCTAAGAAAAAACACGGTTTAACCAAATTTATCAAATTCTGATAAAAAGAAACATCATGGCTCTATTAGGGTAGGCAGATAGAACCGACCTCCATTTCATTCTATTACTTTTTCCCTTCTGCAAAGTTATTGTACTCGTATTAAACGTTATAAACACTTTCCTGTTATAAATACTTTCCTGTTATAAACACTTTCCTGTTATAAACACTTTCCTTTTATACACACTCTCCTGTTATAAACACTTTCGTTTTATAAATACTGTTCACTCTTCTCTTTTTCAGAATTTGATTAATTAGATCGTCACATATTTTTAGCTCATTACAAACTTTTCGTATCTACTATAATCCTTGTGTATACATACATACCATCACGCCATTTCCCTGTCGGGGTAGGCATATAACAAAGAGTGCCAGACGTTCTTATTTAAATATAATACCTTAGCCATACATCTTCTCAAACAACTTCTACGATTTCTCTGACTTTCCACTTTTCCTTCTTCCAAAATATCATGTACTTAATCCAAGTATACTTTCCTTGGCCTTCTTTCACCAGTCTTTTTTCTCACATTTGCACTATTTATTTCATTTGCACTATTTATTCCAAACCATCTCAACGCACTCTTAATCATCTTACTCAACACACCAGTCTTAAGTCCACATTCATCCCTTATCACTTCATTCCGTATACCGTTATACATTGTCACTCCATGAATTCTTCTCAATTCACGCTTCTCTTCAGCATTTATCTGTCCCCTCTCAGTCTTTTTTCACGTCCACGTTTCAATCCCACACATCAAAGTTAAATGATCAAATTAATGACCTCACACATCAATTTAATGATCCCTGCTGGAACCCCGATTAAAAAAAAATGGAAGTCCAGTCTGGTTTTGACTCAGGACCCATTTAAACAAATTTCTGATTGGTTGAAAGATATTGCTACATGGTAATAATCTCACCAGGTTAAATAAATAAAAAAATATTGACACCGATATTCACTTATGGACTATCATCTTTGCAGACTTTGATACTGTCCAATTCGAGTGTATATGTTTGAGTGCCCCATTTACATTGTTTCTTAACGCTTCACGCTGTGCGATATCCCTATTAAGTGTTCCATAGTCAGAGAATATACTACCCAAATAGCAGAATTTCTCTACGGGTTCTCTCGTTTATTTTGTTTCTGAAATTTATTATTTTGTAATTTTTAATCTTATGCCCGCTGTCACAGCCTTCTTTCCTTCCACTAAACCGATGTTTATTAATTTTGTTATATTTTAAATAGTAGGTTTGAGTCTGGAGTTGTAACACCTTTGTAGAGTTTGCTCTCTAAGCGGCCCTAATTAAATGATAATGGCCAAACCATTTTAATGTTACCTTTCTCATGTTGAGTACCACATCTTCTTTTAATATACATTCTTTCCAAATGTCATCATTCACAATTCTTCCTCACATTGTTTTTCTACACATTCTACGCAGCGCTCTCATTTCTACCGGTTTTTATCTTTCTTTCATCACATATTTGTCATGTCAAATCATTTGCATATCATAATGTAGATCAAGATTACGTTTTTTATCTTTCTTTCATCAGATATTTGCCATGTCAAATCATTTGCGTATCATAATGTAGATCAAGATTACGTTTTTTATCTTTCTTTCATCACATGTTTGCCATGTCAAATCATTTGCATATCATAAAGTAGATATAGATTACGTTTTTTATCTTTCTTTCATCAGATGTTTGCCATGTCAAATCATTTGCATATCATAATGTAGATCAAGATTACGTTTTTTATCTTTCTTTCATCAGATGTTTGCCATGTCAAATCATTTGCATATCATAATGTAGATCAAGATTACGTTTTTTATTATTCTTTCATCAGATGTTTGCCATGTCAAATCATTTGCATATCATAATGTAGATCAAGATTACGTTTTTTATCTTTCTTTCATCAGATGTTTGCCATGTCAAATCATTTGCATATCATAATGTAGATCAAGATTACGTTTTTTATTATTCTTTCATCAGATGTTTGCCATGTCAAATCATTTGCATATCATAATGTAGATCAAGATTACGTTTTTTATCTTTCTTTCATCAGATGTTTGCCATGTCAAATCATTTGCATATCATAATGTAGATCAAGATTACGTTTTTTATTATTCTTTCATCAGATGTTTGCCATGTCAAATCATTTGCATATCATAATGTAGATCAAGATTACGTTTTTTATCTTTCTTTCATCAGATGTTTGCCATGTCAAATCATTTGTGTATCATAATGTAGATCAAGATTACGTTTTTTATTATTCTTTCATCAGATGTTTGCCATGTCAAATCATTTGCGTATCATAATGTAGATCAAGATTACGTTTTTTATCTTTCTTTCATCAGATGTTTGCCATGTCAAATCATTTGCATATCATAATGTAGATCAATATTATGTTTTTTATCTTTCTTTCATCAGATGTTTGCCATGTCAAATCATTTGCGTATCATAATGTAGATCAAGATTACGTTTTTTATTATTCTTTCATCAGATATTTGCCATGTCAAATCATTTGCGTATCATAATGTAGATCAATATTATGTTTTTTATCTTTCTTTCATCAGATGTTTACCATGTCAAATCATTTGCGTATCATAATGTAGATCAAGATTACGTTTTTTATCTTTCTTTCATCAGATGTTTGCCATGTCAAATCATTTGCATATCATAATGTAGATCAAAATTACGTTTTTTATCTTTCTTTCATCAGATGTTTGTCATGTCAAATCATTTGCGTATCATAATGTAGATCAAGATTACGTTTTTTATCTTTCTTTCATCAGATGTTTGTCATGTCAAATCATTTGAATATCATAATGTAGATCAAGATTTCGTTTTTTATCTTTCTTTTATCAGATGTTTGCCATGTCAAATCATTTGCGTATTATAATGTAGATCAAGATTACTTTTTTTATCTTTCTTTCATCAGATGTTTGCCATGTCAAATCATTTGCATATCATAATGTAGATCAAGATTACGTTTTTTATCTTTCTTTCATCAGATGTTTGTCATGTCAAATCATTTGAATATCATAATGTAGATCAAGATTTCGTTTTTTATCTTTCTTTCATCACATGTTTACCATGGCAAATCATTTGCATATCATAATGTAGATCAAGATTACGTTTTTTATCTTTCTTTCATCAGATGTTTGCCATGTCAAATCATTTGCATATCATAATGTAGATCAAGATTACGTTTTTTATCTTTCTTTCATCACATGTTTGCCATGTCAAATCATTTGCGTATCATAATGTAGATCAAGATTACGTTTTTTATCTTTCTTTCATCAGATGTTTGCCATGTCAAATCATTTGTGTATCATAATGTAGATCAAGATTACGTTTTTTATTATTCTTTCATCAGATGTTTGCCATGTCAAATCATTTGCGTATCATAATGTAGATCAAGATTACGTTTTTTATCTTTCTTTCATCAGATGTTTGCCATGTCAAATCATTTGCATATCATAATGTAGATCAATATTATGTTTTTTATCTTTCTTTCATCAGATGTTTGCCATGTCAAATCATTTGCGTATCATAATGTAGATCAAGATTACGTTTTTTATTATTCTTTCATCAGATATTTGCCATGTCAAATCATTTGCGTATCATAATGTAGATCAATATTATGTTTTTTATCTTTCTTTCATCAGATGTTTACCATGTCAAATCATTTGCGTATCATAATGTAGATCAAGATTACGTTTTTTATCTTTCTTTCATCAGATGTTTGCCATGTCAAATCATTTGCATATCATAATGTAGATCAAAATTACGTTTTTTATCTTTCTTTCATCAGATGTTTGTCATGTCAAATCATTTGCGTATCATAATGTAGATCAAGATTACGTTTTTTATCTTTCTTTCATCAGATGTTTGTCATGTCAAATCATTTGAATATCATAATGTAGATCAAGATTTCGTTTTTTATCTTTCTTTTATCAGATGTTTGCCATGTCAAATCATTTGCGTATTATAATGTAGATCAAGATTACTTTTTTTATCTTTCTTTCATCAGATGTTTGCCATGTCAAATCATTTGCATATCATAATGTAGATCAAGATTACGTTTTTTATCTTTCTTTCATCAGATGTTTGTCATGTCAAATCATTTGAATATCATAATGTAGATCAAGATTTCGTTTTTTATCTTTCTTTCATCACATGTTTACCATGGCAAATCATTTGCATATCATAATGTAGATCAAGATTACGTTTTTTATCTTTCTTTCATCAGATGTTTGCCATGTCAAATCATTTGCATATCATAATGTAGATCAAGATTACGTTTTTTATCTTTCTTTCATCACATGTTTGCCATGTCAAATCATTTGCGTATCATAATGTAGATCAAGATTACGTTTTTCATCTTTCTTTCATCAGATGTTTGCCATGTCAAATTATTTGCGTATCATAATGTAGATCAAGATTACGTTATTTTTTTAAACTTAAAACTATTCACAACATTTATTTTATTCGTATCAAGCAAACAAGTTAAACAACACGTGTATTTAGATTATAATTACATTTAAATTTACCGCTATAATTTTAAGTTCGAGAAAAGAGGGTGCGCGATCGAATACTTCTTACTCGCACTCAATAAAAATCACATGATATGTCCGGGACTGGGGCGGATTTGAGGCTTTATCAACCTAAATGGCAGTTCATCAACGTCCAACAAAAGAACCACCCTTCCCCGTTATATTTACAACCGAACATCATGCTGTGTTTAATTGAAAGAGTGTAAATTGACAAACACCCTGTTGTTTGGAAATTATTGCCAAGCATCGTATCATTGTACTCGTATTATACTTGTGTTGTTTAACTGTTGCCAAACATACATACCATCACGCCATTTTCTTGTCGGGGTAGGCAGAGAAGACAAAGTGCCTGATTTTTCTATTTCGATACTGTTCATTCATACACCTTCTCATACAACTACTGTGACTCTCTAATGTTTTACGTTTCTTTCTTTCCAAATATCATACATTTGATTCGACCATATTTTCCTTGGCCTTCTTCAATGACGTCAACTTTGCCTTCTTCAACGACGTCAACTTTGCCTTCTTCAATGACGTCATTTTTGCACTGTGTATTTATATTGTTGGTCTTTCTTCATTCTTTCGTCCTAAAGGGTCTTTCAAATTGAGCGGTTTTTTTAATAACTTTTTTTTAATTCTTGAATACAATACACAATTTGCATTTATTTCAAAAAACTTTTTATTGGTAATCGAAGTATAATGTATGACATTTAAACATAAAAAAACAATATCCACCGAATGTCCACCTCTTGCAGCTCCACAGATCTCCAATCCTTTGTCAAAATTTTCGATGACATTTTGGCATCATTGCGGTTCTTACTTACCAATAACGCAAATAATTTTGCCCTTCAGCTCAGCAATGAATCGGGGGTCATTCTTATAAAACTGGCTTTTCACGTAACCCCAGAGAAAATAGTCCAACGGTGTCAGATCACATGTAAAATAAAAATTTCACTGTTTAATTTCAATCAATCAAATATTCACTTATAAAAAATTACAATAATTTCACATGTTATTATAATATATAATTATGTCAACAATATAACAGAAAATTATATCTATTCATATATTTCCAAAATAAAGGGTCTTTCTAATTGAGTGTTTTTTTTTTTTTCAATTTTTTTTAATTCTTGAATAAAACACACAATTTGCTTTGATTTCAAAAAACTTTTTATTGGTCATTGAAGTATAATGTATGAAATTTAAACACAAAGAACAATATCCGCCAAATGTCCACTTTTTGCAGCACCACAGATGTTCACTCTTTTGTCAACAATTTCGATGACATTTTGGCATAATTGCGGTTCTAACTCACCAATAACGCAAATAATTTCGTCCTTCAGCTCAGAAATTGATTGGGGGCCATTCTTATAGACCTGGTTTTTCACGTAAACCCAGAGAAATTAGTCCAACGGTGTCAGATCACATGATCTTGGTGGCCAATTAACATCACTGTTTTCAGAGATTACATAAAATAATTCAACAATTTGAACGCGTTGTTGTATTGTATACAACTCCGTTTTCATAAATGTCATACATTACACTTCTCAAATGGCACAAGACCCAGGCAACCTCGCGGCGCCTTCTGTGTTTTATCTAAGAATAAAAAAACCGCTTAATTTGAAAGATCATCCCTTTACATCCAAAACCATCTTAGAGAGCTCTTCTTCATCTTACTGAACATATCCGCCTAAAGTTCACATTCATTTCTTAATAATTTTCTCTTCCGTATTTTGTCCTTCGTTGTCATCTCAAGTATCCTTCTTAGTGCACGCATTTCTAAAGCATTTATTCGGCACCTTTCAGTTTTTTCCATGTCATGTATTATTAACGAAAATAGCACAATATCACATTGATGCCCCAGAATTACTCTCAAACATAAACCTTAACGTCCCCAGAATCTCCGCAAGACATACTAAATGGCTGAACATCCCCTTTAGTGCAATCAAATGCAGACAAAATTAATTCTTTGTAAGAGCATCTAACTTCGTTAACAACCTGGAAGACTTCCCGGAATTCGATTTATTTAACTCTTCTACGAACTCGATTAGATTGCGCATATGCGGGAACTGGTTTGGTGTGGATCTCTGACTGTCTCATCCCTGACTGTCTCCTGGTTAACAATTTTCAGCATTACTTAAAGCCTACCTACTACTTTCTTATAATTAAGTGTACATATTAAAACCATATGCGAAAACTGTTAAATGGTGTTTCGAAACCCATAGATATCAGTAATAATACCGACATAAACACTGTATGTTTTCCTAATAAAATAAAATAAAAAAATAAAAATGTTTCACTCACATATATCAAAGTTGGTACTTAATTTCTGTTGCTGACTATCACCCACGTGTTTAATACCTCCTTTGGCATTGTTCCCGATCGTTAAATGCCAGTCGATATCTCTCGTCCCTCGTCCATCATTTACCCACACATTGCATTTACATTTCGTTCCAAATCTTCGTGAAATTTGATATTGCAACATTCATTCACAGATTTTTTTTTCGTAGCTCTCGTATAATTTATCTGAACCCTTTAAAAAACAATAAACACCGGGAATCACGTATGTAACACCCAGGTTGTCAGATTATTCTATTGTTACATTATATCATAAACATAATTATAATGTACAACTTGGTGGTTTTATTGCCATGTGACAATTCTAACCAACTAGAAATATGTAATCATTCGTATTCTCGAGATAATTATTTGTATGTGTGTTTAAAAGGATGGTTGGATCAAGTAAATTATATTGTTAAATAAGTAAAAATGAGAAGTAAGAGAAATCGAAGGAGTTGTCTGAAAAGGTCTATGAATGTGGACGAGGCGTCGTGTGGTAATTTCAGTCTTCAAGTTCGTATTTGCAAGAGGCGCATGGCCGTGCGGTAACGTATTGGATTTCCGTGCGGATGCTCGCCGGTTCGAACCACACGCATTTTTTACACCTAGTATTTTTGGGTATAAGAATATCTAAATATATTCTTTCAAAAAAAAGGAAAGGAATGGCAGTGGGTTCCGATCGTCTCATTCCAGTGTGCCATCGAATTCATACAGCGGTGTGATCGGTGAATTTGCTGGTGTATAACGGCTCACTTACTTAGCGAGGATAAAATAAGAAAGTAATAAATCTCAACGGTTCAACTTCGCTTTGTTGTTGGAATCGCGAGAGGATTGTCGACTACGAGGCTAAGCAAAGATGGATTTGCTTTTATTTTTATAAACTCAAGTGCACTGCCACCGGAGAAATCCCTTTAGGAAGTTCATTCCACACCACATTAGAAATTGTATACATGTTGTATATATTGTGAGTCCTACGTCCAAAACACAGTATTTTGGGGTGAAGTACTTGGTCCTTGATGAAAGTAGCATTTGTGGATATTATGTGAGAGCTGATGTAGAAATGTTTCGGAATATACTAATGGGGATGGGAGTGGAAGGATTAGGAAATACAGAAACATAAGGATAGGGAAACACAGAAATGTAAGTCACTAACTAGGCTCTGTGTCCTTCCGCGAAGTTTATCCTGTAAGCCCACGCAGTTTTCGGTGATGGTCATTGTCCATGCACTGACAGCTACTAGTAGGTGAAGTTTAAGAGTTTGAGATGTCATCGGTCTAAAGGCTGAGTAATTTTTTATTACCGTTTATATTTCGCTATATATGCTAATTAAATCAAATATAAAATAAATATAATATAGAATTAAAAAACATCTAATATAATATTTAAACATAAATTAAAATGTAAATTAATTCGATTAACAATACTCAATATTTATTTTAAAAGCAAATAAAAATTTAAACAAACAAAAGGCTTTTCCAAAAACGAACATCACCTTCTTAGTATAAACATGTAATATGGAACGTTTCTATATGGAGTATTTCCAAGCAATCAAATCCTCGGAAGGCCGTCCCAAAACTTGATTCAGATCATCTCCATTCGGGGGAGGTAATCCTTCTTGGAGCAAACTTAAATTGGCCTTCTCGGGATTAGCAGGATAACAGGCTAAGTCCCCGGGGCGACCTTTAGATATTCTGCCTACGGGATCTAATACACTCCTTGGGACAGACTACTAACTACTTACTGAACCAGCTTGGAAATACACCTTTGCAAGTCACTTGTTATTGTTACGTGTGATGGGTAAAATTTCATAAACATGTGATCAAATAAACAAGTGATTAGTTCAACTAGCATTCGTCAGTGATGTGGCTCAACCATAATTACACCTCTTTTATGAAATAAATATATCTGTTCAATAAAAAAACATAATTCAAATTTAAATATACTCGTATATACTGTCACGCCTAGAATAACTGAGATGCCACCTTAACACTTCCCTTACTGTGCTAAAAAATTACGCCAGTAACGGTGTTGGACACTGAGGGTACAGTAAACATGTATGTTTTAAATTAAAATTATGCAAAATCTATTAGTTTTTTTTTTATAATTAGCTATAAACATCATTTTATTATGTAATAAAATGTCGAATAATATAAAATAGGTGTAAGAAATGATAAAATAAGAGTTGAAACAGAGAGGTGACATTTCTATAAGAATATCATTTTCCCATTGCGTCGTTCGGTCTGCGCAACGTTCAGAATGCGCACGACTGAAAAGAGGTCTCCAACCTTTAAAAAAAAATCATAAAATTATACAATAAAATGTAGCGTGTATTTTTTGGCAATAAAAATATAATTCGAATTAAGACAATAATTAACATATTAAAAAACATAAAATGAATTTATAAATTCAAAAATAATAATATAAAAACAAACACGAAATTCAAATCAATAAAATATGCCATTTGGAAAATATAAAAACTTTGAAAATAGGTCAAAATTTGAAAATAGGACAAACATATCATAAAATCAAAATTTAATCCTGTGGAGAAAGTCTATCGCAATTGGGGCACGAAATAACTTTTGTTTCTATTCTATGTACTAAACACACAGGTGTTTGATAAAACTGGTAACCAATCCCTGGAACGAATGTACTCGTAAAATATTAACTGTCAAAAAAGAATGAGTCATACGGAGTGTTTTGACATTTCGTCAATTCTCGATTTAATATCATTCATTTCTGTTGATATTAATAAATGATTTTATTTCGTAATGACATCATTCAAATCATAAAGGTTTCGATGAGGAATACATAAAGTATGAAGATCCTGCCAGCAGTATATTTCGAGAAATTAAATAAAATATACGTCTTGGTCACTCTTGTCCGTTCACAGATCGGCAAGGGTTAAAAAAAATACCTCTGACAGTCGATCAGTCGAACATAGATCCATGCTTTTTAAAATTTCAATGATCGCAATTATTTCAACATTTAAGGTCGATCTCATCTTTATCGAATAAAGTGACAAATCGATCCGATTATGACAGGGCGTTTGCCAATGCTGGTCCCATATAGTTTTCTTAATAAATATGTTTTTTTAAACTCCCGCACATGTGATAAAGTAACCAATCTTATTGCCGCTGCTGATACCTTTCTATCATTAGACTAAACTTATTTCTTGTTTTAAATTTTTATTAATGTATTTATTTAAAACTTTATCGAACAGTGTACAAAATAGTGGTTTCAACGTTAAGTGCAAATTTCTTTTTACTAACTATACAATTGTTTCACAAAGTTTGAAATCAGAGGTGAAGGATTTTCATTTTATGAGTATATTTCGTTTTGTTTTTATTTTTATGATTATGTGCGGTATATTGTGCTATGAATATTTTGGTCTGTCTAGAGTTATAAAGCTTGAGGAGTTTGATTTCGCGTGATGTTTCCAGTTGTAATTGAGTGTCGCTGTTTGATGACAATGTGCAACGGGGTTTCATATAATCAAAAATCGAAAAGACGTATCGATTTATTTTTTCATGCTATATGTCCTCAGTGAGATACAGGCAAAATCCTAGTTTACTGGGGACACGACAAATGAAAGGCAACAAACCATGATCCATTGAAATTGTGTGTCCAAATTAAATAACCTGTTGTTTTTTTCGCAAATTATGTATATTTCTTGTCATGTGTAAAATAAATTTTAAAAAAATAAATAAAAATTATGCCAATACAAGGAAAAAAAAAATAATTTAATTACAAATAAAAATATACATTTTACGAGCTCATCAACGGACAGGAGAAGAAAGAATTATTATTAATTATTAATTATTCAAACTAAGAAAAAAAAAACACTACGTCACTGAAAATAGTCTTATTTTAGCCGATAGCGGTTTCAAAGTTTAACAGTAAAGATAGCAAAAGACAACATGCAAAATGTAGAGTGGCAAACTGAGAAAGCTTATAGACAATATCTGGTGAAGTGTACGAGCAGTTCGTGATCGGAAAGTTATTGAACAGTTTCGAAAGAGATCTGTCAGTTATAATAAATTCGATTCAAATTTAAAGCACCATCGAGAAGACTCTGCGCTCTAAACAGCGGTACATAAATTGTATTAAATTGTAATTTGTTTTATCAAACACTGTTTATTCCACTTTATGTAATGGTATAACCCTACTGGTTTCAAGGTTTTCGCCTGATCATCAGGGGAGCATAAACAAAACAAACTCTACTTATTTTATGTTTTATGATGTTTTAATTTTTTATTATTGTACTCGTATTTAAAACTTTATTGAACAGTATACAATATGGTGGGTTCAATGCCAATTTTTTTTTGACTGAACATACTATACAATGGTTTTGCAAATCTTGAAGTCAGAGGTGGAGGAGTCTTGTTTGTGCTCTCCTGATGACGAGGTGTAAACCTTGTTATACCCTTAGATTAAGTGGAATAAACATGTTTGATAAAACAAATTACAATGTCTTCAAACGCAATGTTGTATAAACTTTGGTTTTATATGGTATATCCTGGTGGGATTGTTTTTTTCTCTCCAATAGCTTTCAACTAATTAAAGAGATGTTACGGAGGTTTAAGTGAAAACCAGACGAGAACTTTTTTTTAAATACTCGTAAATTGGGCTTCAATGGGAATCGAACCCATAATCCTCGAGCTGGAAAACAGGCATCTTCTTTTCCTTTAGTATTACTTGTCGTTTCTTATTTTATTATTGTTTTGTTTATTATTTTACTATAATATTTTAGCGAAATGTTTGTAATGGGACGTGATGATGATTTTGATTGTTTGATATTTAAATAAAATACGTCAATTAGCAATGCGGAAAGAGAGAGTGAATGAATGAATGTTTTATTTATCGGTAAGTGGGTATTTATACATTTCAGAAAGAGCGCGGGAGTGCGCCCGCGATATATTTTTATCTCACTTCTGTGCGTGCCGAAATGGTCGATTGCAGTATTGCAGACATCGCAAATAGTATTGTGGGTAAACAATTTGATTGCGGGATCGGCGAGACAGCGTGATGCATTCTCTTTTTACTGTGGAATGCATCGTAAATAGTATTGTGGGTAAACAATTTGTTTACGGGACTGGCGCGCTGTCCGGCCGCGTAATATTTTGGTATGTGACCTTTGGACATATCTAAAGGTCGTTTCGTCGGTCGTTGACCGTGTGTGTTGACAATATTCAGCGACGACCGTTCCCACAATATTATTCAAAACTAGGTTTTATCTCGGTCATTCTGTATTTTTGCGGTTTTTTTTACCAATTTTTTTTTCCAAACATATGTTGATGCGGAAAAGTATCTAATCTAATGGCTGCATCAATTACCTAATTACATATATATTTAAATTTTTTAATTTTTTTTATACTATTTTTAATACATCATTAATAGAGGTTTCGAGTCTCAAATGTTAGTAACCTTGAGTAGAATTTGCTTCCTAAACGGCGTTATGTACGAGTACATTGCACGTTTATAATTTTATACTAATTGAGAGATTTTTCGGGAATTTATAAATGATAAAAAAAGCGTTTTTTTTATTACGAAAAATTCAGTTTTACTGTCAAGTTGACAACCCCCTGCACAGATTCAAGGCGCTGCAATTATTAAATATTTAAACAGACCTGACCAGAGCAAAGCAGATATTTGAAGAAAACCTGGTGTTCCA
The DNA here is from genome assembly GCA_949825065.1 of Odontocerum albicorne. NCBI lineage: Eukaryota > Metazoa > Arthropoda > Insecta > Trichoptera > Odontoceridae > Odontocerum > Odontocerum albicorne. The sequence continues at coordinate 33,397,249 of OX463856.1, forward strand.
CTTCCACCCTCGTCTACTCCTGCCGCCCGCGCCGCCATCTTCACTTGACTGAGGAGACTCGCTCTCAAAACCTGAGCGGTGGACTAGCATTGGTGCTTCAAGTGGACTATAAATATTTGGAAGACTTTGCAATTTTCCTGTTATTGAGAAATCGCATCGTGGTGTGTAGTTTGCAAATATTTCTCTACTAACATAAGTTCAGGAATATTTAATTTTGCTGAATTCAGAAAAATGTAATTATCTCTAAAAAAATATCCACGGTGACAGGTTTATATTACCTACTTCTAATTATTCTTCTTCCTAGTGTCATGTCAGGTCCCCTCAACGTTGACTATCACCTGAGAGTAGGCATCTTTATCCCCGGCAGCAGTCCGAAAAAGATCCCCAATGCCCCTTATACCAGTCCAATCACGTATATTACGGAGCAAGGAGATTTGCCTCCTGCCAACACTTCTTCGGCCCTCTATTTTACCTACTTATATTTACTTTAAAATAACGACGAAATATTGGATCAAGTTGAGGAATTTTGCTTTTAGGGGTAGTATTTTCTCAGATGATAGAAGAGTTACGAGATAAATCGAAGGGTATCAAAAACAATGTCGTTGAGGCATTTCAACATACGAGTATATAGTCGAACTAAACGATATCAAAATCTGTTAATATGAGCCACAAAATCTGTTAATATGAGCCACAAAATAATTTTAAATCTGACTTCGAGGAATGGAGGCTTACGAATTAAAATTCTGTGGAAACCAGGAAAACAATTTTAATCTAGTTTTCAATATAAGCCTCTTTAATATCTTTCTGATTTTTTGTATACATAGCAATGCAAGTGTTAACACTTGCCTTACTGTGCTAAAAAATTCCGCCAGCCACGGTGCTGGACGCTAAGCGTCCAGTGAAAAACGTATGTTTTAAATTAAAATTATGCAAAATCTTTTGTAATTAGCCATAAAAATATTTTTATTGTGTATTAAAACGTCGAATAATCACATTAAATATAAGTCCTGGTCACTCGCTATCCATCACAGGATGGCAAGTGTTAAACATATCAGAAATACGATGAATAAAATAGTTTTTCATTAATTCATAACACTATCACGTGAAGCGATCGAAAACAACGCCAATGGGACACTAAAACATACACACTCGAACAGGTTATTATCAAAATCTGCTATCACGTTAGTCCACAATATTATTTTAATACCAACTTTGATGTACAGGGGGTAAAATACTGAATAATATATATTCTTCTTCTAATTCCTGACACTGTCCCAACTCATTGCCTAGGTAGGCTGTTGGGGTCGGCTTTTCTCGTTCTCAGGCTGTATGTTCTTTGGTTCTGGGTGTCGCTTTCATCTAGGCCGTTTCTCTGCAGGATTTTGGAGCATATCCAGGAGTTCTTTGGTCTTCCTCTGGACGGCTGTCGAGGAAGATCCACAGATATTGCCTGATTTACCATATGGTCTGGTAGTCTCTGTCTTATGTGCCCGTACCATCTCAGCTGTTGCTCTTCCAGCTTACTGTTTATGTCAGTGACCCCTAGGCTACCACGGATGCGTGAGCTCTGAATAATATATAGGGTGACAATGAGTGAAAGAATACGAAAGTAATCTCCATTTTAATATAATTGTAAATAGGCCAATAAATTGAGTGGGAGCATTTCAAATTTTTAGACTGTCTTCAATATTATCTCCAAAAATTACCCCTTTACCATATAAATTTATATCGTCAAAGGGTATTTAAAAATTTTCACCCCCTATTTTTATGTAGTGCTAGAAATAAATGTTGAATATATTTTTTTTAAACGAAACATGAATGAAAAATACTTTTAGTTATCAAAAAAGAGAAACCTTTTGCAAAAATCCGCAGATTATTAAACAAAACATCTAAAATCTCATTCATAGTACACCTCAAATGAAATATTACAAAAATTTATCATTTCGAATAAAAGCGTTATCCCTGCTTTTTTCCCCTTTGACAGTTCCCCTTCATGCCGGGGGAAGTTTCAGACTATCGGGTACTTCCGTTTATGCTCCAAGAACTTCCCATCAAGCTTTCCTTGCTGGTTTCAAAATGCTTGATGACATTGAAAAAAATAATTAATAGTAAAATAAGAAAATCTAATAAGAAACATTTATTACCATATTTTTTGTAAATTAAATATAATATTGAGTATTGTAAAATTGATTATAATTCAACATAGATATGTTATGCATATACATATATGCAAAAAGAAATCAACCCACAAAACATAATTTTGGTTTCAATTATTTAATGTCTTTCGGCGTATTGTACCGCATGGCTTAGTTTGTGGTTCTGATGTTTTGAAACGTTGCAGTTTTTTTATCTTGAAGGCTTATAATTTGTAGACAATATTGCTGAATTACACGGTACAATACTCCGTAAGACATTAAATAACTGACACGAAGATCCGCGAAAGCCTCTAAATACAATATATATATATTTTTGGTTTATTTGAAATATCAAAAGAGCTTAGAGCAGTCTCTTTCCTCTCCCAGTCATCTAAGCTTTTGCTGCACTTTATCTAAAATGATCTATATCGGAAGTGTTGTTGGACTTACATAATGAGCTTTGTTGATCTATCCATGCCATATTCTGATACTTTTAGTTATAAAACTGTTAAAAAAAACAAAAAAATACTCAAAACTAATACCATGTATCTTTCAAAAGTTCTTCACTGAGTAGGAAAATGAAAAGCAGATCAAGCTGGACTGCACTCGATTAACTTAGACATTTTTTCACCTTGTATTTTGGAAGGCTACTTGTGCCTTCATTTTTTCCTATTTTTTTTCCTTCACGTCATCTTATTCATTTGGCATCGGTTGCTCTTGGGCCTTCTTTCCCCATCTCTACCTATCTCGGCAGTCATTTGGGGTTAGTTTGAGTCCCGTTATGTTCTCCTCCACTGCCTTATATTGGACCACTTCGGTCATGTCTGTCAAAAAAATATAATTATAAAATAAAAGAAAGATGCAAAACCAAGTTAAACTTAACATAATATTATACCGTGTATCTTAGGAATTTTTGCACAAGAGTGTTTATTCGTGGTGGAGGGGTTGTTTTTTGTACGACTTCCATTTTTTTCATATTTTTCTAAAAGTCACACTTTTCATCGAGGGAGTACTTGAAATTTTTTTAAATTTCAAACAATCGTCGTCCTGGAATGGTGTCAAAAATGTCTAAAATTTAGACATTTGATAAAGTCCACGCCACCCAGCCTGCGGAAGGTCCACGAGATACTCATCTCAGAGGGGGGCTTGTGCCACTTACGGACCTGTCCCATTCGGGATGCTGGGTTGGTCCATGAAATATTCCAGATATCTTTCGGGCCGCTCATTACCTTAATAAATCGCACAAACTTCAGACTTGTTTGTTGTTACACGCAGGACGGAGGACGAGAGGCAATTTATACCCAGATAGCGTGGTGTTTTACAAGAAATTTATTTATTTTAATGTTTAAACAGGAGAGAAAATATAAAATTTTATTTTAAATGAATTTCAAAAGATATTTATTTGTTTAACACTTGAAAGCAAATCTATCAGTCAGATTTATTGTTTTAAAGCAATTTCTTCCTATCAATCAGCTACCGTTTCATGTTATTGATATTTATGACCGTGTCTTCGACATAGTACTCGTACATACAAATGATATTAAAAAAAACTAACTAAAATTAAAATAAAATATAAAAGAACTTCAGTAAATATTGATAGGAATTAAGGAAAAAGAATATTTTGAGATAAATAATGCCTCCTTAGTTTATTCTTAAATACCGCTAAGGATGTGGCACATCTGAATGAGCCAGGAAGATCGTACAGAAAGATTTGAGTAGACCCGAGTTAACTGAAAAAGTTGATCTGTAAGATTATGTGTGATACGTTGATATACAAATAATTCTGCTGTTGCCAGAACTACTATATATTGCAGGAAAAAAATATATTTTACAAATATTCATTATTTTAATTGATGCACCCCCACCCGCACACGGAAAGACCTTGTTGGACAAACTTTACGAAATTAATTTATTTCATATGTGGGTAGATACATTGAGCTCTTCAACTGATTTTCGAGACATAACAGAGCTAATTTACAAAGAAAAATTATTTACAAAGAAAGAGTTATCATTGGTGCTTTTGTAATTACGAGTATTTAAGAATTTCATCTAATAATTTTTAATATTTCTTATACTATATATTATATTATTTTTGGTATAATTGGGTTCAACAAAAAAATAAAGTGAACGAATAAAATAAAACGTATTAACTAATTCCGAAGCCTACGGGTTCCTTCTTCGGGACGAAGTAGATAATGCTTTATAGTGATGCTGTTTATCTACGAAGGCTTAATAAAATGGGGCGGAAGAAGAGGTAAAAGTGAGATTTCATTCGTTAATTCGTAGAGCTTTCCTTAATATACCAGTATATATGAATTGATAATCATACCAAAAGACACGATTAATGGGGATGAAGCATGAACAGCCACCATTTTTCTAGCTCACATTCATCTTTATTATTTGAAATTTTTAATTTGTCACTAAGATAACACTCCTTCCCAGCCGTGTCTTTCAAGATGACCGTATAACCAGTTGGAATCTGTTTAAGAGTACATTTATAATAACATATTAGCACCAACAATTGTGGCTTTAATAATTTAAACCGTACACACAATCCCTATGCTCCACTTTAAACTGAAAACTATCACATACCGGAGGATCCATAAAGGTTTTATTGTAGTTGATCTTTCTTTTATAAGGTTTTTAATTTTTTTAGTGGTTTTATGATCATTTGCAGATGCAGAGAATTCTTAATCTAATGCCCGTGTCCACTTTCCTATTCTAACACTCACCTTGCATATTTACTATGTGCAATTTTTAATCTAACAATAACAGTGGGTTATAGAAAATTCCTAAGTTTTTTTTTATCCACTTTGCACGGATTTCTTCTGTTACACAAAGACGGTCTGCTTCTAGCGTTAGCTTATTCGTTAGGAATAATATCAGCCTCATACTGCTAGGCAGTACCGAGAATATATCAACAGTGTCATTCAGTTGGTTCAATATCTCTATACCACGCGTGACTGAGTGTTTAGCCATGATATTCGTCCTGTAAGTTGGTATGTAGAACAGAGGGTGATTCCTTGCACGGCTATATTTATTGGGTACATATAGTATAAACTTAGTGCTTCTAGAATCGCGGGACAGTTAAAGGAACCTTGGAAAACCTTTATTAGGAATATCGCAATGGATTCTTGCCTTCTTGTTTCGAGGCTTCTATAGTTACACACCGTGAGAAGTTCGACATGGTGAGCATATTTTGGGTAATCGCTCTTTGTTCTGTACCATAGATATCTGAGGATTTTTTTTTGTATTTGTTCTTTATTGTTTTTATATTTGAGCCGATGAGGAGCCCAAACCGTAGATGCATATTCTAATTTGGTTCTAATTAAATAATTATATTAGTTTCGGAGGATATCGGTGCTGTTAAATTCTCTTGATATTTTCATTATAAAACCGAGTAGTTTGTAACAGTCCGATATCAAACTTGAGACATGGTTAACGAACGTGAGTCCGACATCAAAGGTTACGCCCAAACCTTTGAATTCAGTAACTCTGTTTAGTGCCATTCCCTGTATAGTATACTGATGGTGGATTGGTGAAAACGATCGACTTTAAGATACACAGACACATTTATTAATGTTGAACAGAAGATGATTTTGCTAACTCCAGGAGACTAAATTCGAGTGCCACGAAGAAAAGCTCGCTCTTTAAACGGCGTTATACAAATTATTATTTTATTTTTACTGTTACCAATAAAAAACTTTCGTTAACTATCAGGAATTATATCTGAAACCTTCAGCTAAAAAAAACTAACGTTGTATCACTAAGGTACAGACATCTTTCGCAAAAGGTTATATTTTCCACCAAAAAATTCAAAGATTTTTAATTTAAGTATCAAAATGTTTAATCACGATAAATATTAAAATAAAGAAAATGACGCGCTTTCAAAATCAAAATGACAGATGAAAACTGAAAATACAATCCTTTTTTCGTGATTTGCAAAAAAAAAAAAACGAAAAAGAAAGAAGCACCCTCTCAGTACGCTGTCACGACAATTTGTGAAATTGAATCCTCTTATTTGGGGTGGCTGCGGCGCTCCTGATTACATTATCTCAGTCTTATGGAAATTTCAAATTTAATTTGCATAATTTTTGCACGATTTTTTACCTTCGTTATGCTTATTTCTTTCTACCTGGGCAATAAAGGGTCCGAAAATTGGGTCAAATTTTTATAAAAAAATGTAACCCTTAAAATCGACTTCTCTTAAAACGAGACAGATAAGAGTGAAGAAGTGTGATTTTAAATTTGGAATACCATTAATTTTTATTTTGTATGATTTTAGTAGAAATATTTGAAATTCTAGCAGAAGTACATATACGATATACTACTATTTATTTATTTATAGTACTATTTATTTATTCAACACTTTTATTGCAAATACAATTTTCTTTTTATTCATTTATTTTATTTATTTTACACATGACAACAAATATACACAATTTGCGATAAAACAACAAGTAATTTAATTTGGACACACTATTTTAATGGATCTGGGTTTGTTGCCTTTCATTTGTCGTGTCCCCAGTAAACTAGGCTTTTGCCTGTATCTCACTTAGGCCTGTATCTCACTTAGGCATGTATCTCACTTTGCCTGTATCTCACTTTGCCTGTATCTCACTTAGGCCTGTATCTCACTTAGGACTGCCTGTATCTCATTTATTTTACACATGACAAGAAATATACACAATTTGCGATAAAACAACAGGTAATTTAATTTCGACACACTATTTTAATGGATCTGGGTTTGTTGCCTTTCATTTGTCGTGTCCCCAGTAAACTAGGCTTTTGCCTGTATCTCACTTAGGCCTGTATCTCACTTTGCCTGTATCTCACTTAGGCCTGTATCTCACTTAGGCCTGTATCTCACTTAGGACTGCCTGTATCTCATTTATTTATTTTACACATGACAAGAAATATACACAATTTGCGATAAAACAACAGGTAATTTAATTTCGACACACTATTTTAATGGATCTGGGTTTGTTGCCTTTCATTTGTCGTGTCCCCAGTAAACTAGGCTTTTGCCTGTATCTCACTTAGGCCTGTATCTCACTTTGCCTGTATCTCACATAGGTCTGTATCTCACTTTGCCTGTATCTCACTTAGGCCTGTATCTCACTTAGGACTGCCTGTATCTCACTTATTTATTTTACACATGACAAGAAATATACACAAGTTGCGATAAAACAACAGGTAATTTAATTTGGACACACTATTTTAATGGATCTGGGTTTGTTACCTTTCATTTGTCGTGTCCCCAGTAAACTAGGCTTTTGCCTGTATCTCACTTAGGCCTGTATCTCACTTAGGCCTGTATCTCACTTTGCCTGTATCTCACTTTGCCTGTATCTCACTTAGGCCTGGTTCTCACTTAGGACTGCCTGTATCTCACTTATTTATTTTACACATGACAAGAAATATACACAAGTTGCGATAAAACAACAGGTAATTTAATTTGGACACACTATTTTAATGGATCTGGGTTTGTTGCCTTTCATTTGTCGTGTCCCCAGTAAACTAGGCTTTTGCCTGTATCTCACTTAGGCCTGTATCTCACTTAGGCCGTATCTCACTTAGGCCTGTATCTCACTTTGCCTGTATCTCACTTAGGCCTGTATCTCACTTAGGACTGCCTGTATCTCACTTATTTATTTTAAACATGACATTAAATATACATCATTTGTGAAAAAACAACAGGTAATTTAATTTGGACACAGAATTTTATTGGATCTGAGTTTGTTGCCTTTCATTTGTCGTGTCCCCAGTAAACTAGGCTTTTGCCTGTATCTAACTTAGGCCTGTATCTCACTTTGCCCGTATCTCACTTAGGCCTGTATCTCACTTTGCCTGTATCTCACTTAGGCCTGTATCTCACTTAGGACTGCCTGTATCTCACTTATTTATCTTACACATGACAAGAAATATACACAATTTGCGAAAAAACAACAGGTTATTTAATTTGGACACACTATTTTAATGGATCTGGGTTTGTTGCCTTTCATTTGTTATGTCCCCAGTAAACTTTTGGCTGTATCTCACTGATGACATATAGCATGAAAAATAAATCGATACTTCTTTCCGATTTCTGATTATATAAAACCCTGTTGCACATTCTCATCAACCTGACAAACAGTGAAACGCAATTACATATTTATACGTCACGCGAATCAAACTCTTCACATTTCATCACTGGCGAAATTATTGTCAGGTGGCAATCTTTTCCAACCAACCAGACAAAAATAAATGAAGCAAGTAACATCGTCGCATAAATCATTCAAATGACTATCCATCCCCACATCCATGAACATATACGTGAGCATATGCCCACAACTACAACGCCTACAACTGAATGTGTTACTATCATAAAACAAAAAATATAAAAAGTTTTCTTAAACAATGTTATAAATAATAAACAATAATTTATATAAAAGCTGTTTGGATAATAAAACCTCCTCAAGGACGCTCTTGGTCGGAATTATATATAGGTTTTCTCTTGGTAAGTTTTCTGAGTTTTTTTTAACAAATCTGTTTTTTTTAACACATGCAGGTGCATGGCAGTATCAAATCTTACAGCTGTAGCATCACCTACCAATTTTAACGCTCAATTCATATTATTATTATTGTTGAAAGATTTTTAATCTGTCAATAATAACCGATTGAAATCTCGAGTAGGAGCGCCTTCAAGTGGAGTCTGCTCTTCAAACGGTGCTTTATAAATTGGCATTTTATTACTTTTATTCAGATAGCTTCCAAAAAGAACGAAACATGTGTCATCTTGATAATATTTGAGAAAAAATCCGAGGAAGTACCCAATCTAATGTCCGCAGCCATCACCTTCCAACTCTTCCCGGTGTATTTATTTTTTTATCACATTTTTAATGTCTATACAAGTAGGTGGAATCCCGATTTCGAGGATCCTTGAGGAAAGTCTGCTCTCTAAATGTTGCTTATAAAGTTCTTTTGAAAAGCTTGACTGTAAAAAAATAAGACTAGTCAAATTTATGGGTAAATCCGAAATCGTTGGGAACAAGACAATCAATTAGCCAACCAAACCCGAAATTGTCGGATAGAAGACAAGCAATTATCCAACCAAACCCACAATCATTGGGTAGAAGACAAGCAATTAGCCAACCGAACCCGAAATTGTCGGATAGAAGACAAGCAATTAGCCAACCAAACCCAAAATCGTTGGGTAGACGACAAGCAATCAGCCAACCAAACCCGAAATCGTCGTGTTTAGAAGACAAGCAATCAGCCAACCAAACCCGAAATCGTCGTGTAGAAGACAAGCAATCAGCCAACCAAACCCAAAATCGTCGTGTAGAAGATAAGCAATCAGCCAACCAAACCCGAAATCGTCGTGTTTAGAAGACAAGCAATCAGCCAACCAAACCCGAAATCGTCGTGTAGAAGACAAACAATCAGCCAACCAAACCCGAAATCGTCGTGTAGAAGACAACCAATTGGCCAACCAAACCCGAAATCGTCGGTTAAAAGACGAGCAATCAGCCCCAACCAAACCCGAAATCGTCGTGTAGAAGACAAGCAATCAGCCAAACAAACCCGAAATCGTCGTCTAGAAGACAAGCAATCACTCAACCAAACCCGAAATCATCGGGTAGAAGACAAGCATTCAGCCAACCAAACAGCAAATCCCCTTTACTTATTATATTATTAAAATCATTATGAATGTAAAAACGTTGTCATATTTTAAATAAATTAAAATAATTAAAATGTTTTCCGATCGATATCGATGTTATCATATTTTTCAAGAACACGAATTTAACCCTTTTATTTTGTAAAATGTTTCAGCTGTCAATAATAATGGGCTTCTGGAGTAGGAGCCTCCTTGAAGAGAGTTTGCTTTCTAAAGGGGCTGCTATATTAATTGTCCTTTTATTATTATTAAGGTAATTGCTACATTTAATAACATCCAACATGGTTTAGGTTTACAATTTGTACATCGATTTTTTCCAATAAAAAAGAAAACTCGTGTATATTCGTCGGATATACATTTAGCTTAAATTAAAATAAAGCAGCAATAAATAACCAAATAATGCCTAAAAATTCTCTACTATTATTTTTTTTCTTTCGGTCGAAAAAATAATTCCTTAGATATCTATGGTACATGACAAAGGGTAATTACCCAAAATATGCCCACCATGTCGAACTTCTCGTGGGGTGTAACTTTAGAAGCTTCGAAACAAGAAGGCAAGAATTCATTGCGATATTCCTAGAAATTACGAAGTCTGTGCGTCGGGGTGAAAATCTGACAACACGTATATTCATATATTCCCCAGATCTCGCCGTTGCTCGCTGAAATTGTTTCCTGCCTCCCTCCATCCACAATCCCTAACCTGAATTTTTACCGTCAGAAGTGTAAACGTCGGTACCAGTTCGAACCGAATTCAGTCTTATTTGTGCTTCCCTGATGACGAGGTGAAAACTTTGAAATTGGTAGGTCTATACCGTTACACAAAATGGGATAAACAGGGTTTAATAAAACAAAAGTTTTTTTTCTATTTGTTTATGATCTTAAAACTAGGTAAACTCACAACCGGTAACCGGTCCTACTAAAGGTTTTCCAAGGTTGCTTCAACTGTTCCGCGATTTTAAAAGCACTAAGTTTAAATGTACCTAATAAATATAGACGTGCACGAAATGGCCCTTTGATCTACATACCAACTTACAGGACGAATATCATGGCTAAATACTCAGTCACGCGTGGTATCGAGATATCGAACCAACTGAATGACACTGTTGATATATTTTTGGTACCGCCTAGCAGTATGAGAAGAATCCTGGCTGATATTCTTACTAACGAATAAGCTAATTCTAGAAGCAGACCCTCTTTGTGTAACAGGAGAAATCCGTACAAAGTGGATTAAAAAATGTATATATCACATGCACGTGATATACTATATATTGTAATAGTAAGGCCTTAGTATTTATTTATTTGACACTTCATTGTAAAACAATCTGTCGGGCTTATTACCAAGAGGCAATCTCTTCTAACTAACCAGACAAATGGAAATAAAGGAAGTTACATGGTCGCTAGTGACATGGTTATTACTGAATTAATTTTTTTTTAGTTGCTTCTTAAAATATATCAATGATGAAGCGAGTCTGACATGGGGTTGTACCTGGTTCTTGAGTCCCACTGCATTGGCAGTAAAAGACAACGTTTAAAAAGAGAGGTGCACTGCGAATGCCAATCAACATGGGGTTGTACCTGGTTCTAGAGTCTGACATGGGGTTGTACTTGGTTCTAGAGTCTCTCTGCATTGGCAGTAAAAGACAACGTTTAAAAAGATAGGTGCACTGCGAATGCCAATAAACATGGGGTTGTACCTGGTTCTAGAGTCTGACATGGGGTTGTACTTGGTTCTAGAGTCTCTCTGCATTGGCAGTAAAAGACAACGTTTAAAAAGATAGGTGCACTGCGAATGCCAATAAACAATCTCTAAGCGCAGCGAAAGTTAATGAACGGAGAGATGCTGTATATTTTCTGCGAGATAATAGATAAATCGTGTTAATTCCGCTTGAAGAAAGCCTCGAGATAGGAGGTAAACACATTTTTCGCAGGGATTAATGTAATAAGTGAAATATAAAAGTATTTTTTTATTAAATATTCTTATCATCTCAGTTAACACATCGCGTCGCTTTTTATTCTGGTTTGCCTTATTCCATTATTACTCGACTTCACTGTTTTTTAAATGCAGCTGCTAGGCTGGTTTATGGCAGTGATAAATATTGTGATTTTACTGACTCAAGTGTCGCAAACGGATTGATTTCAAACATTGTCTTTTTGAATTAATTAAATGTTTGAATATAAAATTGAAACACGTTAACTTTGTTTTATTTTACTTTACTAAGTGGAATAAAACAAAGTAACATTGTTCGAATTTTATATTTATTATGAAGTTCCTTGAAGTAACACCAGAGTTATTTAAACAACTAAAATGTTATGAGCTTTCTTAGTAAAGGGAGGTTGTTGTTTTGGCTTGACAACTATTCATTATTTAAGAATTATAATTTCTTTTAACTGTTTATAATTCTCTTTAAACTTTTGCCAGTGATTGGGTTTAACCTGTTTATATGTAAACTTTACAAAATACATAAGAAACTTTTCGATTTGTGTATTTTAATACCGAGTTTTTTTTCTCAAACTCTTCAGGCTGTAGGAGATTTGTTTTTTCCCAAAAGCCCGCAATATTTTAAATAATGAAATAAAACATACATTTTGCTATTTGAATTTTTAACTTTTCATAGTTGAATAAAGTCTAAGTTATGTTCCGAATAATCCTTTTAATAATATTTGCTAAAGTTTGAAGTCGTGTTATTATAGAAGACGAAGTTTGTCTCAAGAAAATGCAGTCAAGTTATTACAATGCTAAAATCCACTGGCGAATTTGAAAAAGAAGAAAGAAAGAAGGAGAGAAGAACGTGTTCCCAATACCAAATCAAGCGGATTTTCAAACTTAAGCTCGTGGAAAAGTTTAAATTCTTCATTTTCAGGTAACCCATTTCCAACAACTTCTAGTTTTTACGTTATAGTTAAAGTTTGATCGACTTTTGATATGAATACAACCGAATTTTCTATAAAGAGGTTCTATGGCAATGTGTATATGACCGAAACGTGATGTCTGGAAAGTTTCAAGTACTGATTATTTATGTAAAATTAGAATTATTTTTATGTAATGGTAGAAAATTGAGAAGGACTATTTATTTGTCTTGTTTCAAAGCAATCTTGTATTTAGTCCTGACATATTTGTATAACTAAGTGCAATTCAGCATGAAATTCAGCTTATAAAGCCTTAAGATTAGGGATGAGAATCTCTAAGTCATTTGAAGCCTTAAGATTAGGGATGAGAATCTCTAAGTCATTTGAAGCCAAATGGTGCTAAAAACACTGTTTCATTAATATGGTTCTTAGAAAACTTAAAAGCACTGCTTGCATTCGTAGCCTGCTTGGGGCACAAAACTCACTCACGACGTGGAAGTTACAGAAAAAATATATGGGATATCTTTAGATAAGTGAGTTTTGTGTCTATTCATGATTTCATCCTATTCAGTTTCTGCTGGGCATGTTAAGACATAACACTTTGAACGTAATAAAACATAACTCTTTGAGCGTATTATGTCTCCTGGTACACGTTGTCAGACTTGTTGGAGGATTTGTAAAAATGTGCAACATTAATATAAAGATTAACGTTAAATGTTCCTAACAATTATGTCTCCTGGTACACGTTGTCAGACTCGTTCGAGGATTTGTAAAAATGTGCAACATTAATATAAAGATTAACGTTAAATGTTCCTTACAATTATGTCTCCTGGTACACGTTGTCAGACTCGTTCGAGGATTTGTAAAAATGTGCAACATTAATATAAAGATTAACGTTAAATGTTCCTAACAATTATGTCTCCTGGTACACATTGTCAGACTCGTTCGAGGATTTGTAAAAATGTGCAACATTAATATAAAGATTAACGTTAAATGTTCCTAACAATTACACTTGACTGCGCAGGCAGAAATTGTTCTTAATCACATACATCTGGAGTGATGATGTGTGATAAGTTTGATTCCGCATGATGTTTCCAGTTGTAATTGAGTGTCACTGTTTGTCAGGTTGATAAGAACGTGCAACGGGGGTTTTTTTTTGTGTAATCAAAATTCGGCAAGAAGTATCAATCTATTTTTTCATGCTAAATATCCTCAGTGAGATACAGGCAAAAGCCTAGTTTACTGGGGATACGACAAATGAAAGGTGACAAACCCAGATCCATTAAAATAATGTATGTACAAATTAAATTACCTGTTGTTTTTTCGCAAATTATGTATATTTCTTGTCATGTGTAAAAATAAATAAATAAATAAAAAAATATGCAAGAACGAGTCTCCTAGCCGCTATCCTGTTTAAAAGGTCTTAAATTTTTTATCAGGACTGTTTCGGATATTGATATATTTCATGTCACATTATCAAAAATAAAAGGATACTCTCTTCAAAGACTGAGGACTTTAGTGAGCATTCTTCAACTTATTAAAGTGATTTTGATTTTTTTAAATACATAATTTAAATAAAAATTCTAACGTAATTAGAATAAATTTATATTGTGAATGAAAACAAATAAATTTAAAAAAACTTATTTATTTACCCTACCTACCACAAGTCCAACGTTAACTTGGCAATTGTGTTTTATTGTAATTCTAACCAATATCCTCCTGTTTCTCTGTTGAAGTTTTAGCTGTATGTTCGTAGTGGACGTGCTGATGATTATGATTGTTGTTTGGTATTTAAATAAAATACCTCGATTAGCAATGCGGAAAGTGAAAGTGAATAATCAATGAATAGTAAACAGCCATGAATGGTCAAGTGATTAATAATAAGTGTTCTTTATTTATCGATAAGTAGGTATATATACAATTTCAGAGCGGGGCGCGTGAATACGTCCGCAATATATTTTTATCTCACTCCTGTGCGTGCAGAGGTGGTCGCAGACGTTGCTTATAATATAGTGGGTAGAATATTTGTTGGCGAAACGGCGAGACGGCGTGATGTGTTCTCTTTCTACTGTGGAATGTGTTGTAAATAGTATTTGCGGGTAAACAATATTAATGTTCTGGTATGCGACCTTTGGACATGTGCGAAGGTTGGTTCGTCGGTCGTTGACCGTGCGTGTTGACAATATTTAGGGACGACGGTATTCCCTACAAAGTGTTTATGTGGCAATCGAAGTACTTGTTGGTTTTATGTTGTCAGGTATTGTATTTCAAAGAGCACATTAAACCGCACTGAATTATGACGAAATAATAGTCAAAAATGTTACAGTTGAATTTGAAGCAACACGTCTTTAACTTTCCGTGTTATTTTATTCTGATACCATCTAAAAGCTGCATTAACACTTGAACCTCCATTAACTTGCTTCAAAAAGTGACTTTTTCATAATTGTATGTCTTTTTATGTTTTTCTTTATTCGCATTTATACTTTTCTCCATCTTCCTCCACTCTCCAAGTTATTGTTAATATTTATAATCACGTCGGGGTCACCAATGTAGCTATGGTCGTAATCAATGTAGCATGTGTCCTTTTAAGATGTGCTGATGATTTTGATATCGACATCGCTATATTCGTTTTAGTCGATTCTGCGTTCCTTTTCGTTCAGGGTCATCAATATAGCGAAGTGCTTATCTTGATAAGTCGTGATGATTTTGATTTGTATTTATTTAAATATAAATACTCAAGAATGCGGATGAAAGTGAAAGTGGACAGCGGGCAATCAATAACAAGTCTTGACAGTTGAATGAACAATAATAATCCATCTTTATTTCTCGGCACGTGGGTAATTTATACAAATGAGTGAACCAGTTCGCGATACATATTCTGTCTTACTCTAGCGCGTGCATTGGCGGGTAGATATTTATTTGTATTCGGAGACGGCTAGACAGGTCGCAAATACTATAAAATAGTAAACATTGTTGTTGTTCCTGGCGTGTGACAATCTGTAAATACTTCATCGGTCATTGACCCTGTATGTTTACTATTTTAACAATAATTAATTTAATTTAATTATGTTTAACAATTCACTTATTTATTTTGACAGTTATTTATTTATTTAGGTAGGTATCCTACAAATTCATTGAAAGATTTCATGAACAGTATAACGAACCTTAAAAAAATATTTATTAAAAACATAAGTGTTTAATTCCTTACGAAGACAAATCTTCCTAAAATAAAATAAAAATTTAAATAATCAAAGTGAAACCGAATAATTAGATACATTAACATATTAAACAATTTTAATAACTCACAAGTATGCAAGGACACGATTGAATATACTCGTATATGAAATATTTTTCCTTTTATTTATTGATTTTCAACTTTTTATTTGTAATGATTTTTTCTAATGTTTTTATTAAGTTTTTTTTTCTATACTATTTATAGTTAAGGCATTAATATTGTTAAGGTTTAAATAAATTGTTATTTGTTTTTATCAAATACTGTTCATTCCACTTTATGTAACGGTATAACTCTACCAGTTTCAATGCTTGCGCCTCATCATCAGACAGATATACTATACAAAATAACCAAAAAAAAATCCAAGCCACATAAAACCAGCTTTTTACACTAATTTTAATCACCGGAAACTTTTATTCAATTAAAAGGCAAAAATGGAATTTTTAGCAACAGTGGTGTGTATAAACTTTTATGTGTTGACTGTGATAATTTTTATATAGGAAAGACATGAAGATCGTTTAAAAAGAGATTTCGTGAACACAAATCCGCCTTAACAGATCTTAAAATTTTTCTGAAATGGCTAATTATTGTCTATGAAAATTATACATTGTCTATCGATGCCAAGTTCTTACATATTAGTAATAACGGAAATAAATTGGACAGATTAGATGCCCTAGAAATTACGAAGTCTGTGCGTCGGGGTGAAAATCTGACAACACGTATATTCATATATTCCCCAGATCTCGCCGCTGCTCGCTGAAGTTGTTTCCTGCCTCCCTCCACCCACAACCCCTAACCTCTGAGCCATCAAGCCAATGCTCGCTGAGGTTATCTCCTCCCCCCCCACCCACAGTCCCGAGCCCGAACTTTTGCCGTTAGAAGTGTGTATGTCGGTACCAGTTCGAACATAATTCAATCTCGTTTGTGCTCCCCTGATGATGAGGTGAAAACCTTGAAACCGGTAGGGCTATACCGTTACATAAAGTAGAATAAACAGTGTTTAATCAAACAAAAGTTTTTTCTCTATTTGTGTATGACCTGAAAACTTTATAACCTCACAATCAGTAACACTGTCACGGCGTGTGTAACTATTGTACTCTACGGCGTGTATGACGCACAAAAACAAGTAATTTCAAGTCTTTACTTGAAATTACTTGTTTTTGTGCGTCTTGTTATTTCATGTACCATGTTTAAATATGATTGACACTTGTCATGTAAAATGACGTCAGATGAGCAGGCGTTGAGGAATGCTCATGCAATGTTTCAGCTCGGACCTGAAAGCAGAAGGAGTTTTAATGATGATCAAGTAATCATGCGATAATTTTCGTAGCCTACTTGGTAAGAAGTTTGACATCCATTCGAGGGTTTCGGGTTTGATTTCTTACTGTACCCAAAATATAAAAATTGAAAAAAAAAACCCTGTCTGGTTAAAGAGTTCATAGGGTAACAATATTCGCACGTGCAGAGTATGTAAGCAATATGCGTGGTAGTCTTATCATCACATGCAATGTCAAACCGCGAATTCCATGCTTACTCCAATGGTTATAAACCAGGATATTGTCACCGATCTAAGTAAAGGTTCGATAACTCGATATTTAATATATATTCAAATCACCAATGTGCTTATGTTGAAGGGTACAATACGAAAGGAAAGAAGGTTGCCATATGAAGGTGTAAGGAGTTGCAACATCATCCCAGAAGTCCAAAATTCAACCTCACCTGCACACTGTGCATCTGATAGCGAACTGACGAGGCCCTGACAATTGAATAACTGTGGTATATCCGTAGATGGAAACCAACGTCCTTCTACATAAAAAGATAATTAAATTACACCTTCCATGAGAGCTCAAGCTCTGTGGATTGCTTTGCCATCTCAGTCCTTCCATGCTATAGATATAACCCCCACAGAGTTGCAGCTCAAGCTGGACCGCGAGCGTGATTGATCTAACTTAGTTATACATGTCCGATACATGCTATAGATATAACCCCCACAGAGTTGCAGCTCAAGCTGGACCGCGAGCGTGATCGATCTAACTTAGTTATACATGTCCGATACATGCTATAGATATAACCCCCACAGAGTTGCAGCTCAAGTTGGACCGCGAGCGTGATCGATCTAACTTAGTTATACGTGTCCGATACATGCTATAGATATAACCCCCACAGAGTTGCAGCTCAAGCTGGACCGCGAGCGTGATCGATCTAACTTAGTTATACATGTCCGATACATGCTATAGATATAACCCCCACAGAGTTGCAGCTCAAGTTGGACCGCGAGCGTGATCGATCTAACTTAGTTATACGTGTCCGATACATGCTATAGATATAACCCCCACAGAGTTGCAGCTCAAGCTGGACCGCGAGCGTGATCGATCTAACTTAGTTATACATGTCCGATACATGCTACAGATATAACCCCCACAGAGTTGCAGCTCAAGCTGGACCGCGAGCGTGATTGATCTAACTTAGTTATACATGTCCGATACATGCTATAGATATAACCCCCACAGAGTTGCAGCTGAAGCTGGACCGCGAGCGTGATTGATCTAACTTAGTTATACATGTCCGATACATGCTATAGATATAACCCCCACAGAGTTGCAGCTCAAGCTGGACCGCGAGCGTGATTGATCTAACTTAGTTATACATGTCCGATACATGCTATAGATATAACCCCCACAGAGTTGCAGCTCAAGCTGGACCGCGAGCGTGATTGATCTAACTTAGTTATACATGTCCGATACATGCTATAGATATAACCCCCACAGAGTTGCAGCTGAAGCTGGACCGCGAGCGTGATTGATCTAACTTAGTTATACATGTCCGATACATGCTATAGATATAACCCCCACAGAGTTGCAGCTCAAGCTGGACCGCGAGCGTGATTGATCTAACTTAGTTATACATGTCCGATACATGCTATAGATATAACCCCCACAGAGTTGCAGCTCAAGTTGGACCGCGAGCGTGATTGATCTAACTTAGTTATACATGTCCGATACATGCTATAGATATAACCCCCACAGAGTTGCAGCTCAAGCTGGACCGCGAGCGTGATTGATCTAACTTAGTTATACATGTCCGATACATGCTATAGATATAACCCCCACAGAGTTGCAGCTCAAGCTGGACCGCGAGCGTGATTGATCTAACTTAGTTATACATGTCCGATACATGCTATAGATATAACCCCCACAGAGTTGCAGCTCAAGTTGGACCGCGAGCGTGATCGATCTAACTTAGTTATACATGTCCGATACATGCTATAGATATAACCCCCACAGAGTTGCAGCTCAAGCTGGACCGCGAGCGTGATCAATCTAACTTAGTTATACGTGTACGATACAACAAAGATGAATCTTTTTTTTTATTTTTTTATCCACTTTGCACGGATTTCTCCTGTTACACAAAGAGGGTCTGCTTTTAGCGTTAGCTTATTCGTTAGGAATAATATCAGCCAGGATTCTTCGCATACTGCTAGTCGGTGCCGAGAATATATCAACAGTGTCATTCAGTTGGTTCAATATCTCTATACCACGCGTGACTAAGTGTTTAGCTATGATATTCGTCCTGTAAGTTGGTGTGTAGAACAGAGGGTGATTCCTTGCACGGCTATATTTATTGGGTACATATAAACTTAGTGCTTCTAGAATCGCGGTTAAAGGAACCTTGGAAAACCTTTACTAGGAAATCGCAATAGATTCTTGCCTTCTTGTTCCTAGGCTTCTATAGTTACACACCGTGACAAGTTCGGCATGGTGAGCATATTTTGGGTAATCACCCTTTGTTCCGTACCATAGAATCGTCCGAATAGGACTAAATTGTCATCTGGGAGCAAAATATCCTCCACTAGACTTACGTGCGGTAGGTCATCGGTTCAAACCCCGCGCTACACTACTCTCCTCGAATGATACATCCATTTTTTATTCGGGGGTATAATGATACCTATGATTTCGGTCATATATATTCTTTCCAAAAGAGGAAAAAAAACATGCTAGTGTACTCCGAACGTCTCATTTTGGCGTGCTATTGTATCCAGTACAGCGGTGTGGCCGGTGAGTATGCTGGTGGGCAACGGCTCGCTCACTTAAAAAAACAAACTTTCCAATTGAATTTACGTTGTAATAGCGAGAAGATCCTTAACTATGTTACGAAGCCTAGCAACGACGATCGACTCTCCACGGGAGGGCGCTCATCCGAGCGAATCTTCACAAGACATAAGAAAGTAAAAACAAATAAATAAGACACAAAAAAGAAAAAACAAAGGAATAAAAGACACAATAAAGCAAAAAAACAAATAAATAAAATATTTAGTAAATTTAATGACAAAGCTTAAAAGTCACCTGTCATGGTAACACTTAATTTTTTTTTAAATCGATAGATATTAATTTTATTCATAAACTAAACTTTCATTATAATTTTAATTCCGTAAGTTTAAATGCGAGAGAGTTTGAAGTGTCATACTGAGGACTCAACATTTCCCAGGATGTATTTCTGTCCCTCCCTTGAGTTGGTGAGTTTGCTAACCACTTTAGTGGTCTTGAGGGGAGGAAGGGGTGCAACATAGAGTCCTGGGAGTGTAGCCTGGGATACGGGGCGTCTATATGGTAGACAGTGAAAGTCAACCATTAAAAATAATTAGTAAATGTAAATAAAAAAAACTGGACTGGATTTAAAAATAATCTGGGTTCCAACATGAAACGAACCTGCAACCTTCGAATAGAAAAACAGGAGTCTTACCAACTATAATACGAAGGTTGCCACTTTGATACCCATGGTAAACTGATTATTAATATTTAGTTGTTATAATCCCGTTAGGTTGTTTTGAATACAACGAAAGTTTAATATCATGTATTATTTATATTCATTAAACTGAGTTAGACACTACTTGAAACTTTATAATCTGTATCCCAGCCCGAACAGGTCTGGCAAACGCGGGCGTGAGACAGTGGACGGACAAGAAGATGAATAATATATGGGACGGTGGGCATTACACTATGGGGAGGGGGTGAAACGGCAAGGGTCCATGATGGGGTGGGGGATGCAAATCCCCCAATGAATGACAGGGTTGCTGTATTATTCACGAACATCGTGAAATTTGAACCATTTGCGCTGTGTTTGGAAGATACCGTAAAAGGCATTTTAGTTTTTAAAGCTGAAAGTTTTTTTCTTTTAACTTGGTTGTTGAAGATGTACTGTTCAAACAGACGGAAAGAGAAGTTTATAAATTATCTATTGAGTTCAAACATAGCATAATGCTATAACCATTTCGGGGTAAGTAAAGAGGACAAAGCGTAATTTTTTTATATCGCGACATATTTTCGTATCCCCACTAGATCCACAAGACAGCTCAATCCCTTTTATACCGAAAATTGTTATACTAACTATAAAATCAACTCCTCTTTAATTCGTATGCAAAGACTTGGAAACGAGTTTTGCAACAATTTAGATATTTTTAATATAAGTATATATAGTATTCGCCAGAATATTACAACAATATTTAGAAATAGCTACTAACTTTGTGCTCTCCTTTATTAATATAAATAACGTAATACAAACCAAATATTAAGGACAATATTTTGCCTCTGGAGTTGAGTAACCCTGCATCAACATGTGTGAAGCTTTTAATTCTGCAAAGCAACTTGCATCTCGTTCCACTAATGAGGCCATGTGTTTTCTATATCTCAGTATATTGTATATCCATAAAATTCCCACAAAATTCTCAAAGATTATTAAATAATTTTAAAACGATGACTGTAATTTATTCTACTGCTTTTTGTATCTTCATGTTAGTTTAAGATAAAGTTGTATTATTTGTCAATAATTTTAAGTACTTGTATAACCTGTCACATGTTCATTTGTATATAAAGACACTGTTGTGTCGTTAATTAAATAAATAAAAAAATATTTCGTTCAACTTCTCAATATTTTCACTTTGTATACAGTTCATTCTGTTTCTATAACTCCTCACTTTCCTTTCTTTAATCATACTCTTCATGGTCATCCTATCTAATAACTTCCACTCGTGTTTACAATGTACCGTATTGGTCCGACTAAAGGGCGACCCTGATTATAAGGCGACCTCTATTTTTTTATCTACTTTTTGGATAAAAAAAACATTTCTCTCACCATTATACTATTATGAAAAATAAAACGCGAATATAAGGCGATTTATTTAAATGTCGCATTTTTAAATAAAAACGTCGCCTTATAGTCGGACTAATACGGTATTAATTTAGTCAGTCTTTTGTCACCTACACAGACTACAATTATATGTTGTTTTAAACAATATTTGACACATTGATTCACAATTATACTTGATAACTACGGAGGTGACACCGGAAAGTACAATAGTTTCGTATTTCTAGGATATATGCTATTTGGAACAAATCTTAAGTGCTTGTTTCATTACAAATGTGCTAAACAAATAATATAATTATGAAAGGTAATCATTAAGCGCATTTTTTGATATTTTTTTCCTAAATTGATTTTTTATTAATGTTATTTTGAAGATGAAACAAAATTAGTTATTTTAATTATGTTTCCAGCAATACTGCAAAGTAAAATAATGCGTCACAATCCAAAACAATACGTGAATACTGTATGACATCAAATTTGGTTTATATTTTTTATTGATGATATGACGTGACTTACAATAATGAAATGACACTTCATATAGTGCCCCTTAGAAAGCAAATTCTCCACAAGGGCGCTCTGACTCAGAATTCAAATCCACTATTATTTAAATATTTAAAATATCACAAAATAAAAATAAACATACCATATACGTGTATACACATGTAGTTGATTGTAAGAACAGGAAGGTAGTGGCTGTGACAATTACATTGGGTGCTTCCCCGCATCTGTTCAGAAAAAAACATATTTGGTAAGAAAACCGCAGAAAAACAACGATGGGAAGACAAACTGAAAAGAAACCTTTGTCGATTATCTGATAATATATTCGTTTTAAGGTTTAGTGTAGTATATTGTGAAGTGTTCATATAACATCAAACATTGTGGTACGACTTCTTAAAAGTGTTGTCTTTAAGTAGTTCCTGTGGTGTACATGCCACTCTTATCTCGAATACTAAGAGATAGACTATTCCACACCATGGGACCAGCAACGGTAAAAGCTGTATCAAAATACTCCACTCTTAAGATCCATGGAGGATGTTGTTTGCTCTAGAGGGCCGATTACCATCTTTAATGACCAAAATAATAGTTAAATCGAGAATAGCTAGCGTTTTACGGCACGAACGATTGCTGAGATACTGAAAATATCGAAAATTACTGTCCACAAGCATTTGGTAAAGCTTTGTTACAGGAATCACTACAATGTTTAAGTACCACGCATTTAAGCAACAAAAAAACTTAATGAATCGGGTCTCCCCAAACGATTCATTGCAAAAACGTAATAAAAATGCACCATTTTTTAAACGAATGGTGACGAGTAACAAAAAGTAGATCTTCGAAAAACAATGTTGAGCGAAAAAAACTGCAGATAAAACAAGGCAAACCACTTTTAATCATCTCAAAGATTAGTCGTAATCTGAAAAAATGCTATGATGTGTATCTGGTGGAATTGGAAATGAATCGTCCACTACTAGTTGCTTACAAAATTTAATACCGCAATCGACCGAAAACGTTCAGAATCAACTCATAGGAAGGTGTTTATCTATCATCAAGACAATGCCCGACTTCATGTATCTTTGCAGGCTCAGCAAAAATCAGACAGGGATGTTCTACCCTACCCGCTTTTATACCGGATCAATTACCCTTCAATTACTACTTATTTTGGTCCCTGTATAGTATCTCTCAAAATAGGCAGGGGCTTCTTGCAGAAATACGTCAGCCTACCTTCAATCCAATTGGGTACCCTGACCTTGTGGCAATCGGGGAAAGTTTTACAGTTTCTTTTTGTGAAAAATTCGAACTTCTTAAGCCTTCATAGGCCTTCATCAGTATAAATAAGTATTTTTCACCATTTATGAAGTTATATCTAACCGTCTGCTAATGTCAGCGTTATGTTTTTCATATTCCAGTATAGCGCCAGCAGAGGTGGAGCTCTTCCCCGAGGACAGCTCTTTTATCAAAGTATGACTATTATTGTATTACGAGTATACAATTGCACTGCAAGAGAACCTAATTCGTTCTTAGAGACAGTGTGAATGAAGGAGGGATAAATGGTCCCTACAGAATTCCCTTACGGGGAAGATTTACCCTAAATGGAAGGCTGGAGGCCTGCAAAAATCATTTGGACCAGATCTTTACCCGGAAAGATGTGAAGTTCTGGGACGATGGAATTTTAAAATTGCCCAAAATAAAGTGTAAAGTAGTGAAACAACACTATACTTAACTTACAAAATAAAGCTACTTATATTATATACACTCGTAAATAAAAAAAACTGGGTTTGAATATGACCTGAAGTATTAAATTATTTTTCAGATAATCATTTTTTTTTCAGTCATGCATGTTCACACCATATGTCTTAATCTTCATATTTTATTATCTTCTGGGTGGTTAATGGGTTTCTCAGTGGTTAATGGGTCTCTTGTTTGCTTTTCTTTTCTTATTTTCTTTCTTTTCTCTATTTTCGCTGGTGGTAATCGAGGATTGTGCATACGTGTTTGTGCGTCATTTCCTCATTAATTCTTTTAAAACTGCTTATCTATTTCAATGTACTACTGCCTAACTATTTCGATGTTGTCTCAACTATCTTACTTCCCATTTGTCATTATGTAAAATTTGGACTCCTTTGAGGCTTTTCTCTTCTTTTTTTTTTTCCTCGTTCTTGCTGACAGTTAACCTGAGGTGGTATATGTGGGTTTACTTTTTATTTTGTTTTCTGCCATACGTTTTTGTTTTTTTTTTCTTTTTTATTATATTTATTCTTTAATCTAGATATGCGGGGGTGTGGGATGGAAGCCCCCTGATGCCCTTGCGGTCGGGCTCGCCCTACATTGGTGGGGTGTATCTCGGCCGTGGGAATGTTTGTGGGATGAGCCCGGACCTTTTGGTGTACTCTCTCTTGAATGTATTTTTTTCTTTTTTCTTTTTTTGTCATCTACTATATTTATTTTCTGTGTTTATTTTTTTGTATATATTCCTGTTTCTACGTGTTTAAGGGTGTGGGCTGAAAAACATCTGGTGTCCCCGTGGCTGGGTTCACCCTATATTGGTGGGGTGTATTTTGGCCGAGGGGATGCTATTAGATGAGCCCAGACCTTTTGACAGCTTCTGTGTCTGATGTATTGTCTGCAATTTATGTGTTTTAGAAGTGTTATTCAGGTGTGATCTTGTACATACTATGTTGTTGTCAATAAACCATATATTTATTTATTTATTTATGTTCTTTTCAGTGAACACATGTCGCTAAGATTGATTAACTTACTTTAAATAAATTTTTTAAAAATTCTATACAAAAAAATTTAAATAAATATTTCTCAAACAGTTTAAATTGAGCATTTCACCACTTCCTTTCCTATATTTACCTCGAATACTTCCTCCTCGCTGAGCTTTCATTCCACCTTAGCAGATTCCAACAGTCCTAACGTCTCTTCTCCACCACTACTGTCAGATCTCTTAATCTTCATACTTTATTTGTCATGCATTGTTTTACCCAGTCTGTCGTGGAATAAAACGATAAAAGAGATATCTATGAAGCGCCGTTGTGTTTCAGTAAAAGATTTCGCTGAAACGATTCGCTGAAATTGGAAATGTGGCCCATTTACCATTCTGAAATTCTACCGACACTTTATAGCAGGGGTGCTTAACCTGCCGATGGCTTCATATATTTGTTTACTTCAAAATAACGTTTATTTTACGATAAAGTATGATGACTTCTGTGGCCTAGTTGGTACGAAGTATATCTTGCGACTCGGAGATTACGGATTCGATTTTCGTTGATCCCCAGTTTTATTTTAATAAGGGTTATTTTTAATTAAATCCTTGTTAAAAATAATCATAATAATGATACTTAAAGAAAAAATTCTAAAAAGCAAACTCTCTTTAACCCTTCCCTTACGGTGATAAAAATAATACGCGTGATCCGGTGTTGGGTAGTGAGTACGCAATAAAAAATTAGCGATTTTAAATCGGAAAAATAAGAACATTCACAGATAATCCCCTAATTAATTATAATTGAAGTTAAAAATTATAATAATGGAGATTTATTTGCTGAAAACATTAAAAAACCATCTAAAAACATTAAAAAACGCTCACGAAACGGGCGTACGTCTAACCTATTTGTAAGCCTAGAGGCAACTAGTGGCGCGGAACGTCTGTCGCATACCCCAGCGCTTACGCCTTTGCTTGCGACAATTCAGGTTCTCGCAATTCAGTCTAGTATGCAAGAGTGAGATGCGATATAGTGTCGCGCTTCCCGCATACTATTCACCTATCGTCAAGACGAGGCACTCGCTGCGTTTAAATGCGAATTTGTTTTCAATCTTTACAAAACACCTCGATGTAGTCGATAAATTCTGATTATTATTAATATTATTTTTTAAATCAATGCGTAAATATGTTATGGAGGAATACCTTAAATCTTAACCTTGTATTTATTATATTTATAGAGATATTGATGGTTATTAGAAGCAACGTGTAGAAGATACCCAACACAGGGAAGGAAAGGTTAAAGACGCTCTAACTCGGGACTTAAACCCATCATTTTACACAGATTAAAATGATGGGTTCAAGTCCCGAGTTAGAGCGTCTTTGTCAGCATATAATTGACAAGAAAATCGCTGAAAGTTTACAAAGGAAAAACGAAGCACAAAGAAATCTTTGTAAATCTTCATATATGTTATAATTACACACTTTGTTCACGGTTTAGTATAATCTATATTTGTTGTATTTTTTATCTTTTACTTATTGATAAAATCTTTCTTCTCGGTCGGAAGAGATTGACCCATGACAACATACCAGATTTAACTGTATACAACAAAAGTATTATACAAGTGTAAATGTAAAACAACCTTAACCCTACAATGCGCGATTTTTTTTATTTAAAAAATAAAAATATATTTATGCATGAAATATGTACTGGAACATGAAAAAAACAATAAAACTTTTTTTTTGTTTTCATATATTTATATTTAAAAAAAAGAGTAAAGTTCATATATTAGGTCCTTACATATGAAATTGGCGTTTTGTTTGGAGGAACATAAAGTTGATTTTTTTTTAATATAATATATTTATTTAATCAAAGTATGTACCATTGCTATCTATGCACTTTTGCCATCTCATAGGTAGTTCATCGATCCCTTTACTAAAAAAACCATTCGGACGGGAATCAATAAAATCTTTGAAGTCGGTTTGGACTGCCCCATCGGAGTTGATTTTTTTCCCTTGCAAGAAGTTATCCAAATTTCGAAAAAAATAGTAATCTGTTGGGGCAAGGTCCGGAGAGTACGGTGGATGTCTTAGACATTCCAATTGAAGCTCTTCTAATTTGGTAGCCGTCTGTTGTGCAGTGTGTGGTCTAGCGTTATCATGAAGCAGCAGTGGCCTAGAGCGATTAACCAGCCTCGGTTGTTTAGCAGCTAGCTTTTCCATCATGGTTTGCAGTTGCTGACAATAGACATCTGCCGTAATCGTCTGGCCAGATTTAAGAAAGCTGTAGTGAACGACACCAGCACTAGTCCACCAAACGCTCACAAGTAACTTTTTTGGAGTCAATTTTCGCTTGGGGCATGGTTTGGCTGGTTCGGCAGGGTTCAGCCATTGCGATGAGCGCTTCCGATTATCATACAGGATCCACTTTTCATCACAGGTAATGATTCGATTCAAAATCCCTTCATTATTGTGCCGGTTGAGTAATGCAACGCAGCAGTCAACGCGCGTTTGTTGATTTGCTTCACTCAATTCGTGAGGTACCCACCTTTCAAGCTTTTTCACCTTCCCAATTTGCTTCAAGTGGATTAAAACAGTTTTATCACTAACACCGCAGCCTGCAGCTAACTCGGACGTGGTTTGCGATGGATCCGCTTCCACAATAGCCTTCAATTCTTCATTATCAACTTTGGTCTCCGGCCGTCCAAAGGGCTTGTTCTGCAGGTCGAAATTTCCAGAACGAAAACGTTGGAACCAAAAACGCACTGTGTTTTCTTTTGCGGCACCGTCGCCATACACATCATTAATCCTTCGAGCCGTTTCTGCAGCACTGGTTCCACGGTGGAACTCGTACTCGTAAATAACGCGATATTTCAAGTTTTCCATTTTGTAAACTGAGTGACGCAAAGAAAAAAAACAATTGAGGAAAAAACAAATGAATTATAATTTTCGAAACACAAATACTTGAGTAAATAGCTGTATAAATTTGAATTTGGAATTCCTAACCAAAGAGAAGATATTTGAGATCAAAGTTGCCAGTACGGCAAAACGCCAATTTCATATGTAAGGACCTAATATGAATCATTGCGCATTTGTAAGTTAATTATATGATATAATGATATAAATGAAATTATATATTTAACTTCACTTATTTTACACATATGTACTAAAGAATAAAAGAAAAAAAATAACAATACCTTGATCACCAATAATAAAGTAATTTGATTTCAAACTGGAACAAATCACAAAAAGTCATCTACGCGCAACAAGTCAAACTTCAACTGCCAAATTGACCGGTAAAACAGTTTTCTATTAAATCTATGTGGTTTTAAAGCATGGAGATTATTGTATCACATTTGTAACAGCGCATGAGTCGTTGTTTATACAACTCAACACAAAAATATTTAGAAAAACTTTGGTTGATTCATATGTGCATCATTGCGCACTGTAGGGTTAAGGCATTAAGAAGCCTTGAATATGTTTTGTACGATGTATTGTTGGGGTACATAATAAAACAAAGAATATCGATTGAGAAAAATCACATTTAATTTACATACTTAGATAAAAACTCAATTCCATTTGGAACTCTATCTGTAATTAAATAAATTGACAGCATGTAATTTCTATTGCGTTTAAATAATTTCCCAATATTATCATTAATATAACGACCTCCGTGGCTGATCGGTAAGATGAGTGTCTTCCAGCCTAAGAGTTTCGGGTTTGATTCTCGTTGGTATCTAATTTAGCAAAAAAAAAGTTCTTTTAGTGGTTGGGGTCAAAATATTGCCACATGGCAATATAAATCTACCGGGTTGTACTGTTTATAACGAAAGCTTAGTAAAAATTATAAAGTTAAATTTTATTCCTTCAAAAACGTTTTCCGTAATGTTTTCGTTTTTCGCTTAAATCATCTTTAACAACTTTATTTTTGCTTAGACGAGATTGTCGCTTGGCACTTGTCAGGTTGTACTGTATCCAACGAAAGTATAATACGGGACAAAAAGGTTCTGCAGCACTACTACACAGTATCCTGAGGGTTCTAAAAAATGTTGATTGCATATTACAAGTGATTTTTTTCAACTGATTATTAATCCCCTTCATTGTAGGATGATCTTTTTACAATAATTATCAAAACAATGTTGTTATTTTTTTTTATCAAACACTGTTTATTCCACTGTTTTGTAACGGCATAACCCTACAAATGTTTGTAACGGTATAGCACTACTAACGGTATAAGTCTACTTTTTTGTTTATTCCACTTTTTTGTAATGGTAGGCAGACAAAGATGAATCAATAGTTATATTTCATAGGAAGGATTATGAAGAAAAAGTCCTAGATTTTCTTAATAACACTAAATTTCAAGTATTGTATTAAAAACCAGCCCTTTTAACTATCTACAGACGAAAGTAAAAGCCGTCCTGCGAAATTGTAACGCCATCATGAACCAAAGTTTTAAAAATAATTTGTGTGTAATGAATCCACAAATGCTCGTACCTCAATTACATGGCCTAACCAAATTTCTCAAAAACAATATACCCATAAAACCTGTGGTTTCATATAACTAGGCATAAACCTATAAAATATGTAAGTTTGTCAAATAACAATTTTATAATCTAACCAATATTAAAGCTGAATGCTCAATATTAAACTCCTGGGAATTAATTGAAAAACTAAAAAAATATAGAAATGACAGACAAAAAATCTCAAAAGTACTTTTGTCGACCTGGTCGACATAAAATCTCAAGTTCTATCCAACCGATTGTCTTCAAATTTGATATAAAACTTTAATAAATATTTTATATCGTTCTTACCTCGAAAATTTCAAAACTATTATTTTTACTTTTTTTTAAATAATTTTTTTGAAAGAAAGGGTAAAAAACTTAATACTATATTTAACAACTTTTTTTCACTTTGGTACCAACTATATTGACATTAATTTATATTAAGAAACTATGTATAATTTTTGGTTCAAATTTACATAAGGGTTTCAATCATGTCGACCAGCTCACCCCCTTTTTTTTACGACAATATATAACAGCTGATAACATTTTGAATTTTCAATAATTTTGTTTGTACATTCTCAAATCATCAATAAACAAACTGTATAAAAATATCCCAGTCAATCCTCACTCAACATTTAGAAAATTAAATTAACAACCTTCAATAACACTTCTAAACTCCGCAAATTAAATATCCGTTAAATATCCGCAAGAAGACCAGTATCATCTTCTTCTTCCCAGTGTCATGTCAGGTCCCCCCAACGTTGAATATCACCTATGAGTTGAATATCTATATGCCAGCCCAATCAAGTATATTGCGGAGCCAGGAGATTTGCCTCCTGCAAACACCTCTTCAGCCTTCTATTTTGCCTTGGATGAACAGGTGCAGTAATTTGTACTTTGCTCCTCTAAGTACATGACCCAAGTAGGACACCTTTCAGATTTTAATATTAGTCAGCAACTCTCTATCAACTTTGGCTCGTTGAAGAACCCTTGTGTTGCTGACCATATCCATCTAGAGTATCCGTAGCATTCTCCGGTGCATCCACATTTCGAATGCTTCCAGTCGGTTCATACTACCAACTTTGAGGCTCCATGATTCTACTCCATGCAATAACACTGACCAAACGTAGCATTTGACTAACCGTTGTCGAAGTTTCAAGTTTAGATTATCATCGCAGAATACGCTTCTCATTTTATTAAAAGCCGCACAAGATGATTCAATTCTGCACTTGACTTCGGTTTCTGGGTCGAGGTCTTCCACTTGGATACTTCCGTGGTATTTAAATGTTTCTACTCTCTCTATATCACCACTGTTCAATGTAAGACGTGCTCCTGCGTGATCCTGCCGGCCAAACACCATGAACTTAGTTTTACTCACGTTCATGTTCAGCCCCAGCCTCACACCGGTTTCATTAATTCTATCTATAAGCGTTTGAACAGTATCATAAAAAATCTAAATACGATAAAAAATATGCAATTAACGAAATTTGATCTGCAAAAAAATTTGATATTTACATTTTATTACCCAACCTCAAACCAACAACTAAACAAGCAAAATAAGTGGAATGAAAAGCGAAAAAATGACTTAATTAGATTTTTTCTAATTGGGTATTTTTCTTTTTCTAAAGTCAAATTATCTTTTGAGACAAAGAAAGACACGTCTCAGATGGATTCGAGAGATAACAGACCAATGTTAATATAATATTATTATCTCTGTACCTTTCCAAGGGAAAGTCTTTGATCTTTTTCCCAGATAAGTCAGTAAAAAGGAATATTTCATTCCTGGATATGATCGCCCTCGACCGATGGGATCGAGATTGTGTTTATTATAAACATCAAATTTATTTTGACGTTTCGCCCTCGAAATTTTATAGTTTTATTATTTCTCTAATTCTAAGACGTTATTTTAGTGTTTCAGATTCTTTCGCATCATGAAACTATGCGTAGCCTCCCCAAACGTCTATTTTTTTTTATTGCAGACTGATTTGATTTGTTGATGAAATGTAAGTTCACTTTAAAATTTAAAAATTTTATCCGTCCTAAATAAATGTTTATTGTAAATACAAACTAGCGGGCTTATTGCCAGGCGGCCATCTCTTCCAATCAACCAGACAAAAGTAAATTAAACAAGTTACGTGGTCTCATAAATCATTCAAATGACTATCCATCTCCACGAAATCCATAAACACATACGTGAGCATATGTCCACGAACCCCACGAAGACGGACAATCACCCAAACATTCCTCTGCACTCCGCGGCTCGAAGGGTAGTTGTTAAGGGTAGTACTGTTGCGTATGTCATTTGGTCAGTCCAACGCATTGGGATTCTTATTTTTATTTATTTATTTATTTAACACTTTTATTGCAATACAATCTGGCGGGCTTATTGCCAGGTGGCAATCTCTTCCAACCAACCAGACAAAAGTAAATGAAGTAAGTTACATGGTCGCATTAATCATTCAAATGACTATCCATCCCCACGAAATCCATAAACATATACGTGAGCACATGCCCACGAACCCCACAAAGACGGACAATCACCCGAATATTATTTTTCATATAAAGTGAGATATCATCAATCAAAAGGAAAGGAAGGGATGGTGAAGAGGAAAGGAAAATAAAAATCAGGAATGAAACACGTTATTTTACTGACTAGAAATTAAGAGTTTTTTCAGTCGCTTCTTAAAGCATGCCAAGGACGGATCGTGTCTTATATTGGTTTGTAACTGATTCCTTAGTAGCTGTTTTTTAACATTATATTTCATACAAAGTGAGATATCATCAAATAAAAGAAAAGGAAGGGATAGTAAAGAGGAAAGGAAAAGAAAAATCGGGAATGAAACACGTTATTTTACTGACTAGAAGTTAAGAGTTTTTTCAATCGCTATTTAAAGCATGCCAAGGACGGAGCGAGTCTTATATTGGTTTGTAACTGATTCCAGAGTCTCACTGCATGGACAGTATAGGACGACGTAAAGGAAGAGGAGTGGTGAACTGGAAAGGCCAATAGACAATCTCATTCATAAGATAACGAAAAAAAGTCGTTCTTTGTGTTCTCGTAAATTAAATAATAAAATATTTTGAAATGTTAAAGAAGAATTTGTTAATAATGCTCCATTTATATATTCGTATACTAAAGATATCAACCATCTTAGCGTTTCCTACATTCATCAACGCTCGGTATTTTTAAGAAACAATTTAACAGTAAACCCATTTTGTTACGGGAGAAAATCCGTCACAGCGTTGATTCCTTCGAGAAAAGCATGATGCAGTTTGTTTGGATTACGTTGCGGTCAAAGGGTCTTTGCATATCTCAAATTTAGATAGACTTACTCCCATGATTGTGTGGTGATATTGAAACAGTTGATCAGGTAAAAGATAGCATTTATTATCGTACAAAATGGATACATACCATAATGAAATCGTAAAATTCTTCGAGTCTTATACACTGTAGTAAAGCTATGTTAGATCGAGCTAAACGTAAGCGATATATTGAACTGTTTTTTTGTAGTGATTACCCCTATTGTATGAATATGTTTTCTTATCGTAAGTAGAGACAGGAAGATTTCTTTTTATACCTTAATATTGCCAAAGAGACCAATATCGAATTCAACTATTGTATTGGACGTACGCGTCACGCCTTGAATATGTATGTGACTCGTGTATGTTAGTTTGATTATGTGTATAGACATTTTATATATTTCTTGATATGTTGATATGTAAATTCTATGATAAATGTTTGATGTAAACTTGTTGATATTGAAATTCTTGTATTTGGTATATTTTGAGATCTGTAGACTCATGTTATATTGTATGTGTAAATTCTTTGATGTAAATGTAATGTTTTTTGTTGTTGAAAATAAATATGTTTCTTTGGGTCCGATCGTTATCGTGACCGCAGAGAAAATAAGGACTTATAAGTGGGGCGTCGTGACTAGGTCGCGGACCGTTCGGTTTAAGCAAGGCGCAAAACTCACGATAATGTTGAATTTCACAAGATGTTGGCGCTTGTGATGACCGACCGACCATTCATAAGAAAGGTCCATTTTATTTTGAAATGATATTCTCTGTACAAACCGACTTTACTGTGTATTTACTTGAGACCCACTACCAAACTGCCTAAGAGGAATCTCTTCACCCCACTACCTTCTTCTCATCGATCTACGCTTTTGGAACCGCAACTCAATTCTCCGAGCACTGCGCGGCAAACATCACTCTTGTCTACAGTTCATTTGTACCCTGTCCGGTACAATTATGTTGGAAAATACATATATGGTTTTATGTTCCCGATAACTATTAAAGAAACAGAAATACTATCCCGTTTCGAGTGGCAACACATAAAAATAATTTGTCAAGTACTCCTTTGTTTCGCCGGCTGTCATTTTTAATGAGGTATGGGATATTGACATCTTCAACATTCCATAAAATGTTTTAAAGAAAGTATATCGAGTTTTCTCAATAAAACGAGTTAATTGTTTCAACGAAACAATTATTTCTCATTAAATTATTTTATTTTGTATACGTAATATATTTTAAAGTTTTGTATGTCATTTGGTTAAATTTGTATATGTTAACTACATAAGTGTGATATTTTAACAACTCAGTTACGGTACTGAGATAAATCTTTATACTCGGTGGCGTAAATAATTGTCTACACAGTCATTAAAAGTTTATGAATCAACAAAAGGTTTGCCCTTTTTTCCGTTAGATATTTGCTTACATATATAAACAGATGTGTAGATATCTTCTAACGCTTACGTAGTAATATCTAGGCATACCCATTAAAATATTGTGAGATAGAGGCACAGGTAAAATCCATACTCAAGATGCAATAAAAGTATTGCAGATATCTCTTTTGGACTATCAGACAATGCTTAATTCATCTCGAGTTCAAAACGATTAAGTCGCACTTTGATTTACTTCGAAACAATGAACGATAAATAACTCTCATATATCTTCTTCTTCTTCTTGATCTAGGTCGTATGACCTATCGGTGACGGTGGGCTGTCCTGGGATGATGACGTCCAACTGTCCTTCCACCTTTTTGGCGGCCTTCCTGGAAATCTCCTGCTGTTAGGGTTTTCAGTCTTAGCGATTTGTGCCAGTCTTATATCCTCCATGCGGTCAACATGATCCCCCCAGAAGCGCCTTTTGCTTTTTCCTTACCTCACTATGTCTTCAATACCACAGACAGACCTTATCGTCTCATTTCTGATCCGATCTCTAAGAGTAACCCAGGCCCAAAGAAGTCACCTCTCATATATCGCCATCATCAAATGCCCTAAAGTTTCTTATCACAACTCCTGGAAATTAATTGATAAATAAACAAACACTTTTAGTATAACCGAATATATATTTATGTTTTAACATGATGCCAATATCTTTGATA
This sequence comes from Odontocerum albicorne, assembly GCA_949825065.1. NCBI lineage: Eukaryota > Metazoa > Arthropoda > Insecta > Trichoptera > Odontoceridae > Odontocerum > Odontocerum albicorne. The sequence goes on from OX463856.1 coordinate 33,432,348, forward strand.
GTGTCGACACGTACGATGGACTTATCATCGATTAAGTATCTTGAGCACTGTTGGGTCCCAACTATTGAAAAGTCATGACCTTACATTTGGAGATGTTGAAGGTCAGCTGATTGGTCTCACGTCACTTCCTGGCATTATATAAATCGACATAAAGTCTAACCATGGGCAGTGTATCGGACGTATGCGTCACCTAAAAGAGATGATTTATTTATATTTTCCTGTTTTGTTTGATATATAAAGATGTTTTGTTGATATGTAAAAACGTACTTGATGTGTACCGATTGTAATGAAATATTCCTTATGCGTAGTTTTCATGATATCTACTATCAAAAGTCGGTCGGCCCATGCAAGCGAAAACGTGCGAGACACGTAGTATCTCGCAAGCCATGACGGCATACACGGGCGAAAATAGGAGATTACGATGAGCACATAAGGAGCGCAAAATGTCAAAAATACATTCTCAGTTTGTGGAACGTCTATTGTGTTTTTACTTACAGCCAACTTCTACCTGCTAAAGAGAAATCTCTTCACCCTGCTACTTTTCACTGGAAAAGCATAAAGGGAGTCGATATCTCCGAGTATTGAGCGACAACCATCCACCCATTTAACAGTCTTTGTAACGGTGCTTTGTACAATGTGGTCCTTCGAGCTGGATCTGCTGCATTCTTATGCCGTACAGGCAAAAAGGATTAAAGAAATAAATTAAATGAAAAAGAAACAATTTTTAACCATTGAATTAAAAAAAATCTCTGTTTCACCTTACCTCGAAGAGTACCATATATGGGGTTACAAAATGTCCAATATAAAGGAACGGTTACACTTGTGAGTCTCACCAAACAATGGCACAAGTGTGTGTTGTAGTTTATTTTATTTTATTTCTAAGTGCTCAGTGCTCACCCTTAGGCCGCTATTGGTGAATAGGCTTGAAAAATAATTCTCCTTTGTGGTGGCTAATGGCCCCGCTGCCTATCATGTCAAGCCCTCATTAATCAAGCTGAGCTCCCACAGTAATGGACGTCAACCAGCGTTATCTTTGTGGAAACAACAATTTTCGCTTTCGAAACTGTTGTTCGTTTTGTCATGTGTGCTGCAATTATTTTTCATGAAAGCCTTTCGTTACGTTTCATTTTGTTTTTGGCCTTTTTTTCAAGTTGAAGTGTCCACAGTTATAAATTCTATTTTTATGCTTTTGTTCGTTTTTAGTTGACCTTTTGTAAAAATTAGTTTTCTTTTGCGGTTGATAATATTGATTTTTTTTATATTGTACGAGTATATTGAAAAGCTTAGCTGGTAGACAATATTGTCTTTGGTCACTGTAAGCGAGCCTTTGGGTAAAGAACTTCTAGAGTGGACACGGAACTCGCTGTTCGCCATTGAAAGTATTGGCAACTAAACAGTCGGTGCGATAGTGCGAGTATCGTCACTAAAGCGGCTAGCCTTTTTTAGGTACCATCGGAAATCAAACGCAAAACTCCGGGTGGAATTAAAAAATGTTGCCTTTAGACTACGGAAGTCTTCGTGGATAATTTTTGGTGATTTATTATTGAAGCAACAAACCTTTTTTAATTTCCATAGTAATACGAGTACTTATGTGTTTTTTTATAAAGCAGGGTTGATATCTGGACGTTACTGAAGATCAACTTTACAAACTTGAAGACTGAACAACCTGGCCGATCAAAAAGGTGCTAAAACAAACCTTCAAGTCTAAAATATTTTAAAAAAATCTTTATTCTTTCATTTAATTTAAATTTCATTTATGTCGGCACTATCGCAATCATGTTCACACTCCGGTGGGGTGCCAGCAGAGCTAAGTCTCACCCCTGGGGACAGTTCTGTCATCAAAGTATAACTAAATTTAAACGCGTTTACGATTACACTGTGAGGGAATTTATTTGATCCTAGAGACAGTGTGCGTAAAGGAGGGACAACTGTACATCCCTTTAAAAAAATACAACCTTGCGGGTTTATTGCTATGTGGTAATGTCTTATGTGGATACACCGAAGAATGCTACGGATACCCTGGACGGATATGGTCAGCAACACAAGGGTTCTTCAAAGAGCCAAAGTTGATAGAGAATTGCTGACTAATATTAAAATCCGAAAGGTGTCTTATTTGGGTCATGTATTTAGAGGAGAAAAATACAAATTACTGCACCTGACCATCCAAGGCAAGATAGAGGGTCGAAGAGGTGTTGGCAGGAGGCAAATCTCCTGGCTCCGCAATATACGTGATTGGACTGGTATAAGAAGCGTTGGGGATCTTTTTCGGGCTGCCGGAGACAAAGATGCTTACTCTCAGGTGATAGTCAACGTTGGGGGGACCTGGTCTTATAATCAACCAGAAAGTTAGTAAACAAGCCTTAAATTCAATCAAGACGGAAAACCTTTGAAATTTTGAGTACCAACAGATGTCAGAACCGTATTACCTGGATTAGAAGTCCGACACCTTAACACCAATACTCCAGAAGCTACATAGAATGTCGAAGAGTAGTTCGACATAGTATTTCGCAAGTCTTGGAGACTTTTAAATGCATTACAAACAAAGTTTAATATTTTCCAATTTGTATCAAAATTTAATAAGTTGAGTGACATACCAGACATACATAGACCAGGCATACATAGACTTACATAGACCAAGATATCCGTGCGGAAGTTTACCGGTTCGTAACCCGCGCTGTGTTTCCCCTCAAACGACAGCCATTTTTTCTACGTAGTATTTGGGGGTGTAAGGACACCTCTTATATACGTCATATCTACTCGTAACTTGTTTTTTAAAGTTGTTTTAAATTTTCGACTACGTAATTTTCAACAACATGTTAATCTGTTTTACAAAACTAAAATGTGAATTAGTGTCTCAAGCCTGTTTCGCTTCAATCACTAAAGTATTTTTATTAGTTGAGCAGTCTAAATAGTTTTAAAATATATTGTTTATATAATAGTTAAGGCATTAATATTGTGGAGGTTTAAAAACATTGTAATTTGTTTTAATCAAACACTGTTTATTCCACTTTTTGTAACGGTATAATCCTACCGGTTTCAAGGCTTTCCCCTCATCATCAGAGGAGTCTTGTTTGTGCTCCTCTGATGATGAGGTGAGATCATTGAGACTGGTAGGGTTATACTGTTACAAAAAGTGGGGTAAACAGTGTTTGATAAAATAAATCACAAAGTTTTAAAACACTTAAGTTAAGCAAAAAAGGTTTGTTGAAAGAAATTGCTCTTTACCAATAAGCCCACCAGATGAGATGTGCCATGTTTTACCATGTATATAAAATAATAAAAAAGTTAAACATGTTTTTTGGTAAATAATTTTTTTAAAGGGAAAATAAATCACAATTGATTGTCTCTTGCAAAAGACGGAACATCAATAACAAACCAAAATCTGTAAAATTCAGAATACACACGGAGCTGAAATCATGGTGTATAGTACGACGCTGGAAAAAATTATAAAACATTTAATCAAATACAATCACAGAAAATACAAAGCTAATTAAGTTACAAAAAAAAGACAAAGTGAAAATTTAATATTCAGTATCTCAGTCAAGATCTAAGGTTGAAAAAATGCCGGAGAAAGACCCTTCTGAGCTCAACATCTTTATAAGAGATATTCAGCAGACCAAAATTCAGGAAATTGAGTTATCTAATTGTTGAATTCTCACGATAAATGAATTGTTTCACAGTTGAGTAAAAATCACTAGGTCAAAAGTTAACTATGGTAACATTTTAATGTTAAGTAATGGGTTTAAACTATATAAATAAATATTGATTAGGGGGAGGGGTATTCTACCCAAGAAATTAGAAAAAAACGTTTTTTTTTTTTGCATATTTTTAAAGTTTAAACCTTTAAGAATATGTTATCAAAAGGAAATTTAAAAATTCTGTATATTTACGAAGTATATACTCGTATATAAATGAGGCAGCAATGACGCTGCAACGGAATGACAAACAACATCAATCTCAAAACTTTAAACGCATTTTTCTCGAAATAATTTTTTTCGACCTGGTCGACATAAAATCTCAAGTTATATTTAACCGATTGTCTTTGTGTTTAGTATAAAACTGAAACAAATATTTTTGTATCGTTTCTACCTTGAAAATAAAAATAATTTTTTTACTATATTTTAAAAATTAAAATATAAATAATTGAAAAAAAAAAAAAATTATTTTCAGACAGTCGCCATTTTACAATTTGTTTGGTACCAACTATAACGACATTATTTTTTAGCAAAAAACTGTGTAAGATTTTTGTATCAAATTTACAAAAGAGTTTCAATCATGTCGACCAGCTTACCCCATTTTTTACGACAAGATATAACAGCTGATAACATCTTGAATTTTATTTTTTTTTGTACATTCTCAAATCATCAATAAACAAAATTTAAAAAATGTATTGGAAAAACATTTTTTATTTGTTTAGTCCGAAAAAACGCCCGAAATTCTCGCCTCTAGAGTATAATACCCCCTTAAGGCCTGATGTCACGGGAGAAAGAAATGACTTACAACGCAGTTAATGTACTTATAAAGCGGCTTAAATGCCTTGAGTTCAAATAGAATACCCCCTTAATGATGTACGATAAAAAGTAATTATCAAGTTTTGTTTCAAATAAATAAATTTATAAATGAAAAAAATATACTTTAAAAATATTCGTGACAATGGCGTGTAAAAACTTTATACAACAAATATGTGCACTGGAACGAATATATGGGGTGAAAATGTAAAACAGAATACGGAATTAAGTGATATGGGATGAACGTTAAATAAAGGCTGTTTGTCAAATACGACGAAGAAGAATAGTCTGAGATACGAGGGTCATCCAGAAAGTAAGGTTACAACATTTATGTAGGATTGAAAAATGCTTATACTCGTATTTAATTGAAATTCACAAATATATTTAACTATAATACTTTTCAAGGTAATGGCCGTCGAGATCAAGACATTTATGAAGTCGGGGCACCAGCTTTTGTATGCTAGTGTCATAGACCTCCTCCGCTAGCTCTTTCAGCCACTTCTTCACAGCTTCCTCGACCTCCTGATCGTTGGAAAATTGTTGGGGTGTAGTGACACACCCACGTCTTATCCTCCGTCACGATAGAGTCCAGAAAAGCTTCTCCCTCCTGTGCAAAATGATCGAAAAATTCACGCGCGGCGGTCACGCGATTTTGACGGTGCTCCGGTGTGAGCATTCTGGGCACCCATCTCACACACAACTTCTTGTAACCAAGTTTTTCCGACACAATATTACCAAGGAGACTTCGAGAAACGTCAGGAAATTCTTCGTGAAGGTCGTCAAGCGTCACACGGCGGTCATTTTGCACTTGTTCTTCAATTTTTTGCACAAATTCGTCAGAAATCACTGCCTTGCCTCGTCGTGAGTATGTACGGCCTTCTCTGAACAACATAACCCACTTCGTGACATGTTGTCGTCTCATCACATCACTACCATAAACTTCCACGAGCTTCCGATGGATATTGGCGGCGGTGTTGTTCTGCAAAGTCAAAAAACGGATGACCGCGCGGGTCTCGCACGGACGAGAGGTGGCGGGAGCCCGCGATGACCTCTCCATCGGAAGAATTTACTGTGACTGAATGAAATGGCCGACAAACACGCGGGACCAAACACTCTGACCGTTAGGATTTCCCCTACACACCAGGTGCGCCAACTTTGAAACAAAAAAAATTTTCCGGCCTCAGGAGCCCTTGTTACCTTAGTTTCTGGATGACCTTCGTAGTTTGGGTATGAAGAAAGACAAACAATACAAATATGGTAGAGAAAGATCAAGGAAAATGTAATTGTATCAAGGGAATTATATTGTGAACATGAAAAATTTAAAAGTCAGAGATGTTGTAGGGGTTGTATGAAAACGTGTATGCATGTAGAAGAAGTGAAGTATGTGTGTCTCGATATGACAATCTGGCACTCTTTTCTGCCCTGACGGACACTGTGTAAAGGTACAAAAAATATTTCATGAATAAAACATTATTTCGTTAAATTCCACTGTTCATTTTACTACTTTCCTATTCACTCCGTCACATAATTAAAGTTTAAAATATTGACATTTTAAAGTATCGAGTGTTCAAAGTTACCCTTGAGACATAGCACGATAACACAGCACAAGATTTGTATCGATCCGTTTACCGTTTTTCGACAGTGGGCTCTAAGTGTTTCACTTCCCTAATGTTGAATAATTCTTCATCGGTAAGCATGGTTTCATTTCTACAGGGGTGGGACTTCTTAAAGTGAAATTATTGTTAAAGGGCCAGAGATTGGTTAAAAAAGAAGTCACAAGTTTTATCTAGTACTATGTACTGTGATTTTCTATTTTTTGTGACAAAAACACTGTACAACTTTTGCCACCTTGACAGCCCTGGGAGTTACACAAATCATGTCCTCATTGGTACAAGACATTGGTCTCCTCGGTACTGCTCCAATAATAATAAAAAAAGGAACATTTATATAGCGCTGTTTAGAGAATAGACTCTCTAAAGGGGTGCTCAAATATACATTGCATCCATAATTTACGTATTATTATATTGTATTGCAGTTTCGTCGTACACAACACAACCTGTCGGGTTTATTGTCACGTGGCAATCTCTCAATCAATCTCAACCAACCAGAAAGGTGTAAAGAACGTCTGAAGGGAAAACAAGACTCGAATCCTTCAGATAAAATCTGGGTTCCAACGGGAATCAAACCCGCGACCTCTGGTTTATAAGGCAGCCGTCTTATTGACTAGGCTACGATGTCGTCAAATCAAGTGTCGTATCGACTGCTTACAAAGTTTAAAAATCGTAAAAAAACCTCCAACTGGCATTAAAATTCAGTTATACTATAAACAACAAATTTTTAAAACATTACAATGTTATTTTAAGTTATTTGAGGAAACAAAATGGCGAACGGCTTGAGTTAATAAGCGATGATTTTTCATAAAGAATTCAACAATGAGAAATATTTTTTACTGAAATCAACAAAAAAACCATTCGTAGGTAAAATCCTTTTTGCATGTGGTATTTTAATTACACGAGAGAAACCCACATTTTATTCATTTAGAAGCGGCCCTGCCTGCTCGATCCATCGCGTTCAAAACCAGGTAGTTATTAATGGTAAAAAGTGTAATTTAAAGGTGTCGCTACTCAATAATTCAGCGGGGTGGCCGATCGATAGGTCTAACCCCTCTATTATGTAAATTTATTAATCTTTATTGTGACAGCTGTTGTGAAAGCCTTCTCATTGTTCCTTCCGTTTGCTCGACTTTCCCCTCCGGCTATTTGCAATTTGTTCTTTAACAGATTTTTTTAACAAAGATTTATGTTTGTAAGTTTTTTGAGTTGATAATTGAAATAGTTTATAAAGATTCTTGCGAATTTATTTCCGAATTAAATTTATAATACATTTTAATAAAAATATAGATTTTTATGCGAATGCTCCTAGTCCGTAACGAGTATAATTTAAGGTATAATTGAAAGTGGGTGATCAGGGTACCTGAAGTTGGGTCACTGGAAATGACTTTGTAAGCCAATTCGTGATAGACATATCCTGTTACATAAAGAGTAAGGAGCTTCAATACTTGCAGTTAGTCTGCGTTTTCTTTCTCTATTAAGTCCTTAATAACTAGCAACAGTTTCAAGCCATTTGGCTCTATTTGCTACTGTTTGCCACCAGTTGTATTGAGCATTAATGTTTTTAAGCGTTTCATGCAGTATTTTCTTATATCTCTAGCGCTGACTACCATGCCTCCTTCAGCCGTCCATCAGCTAGCCAAATAGGACATTTCTTGAGAGACTGTACTCAGGCACATGAGCCACGTGTCCAAACTAACGTATGCGTGCACAAGACACTTAAATCTCGATGTAATTTATGAATGTTAGAAATAGACGCCAAATTCACATACTGTCTATTGTATACTATCCTTAACTGTTCCGCCACACCCTTTTATCTCGCCAAAATTTTTTAGCGTCTTTCCAATCATGGATTAGCGCTACGCTCAAACCGAGATTGTTTATTGGCCTTTCCAGTTCACCGCTCCTCTTTCTTTACGTCGTCCTTTATTGTCCATACAGTGAGACTCTGGAATCAGTTACAAACCAATATAAGACTCACTACGTCCTTGGCATGCTTTAAGAAGCGACTGAAAACACTCTTAATTTCTAGTCAGTTAAATAACGTGTTTCATTCCTGATTTTTCTTTTCCTTTCCTCTCCACCATCCCTTCATTTCCTTTTGATTGATGATATCTCACTTTATATGAAAAGGAATGTTCGGGTGATTGTCCGTCTTTGTGGGGTTCGTGGGCATGTGCTCACGTATGTGTTTATGGATTTCGTGGGGATGGATAGTCCTTTGAATGATTTATGCGACCATGTAACTTGCTTCATTTACTTTTGTCAGGTTGATTGGAAGAGATTGCCGTCTGGCAATAAGCCCGCCAGATTGTATTGCAATAAAAGTGTTGAATATTTTTTTTTATAGTGATGTGAATCTACTACGTGTAATAAGGCGTTATTGAACGTAACTCTGAGGGGGTTGTTGAAATTTCGATTGATTAAAATTATATATGAAATAGTCTGGGAATTAAATATATGTAAAACGAATGCGAGTTGCATGACGGCGGGATAGCGATTTGGACTTCCGTGCTGATGGTCACGGGTTCAAACCCCACGCTGTAATACTCACCTCGAATGACACAGACAGTATTTTAGCGGAGTATTCGTGGGTGTAAAGATATATATGTCTTTGGTCACATCTATTCTTAAAAAAAAAAAAATTCTAAGGTCTTGGCTGTTCCGCGAAGGTTGGCTCATGATGCCGACGTTTTGAAAATGTTGCAGTTTTCATCTTTAGGGCTTGTGTGTAGTCAATTTCGCTACGTTGACATTTTTTTCTGAAAGACGGTCAAGAGGCGTTATTGTAAACTATAGAGGAATTCTTTGATTATCAGATGTGCACCATGCTTATTTACGTTTAAGATAGAATTGAAAAAAATATAACATTACTTCAGTATATACTTTCACCCTAACTGTCTTGTTCTTAAACAAACCCTTTCCCTCTAGTTCTTACATTATTGTTTAACGATCAGTAATAAATTTGTTTAATTTTTAACTTTGAATGAACCAATTTTTTTTTTGATAAAATCAGCCATGAATTTAGCCAACTTAACCTACACAAGATGAGTTGGACAGTTAAAAAAATACTTTGTAGCAAAAAACCTTCCTGACATATAAAGAATAAAATAACCCTTGTAAAAAAAAGTTCAACGGAATTTTAAACCGTAGCATCCGGACTGGAAGACAAACATCTTGACATTTGGGGCACGATAGTAACGGTAAAATACTCGTACAATGTATGTAGTGTGATAGTTATTTTTTTAATGAAAATAATCAAACTCGTAATGGTATATTAAGCCTTTAAGTGCTTTCTAAAGCTTCAAATCCAACCCATATCTCTGACATTAGTAAACCAATCGTTTCACGCGACAGGACCAGCAACAGCAAAAGCTCTATCATGATACCCCGGCCTGTTTTTTTTGTTGACAGGGTAAAAAAAACAAAATTAATGGTAACTTTGTAAACGTCAAGCTTTGATGGTTGCGTGGAACTGTGTTAATCTGCGAGATAAATAAAAAGTGTATGGCGCAGTTTCCATCGTAATACATCGCTGACTGCTTCTCTATTTTACTTAGAAATTTATATTACAACGGCAACTTGTTATTAAGTATTTCATTGAAATTTATTTCGAGAAATATTTCCTTTCGGAGTCCAATAATAAAATTTGAGAGACAAATTTATAAATATGATAAAATATCCTACGCGAGCTACTGAAATGTCGCTCGCGAGCGACCGTTTGGCGACCACTGATCTAGACAGTCACCGATAAATTTGATGCTATCTTTTGGATAGATAACTAACACCCATAACTGATAAAGTATCCCCATCAAGAGGGTATTTGTCTACACGGTAAAGCTACCCTGTGAAATTCCGTTTTACTAGGATTTAATTAAATAACGTCAGTTCTATTTACTCAATTAAGATTTTCAGGACGACAATATGTCCTTATTTGGTTCATGCCGACCGTCAGTAGATTGAAGCTGTTTACATTTATATGTAGTGTGATAGTAAGATATGAAAATATAAAGGATGAATGTTCAAGCTATAGGCAATTTATTAAACTCTATTTGTTAATTAATTTTTTCAGGTCCTTTGCACATTACATGTTACCCTAATTCGTACAAGGACCAAACATAACAAGTACAAAAAACATATATTTTAACCCTACAATGCATGACATCATAGATTTTGATGAAATTTATACCTATCATAGGAAAAGTGATGTATACAACGGGAAAAATAATGGAAAAAATCAAAAACAATTTTTAGTGTTTTTTTTAAATTGAAAAAAAAATGCATCATGATGCAAATTTGCTTCACACATATTTTGTTGATTTTATTTTTTAATTTTACCTGGCGTGTTTATTGCCATGTGGCAATCTCTTCCAACCGACCAGAAAGATGTTTTATTGGGCCCTAAGTGAAAACCAGACTGGAATTCCATTTAAAAAAAATCTAGATTCCAGTGGGGATCGAACCCGCAACCTCCGGATCGGCAGACAAGCATCTTACCACCAGGCTACGGAGGATTTTTATCATGCAGATAAGTTTTTACATGAAAATATTGTGTAAATAAATAAAACATACCTGAATTATTATTATTTTTCAACTTCTAAAACACTTTTATTATGGTTTAATTAATTCTTAAAATGCAGTAAAAAGTTCAATCCACCATTTCTCCAACTGTCAGAATCAAAAATAATTTTTTGATATACAAACACCTTTTTTAATTTTTTTTTTGCAAATAATCAACAAGAGAGATAGTTATACCATATGATTTTAGTGTATTTTATTCCCAAAAGATGGTCTTGCATTTATCATATTTTTTTAATTATCATGGTGCAAATTTGCATCCCAATGCACTGTAGGGTTTTAATACTTCAATTCAAAATTTTAAGACTTATTTGATAAGTACAATAGTAAAAAATATGCTAAGGACAACGGAAATGAGAACTCTGCGCGCTATTGCTGGGAAGACTTTGCGTGATCGTGTAAGGAACACCACAATCCGAGAGGTCTGTGAGGTCCAAGATGTGGTCAGATGGGGACGACAGCGTCGACGATACTGGTACCAACATGTACAGAGAATGAGTTCCACAAGAATTCCATACATAGCTCTGCATGGGGTGCCGGATGGACGGCGTCCGCCAGGGAGACCCCCGAAACGATGGAGAGATAGCTGGAGCTCAGCATCACAGGACAATCCTGCAGTAACAGACTCTTGAGAGTCTACTGAAAGTTTAAGAAGAAGAAGAATAGTAAAAATACATAAGTTATACTAAAACATTATGATAAAATGTAGCATGTTAAATAGTATAAAAAATAAATCATTACACTCAATGCAAGAGATTTTTCATGAAGGAGCTGAGCAACACATGAAACACGATTGGCATTTCCAAAGGTTGGTTCGATATTTCCAAAGGTTGGTTCGACATTTCCAAAGGTTGCATTTCCAAAGGTTGGTTCGACTTATAGGTTGATAGAACAACCTATGGGTTCGTTGTCTCAAATAATTATCCGAAACATTCAAACCATGACTATTCAGAACGGATGGGTTAACTTAAAAAAAATCCCGTGTTAGCAATGGTACCGTAAGTGAAGAGGTAACAACACTTGCACACGTCTAGTGCACCCGGGTATTATAACTAGATATAGACTTCCAAACTCGGGCCTCTTTTTAATTTCGAGTACCATCATAAATCGAATCCCAACCCTCAGAGTAGAAGTCAAGCGTTCTACCAACTAGACCACAGAGATCGCCAATGCGTGTTTTATGTTTTCATATTGCTCACATTTAACTCGAAACAAATATGATAAGCAAAATAAGCTTCTGTCAAAACATGAAACAAAAGCTTTTTTGTAACCACCCTTATTTACAGATAATTAAATTTGTTGGAACTGTGAATAATTTAATATTTATTGAACATCTGAATGTTCAAAAATTTCTAGAATCATTAATATCGATATGAAAGTTCGAGTACATCCCTTTAGCTTGTTATGTGAATTAGTATGTAAATAGCGTCCATTGTTTCAGCCCTCACGCCATTGTATTGTCCGTCTTTCAGCCGCACCAACTATAATGATATATTATAAAGTGCTTGTGTCTTGGCGCTTAGTGGTCGGTGTTAAACCGGACAACGCTGGGTACAAGCAGATATCTATCATTATCTTTTGGTACGATACTCAAAGTTTTCGTTTTAGGAAATACAACAAATTATATAGACATTTCTATGGCTCGGATTCTTTCACACGTTGATATTACGGGTAATAAATGTGTTAATTCCTTGTCAAATGAAGCATATTCAACCGGTTATCCCCTCTCTGATATACCAAATCCAGTAACTGATCTTTTAAATAAAATTAACTATGCTACGATTTTCAGATAAATGTACGTGAACTACTGACAGACTAGTTAACAAATAATATTCGTTAAAGTAGCACTCATATATTCTAAATGGTCGCTACCCTGAATGTTGGTGCTGACATCTAACGTGATTCGATCCCTGTTAAATTAATTTCCGGACAGGTTTTACTCTTAGATTAATTTTCAATTTTTTTTTCCGCTATTTATATGCTGCTTTTTCTTCTTCCCAGTGTCATGTCAGGTCCCTCCAACGTTGAATATCACCTGAGAGTAGACATCATTGTCTCCGGCAGCCCGAAAAAGATCTTCAACGCCCCTTAAGCCAGTCCAATCACGTATATTGCGGAGCCAGGAGATTTGCCTCCTGCCAACACCTCTTTAACCTTGGATGATCAGGTGAAGTAATTTTTAATTTGGTCCTCTAAGTACATGACCCAAATAGGACACCTTTCGGATTTTAATATTAGTCAGCAAATCTTTATCAGCTTTGGCTCTTTGAAGAACCCTTGTGTTGCTGACCATATCCGTCCAGGGTATCCGTAGCATTCTCCGGTGTATCCACATTTCGAATGCTTCCATTCGGTTCACACTACCAACTTTGAGGATCCATGATTTCACTCCATGCAATAACACTGACCAAACGCAGCATTTGACTAACCTTCTAATAAAATAGAATAGCCCTATAAAGCAACATGCAAATTGCGCTATATACAACTCTACATGCTGCAGCAGATTTAATTGGCCGATCATCTTGAAAATTTTATCTACTTACCATCGGAATATTATCAATGATCTATCAAGAATGTGTGTCTTAAAATGCAACAGTTTAAACACACTAAATTAATACACGCACAGGTGTCTCATATCATAGGATGCCTGAAAATCATACTCGAACTTAAAAGGGTTAGCCTATCAGTACCTTGAAAAACTACTGGGGCTTTCTAATTGAACTTTATTAGACGTGGCATGACTGAATGTTTGGCGGTTTTTAATAAAATGAGAAGCGTATTCTGCGATGATAATCTAAACTTGAAACTTCGACAACGGTTAGTCAAATGCTACGTTTGGTCAGTGTTATTGTATGGAGTGGAATCATGGACCCTCAAAGTTGATAGTATTAAACGACTGAAAGCATTCGAAATGTGGATATACCAAAGAATGCTACAGATACCCTGGACGGATATGGTCAGCAACACAAGGGTTCTTCAAAGAGCCAAAGTTGATAGAGAGTTGCTGACTAATATTAAAATCCAAAAGGTGTCCTATTTGTGTCATGCACTTAGAGGAGCAAAGTACAAATTACTGCACCTGATCATCTACGCAAAATAGAGGGTCGAAGAGGTGTTATCAGGAGACAAATCTCCTGGCTCCGCAATAGACGTGATTGGACTGGTATAAGGAGCGTTGGGGATTTTTTTTCGGGCTACTGGGGACAAAGATGCTTACTCTCAGGTGATAGTCAACGTTAGGGGGACCTGACATGACACCAGGAAGATGAAGTTTGGTGAGGTTCGTGGATGTAACAGAAGCGAAGTATGAGTTCCACGATCGAATAGAGTAGACTACGCACAACGAAAGTGTGCTCATAATACAATACAATAATACAACAGTGATCTATTATTGCTTAACAATTCTGTTCAATTCCTCTACCAGCCCCGCTGTTATAAAAAAACAAAATAAGTTCACCTCTAGCACGATCTACACTAGAAGATCGAAATAATCTTAATTATTTTGAGTGCAATGTCACGTACCAACAAAAAAGGAACTGCCTAGAGCTCAGTGTAAATAAGATTACTGTGCGACGACGCTTTAACCTTTCCTTCCCTGTGTTGGGTATCTTCTACACATTGCTTCTGATAACCATCAATATGTCTATAAATATAATAAATACAAGGTTAAGATTTTAGGTATTCCTCCATAATATATTTACGCATTGATTTAAAAAATAATATTAATAATAATCAGAATTCATCGACTACATCGAGGTGTTTTGTAAAGATCGAAAACAAATTCGCATTTAAACGCGGCGAACGCCTCGTCTTGACGATAGGTGAATAGTATGCGGGAAGCGCGACACTATATTCGCATCTCACTCTTGCATACTATACTGAATTGCGAGAACCTGAATTGACTCAACGCCGCAAACATATGCGTAAGCGCTGGGGTGTGCGACTGTATATTGCGCCGCTAGTAGCTTCTAAGCTTGCAAATAGGTTGGACGTACTTTGTTCCGTGAGCGGTGCCAGATGGTTTTTTAATGTTTTCAGCAAATAAATCTCAATTATTATAATTGTTAACTTCAATTATAATTAATTAAGGGGATTATCTATGAATGTTCTTATTTTTCCGATTTAAAATCGCTAATTTTTGATTGCGTACTCACTACCCAACGCCGGAGCGCGCGTTTCATTTTTATCACCGTAAGGGAAGGGTTAAGGGCCAACGTCACGTGAGAAGGAAAGTTACTCGCACATCAGTAAACATACTTACGAAGTGACTTATGGTCTGGAGTTTAAATAGCCTAAAAAAAAGTACTTTCACAGAAATCTTTGAATGTAGCAAAACTATCCTTTGACACCACTAGATTAGAGTTGCCAATTGGTCAGAAGATAAACCAATATATAAGGCTGAGTAAAGACCTCTTCGTAAATTATCGACTTGATCATGATCGCAGTACCACAACATGTGATCTGCGGATTGATTCAGATTGCTGCAAAAATTATAATACAATAGGGCGAAAGGGCCAAGTCTGAAGTTAAAAAAATACCATTTAATCTCCCATATCTAAAGAAACTTACTACACTAGATACGGTTTTGTTGTTGTCATATTTTAATGCAATCACTGATTTTTTGTGACCTGCGAGATGAGATGCTTGTTTTCCATACCATGGTTGTGGGTTTTTCTTATCAAAGGCCTATTAAACAGCTTCATGCTTGCTTGACTGAATTTTTTATATAGTTATTAATCATCTAGGTTTTACTAATTACTTCCAACCATTATATCGTTGTTCTCAGTTTGAGAAGGGTTGACTATTTGTATTGATACGGTAAGTTGGTTCCATTGTTCATGACAGGCAAATAAGGATTAATGGCATAATACACGCATAAGGTGGACTAATGAGCAATACGGCTCAAACGACAAGTGTCACAACACTTTCAATTGACTTGTTATTGACATACTCGTATATAAACGCATACCATCACATAATTTATCTGTCAAGGAAGGCAGAAAGAAAAGTTTACCAAACATTTCTCCCTCGACAAACTTCTTTCTCCTTTTCTACACCCTGTTTTTAATTTCTCTGTTTTTTTTAACTCTCGTACAATACTTATTCCCATTCCTATATTCCTTGAGATTTATTTATCTTTCATTTTAAATTTGTTTTTTGTTTCAAATAACATCTTTATATAATAAACGTTAATTTTTATTATGGATAGGGATTATGCAATAATAAAATGAGCAAGTAGAGGATTGAAGGTAGGAGGGTAAATTTACAGGGAAGGAAATTAGGAATGGAGTCCCTCCTCCTTTATCCGGGCTTAGGACCGGCTCCGTTCGATAAAGGGCATTCATCTAGTACAGAGGCGGAGTTGAAGTCCTGTTACGTAAGAGTTGTACAAATAATTAATTGCAACCACTTTTACAAATAATAAATTTAGCCTTGTGGGCCTGCAACGAACGTGTAGTTTGATATTTATTTATTATTTTTTTTCAAAACAGACTTAGCCCATTTACTTTGAAAAATACAAGAGATATTAAAAAGAAGAAAAATTACACAGAAAAAAAATACATAAAAAAATAATGTATATGCCTACATACGAGTATATATACACAAACATATGATACACATATATTCAGTCACTTAAGTATGTTGATGAGTGCTTTCTAACGCGCTTAATCTAAGAAGAAAATTTACTTTTGCTTTTGGTAATGTGATATGAAATATGTCAATATCCGAACAGTTCCGTTAAGAAGAGTTAAGGCCCTTCCAACAGGCATAGCGGCTGGAAGACCCGTTCTTGCGTATGTTATTGAGAACAGTTCCTGCCGGCGCAGTCTAGTGTAATTGTTAGGAACATTTAACGCTAATCTTTGTAGTAATGCTGGACAGCTCACAACTCCTCGAACGAGTTTGACAACGTATACTAGGAGATATGCGGTTAATTCCGGACTATTATATAATCCTTTGTGTCATTATGTTTCTTCAATTGTGATGTGATAATATAAAATGTGTATGGCCGGTGAGTTTGTTAATATTGTATTTTGTTAGGCATTGACTCTTGGACGGGGATTTTTAATAAAAGTGATTTGTTTTATGTCAGAATTGTCAAATTTCATGAACGGATGCAGATCAAATTCCCTGGGTTATTTATGTTTGTTTGTTCAATATGTAAATCTCGCGGTTAAAAGTCAGCTGCCTCAAACAGGCAATAAATCAATTGATATATACATATACTCGTATACCATTTCTTGTGTAGAGTGGAGTTACGTTGACATAAAACATGTCCGGTAAAATGTAAGTTAGGTCTTTTAGGGGATGTAAAAAGTTCATTTGGAAAAATTGTTAAAGTACAAAGTGTTGTGTACGTGAGAACAGAGCAGAAGGCGAGAGAGTGAGAGATACAGTGCGACAGGGAGGGAGAGGGTGCAGGTCTGTCCAATCAGGTTTCAGCAAAGTGAATATTTGTTGTTTTAATGAATTGGCGGAACCAGAAATCGGAGTGTCTCTGTTTGCTTTTGAATCGATGTGGAATATTCTGAAGTGCTTCTCAATTTTTACCTACTTTTAGTTTAACACCTTTTTACAAGTTTTGTATTTTTTTAAGCTGTCGTTAATAAATACACTTTTAGTAATAATAATAAAAGGATTGTATATAAAGCGCAGTGCCGAGAGCAAACTTTCAAGGCGCTCCCATTCAAGCTTCAAATCCACTCATAAATTTTGATAAGACCTCCCCAAAAGGATTGTCTTTAGGTGCTTCCTAAAGCTGCACACGCCCCTCATATCTCTGACACTAAGATGCAGCCCATTCCATACCACAGGACCAGCAACGGCAATGTAATACCCCGCCCTGCTTGATTTTTATTTTTCATTTATTTATTTTACACATGACAAGAAATGTACATAATTTGCGAAAAAAACAACAGATAATTTAATTTGGACACACAATTTTAATGGATCTGGGTTTGTTGCCTTTCATTTGTAGTGTCCCTAGTAAACAAGACTTTTGCCTGTATCTCACTGAGGACATATAGCATGAGAAAATAAATCGATACTTCTTTCCGATTTTTCATTATAAAAAAACTCGTGGCCATTCTCATCAACCTGATAAATTTAAATGAATAAACAAAAATTGAAACTATAATATATGATAGAAATTATAATTAAACTTAAACGCTTTAGGTTGATTTATTATATTATTATCACGATTCGCTACATTTGTTTATCGCAAATCTTATTGGAATTAAATATTTAAAAATTATTTCTAATGTGGAAGATTATTTTGAAAGTATCGAAAACATTTGCAAAAATCAACTTTTAATCATAAAATTCATGACTCTTAGATTAGGAAGCTCTGATTTGGTCACTCTATATCCAGAGAGAATATTCCGAAAGCCTCATTGATAATGAATTTTCACCCTTTTTTTTACTATCAATTTATTTTTTCTGACAATTTAATTTCCCCCTTTTTTATTCTGATTAAAGACGAATTTTGTATGGATGGACTATTGATTTTTTCAGGTTTGTGATTAAGTTTTGACTTAATAATTATCAACCAAATTGTGGAAAGAATCTACACGATGAATAAATAATAAATGACAGCCTTGTTACACTACACGAACCAAGTGACCTAGTTGGTAAGATGCCTGTCTTTCAACCCGATGTTTACAGGTTTGATTTCTGTTTGAACTAATTTTTTTTAAATTAATTTGATATGGCTTTCATTTAAAGCAAAGATTCCCAAAGTGGTCTTTATGGACCCCCAAGGGTAGATTTCAGCTTGCAGGGGGTCTATGTCAGTGAGAAAAGAAAATGGGGGTGCACGAGATGTAAATGTGGGTCCACGTGAGTGGATTCCATTTAGGCGGATCCTCATCAATATTTCTTATTACACCAAACTCAGATTGTGTGTACATACTCGTATATGTATATATTACAAGAAGAACTGTTTGTAATAAGTGCAAACGAAGAACTTGAGGTGCAGTTCAGAATGAAGTATCAGCAGTTCTGGCTTCAGAAAGATATTCCTGTTGCTTATTCTGCATTATGGACTATTGCAAAAAAGTGTTTGTTAGCTTTTCCATCTTCATACCTCGTGGAAAGAGGTTTTAGAGCAGTTAACTATCTTCTTGCGAAAAAAAGAAATCGAGTGCAAATCACTGAATGTGGAGATTTAAGACTATACCTCACTAATTTGAAGCCACATATTGAATCATTGATATCAGAGCATTAAGTTCATACCTCTCATTAACAGTATTATTTGTGTATTAATTGTATATAAGAATTTTATTAGGTTTTGATTTGTTTCGTTCCAAAGTCAACTATTTACTTAAATTTTGTGTCTTTACAATAGCGGTATGAATAAAAATTATACATGTTTAGGGTATGTATCCTAGAGGGAGAGATGATGATGATTTGTTGATCGCAATGCGGAAAGAGGAATTTTATTGGTAACGTAGGTATTTATACTATTTCCGCGTGTGTGCGGGAATGCGAGCAAGATATCCTTCGTCTCGTTTCTGCATTCGCAAAACGATTAATGTCGTATGTAGGTGATAATTTATTTACGGAACTGGCGAGACAGGTGTGGTGCGTTCTCACTCTAGTATGGAATGCACGTCGCTCCCGGCAATGAGTTGAATGACCGGCGCGTGGACTTGGTACTTGTTTGTTTTGCATTGCTAAGGAATGCAAAGGTCATTTCATCGGTCATTGACCGCGTGTGCGACCGCCACACATGTTTTTATTTTTTTACAATTGTCTATTCTACAAAAAACCTTATCAAGGTGAACAGCACTGTGTCAACTGTCAAAAACACATTTGAATTTAATAAGTTTAGGAAAATTCAATATAAGGCAGGCAGGGAGGTCTACAGAAAACAAAAAAAATGGCAAGTGGTCTACGGGACGAAAAAGTTTGGGTAACTATGATTTAAAGCGTTTGTCACATATGTTTTTTTTGAGTAATATTGGAGCGTTTAAGGTTTGATTCTGAATAAAAATCGCGAATTGTTAAGGTGATAAATTAGTATTTAGCATTCGGGTTTTATTCTCCTTTAATAATGTAAATTTGTTAAGTTATCAATCCGAAAATAAATTGTACAACGTCAATAATAATCGACGAATCAATAAATTAAATTGATATCAATATACCGAAAAATAAATATATAAGAGAATGTGTGAAATTGAAGACGTCGTGGTAAAAAAGACAACGACGGGATCATATTCAAAGAATCGATGTGACTGTTATTATTCGTATAGTTTCTCTCGGTTACCTCATTGGAGACTGACTACAAGGCAGACTCTCAAAGAGATGGAAGCAACGTTGGCAATTCTCGCCCCAGGTATAATGCAGACCAAGAATTTACTGCCAGAAGAGAAATAAGATATCAATATAAATTTATTGTGTAGCTAGTTACCTGCTATCACATACCTGCTATCACATCTCCGTATGGCCTAGGCAAACTACGGTCCGCGTGCCGCATGCAACCCACCTTCCATTCTCATGCAACCAGTAAGCCACATAAATAAAAAATAAACACTTATTCAGATCAGACCATAATGCGTCAATGATTCAAAAATGGTGAGGGATATACGTATAAGAACCTACTGGTTGAAAAACTGGCATCTTACCAACTATACCACAAATATCGTAGAGTGTAACAAGCCTATCACTTATTTTCAATTCAACGTGTAGATTTTTTCATGATTTGGTTAATAATTATTGAGTTAATACTTAAGTGATTTTGTTACTGCCAGAAAATTTAATTTGTTCATTCATACAAAACAAGTCTTCAATCAGAATAAAAATGAAGGAAAATAGAATTGTCAGAAAAAAAGTTGATAGAAAAACCCTCATTAGGTAATATAGTTCAAAAAAAGTTTACAAACTCCCAGTCTAGATAAAAGTTTACAAACTCCCGGTCTAGATAAAAGTTTACAAACTCCCGGTCTAGATGAAAAGACCAGGTCGAGAATCCTGATATTGGAGATGTAGTTTTTGCGTCGTCGGGAAGTCTTTTGTAGATAGAATAAGATAAACGGGAATCGGGAATCGGAGAAACACTAAACCCAAGCTCCTACTTAATGGAAAAAGAACACATTAGCTACAGTTGTTTGAGAATATCATGCGAATGCAGAAAAAAATCTCGTTAAAATTTTATAAGCAAACCTAGAAAGAAAGAGGTCAAAAGGCAACCTGATAAAAAAAGTTACATTAAGAAAATGGAGTGGATATATAGAGGTTAAAGAGTTGACCAGATATAAAAATGTAACAACTTCCATGCCCTAGTTGATAAGATGCCTGCATCCTAATTTTATGGTTGTAGACTCGATTTCCGTTAGTACCCAATTGTTATAAAAAGTTTTTTGTTTAGTTTTTTCTTCAAGACATTTTAACATGTTTGTTGTGTTGTATGATTGGATCAAATAAATTATATTTTGAAAGAAGTATAAGAAATCATAGTAGAAGATGGATGAATGTTGAAGAGGAGAAATACAAGTGTAGGGTTATAAAATTCTTGCGTTCTGCTGCCTCTGCATATCCTAGCAGGGAAATGAAGCGATGGTATATATGTAATACCTTTGTGGTTGGCTGGAAGAGATTGTCATCCGATAATAAATCCACCAGGTTGTACTACATACATTGGAAGTGTAATACAACATATTATCATTGCAACCACTAACAGAAAGAGAAGGGGTATAATAATGACGATTTGGTGCCTTAAACTATTATAAATGTAAAAGTCTCGTATTTGAGTTTTTAGGGGATACCAAAATTTTAAGACATTGAAAGCCACTGTATATTTTTTATTTCAAAATAACTTATTGGATAAGTCAAACAATATTTATTCCATTTTATGATTCATAAGTACAGAATTATAAATATCAGCACAATACAAGTACACCTACATTTTTAGAGGTCAGGAAGGCTGGGGATTTCTCTTTGTGGTTGCATGACAACTGATGTCAAAAGATATTTCAGGGACACGTTAATCGTAAGGAATATAGAACATACAATAGTTATTATTCATGGCTTTATATATTGTAATATATCCCACATTTTTAATGGCTTCGCTTGGGTATTTCTCCTTAAGCGTTTGAAAGTATCTACAATCAGTTCGATAAGGTTTTTTGGGGCGTTTTATTGCGGGGTTTGCCTTATAATGCCGACGTTTCGAAAACGTTACAGTTTTCATCTTTAAGTCTTGTTCGTAGTCAACTTAGCCACAAGTGGATTCGCGCCATCGTAAAGCGCGTCAAAACTCACACACGGAGTGACATTATTGACTTTTTTGTTGAATTACATCGGAAAACCAACTCAAAACCGTCAAAGTCTCACCAATTAGACCACAGAGTTGGAAGGAAATCGATAAAAAAATACCTTTAAAGTTAGTCAGAATATCGTATTTCCCTTGTTCCCTTCGAAACATTTTCAGGTCTGCGGAGCGTTAAACCCTAAGAACCCCATTTTCCCATAGAAGTTATGGATTAAATATATGAGTATGTCGGGGTTATCGTGAACTTTCCATGTTATAGAAATTCAGGACATTTAAAGATATTAAATTCTGCCTCCAACCCCCCTACTCAGTAGATTCTTTTAGCAGATTATATCCAAATTATCTGATACATATTTTTAATGAAAAAGTATATACGGTATTCCTGTTTAAATAATTCTTTATATGAATTTTATAATGTGTTCTTTACTTAACTCAGACCAGCTCCATGGTCAAGTTGATAAAATTCCCTCACACCTGAGGGCTGATTACCAAATGTACTTTTAAAAAGGTTTAAGTTGGTTTATTTTATTCAAACCTTTCGAATTTATTTATGTTGGAGAGAAAAAATCCGCATGCCAATAACACTAGACTTATATCGCTGAGAAAATCTGCGTACCAATGGCAATCTAGCCTGCTACCTTCTGATTGAAAGACAAGTGACGAGTGAAAGACGTACTAAGTCATGGAGATAATCTATCAGCATTAACACAAATGAGTTAATAACGTTTTGCTGGAAGAGATGTTTTAGGATAAGGCAAATGATTTTATTTCGATTGTGTTGACAACACCAAATTTATATCTTCTCAACTCAGAAATATGCTAATGTTATGGTATTGGAGCGTTCTTTTAGCAGGTATTCAGCAGCTAATGGGGCACAGTGAGCAAACCATCAGGTGCGACATTGATGGAATACCGTCACACATGCATAGTGGTTAATCCTCTGCGATAATCCCTCCATCTGAAGATATTTTCTATTGATCTACTAATGTTGATAAGTAAAAAAAGACTTCCAACGGTTCATGTCAGGTGGTGTCCCACCAGTATCTATATCCGTGACTTCAAACTTTCAGTTCTAGTTGTTCAGGAATCTACACATTCACATTCCGCGGAGTCTTTAACCTTTCCTTCCCTGTGTTGGGTATCTTCTACACGTTGCTTCTAATAACCATCAATATCTCTATAAATATAATAAATACAAGGTTAAGATTTTAGGTATTCCTCCATAATATATTCACGCATTGATTTAAAAAATAATATAAATAATAATCAGAATTTATCGACTACATCGAGGTGTTTTGTAAAGATCGAAAACAAATTCGCATTTAAACGCTGCGAGTGCCTCGTCTTGACGATAGGTGAATAGTATGCGGGAAGCGCGACACTATATTCGCATCTCACTCTGGCATACTAGACTGAATTGCGATGAGCTGGATTGTCCCAACGCCGCAAGCATATGTGTAAGCGCCGGGGTATGCGACTGACATTCCGCGCCGCTAGTAGCTTCTAAGCTTGCAAATAGGTTAGACGTACGCCCGTTCCGTGAGCGGTGCCAGATGGTTTTTTAATGTTTTCAGCAAATAAATCTCAATTATTATAATTTTTAACTTCAATTATAATTAATTAAGGGGATTATCTATGAATGTTCTTATTTTTCCGATTTAAAATCGCTAATTTTTTATTGCGTACTCACTACCCAACACCGGAGCACGCGTTTTATTTTTATCACCGTAAGGGAAGGGTTAAGGGAGTTGTTGAAGGTTGTAAAATGCTTGCATGACCTTAACTTTTTCTGTTTTGGTATTTGAGTTAAGGTAAAGTATTTGAGGTCATTACATTGTTTTGTGTTTTTTGCTCTTGCATGTCATATTGCAGCGGATATCCAAATGAAATACACCAGCAAGAACATAAACCTTTCCAATTGGTGATGATTTGAAACATTCAGTGATTAGATGACTTGTTTTGATTAATACCATATCTGCTTTACGAAGGTGAATTTACATTTAAACCTAAGTTTAAGTAAGACTGACAGCCATCTGAGTGTACCACTATAAGTCTTAAAACCATACGAAAATAAAGAAAAGAGGGCATGTCCAGCAATTTATGTCACCAAGCTTATAATAAATGGTATTTTTAAATAATTAAAGGCTGATGTATTGAGTAAGATGAAGAACAGCATTCTGAGATGGTTTGGGCAAGAAAAACGAATGAATGAAGACAAACAAATAAAATAAATATATGGAGTACAAATATGAGTGAAAGGTATAGTAGAAAAAAAACATCTAGGAAAGTATGGTTGGATCAAGTGGTTGATATTTTGGAAAATGGAAGAAAGATATAAAGAAACGTTGTGTTTTGTAGTTGAGAACGCCCTCACTATTCCAACGTCAATTCACCTGGAAAGCGAAGCGAGTTTTTTTAGCGAGTGAGCTATTGCACACCAGCAAAATCAACGGCCACACCACTATACTGAATCGGATGGCACACTGGCTTATTTTTTTATCCTTTTTTTTTAGAAGAATAGATATGACCGAAGTCATATGTATCCCCCATACTCCTAACACTACGCGGAAAAAATACCTGTGGGATTCGAGGGGAGTAGTACACAGCTTTCGTACGGAATTTCAGTGCGTTACCGCGTGATTATACATCTCATGTGTTGTAGGAGATGGTGTAGGGTAAAGAAAAGGCGAAAGGAGTGTCGAGATACGAAAGTTTTATGCCCAGTTCTCTATGCCTACCTCATTAGAGAAACGTGATGATTTGTATGTGACATTACTTAATGTTTCACTTAAAAGTGTATTCGTATATTACCATTTAAAATCAATTTAAAAAAAATAAAAATAATGAATTTGTAATATTCTGTTACACTTTTCAAATCATTGTTTTTTTTTCTTCAAAGAAATACATGTTTTGTCGTATTTCATGTTTTTATAAAATAGTCTAGATTAATGGTACATTTATATACGTCATACGAAGGGAAAGAAAAAGCCACTGTCTTATTTATCTTCTTCTATATTTGAGAAGATAGGATGCCATCTTTGTAAAATTTATTTAACATGCGTGTGTGAGATGACCGACGCTCTACAAAACCGAAGTTAGCCGATTATGGCCGACAGTCTCTTTCTTAAGCCCGGTGTGTATTACTTACCACCGGGTACAACCAATTTATTATTTAAAAATTAAGACCCAACTCAATAGATATGAGGAAAATATCCAATGGTGTTGGATAAAATAAAGCAAAAACTTTAGCCTTATTAGCATTTTTATTCACTCTTTGAAATTAATACTTTTATTAATGAGATGAATAAACCAGGGCTGTAAAGTTGGAGTCGTGGAGTTAGTTGTTTTTTGTGAAGTCAGAATCAAAGTCGTAGTCGGTAGATGCTATTCGTGAATCGTAGTCGGTATATGCTATTCGTAAATCGTAGTCGGTAGATGCTATTCGTAAATCGTAGTCGGTATATGCTATTCGTAAATCGTAGTCGGTATATGCTATTCGTAAATCGTAGTCGGTATATGCTATTCGTAAATCGTAGTCGGTAGATGCTATTCGTAAATCGACTCCGACTTTAATTTGTTAACATTTTTTAAAACTTATTACATTTTGATATAAAAAACTATGTAACATACAGTACAAATAACTTGTACTTTGATGAGGAATGCCCGTAGATATTATTTCTAAAAACTTACATTTAAAGAGTTACGCCTCTTAATTAAAAGTATAACATATTGTTAACAATATGTGTACCTTAATTGAACTCTTAGTCGAAGCCAAAGTCGGAGTGAAACATCTTAAATTTCTGAAGTTGGAGTCGTAGTTAGACTCTCTCTCTTCGGATTTTTTTCGTCGACTGCCCAACAGACTCCTAAGCAGTTAATAAATTTATTTTTGTAAAATATGAATATTCTTCTATGCACCCACCTCTAGCAGATTTAAAAAAAATATGTTTCCAACTTCAAGTCAAATACATTATTTTTATCACTAGAAATCGTATTTTTCTATTTTATACAATATTTAAAAATGATACAAAGTATTTCCTAGTAAACAGGAATTTTATCTGTGATAAAGGAGAACATTTTCCTGAATGGCGTAAAAAGTATCCCTTCTCTACGAAAACTGTTAGATCAGAGGGTTGAGGAAGAAGTATTGAGTTGTGTTTTGTAAAATATAATTGTTCATTAAAAAAAATTTCAAACATTTGTTGTTGCTTTTTGTGTCAAAAACAGTTTATAACTTTCGTCCAGAATTCCGCCAACTGGATAGTACTGGACATTCTATGATTCAAGTCCTCTTTGGTGCAAGATACCGAAGTCCTCGGGCACTACAGCAACTGTCGTATGGACTGCTTCTCTCTGCAGATACAGAGATCTCTCTGCAGAGTCGATCCATCACGTAATATTCCTCATTTTGCGATGTTGTCTTTGGTTCTCCGAATTCCAGTTCGGAGCCCGTGTAGATATTTTGAGATCCTCCAGATATTAGTTTGAATGGGTGTGTAGCAATTAACGGTGTTAGTTATGCCGTTTGTTAGCGACACGCTCATGCCTTATTGAACCATTAATTGTATTTCTTCATATTTTCACTGTCATATTGTATGCTACATCCATGTCTTACTTGATAAGACTCCTATCAAACACGGAGTTTATTATTCTTCTTCTTATTGTTTCAAAATCACTACACTATTCCACCCAGAATTCTGCCATCTGGACAGCTTTGGGCGTTCCACAAATTGAGTTCTCTTCAGTCAAGACAACGGGCTCCACTACCACTGCAGCAAGTGTCCCATGGACTGCTCTTCACCGTAGATGTATCTATCTATAGAGAGTCGATCCATCACAAAACGTTGTCTTTAATTATCCCTATTCCTGTCCTGAACCTGTAGATTTTAAAAAGGTACAACACACATTACATACATGTATGAACGTGCATTTATTTTTTATTAGGACGTTTTCCAATAGACGATATTTAATAATTGTAAGGCGTAAAGAGCGTTGCGTAGAATGTGTGGAAAAACAATACATGACAAATTAAGGAATGATGATATTATTTTTTTTATATCATAGGGTCTTTGATTACCTTAGCCTTTACCGGTCTCATGTTTGCATTTTGTGTGCGGATGGTATGCATGTGCGTACTGATTTTTGATATTTTTTTGTAGATGCTTCATGTAAATATTTGTAATTTTTGTAAACAGTTGTATTTATTTATATTCGTGCGTACTCGAAATTCTGATTTGAGTTTTACTTTTTTGTATTTTTTATGGTCGATAAAATACCATACACTGTGATTAAAAAATAAAAAATGAGGAAAAAAAATCTGAGAGGCAATATCTTATTTAATGATCTCAGTCCCTACTTTCCTCTCTTTATACTGAACTTTTAAATATTTATTTTGTTATATTTTTAATTTCTCAATTAAAGTGGGTTCGAGTTCCGAAGCGTTCTTCCAGATAGTTTGTTTTCTGAACAGTGCTGTACAAATTGTCATTTTATTATTATTATTATTAAAAGTAGAAGCAGGGTTTAAGACGAAGAAAGTAGGATTGAGTCGTTTAACCACGTGGAAAGAAAAAATGATTGAAGATTTAGAATGAATAATTTATGGATTGAAGCTTTAGCGAATTGTTCTTAAATAAAAACTCAAATATTTATACAAAGAGTCATGTTTTTAACACATCATGTTTTTTATTGCAAATTCATTGAATATCCGAATATTGTTGTAGGAAAGTAAAGGAAAGGAAAGGAAAGGAAAGAATGAGCCCTTAAAATATTTTCCTAAATTCTGTTTGAGGAATATGATAGGTTTAATGGAGGAAGATGATTGGAGGATCGCGTGATCGGGCCGGTCACGTGATTGGCCCATTTCTCCAGGCGTAACGGTCCCAAAATGTGTAGGTTTTTTAGCCCGAAACCGCACCATCATTTGTTGAATGCTCTGCAAATCCTTTCAACAATGTGGGGTACATTCAAAGAGCCTGAAAGCGGTCTAACTGACTGAAAATATAAACTCTTTTCAGACAAATCTACTGTGCATGTCAGGGTTGTTGTTAAGGGTCATGCGACCGTCAGAAAATACACAAATAACCTCACTTTTCAACGATGACCATCAACTTTTTCTCGGTTATAGATTAAAACTGTCATACAATATGGTTACTTTTATACACAAAGTGGTTGTATAACAAATAATTCACCAAATACAACCTCCGTTGCCTAGTGATAATATTCTTGATTTCCATCTGGGGTTTTCGGGTTCAATTTTCGATGGTACCCAAAAATAAAGTCTAGTAAAAAGAGTTCGTTTGCTAAAAATACTCATACGCCTCGAACACAGGTGCTGCAAACAGGTTCCGCGAGTTCCGTGTCTACTCCAGACGTTCTTAACCCATAAGCGTGCTTACTGGGACCGAACACAATATTGTTTTCCGGCTATGTTTTTCAACGTGTCTTAAACACTTATTCGGATGTATTGAGGAGTACCATGCAAAAAAAATCCCCAGATCTATTGTATTACACATTCGTTGTATATATTACAGCCTAGTGGAGCCACAGAAAAACCAAAGTCACCCTATACAAAACAATTATTAGAACAGTAATGGCATATGGATGCGAAGCATGGACACTGACAGCTTAACCAGCAGAACTGCTGGATGCCTTCGAGAGAAGAGTACTACGTAGGATCCTGGGCCCCGTGAATGACGGCGAAACCTGGCGAATATGATACAACGACGAGCTATATAATATCTATAAAGCTCCCAGGCTATCTGTACATGTCAGACTGAGCAGATTGAGATGGGCCGGACATGTGCAGAGAATGCCGATATCGCGAGCACCCAAAATAATCCTGGAAGGACATTCAGGTGGGAGAAGGAGAGTGGGCAGGCAAAAGCTGCGATGGGAGGACGAAGTTGAGAGGGACGCAACCCGGCTGCTGCAGGCGCAGGATTGGAGGGTCGTGGCTGAGGAATTGGAGGCGAAGATTGACGAAGGCCAAAGCTCGATATGGGCTGTAAGACCATCTAAAGAAAGTGGATTTATTGCCGTGTTAGGCAATTTTTTCCAGCTAACCAGAAATATGTTAAAGAGATCTTAAGTGAAAACCATATTGGAACCTTTTATTAAATATATTGGGTTCCAACGGTAATCGAACACGTAACTTCCGTGCTGAAAGATCAGCGTCTTACCAACTAGGCTATGAATGTCGTCCATGCATAGTTATGAGATGTAGCATATATAATAACATATAACTAGGTACACAAAATTACAAGTAATTTAGGTTGCCGTGATAATTGGTAAACAATTGGTTTTCAACCAGGGGAGATCGGGTTTGATTCTTGACTGCATCCCAAAAAAAGTTGCTTTCAGATTTAAACCTTTCAGTCTGCAACTGAAATATAATACGATGAAATAAAATGCATACGATGCCTTTACAAAATGAATGACCTGACCTAGTGGTTTGAATGCTTGCCTTCCATTCGGAGGTTTCGGTTTTGGTTTGAATACATATAGCTAAAGTTTGCATTTTTTTGCGACACTGGAGTGTTTGACTTTTTAGAAGCGGATTAATATGACAATTTTAATCATCATCATCATTGTCAACCAGGGTCGATCCACTGCTGGATGAAGGTCTCCCCAAGTTGACTCCAAATAGTTCGGTTTTTTGCTCGTTGATGCCATATGATGCTGCCATGCTTCCTGATTTCATCTATCCAGCGTATCTTCGGTCTTCTTCTGGGCCTCTTTATGCCTTTTGGGTACCATTGGATTATTTCGGATATCCATCGGGAGTCTAACATTCTGGCTATGTGTCCTGCCCATTGCCACTTGATTCTTTAGCACACCTTTATAACGTCTTCTACCTTTGTTATATTGCGAATCTAGGTTCTTCGTTTACGGCCTCTTTTAGTATATCCCAACATGCATCTCTCCATGCCCCTTTGTGCGGTCTGGAACTTTTGTGTGTTCTTTACTGTGAGCGTCCATGTCTCGCAACCACTAACCTCGCAACCACGTAAGTACTGGGAGAATACACTGGTTGTAGACCTTTCGCTTCAAGGATATTGGGAGATATTTAATATAACATTTCGCTTCAAGGATATTGGGAGATTTTTAATAATTAATAGTATCATATATAAGCTTAGCAGCTGCATTGAAAACAAACTGGAGAATAGAAATTCGCAAATCAGGTAAACCAGAATAAATATAATTACAACAGCAATAAGATAATCTTTGAATATTATCAACAATATAATTTTCTCATCTCGTTTATTTCTCGCTTTTACCAGAAAGCATCTTCCAGCTTCTCTCAAGAGGCAGGTTATCCTTTTTTCGCTCAGCCAAATTCAATGTAAACCATGCCATGTTTCGGAGTTGTTTCTGAAGCTGAATTAATTAAATGTAAGAATTCCTAAGTTTTCACCCAGATAAAACGACTCCCTTAAGACAAGTCGGTAACTTTGTTAATAAACGCGGCTCTTCTAATGAAGTTGTTTGTTATGACTTTACACTGTGTCAGGGTGTATGTTTTCCTTCCGTCATATGTGATATCTCTTCTTTCAAGGATATATATTTTACTAGTTGTAATTTATTCGAATTTTCGAAATTATCCAAGAAATACGTCTCATTTTCGTCCCGTTTTGAGAGTTACTATATGCAATTTTTGGTGATTTTTAGCAAAATTCCATCTACACATCACGCCGTGTCCGTGTCGAGGGTAGGAAAAAAGGAAAGAACGCCAGGCTATCCTATTACGACACATATATTTCGTCACCTCTATTCCTATACACCCTTTCATAGATATTTACATTTTCTTTTTTTTATACTTCACATTTGAATCATGTAATACAGAAAGTCTATTATTCCGGAGGATTAACTTATTGGGAAATTTAAAAAAAAGTGTGAACTGTAAAATTTTGTAAGAAATGTATTTTCTTTTACAAAAGAGAAATGTTGTTTTTATGTTAGTGGATATAATAAGAAGAAATAGGAACCAAATTTCCGTCTCTTTGTAAATTTTTTTTTTCAATTTGTTGGATTTTTAGTGTTTCTGTAATACACACATTTTTAGGTGAATCTAAAAATAAAAAATATTGTTTTATATCAAATTTAATGTTTATTTCTCAAAAACATATATTTTAAATATTCAATTATCATCATCTGGGCTACCATCTAACTCACGGTCACATGTCGGCCAATCGAAAATTTCTGTATAAAATACCGAAATTTGATTTTCGGTCTTTCTCTTCTCTATAAGACATGTCTACCCCGAAACAATGAAAATCCTTAGAAAAGTAAAATTCGAAAATTGTGAGTTTTGGGGGTTTCGAAATACACGATTCATTTATAATACTTTATGCATTTCCTTCTTTCAAAGTATAATTTTTTTGATATTTCCATACTTTCCTTGGTTTCTTCTACTACGTCTTCCTCCAGTATTTTCATGTGTTAAATTGTTTGGTTTTACACTTTAGTTGAATACCGTATAATCTGTCAGGTTATTGTCATGTGGCAATCTCTTCCAATCAACAAGAACTATTTTAAAAGGCTTAAAGGAAAAACCAAATTTTAAATTTTTATTTTTTTATTTAGGGCTACAACGGCAATCGAACTCGCAATATCAGTCAGAAAACAAGTGTCTTACCAACTAGGTTACGGATGTTGGCATTTGTTTTGTTTCTTTTTCTTCATTCATTCGTTGTACATGTCTCAACCATCTCAGAGAGCTCTTATACATCTTATACGACACATGGGCCTTAAGTTCGACTAGAAATTGGAGTAAAATTTTTTAGTGTACAGTATAAACCCCATGAGCATGTAAGGGTAGTTTTCAGGTCGGACTGAAAAAAAACAATTCAGCGATAACAGTTTTGCGAATTGGCACGAAGCACAGTTGATTTGAATTTATTTTTATGCATATTAAATCTTAAAAAAATATTTATTGTTTATTTTGTGTTATGAAAATTGATTTATTTCTTTAAAATAAATTACACACTGTTTTCTTTGTATTTTTGACTTATTTTTTTATACGTATGAACAAAAAACCATAGTAAGGACACAATGGTTTCCTTTAGGAGGAAAGACAAACCGTTTTCTTTAAGGAGTAACGACAGGCTATTTTCTCTAAAGAATAACGACAAACCGTTCTCTCTAAAGAACTGCGACAAACCGTTTTCTCTAAGAAGTATTGACAAACCGTTTTCTCCCAGGTGTAACGATAACCGTGTTCTCAAAGGAGGAACGACAAACCGGTTCTCGATGGAGGTAATACAGAATATGTTCTCGAATTGCAATCAAAACTAAGCTCATGTTTTTTAAATTAGGAATAATACAACGTTTATTAAATATGAATACTTATTACATATATTTAATTCATATGTAACTTTAAGCTTTCGTCACATTAAACCTTTTTTCCATACATAAAAATAGGAAGGCTTTTTATCGCAGCAAACATCCTTAGGTTTTTCATGATCTAAATTTTCTTCTACTTTCCTTCAGAGCTGATGATTCAGACAAAGTAAAGATCGTAGATTGTAGCAAAAAAAAATTGGCTCCATTGATTTAGATTTTGGGTTTAACGTCACTGGAGTAGGCACGTTACTCGGGGTTTTTACGTACGTGTTTTTATTATTTTACGTACGTATTTTTACATTTATTCATATTTAGACAGAAAATTTAAAATAAAAACATATGATCTCTTTTATGAAACATTATTTTGTCACATTTGACTAAAATCTCGTAATAGGAAAAATTTTCGGTATGCTTGAAGATTCACTTGTCCTCTGTATATATTTTGTAAGTTAATTGATTAAGCTAGAAGTCCAAGAGCTTTTAGGGTGATTTTAATGATCGGGAAACACATTATCTAAAAAAACCTTTTTTGTTTTAATAATACTATCAACACGTATACGTATAAAGGCAACAACACTTATACGTGTTTAGCACGGAGTATGTGTTGATTGTTGGCTAATGGACTTTGTTTGAAATTAAGTGTCTTATCGACTATACCATGAGGGCTATAGTAACTTAGTTATGCCATAGTTTTTCGTTTTTTTTTCACACCCAATTTACCAAGAGATAATTTACCAATATATAGTTTCCCAAGATTTAATTAATTTTGCTAAGTGTTAATTCGAATGTTCCTCGAGCACCATAAGGCTTAACCCTTCCTTCATTCGAGTTATTTACTTAAACGCCGATACAGTGAACAAAATTCTGTTATGTATGATTAATTAGGATAGGGAGAGGGTTCAAGGGGAGGATTATTCTATTATTTTATCTGCTCCCGCCCAAATCCCCTGCCCCCTGAATGGGGAACATCCGGTTATTGAAAATGATAATTAAGTGGAATAATAACTCGTGAACATGTTGGAAAATGATAAAGTTTCTATTCAAATACAACATGAATTCAATATAATTGAAATTGTATTTGGAACTGTTGGAAAACGATAAAATTTATTTTTTAGTACCCATAAATCCAATGTACTTGTAATTTAAACTTTATTTGAAACATTGGAATACATCAAATTTCTATTTAAAAAAAAAATTTAACATAAATTAACTGTATTTGAAATGGTTGGAATGCGATTAAAATTCTTTTCAAATATGCCATAAACCCTTTAAAATTAAACAGTATTTGAAACTTTGAAAGTGATTTAATTTCTATTCAAACATATCATGCATTCAATACGATTGAAACTGTATTTGAAATTTCAGAAAAACGAAAAAGTTTCTTGTTAAATACGCCAAAGGTCCTGTATAATCAAACAGTATTTGAAAGTAAAACAAGTTTCTCTTTAAATATACTATGGGTCGAATATAAATGAAACTGTGTTTAAAGATGTTGTAAAATAAAGTTTCATTTTCAAATACACCATGTGGATCTATTGTAATTGACAGTGTTGAAAATGAATTATGTTGAAAGTTTATTTAAATATATAAAATATCCAACATAATTCAAATTGACGTATTGTATCTAATATAATTGAAATTGTTGTTATTTATTTATTATTTATTTATTATTACACATGACAAGAAATATACACAACTTGCGAAAAAACAACAGGTAATTTGATTTGGACATAAAATTTTAATGGATCTGGGTTTGTTGCCTTTCATTTGTCGTATCCCCAGTAAACAAGGCTTTAGCCTGTATCTTACTGAGGATATTTAGCATGAAAAAATAAATCGATACTTCTTTCCGATTTTTGATCACACAAAAACAAAACCCCGTTGCACGTTCTCATCAACCTGACAAACAGTGACACTCAACTACAACAGGAAACATCTTGCGAAATTCAACTCCTCACACACCATCACTCAAGAAAGACCAAAAATATTATGTTATGAATCGAATATACTTGAAACTCTTTAATGTTGAAAATTATAAAGTTTTTATTCAAATACATTAATCGTATATTTTAATCGAAAATGTTTGGTGTCGTTATGAATCCAATATAATTGAAACTCTATGCTTTTAGAAAATAGTTTAGTTGCTACTTAACTACTACACACCAAGTGTCTATTATTATTAAAATTGTATTTGAAAATGTTTTTTAAAAAAATAATTCCACAATACGATAGAAAAAAAAGCAGACAATCGAAAATTAGGAAAAACTTTTTGTAAAAAAATATTCTTAGTATTAAGTGGTGTAAATCAAAGATAACAAACTTCTTCGAACGTGATATTGGGAAACATGATGTTATCAACAGTACAGATAAAATTACAATGGCATTCTTGTGATCCTAATAGAAAATACAGAACAATTATAATAATAAGAGGACTGTTTCAATAGTATACTGAGGGATTTAAGGTAAAATATTTGAGAAGGTAACTGAGTACCGTAAAACAATCTAAAAGTCTTTCTTTTGAATGTTACTACGTAGACCGAGCAAAACGTGATTGGATCAAATTGAGTAGATTTTGAAATACGACGAGATATATGAATTTGAAGAAACAAATGTGCGTTAGATAAAAAAAGAGAACTTTTTTCTCTGCCTACCCTACTGTACAAGACGTAATGATATGTATAGATTTGATAAAAAATATAGCTCTATTTTTCTCATTGGATTCATTAGTCAAACTTATTTAAAAGCGGGTGTGGAGGAAAGCTTTTTTGTGTGAGTTTTTATAAATGTTAACTGTTTTATGTACACGTATTCATCTTGTATACATACATAATTTGCAATCGAATTCGTCAATTCAATAAATTATTAAATGCAAAAATTGAGAGGTGGGTCTGAATTATTGCCCCTAAAAGGAATATATCAAATGTTTAAAGAAAAACATGTTGCATTTCCAATTCTCATATTTTTCACAAAAAAACTCAACAATGCTATAATCTAAAAAAAAACATATTTTGTAGTAAAAGCATACCTCATTTATACATATGATGCATAAAAATATTTTTCAAACTTATACATTCCCTGGTTTTGATAGGTTATTCAAATGGAGTTTTCATTTCCATTTTCCGGAATTCACCTTTCAGGACATGCAATATGTATGCTTAGAATATTCGATTCATGAATATAAATTAAAAAATATATTGCTTGGAGCTTGCTGCAATCGAAAAATGTAAGTTTTGTCCGTTTGTTATTTGAGGGAGTTCATCAAATTTGATTAGTATTGGTCTTAGTATTTTAACAACCTTTTACATTATCGTTATGTTCATTTTTATTTTTTAATAAATTTTTAATCAAAGTTTCCATAGATTTATTCATATTTTAGTTGTCGAACAATTTTTAGACTTTTTTCGTGTGATAGAACTACAGAGAATAATGTATGGCATACAAATGTCCAATGGGAATGTGTGTGGATTGCTGTATGCCGATAGAACTACAGAGAATAATGTATGGCATACAAATGTCCAATGGGAATGTGTGTGGATTGCTGTATGCCGATAGAACTACAGAGAATAATGTATGGCATACAAATGTCCAATGGGAATGTGTGTGGATTGCTGTATGCCGATAGAACTACAGAGAATAATGTATGGCATACAAATGTCCAATGGGAATGTGTGTGGATTGCTGTATGCCGATAGAACTACAGAGAATAATGTATGGCATACAAATGTCCAATGGGAATGTGTGTGGATTGCTGTATGCCGATAGAACTACAGAGAATAATGTATGGCATACAAATGTCCAATGGGAATGTGTGTGGATTGCTGTATGCCGATAGAACTACAGAGAATAATGTATGGCATACAAATGTCCAATGGGAATGTGTGTGGATTGCTGTATGCCGATGACAGAAAATGTGTTGGCAGAGAATGGAGATAAATGACAGATTTTGATAAGTTAATAGTATTACATATAATAGAGAAGAGAAAGATCTGAAATTGAATGATGGAATGTTTAAAGTAATAACAGTGGGAGAAAATGTATAACATATATGATATATGGGTGAAAAAGGTAAGATTAGAGCCTGTAGAATAATTCTTCTACTTGCAATTTCTCAGATGATGGAAAAATTACGAGATATATCGAATAACGTAAAACGACAGGAAACAAAGTCAATGGAGCACTTAACCCTGAGAGATCGGCGCACTGCCATAGCAGTGGAAGAAATTTGTTCTACCCTTGTATTCTAAATGAATATCCTTCAATTAGAATACAAAGGTACATATTCTAAAATATATTTATGTTGTAAAAATATATATTTTTTGTTTTTTTGTTGTTTAAAATAAATATTTATCACGAATGTCCGAATCGTAAATATATCTCAGCACTAAATAGACAATTATATTTTTTTCTCGTAGCGCTCTCAGGGTTAAACACATGTATACTAAAATTTGACAGTATCAAAATCTGCTTAGATGATAGTCCACAAAATTATTTTAGTGACAATTTTGACGTATAGGAGTCAAACGTGGACGTTGAAAAAGGTTGAGAGATAAATGCTGTAAAAATGCACGAACTGAAAAAAAACATGAAGGGATAATATATGACAGGATACCGAATGAATTGATTAGGGATAAGTGTGAACTTAACTGATGTATTAAGTAAGATGAAAAAGAGCACTCTGAGATGATTTAGGAATGTAACATCAATGAATGATGAAAGACAAAAAAAATAATTATGCAAATGTGAGTACAAATCGTAGTAGAGGAAGATCAAAGAAAATATAGTTGATTAAAGGGAATGATATTTTATATGAAGGAAACGTAAAAAAAAACCCGAGAAATCGTTGAAGTTGAATGAAAATGTGTTTGAGCGTTTTTAGAGGGGAAGGAGGATAGAAAAGAAAGGTATAGTACACCGACAGTGAAATGGTGCAATAGTATGAATGTTCCACAAAAGGTATAGTACACCGACAGTGAAATGGTGCAATAGTATGAATGTTCCACAAAAGGTATAGTACACCGACAGTGAAATGGTGCAATAGTATGAATGTTCCACAAAAGGTATAGTACACCGACAGTGAAATGGTGCAATAGTATGAATGTTCCACAATTTTCTGATATTGTACTAATGCATTAATTGCACTTTGGTTAAATACATTATATTCCGGTGCGTCTATTGCGCACTAATGAAAATCGAACGCGCAACTCCCGAGTTAGAAGGCAAACATTTTATCAAAGGGAGGAGGCTGTCAAATATTAATGACCAACTCCATCGCCTTATTGGTAAAATGTTTAACTTCTATCCGTAGGTTTTGTGTTCGATTTTACCTACGGGTATCGATACTCTAACTCCTGAGTGAAAAAAGAAGCGCTTTATCAACAAGGCTACGAAGGTTTACTTTGTTTAATCGATATAAACTTATATTTATTTTATACTTAATTTTATAAGTCAGAATCTTAACCAAATAAAGACTAACATTGAAATAATTTAAGTTACATACTTTGATGACGAAAACATTTACATTTCTAATCAATTTCTCTACTTTCGTCTTCTTCTCTTCTCTTTCCCTTCAAGAACATTAAAATACCAAATGATGACATCTAGCTTTATTAGACGTTTTGGAAGATAACTGAGGGGGTTGATGGTCTCTAATTTGTAAGTTTATTAGGACACTTTTTCATTTAATGTATTTTCTCCACTTGAGACGAGGCTGTAAAATGTTTGAGATTGAAATCCGAGTGATTTTGGAATTCGCAACCCCCATTCCTGTTTTGTAAGTGTCATTTTTCCATTTATTAAAACTGAATGTAAAATACTTATTTTTTCTTTTATATTATTGTAACTTTTGCATTTATTAAAAAATAAATTTAGGAACACATAAAAAATACGATATGATCAAATACATCAAATTTTAAAAACAAAGAATGGGGAAAAGGGAAGCCAGAGTGGCAGAAGCAACATTTGTGACAGAATATAATTAATGTTCTCTCTGCTTATCCCAACAGGCGTATAACGTGATGGTGATGATTGTTATGATAAATTAATTAATTTATTTGTTTGGTAGCCCCTCAACACATCTGAACAGGCGTTGTGAATATCTTGGA
The DNA here is from genome assembly GCA_949825065.1 of Odontocerum albicorne. Classification (NCBI taxonomy): domain Eukaryota; kingdom Metazoa; phylum Arthropoda; class Insecta; order Trichoptera; family Odontoceridae; genus Odontocerum; species Odontocerum albicorne. Next base: position 33,470,761 of record OX463856.1, read on the forward strand.
AAGCATGGCAAGGGGACAATATTATCTTAGGTCCAATTGATCGAGTCTTCGGGTTTTAGAACCACTGTAGTTGGCGTGGAACTCGCAGTTCATCTTCGTACGTGTTAGCAATACAAACGCATATGAAATCTAATAAAACTTGCACATGTCTGGCTTACGCGATTATTGTTAACAGATGATCTCTTTTACCAGATCGAGACTATGTTTTTGTTTTATTTTTTTGGACACCATTGGAAATTGAACTAAAAATTCAGGGTAAACGTCGTAATTTTACTGTCTGAGCTTTAGCATTGGATATTTATTGAAATAACGGGGTCAAAAACACAAGCAATTATATTTAGTGCCACTTAATTACACAAGTGTACGTTAGGTGAGTTTATGCAATGTTTTTCAACCAACCAGGCAAGAGATTTCATAGTTTCAGCCAGGATGCACAGTTAACTTGTTAAGAAGCTACAAAGTTATAAGGTTTCGCACAGTAAAAACAGTTAAAAAAGAAACTAAAAATTCAATATCAAAATAGACAGTAAAGAAATTTAATAAATACATTATTTTTCTATCAGCAATGTTTTAGATTTGGAAGATACGTTAACAAGCAAATAGATTGCGAAAGAAGAAAATACAGGTTAGGTGTCAGTGGAAGGTGTGTTATTATATTTAAGTTGCTGATCAAAGCAAGCAACTGAAGGTGTAAGTTTTAGAGCAGTTGGCAGCTTGAAATTATCGCTATGTACAGTGATATACGACGTGAAGAAGAAAGAGCAATGAGCCATGAACGTACTGTCAATGCCAAGATTTAAACATGATTTATTGAGAATATGAAATAAGTGGGTAAATCATTGATTAATTAAGACAGAGATATGACATATAAACAGTAAGAGGCTTGGAAAGAAAATTGAGAGAACGCATTATTAGGGGTTGTCTGGCTTCCTCTATGCTATTAAAAAGACAAATTATATAGCACCGTTTTGAGAGTCGACTCTTCAAGAAAACTTCAGCTTGGAGAGTCGACTCTCTAAAGGGTGAGAGTCGACTCTCTTTGGGATCTGAAACCACTTTTATTGACAGATTTAAAACAACTATAACAAGTTGAGTGTAAGGGCAAGAAGATGGTTGCTGCGGCCATAAGATTGGGTACTTACCGAATCTACTAAAACATATGTCAAGAAAAACATATTTTGGTATGAACACCAGAAATATTAAAAATTAAATTAGTTAGACGTGAGAAACACACGCCAACTTTACGTACTATTTCTATTGTACAATTTGTTTAACTCTCCCGTCTCACCCCCTGATCTCGTCGAAAATTTTCAATATCTTTCCGATCATGGACTTGCGCTGCTCTCAAAAGATATTGTTAATTGGCCTTCCCAGATCATCGCTTATCTTTTTAGCGTTATCCTTAACTGCCCATGCAGTGAGACACTGGAACCAGTTACACATCAATGCGAAAATACTCTTGAGTTATAGTCAGTAATATAACGTGTTACATTCGTATTTTTTTCCATCTCATCCTTTTCCTTTGATTAATGATATCCCATTTTATGAGTATAAATAATTATTTGAATATTTTTTTTACGATCATATAACTTCTGTAATTTACTTTTGTCTAGTTTATTGGAAGAGGTTGCCGCCTGGCAATGCACCCACCAGATTGTTTTAACAATGAAATGTTAAATAAATAAACATAACTAAGGGAAGGCGAACTTCAAAGAAACTTTTTTGGATCATTCGATATGAGATAACATATTCTATTTAAGGTGTAGTGTACTATATTTGAAAAAAGAGTTTAAAATTATAAATTGTAAAAAGGACACATACAAGTACTCAAAAATTAGTATATAAAAAACAAAAAGTATATTGAAATTTTAACTCTAAATTAAAGAAAACCACCGTAGAACTTTTTTAACTATCGCAAATGCTCAAACTGGTATTTTGGTATTTGGGCGCATTATCTTTCAATGGCTGATATCAATTTATTTTCTGTTGCCAGTTTTGTACTATAAACTTTATTTTTGATGAGTCCCCATTAAAATAAGTTCATTAGCCTAAGCTCTGGGAAACGCGAGAGATTTCAATCTACGTACTACCTCCATCTACGAATTTTCATCAAGATAGACCCTCATATCATAATGGTAGTGAAGAGGTGCACCATTTCGCTAGAAATAAAACTATTTTTCATCCCTTAACTTCTCACGAACTCATGGTTTGATAAATTTACGTCGCAAGTTCAAGTAAACGGCACGGTACAAAAGTGGGTACATATATTTTTTTGAGATCCCTTTATATCACTAACACTTAGAGATAGACAATTTCATACCACATGATCAAAAACATCAAACACTTGTTATAATACCTCGTTACATGAACATGAGGCTGTCTTTTATACGGATTATGTTTAGGTGGAAAGCTTTCAGGTGGTGCTCTGTAGATAAATTCAAATATCATACGTCAGTTTTGTATTAATTTCAGCTTCCAATACTTATCACGTACAGTGTCCTGAATATTGCATATTACAAGAATTTCATCCAATAACAATAGTGGAACTGAATGGTTAAACAGAGGTTGTACGGATTAAATGGGAGGGAGGGTGGAGAGGTGAACCACTATTGTTTAATGCCTCAATGAAGTGGGTTTAAGCTCCTGATACAATGCAATCACGTTTACTCCCACGTTGAAAACTTTCCTGTTATTACGAGATAACTATTTTTTGGGGTATAACAATGTATTATTGTTGGACTTCAGGGCTATTTATTCGAGCTTTTAACCTGCTGAAATATTATACTTTGCAGATAATAATACCTATATATCTACCGGGGCAGGCAGAGAAGACAGAGCGCTAGCCTTTACTATCTCAACACTAACATTCCACATTTTCCACATCTATACACCTTCTCATACAGTTCGTGGGATTTTTATACTCCTTACTTATGCGAGCTTTAAAAATATACAATAAATCATAAAAAAGTATATTTAAAAAAAAAATTGATAAAATATTGTAGTTTGTGTAACACTTTCGCTGTATACGATACACTCTGGCGGGTTAAGTACATATTATGTGTCAATTTCTTCCAATCAACAAGTAAGTGGCTATAGGAAACCTTAAGTAAATACCAGACTAGAGACATTTAAAAACATCTGATTGTCAACAGGAACTGAACCTGTAGCTCTCTGGTTGGAAGACATGCAGCAGATCAACTAGGTCACGGAGGTTGTCAAATATAAATGACAATCACGTAGGCTAGTTAGTTTGACACTTGATTCCCATCCTGAGGTTTCGGGTTCAATTTTAGACGGTGCTCATAAAAGGTATCCTATTCTAATATTAATAATTGTGTGAGCTAGACATGTGTGAATGTCATATCACTGTCAACACGTGTTGTAATGAACTGCGAGTAACATGCTTACTCCAGTGGTTCTTGACCTAAAAGGGCGATTAGTAGATCCACAGAAGTGATGTCTTCAGATCACGATCTTCAATATGTATATGGTCACATCACTATCTCAAATATGTTGAAGGTATGTTGATACCATTTGAATGAATATTTTTATATTAAATATATTATATATTCTGAATCCTTATTCCACTGTAAATCTTCTCTTTTAAAATTCAACATAACTTAAAAATCTATTCTAGTCTAGTTTAGTAACTAACGCGCAATGAATGCCATTAGACTGATCTTTATTCAAAGCCGGTTTTTTAGATGTCTCAATGTCAGTCAAAGATAATGTTCACTCCATTCTCTGTGGCTTTTTTACAAAACAAAATTTAAATTTTATTCTTATCTGAGCACTGTTATTTTTGGGAATTCTTTAAATTTTCAAGTCTTGTTTGAATATATTTCACTTTTTTATTATTTAAATATCTTGGATAAGAAAAGTTATTAAAATAACATGAATAAAGACTGAATAGAACCGAATTAATTCGGTGACGATATATTATAGAATACGAAATGAAGTGATAAGAGATGAGGGATGAACGTGAATTTAAGGCTGACGTATTAACTAAGATGAAAAAGACCACTCTCACATGATTTAGACACGTGAAAAGAATGAATGAAGAAAGCCTGACATTATAAATATCCAATGCAAATAAGAGTGGTATATAGGGTAGAGGAATATCAAGGAAAGTTTGGATAGATCAAGTTAATGACATTTTAAATTGAAGTAACGTAGAAAGACAAAGAAATAATAAGATTGGTATGAGAATGTCAATGGATGGAGAATGGGCGGTAAATGTGTGTCAAAATAGGAAACTCCGGCACTGTCATATCTCTCTACCCCGACAAAGAAATGGCTTGATGATACTATTTTATTTATTTATTTATTACACATGACAAGAAATATACATCATTTGCGAAAAAACAACAGGTAATTTAATTTAGACATACATTATTTTAATTGATCTGGGTTTGTTTCATTTGTCGTATCCCCAGTAAACTAGGCTTTTGCCTCTATCTCACTGAGGATATTTAGCATGAAAAAATAAATCGATACTTCTTTCCGATTTTTGATTACACAAAAACAAAACCCCGTTGCACGTTCTCATCAACCTGACAAGCAGTGACACTCAATTACAACTGAAAACATCATGCGGCATCAAACTCTTCACACATCATCACTCCAGAAAGACTAAACTTGTTCATCCCATAATATACCGCACACAATCATAAGAATAAAAATTAACACAAAAATATACAGAAACACAAATACAAAACAACAAAAATCAAAACAACAAAAAGAAACCTACGCTCAAGGGCCCACACAATTTTTTTCCACACGTCATTCATTCTTAAAGCCCAAGTACTCAAAATCCTGTCACAATAACAACCACGCTCTGATCGTCTAAATGGTTTTCCTTCCTTTATCTTTATTGAATTCAGCAGCAATATGTATTTTGAGTTTGGATTTGTCCTATTAAATAACGTGGTCTCATTAATTTTTACTCACATGGAAAAATGTTTAAGGATTCCTTTCACAGTGTTAGGCGGTGCTGAAAATATTTCCACTGTGTTACTCAATTGCTTCAATATCTCTTTACTGCACATTACTGATTATTTAGTCATATAATTGGTTCTTCAAGTGGGATAAAATAAAGGATGATTTTTGCACGTTTTTAATTATTGGGAACATAAAAACTACGTAGCTCTTATTTTGCGACACAGCTTTAATAGCACTGCAATTCTTTTATTGGGAATATCGCGATAGACTGAAGGGTATACCGTTGAAACATAAATATAGTGTAATTTTTTAGGATAATTATCCTCTGTGTACCATGAACGCCTTAGATTTTTTTTCACAATAGCATAGCTATCAAATAAATAATTTTAAAATAAATAAATTCAGGCATTAGAAAAAAATACTTTTGAATAAAATGTGTGGAGAAATACGCTATTTTCAGATGTACTCTAAATATTTTACACGGTGTTAGTCTGTTGAATTTTTGTTGTTGTTTTTTTTTATGTTTTAATTACATTTGTTTTTTTTTTATTTCAGATGGAGTGTAGTGCTATTAACTGGTGAAATAATAATATTAAAGTGCAACGATGATTGCAAGATGATAAGAATTTTGAAAAATTCGCGCCGTTTAAGTTAATCTTGGATAACTGAGAAGTGTTTGAGAAGCTGTGAAGTTTCTACGGACTGCAAAGATGGCGACCGCCAAGGCGATAGTTTTTCTTCTACTGGTGAGTTTTTTTTTAACATTTCTTTGAAGAGAAAACCATTAAAAATACTATTGGTATATAATAATTGGTTTTATCTTTTTTCGTTAAATGAAATTTGTTGAAGCTGTGTATTACTCAGTATTTTTAAAACTGCTTTGAAAAGTGAGGCGTTATATTACTCGTAAAAAGCTTCATGTTACTCAGTGACGTTTTTAAAACTTCTTTGAAAAGTGGGTTTAAATACTCAGTGTTTTGAAAACTACTTTATTAAGGGATGATTTGTATTACTCAGTATTTTAAACGCAATTTTAAAAAGTCAAACTTGGTACTATTTAGTTATATTAAGGCTATGAAAAATAAAGGTTTGTATTTTTAATGTTATTAAAGCTATTTTGAATAGTATTAAAATTATTTTGAATAGAAAAGCTTTTGAATACACAGTTTGGCTAAAACTACTTTGAGAATTAAAGCTCTGTATTACTCAATATTGTCAAAACTACTTTGAAATGTCGAGCTTTGTTTGACTCAGTGTCATTAAAGCTACTTTCTAAATTAAAAACGTAATCAATTTGTGGTGTTAAAACTTCTTTAAAAAGTAAACTTTTTATTACTGAGTATGCGTAAATCTACTTAAGTTAATTAAGCTCTGCATAACTCAGTGTTGTTAAAAAACATTGAAAAGGAAAACTTTTTTTACTCAGTGTAGTTAGAGCTACTTTGAAATATAAATCCACGTATTATTTAGTGTTGCTAAAGCAATTCTAAAAAAATATAGTTTGTCTATTACTCAGTGTTCTAAAAGCTAATTGTTAAAGTGAAACTTTGTATTTCAGCAGCTTTAAAAAATTTGAATTTCTTTAATTCATCATAACTAAACTTCCGGAAATTTGAAAATTTTAGCAAACGAATAATCTAGCAAGTATACGACCGAAGTGAATTAATATATCGCGATTCTACTATATTGGCTCGGTTGAGTGGTCAACTCACTCTTCGATGCACTCATATCGCGACAATACTGGATTTTTTATAAATATTTTTTGACAGTTAAAAAATTTGTTTATTGCAAGACGAAATTTTAGGGAAATACATTGTGCTTTGGAATTGGATCAGAATTAGAATAAAATTACTCCAGATGGCAAAAAAAACATAGTTTGCTGATAAATGGTGGACGTAGTTTTGGCTGACGGTAGACAATTGTGCCCCCACACGAGAATGCCACTCTAAGAACAAGAATAGCATCTTCTTCCTTGCACTGTCCCAACTAATTGCCTAGGTAGACTGTTGGAGTCAGCTCTTTTTGTTATCAGGCTGCATGTCCTTCGGTTCTGGGTGTCACTTTCATATAGGCCGTTTCTCTGCAGGATTTCGGAGCATTGAGTTATCCAGGAGTTCTTTAGTCTTCCTCTGGACGGCTGTCGAGGAAGATCCACAGACATTGTCTGATTTACCGTATGGTCTGATGGTCTCCGTCTTATGTGCCCATACCATCTCAGCTGTTGCTATTCCAGCTTACTGTTTATGTCAGTGACCCCCAGGCCACCACGAATGCGTGAGCTCTAAATTCTATATTTAAGTGATACTCCTGCCGACCACCTTAGCATTCGCATATCTGCTGTTTCAAGTTGCCCAGAGTAGGAGCTGTACATAGTCAAGCATTCTGAGCCATACATTATCAAACAAGAATAGCATAATAAGAACAAGAAAAGCATATTTAAATTTATAACAGTTTGTTTTATATAATCTTTTTCGAATTCATATTCCAAATACTATTCTCCAAATAACTAAAGTAAGTATTGTTAAGTCGGTCTTTTGCTCAGTATTTTAATGTGTATTGTTGCTATTCTGAGTATATTAAATACTCTTCAATCCACTTTACAAAATATTCAATAATTTAATTAAACGCGTTTACACAGACCAAGTGAAACACTCTTTAGATGAAGTCTCGGAAGGTTTTGGTTCGAAACACGTACTGTATTTTATTTAAATTTTTATTATATTTCTAGCCAGAAAGCTCATCTAAGGGCGTGTAAAAACAGTAGCTTTAGTTTTTTTTACTATTATAACATACTTACATATATCACAATCTGGAATGAAAATATTTAAATGTAGCATATTTCTTTATGTATGACATATTTTGGTGAGAAAATTATCGGATTCTTCCATTGATTTTACTTGATTGGGCTCAATATTAATTTTTATTTTTATGTCAGCTCGTCTTCGAATTCTTAAAAACAAGCATATAGTTTTTTTTTCATTCGGCCATCCACATATGCTTAATATTAAACTTGAATGGCAGGGAGGCAATCGGTATGACAAGATGATATTTTCATTGATACTTAGAAGATTCCGTTTGCAAGTGGTGATGTACTTAATAGCTTAGTTAGTAAATACAGCATTGAAAACAATCATAGTTCACGATGACGTAATTAATTGATCAGGACATTAATCGAAAGTTTATCAATTAACTAGGGTTTTATTTTTTCTCTGTAAGCAAATCGTAAGCATACGACTAATAATATTAATAACTTGTATTATCATAAAAGCGTCAATTTATAAAGCGTCATTCAAAGAGCAAATTCTCCGTTAGAGCGCTTTTACTTGGAACACGAACCCATTGTTATTGACATATCAAAAAAATAAACGTATATGAGTATTAAAACTCATATAACTCGTAAGTACAAATACTTATCCGAATCTGCATTTGTTTAGAAAAACATATTTGGCAAGACAACCGCAAAATACTTGCCTAGATAAGAATAACTACAATGAAACCTTTGTAGATCTTACGATATGTGGATGTAATGTATTCAACTTTAGGTGGAGTGTAGTGTGCTAAGAATAATGAATTTTCAGGACATTATTTCAGTAATTTCTTTCAGTCAATATATCATTTTCAAAGTAAGTCAATGCAAATTTACTTCAAATACACTATTCAACACTAATTCTATACTATAACAATTTAATACTTGTTTAAACTGCGCGTAAAAATTAATTAACAAAGTCAAAATCTTCGAAGCATCTAATATGAATAAACCGTAACTTCCCATTAACTTTCTTGACTTTGGTCCTTAAACATTTTATCTTGATCATATACTTAAATTTATATCCACTCTTAAAAATGTAAGTATCACTTTTTGCAATATCGGGCAGCTTAACAAGACAGGGTGAGTTGGGGCGAGGGTTGGACATGGGGGACTGTAAAGAAACGTTACCGCAACTAATTTCACAGGTCGTAACATCGTCTCGGTACACCGAGTACTTGTCGTGTGGATATCAAAGGTTCTCAAAGGTTTCTTTTTTTATATAAGTAATAAATTTAATGTTATTAGTTTGATTTACGTGTAACAAAAAAAAAAAGAAACGGATGAATGAAATTTTACACTTAATTCACGATTGTAGATTTATTTTAAATGTACTCGTATTTACTTGAATGATTTCATGTTTCTGTAGTGTTGAGTAAAATGAAGATCACATTGTATGGTTTGGGCGCGTGGAATGAATGGATGCATTAATATTAACAAAATAAATATACAGTACAAATGTGAGTATAACATGTGATATAAAAATACCAAGAAAAGTATAGTTGGATCATGTGCATGATATTTTGAAGAAAAAAATGTAAATGTCAAATAAATCGTAGGAGCTATATAAAAAGGTGTATGAATGTAGAAAAATCGAAAGATATATGTTGCGATACAGAAATCTGGCCCTCTTTCTCATCTGCCTACCCCGACAGGGAGAGGGCACGATGGTTAATATGTGAATATATCTGGTGAATTTATTGCTTTAAATCAACATTTTTCAACGTATCATATTTTGTTTTAAAATGATATGTCTTACGATGAATTATTTATTTAAAGAAAACATTTTCAGATGACGAAAAAGTTACGAGATATATCGATCGGTATGTAGCAATAGGAAACAGTCAATAGGGCACTAAAACATGTATACTTGAACTGGACTGTATCAAAATTTGTCTGAATGATTGTGCACAACAGAATTTTACTACCGACTTTGATGTATAGGAGTAAAATGTAGACATAGAAAAAAATAAAAGAGCCGAATAAATTATATAAAAATGCGTCCACTTAGAAGAAAACATGGGGTGACAATGTAAGGCAGAATACGGGATAAAGTGATAAGGGATGAATGTGAACATAAGAAATCTAACGTAAGGTTTATTTGTTTAAGGGTCTCTCAATACTTTCATTCCCCTTCTATCCACAAACTTATAAACTTTTTTTAAATCTGCTATTGCGTTTACCGGTAGCTAATACTGTAAGAAGTTCTTGTTGATGTAGAAGTGCTCTCTGAGATGGTTTACACACGTGAAACAAATTAATGAAAAAATACTACAATAATTAAACCAACATACATTGCACATATGAGGAAGATATAGAGAGAACAGATCTCCATCCTTGTCATATATTTGAAATGTGGATGTTTCATGTATCCATGCTCTTCACACGGTCAAATCATCTTATTGATGATTTCTTGTTATTTTGCTGCTATACGAGTATCTACATATTTCCTTAGACATGACACATACTACTACTCCGTTACCCATTGGGGTAGGCAGAGAGGATAGGGCACCAGACTTTTACACCTCGACGCACATATTTCGCCCTTTCCACATCTGTACATATCTGATACAGCTTCTACGATTTCTCTTCTTTCGTATTTATCTTCCTTTTAATGTATCATTTATCACTTTATCTAACCATCCTTTTTTTTATTATTATTTTTTTTTTATTTTTGATTTTGATTTGTGTTCTTTTGATTGTGTGCGGTATAGTGTGGGTTGAATATTTTTGGTCTTTCTGGAGTGATGATGTGTGAGGAGTTGAATTTCGCAAGATGTTTCCTGTTGTAGTTGAGTGTCACTGTCAGGTTGATGAGAGCGTGCAACGGGGTTTTGTTTCTATGTAATCAAAAATCGGAAAGAAGTATCGATTTATTTTTTTCATGCTAAATATCCTCAGTGAGATACAGGCAAAAGCCTAGTTTACTGGGGATACGACAAATGAAAGGCAACAAACCCAGATACATTAAAATTGTATGTCCAAATAAAATTATCTGTTGTTTTTCTCAAATTGTGTATATTTCTTGTCATGTGTAATAATAAATAAATAAAATAAATAAATCCTTCTTTGGTCTTCCTCTACCATCTTAACCTTTTTAGTGTTGTTGATATTTTACAATTTATTTAGAAAATGTTTTAAGGGTTTTAAATTTTTCCAATTAATAAATATATAACAATGATAATTAAAACAGATTAAAAATAATAACACTTGAAACTTTTTAACTACCGTAAAAATGTTTGAGAATATATTTAAGCCATTCACAATAGCTTCCCTTTTGAGGCAATTTATTGCTGCACTTTCTTATTGTTAAGGCTTTTACGGCGAGGGGAGGAAGCGGTTGGTTTTAGAATAATTATCCAATTAATTCTTTTACTCTATTGAAGAATTGAATATTTCAGTTCCGAGCCAACATTTTTATACGATGTTTATTTTTAGTCAGACTCGGAAATTACTTCCAAGTTAAAAGTTTAAAATTCAGATTTTTAAAAGCGGATGAAATTATTTCTGTCAAGTAATCCCATTTCTGTCAAGTAATCCCATTTCATTTTTAATCCGATACAAAGGATACTTAAATATTCGTTTGAATTAATGTCTTTCAACTATGAGGAGAAAAAGCTTAAGTACTTTAATTTTTTATGAAGTTACCCATTGGAATTCTTTTTTTTTTGTTAGGTTACCACATCTATCATTGACACTTCCCTCCAAATTTCAGCGTCATAGCTTGACATTTGTAAAAGTTACGCTGTACTGAATACATCTACCTTTATGCGTGTTTTCGATTTTTTACAAGTTTGGAAAAGGCATCAACTGTGCATCAACGAGTTTGCATTAAATTTTGTGTAAATAACGGATTTAACGGTCTGCAGACCTTGGAAATGTTGGAGAAGTGTTTTTCGGTGGCACGAACGCTTCAGAAGTGGTCGTCGTGAATCGGTCGAGGATGACGAACGCAGTGGCAGTCGAAAACCGATGAAAACATCGATAAAATCAAAAAAATGTTGGCCTAAAACCGCCAATTTACCATCAGAGAGCTGGCAGAGGACTTAAACATCGTTTATAGATCCGCTCAAGACATTTTGGTTAATGATTTAGACGTGTCGCTGCAAAACTGGTGCCGAAATACCTCAATTTCATGCAAAAAAAAAGGACCGCGTTGAAATCGCGAAAGACATGATTTCCATGAGTTTTTGACCAAAAACAACACGAATACTATCCAGTAGCCTTCGAATTTACCTGATCTGGCTCCCTGTGACTTTTTCCTGTTCAACTGACTTTAAAAACCGCTTCGCGGAACGCGTTACGGCACCCGAGAGGATGTCATGAAAAAATCGAAGACGGCTCTGATGGACTTACCGAAAATTAAGTAAGTGCATTGCAATCGATGGGGAGTACTTTGAAGGGGACCACATCGATTTTGATGAATAAACTTGTATTTTCGATTTTATGAATAAAGTCCTAAAACTTTTTGATCAAGGTAGTATGGCCAAAGAATTGCAGTGCTCGTCGCAGACAGCCTGTCTTCATTCTCAAGTTGTTGTTTGATGGATAAATTAATGCGCTGTGGCATCCGTGGTATCACCAGCATGTGTCTTGTTTTTTTTCTCTTGTAATCAATTTGAATTTTTATTTATTGAAATATGTACATGTATATATTTTTTCATTATTTTTGGTGTATTATTAAACATGGTAAAAATAGTGGGCTTATTGCTATAGTTTGGAAATTCTAGGATGAGTCCTGTGACAGCTCACAAATTTGCCCCAAAACAACCTTGTAACGATGTTCAGTAATTTTAATTATTTTATCAACTTTAATATAAGCCTCAATTCTAATAAATAGCAAGTTATTTAGGTAAATACATTACATAAGGCTGTATTGGGGCAAATTTGTGAGCTGTCACAGGACTCATCCTAGAATTTCCGAACTATAGCTCATTATTTTGTTGTCTTGGTTATACGTGATACATCTGGCGGGCATACTTGTTCATAGTATTAGAATATTTTTTCTTTCAGTTTTGTATATACAATGACATATTCTTAGCAGATCTAACCCTAAGTGTCAATAGCAAGACATCCAAGTTTTAAAACGATTTACTGATTTGATCTGCTGTAGTTTTTGTCTTGGCAAATTTTATAGCGCAAAATTTTAGTAATATTAAAGCCTCTGATGAACTTATCATAAGTCACTTATCAGTAATGGGAAAGCAAAAGTCCTAATGTTATATGGTTTAAGAGAAAAATCAATCTGCAAGGGATTCTGATAGGATTCGAACCTAGTGCGGAGCGTGGATGCCAACCCTTAGACCATGGCCACCAAAAAAATAATTATTGGACGAATTTATGTAAAAATTACCTAAGAAACATTTTCATTATTGGAAATTATAAAGAAAATGTCTCGTTACTTTATATAAGATTGTTTGAAACAAAAAATAATAAGACATTACTTAATAATAAAATAATATTAAACGTGTAAGATATTTTTATAAATACAAATCTGATGTATACTTTTAAGATATTTATTTATTTAAATAGTCGAATGACTTTTGGATTTGAAAACTATAAAAAAACTATTGAAAATCAATAGTGACATTCAAGCAGTGTTCTATAGTAGAGAAAAGGCGAACCCAGGATAAAACGAGCCCAGCACAGTAAAAAAGGAACCCGAATAATTTACTTAATTCATTCCGATCAAAATTCTTTACTTTTCTTCTGTAAAAAGTCATATGGAAGACTACACAATCCTCATGCTGATTGATCCATCTGTGTAGTCTTGTTTTTACATTAATTTGTATGATGCCCTTCAACTAATATGAATTGGTTATTCAGACAAATCGAAAATATGGGAGATCTTCAACACTATCAATAGAACATTTGGGTTTAGAACCACTGGAATAGGCACGAATCTCTTGGTTCGTCATTGCACATGTTAACCGCACGCAAAGATACAACACTTACACTCGTCTAGCGAGTGTACGTGTTGTTACCAGATGAGCTATTTTATTAGATTGATATATGTTATAATTTTTTTTTTTTATAATCATCGGGAATAGAACCCATAACCCCCGGGTGGAACGCCAGCGTCTTATCAACTAGGCCATGGATGTCATAATATAATAAATATTGTTATGGATGCGCTATAAAATACAAATAATAATAGTAACTATACACTACATTAAACCTAAAACCGATTTTGTTGTTATTATATATCGAAAAATCTACAAATATTTTTTGGTAGCCTCTCTTTTCTGGTAAGTTTTCTTACCAAATATGTTTTTGAAGTGAAACTTCTATAGGTGCGGTAGGGCAAATTGGCCTGAACGTCACGAAAAGTGAAACGGTGTATTATATTATTATAATTAAATATTTTATTTATGAATAAATTATAAAAAAATATTTGAATATTAATAATTATTTATTACATTTTAAGATTATTTAATATCATTTTTATATTATTAAGTGTATTATATTATTATTTAAATTATTATTTATTATTCAAAGTATTATTATTAAAAATAAAAAAAATTGTTATATATTTTTATATTAATATATTTATTTTATATTCAATATAATTTTATTTTATATTTATTTTAACACTTTTTTAATATATAATTATAATAATATGTATATGTTATTATAATATTAATAATAATATTATTATTATATTATAATTAATTATAAAATAATTAATTAATAATATAATATAATAATGTTATTTAAAATGTATTTATAATAATATAATAAAAATAATAAATAAATAATTAAAGAATAAATAATAATATTGTATAAAAATATTAATATATTTAATGTTAAAAAATATATATTTTATATTATAAAGTGTATTATATTATTATTAAAATTATTATTTATTGTTCAAATTATTATTATTTATTATTCAAAATAAAAAAGGTAATATTTTTTTATTTAATTAAGAGAGATTTTCTTGAATTAAATTCCACATAACCATTTCCTAATCCTAAAAAAAATCCTTAACAAATGGGAAAAAAGCAATGCATTAAATCAACTTTTCCTAGGAGCTAAGAAGTTTCATTTCTACCGCGCGAGAGTCTCACGCATCCGTTTTTTTCTTAAGATATTTAGTTGCAAAGAAGTACCTTATATCCGCAATCAATATCTTTCTATCCTTACACAAAGAAGTACCTTATATCCGCAATCAACATCTTTCTATCCTTACACAAAGAAGTACCTTATATCCGCAATCAACATCTTTCTATCCTTACACAAAGAAGTACCTTATATCCGCAATCAACATCTTTCTATCCTTACACAAAGAAGTACCTTATATCCGCAATCAACATCTTTTTATCCTTACACAAAGAAGTACCTTATATCCGCAATCAACATATTTCTATCCTTACACAAAGAAGTACCTTATATCAGCAATCAACATCTTTCTATCCTTACACAAAGAAGTACCTTATATTCGCCATCAACATCTTTCTATCCTTACACAAAGAAGTACCTTATATCCACAATCAACATCTTTCTATCCTTACACAAAGAAGTACCTTATATCCGCAATCAACATCTTTCTATCCTTATACAAAGAAGTACCTTATATCCGCAATCAACATCTTTCTATCCTTACACAAAGAAGTACCTTATATCCGCAATCAACATATTTCTATCCTTACACAAAGAAGTACCTTATATCAGCAATCAACATCTTTCTATCCTTACACAAAGAAGTACCTTATATTCGCCATCAACATCTTTCTATCCTTACACAAAGAAGTACCTTATATCCGCAATCAACATCTTTCTATCTTTACACAAAGAAGTACCTTATATCCGCAATCAACATCTTTCTATCCTTACACAAAGAAGTACCTTATATCCGCAATCAACATCTTTCTATCCTTATACAAAGAAGTACCTTATATCCGCAATCAACATCTTTCTATCCTTACACAAAGAAGTACCTTATATCCGCAATCAACATATTTCTATCCTTACACAAAGAAGTACCTTATATCAGCAATCAACATCTTTCTATCCTTACACAAAGAAGTACCTTATATTCGCCATCAACATCTTTCTATCCTTACACAAAGAAGTACCTTATATCCGCTATCAACATCTTTCTATCCTTACACAAAGAAGTACCTTATATCCGCAATCAACATCTTTCTATCCTTACACAAAGAAGTACCTTATATCCGCAATCAACATCTTTCTATCCTTACACAAAGAAGTACCTTATATCCGCAATCAACATCTTTCTATCCTTACACAAAGAAGTACCTTATATCCGCAATCAACATCTTTCTATCCTTACACAAAGAAGTACCTTATATCCGCAATCAACATCTTTTTATCCTTACACAAAGAAGTACCTTATATCCGCAATCAACATATTTCTATCCTTACACAAAGAAGTACCTTATATCAGCAATCAACATCTTTCTATCCTTACACAAAGAAGTACCTTATATTCGCCATCAACATCTTTCTATCCTTACACAAAGAAGTACCTTATATCCACAATCAACATCTTTCTATCCTTACACAAAGAAGTACCTTATATCCGCAATCAACATCTTTCTATCCTTATACAAAGAAGTACCTTATATCCGCAATCAACATCTTTCTATCCTTACACAAAGAAGTACCTTATATCCGCAATCAACATATTTCTATCCTTACACAAAGAAGTACCTTATATCAGCAATCAACATCTTTCTATCCTTACACAAAGAAGTACCTTATATTCGCCATCAACATCTTTCTATCCTTACACAAAGAAGTACCTTATATCCGCTATCAACATCTTTCTATCCTTACACAAAGAAGTACCTTATATCCGCAATCAACATCTTTCTATCCTTACACAAAGAAGTACCTTATATCCGCTATCAACATCTTTCTATCCTTACACAAAGAAGTACCTTATATCCGCAATCAACATCTTTCTATCCTTACACAAAGAAGTACCTTATATCCGCTATCAACATCTTTCTATCCTTACACAAAGAAGTACCTTATATCCGCCATCAACATCTTTCTATCCTTACACAAAGAAGTACCTTATATCCGCAATCAACATCTTTCTATCCTTACACAAAGAAGTACCTTATATCCGCAATCAACATCTTTCTATCCTTACACAAAGAAGTACCTTATACCCGCTATCAACATCTTTCTATCCTTACACAAAGAAGTACCTTATATCCGCAATCAACATCTTTCTATCCTTACACAAAGAAGTACCTTATATCCGCAATCAACATCTTTTTATCCTTACACAAAGAAGTACCTTATATCCGCAATCAACATATTTCTATCCTTACACAAAGAAGTACCTTATATCAGCAATCAACATCTTTCTATCCTTACACAAAGAAGTACCTTATATTCGCCATCAACATCTTTCTATCCTTACACAAAGAAGTACCTTATATCCGCAATCAACATCTTTCTATCTTTACACAAAGAAGTACCTTATATCCGCAATCAACATCTTTCTATCCTTACACAAAGAAGTACCTTATATCCGCTATCAACATCTTTCTATCCTTACACAAAGAAGTACCTTATATCCGCAATCAACATCTTTCTATCCTTACACAAAGAAGTACCTTATATCCGCTATCAACATCTTTCTATCCTTACACAAAGAAGTACCTTATATCCGCAATCAACATCTTTCTATCCTTACACAAAGAAGTACCTTATATCCGCTATCAACATCTTTCTATCCCTACACAAAGAAGTACCTTATATCCGCCATCAACATCTTTCTATCCTTACACAAAGAAGTACCTTATATCCGCAATCAACATCTTTCTATCCTTACACAAAGAAGAACCTTATATCCGCAATCAACATCTTTCTATCCTTACACAAAGAAGTACCTTATATCCGCTATCAACATCTTTCTATCCTTACACAAAGAAGTACCTTATATCCGCAATCAACATCTTTCTATCCTTACACAAAGAAGTACCTTATATCCGTTATCAACATCTTTCTATCCTTACACAAAGAAGTACCTTATATCCGCAATCAACATCTTTCTATCCTTACACAAAGAAGTACCTTATATCCGCTATCAACATCTTTCTATCCTTACACAAAGAAGTACCTTATTTCCGCAATCAACATCTTTGTATCCTTACACAAAGAAGTACCTTATTTCCGCAATCAACATCTTTGTATCCTTACACAAAGAAGTACCTTATTTCCGCAATCAACATCTTTGTATCCTTACACAAAGAAGTACCTTATATCCGCAATCAACATCTTTGTATCCTTACACAAAGAAGTACCTTATTTCCGCAATCAACATCTTTCTATCCTTACACAAAGAAGTACCTTATATCCGCCATCAACATCTTTCTATCCTTACACAAAGAAGTACCTTATATCCGCAATCAACATCTTTCTATCCTTACACAAAGAAGTACCTTATATCCGCAATTTAACATCTTTCTATCCTTACACAAAGAAGTACCTTATATCCGCAATCAACATCTTTCTATCCTTACACAAAGAAGTACCTTATATCCGCAATCAACATCTTTCTATCCTTACACAAAGAAGTACCTTATATCCGCAATCAACATCTTTTTATCCTTACACAAAGAACTACCTTATATCCGCAATCAACATATTTCTATCCTTACACAAAGAAGTACCTTATATCAGCAATCAACATCTTTCTATCCTTACACAAAGAAGTACCTTATATCCGCCATCAACATCTTTCTATCCTTACACAAAGAAGTACCTTATATCCGCAATCAACATCTTTCTATCCTTACACAAAGAAGTACCTTATATCCGCAATCAACATCTTTCTATCCTTACACAAAGAAGTACCTTATATCCGCTATCAACATCTTTCTATCCTTACACAAAGAAGTACCTTATATCCGCTATCAACATCTTTCTATCCTTACACAAAGAAGTACCTTAAATCCGCAATCAACATCTTTCTATCCTTACACAAAGAAGTACCTTATATCCGCTATCAACATCTTTCTATCCTTACACAAAGAAGTACCTTATATCCGCAATCAACATCTTTCTATCCTTACACAAAGAAGTACCTTATATCGGCTATCAACATCTTTCTATCCCTACACAAAGAAGTACCTTATATCCGCCATCAACATCTTTCTATCCTTACACAAAGAAGTACCTTATATCCGCAATCAACATCTTTCTATCCTTACACAAAGAAGTACCTTATATCCGCAATCAACATCTTTCTATCCTTACACAAAGAAGTACCTTATATCCGCTATCAACATCTTTCTATCCTTACACAAAGAAGTACCTTATATCCGCAATCAACATCTTTCTATCCTTACACAAAGAAGTACCTTATATCCGCAATCAACATCTTTCTATCCTTACACCAAGAAGTACCTTATATCCGCAATCAACATCTTTCTATCCTTACACAAAGAAGTACCTTATATCCGCTATCAACATCTTTCTATCCTTACACAAAGAAGTACCTTATATCCGCAATCAACATCTTTCTATCCTTACACAAAGAAGTACCTTATATCCGCTATCAACATCTTTCTATCCTTACACAAAGAAGTACCTTATTTCCGCAATCAACATCTTTGTATCCTTACACAAAGAAGTACCTTATTTCCGCAATCAACATCTTTGTATCCTTACACAAAGAAGTACCTTATTTCCGCAATCAACATCTTTGTATCCTTACACAAAGAAGTACCTTATTTCCGCAATCAACATCTTTGTATCCTTACACAAAGAAGAACCTTATATCCGCAATCGACATCTTTCTATCCTTACACAAAGAAGTACCTTATATCCGCTATCAACATCTTTCTATCCCTACACAAAGAAGTACCTTATATCCGCAATCAACATCTTTCTATCCTTACACAAAGAAGTACCTTATATCCGCAATCAACATCTTTCTATCCTTACACAAAGAAGTACCTTATATCCGCTATCAACATCTTTCTATCCTTACACAAAGAAGTACCTTATATCCGCAATCAACATCTTTCTATCCTTACACAAAGAAGTACCTTATATCCGCAATCAACATCTTTCTATCCTTACACAAAGAAGTACCTTATATCCGCAATCAACATCTTTCTATCCTTACACAAAGAAGTACCTTATATCCGCTATCAACATCTTTCTATCCCTACACAAAGAAGTACCTTATATCCGCCATCAACATCTTTCTATCCTTACACAAAGAAGTAACTTATATCCGCTATCAACATCTTTCTATCCTTACACAAAGAAGTACCTTATATCCGCAATCAACATCTTTCTATCCTTACACAAAGAAGTACCTTATATCCGCTATCAACATCTTTCTATCCTTACACAAAGAAGTACCTTATTTCCGCAATCAACATCTTTGTATCCTTACACAAAGAAGTACCTTATTTCCGCAATCAACATCTTTGTATCCTTACACAAAGAAGTACCTTATTTCCGCAATCAACATCTTTGTATCCTTACACAAAGAAGTACCTTATTTCCGCAATCAACATCTTTGTATCCTTACACAAAGAAGTACCTTATTTCCGCAATCAACATCTTTGTATCCTTACACAAAGAAGTACCTTATTTCCGCAATCAACATCTTTGTATCCTTACACAAAGAAGTACCTTATTTCCGCAATCAACATCTTTGTATCCTTACACAAAGAAGTACCTTATTTCCGCAATCAACATCTTTGTATCCTTACACAAAGAAGTACCTTATATCCGCAATCAACATCTTTGTATCCTTACACAAATTTTCAATACATATTTGCTTTGTAATATTTTTAATCTATCAATAAAAGTATGTTTGAATCACGAGTTAAGTGCATTGAGGAAGTCGGCTCTTTCAATGGTGTCATATGAAATAAAGTGTCATTGTTATTTTTTAATTAATTATTATGGAATAAATTTTTAAGGCAGATGGATTTGCAAGAATCGTGTATCCTGATAAGCTGAATATTCCGGATTGTTGAATCAAATAAAATTATCTGTTTTATGTTTAAAATTAATTGTAAGTTACCAACTGAAAAATTGCAACAGACTTAATAGGTGACATGATAAGTAACCCCTTACTAGATGATTATGATAACGATATATATATTTTTTTTGATAACCGTAATGGTGAAAAATAATTCAAATTTATCAATTCTAACGCCAGCGAGTCACCGTCGCTTTACCATTAAAATCGTTATAATATTCTCGAACGAGACAATCAGAGAATGTCAAACCGGAACAATGATCGTTAACGTTTGTTTTCGTCCACAAAACACAAAATATAATTATGATATTATGAATTGTAACAAATGGAGTAATTTTGCAATGTCTCCCCTGTAATATTGTAGTCACGTCCGTTGTATGAAAGCCAATAAGCGGGATAAATTGTTTTCACCCCCTGCCATTTTGTTTTTGACAATTGAATCCAACCCCTGTCAGTAGAGTTGAGATGGTTTGGAATCGGCTGCTCTGATATAAAATACGTTAAATGCATTTTTATGATATTTAACAAACATTCAGTTCTCACATCCACAGTACTCGTACATATTCTGGAATTTGTAATAAGTCTGTATTGTGTTTGGTAGTGGCACTGTTATAAGATCTTTACGTAGTTCACAGGTTCGTTGTACATTGTAGTGGGGTTCAATTGTATGAAAACCAAAAGCAACCCAGGACTTTTTGATTTCTGCGACACTGTTTTTGCAGAGAGTATGGATTTTACTCATAGCTTTATCCTAAAATGTTCTCATGGGTATGCTTAGCTATTATTTCTTAAGCCTTAGGATAAATCTACGCACCTGTTTACACATATACAAATTACTAACAGGAAAAATAACTTCCATGATCGTCAGGCCTTAAGCCATTTTATACGTATGTTTACTACCTTGCAAGTCATTTGCCTTCTCCCGTTACGTTGGACCTAGTAAATCGTCGCTACTTTTATTTTCACATTCATATGTGTTATTACAACCGGAGAAGTAGTCACTTTGGGCAGTTCCTTTTTCGTCACTACGTGATGTCGCGTTTACAAACAAAATTGATTTCAATCTCCTAATGTAGATCTTGCTGGATAGGGATTGATATTGTCCTCTATAATAAACGGCGTAAGTAGTGGTGGTATCAAACTGAACTGATTGAAACAGCGTAAGTAGTGGTGGTATCAAACTGAACTGTTTGAAACAGCGTAAGTAGTGGTGGTATCAAACTGAACTGATTGAAACAGCGTAAGTAGTGGTGGTATCAAACTGAACTGATTGACAGACCTTTATTTATAATGTACCGTACGATTTTTTACGCTATCGTGAATTAAGATGATAATTATTTTTGATGACGCATTCACTACTACGCGTTTAAGATAATCACCATTCGTCACGGAATGACCTTGTTAAACAAATGTTTCGATATTTCTATCTTCTTGATCACGTTGGATATATTAGAGTTCACATGAAAGCATGAGGTAACAATTTTCTTATTGTTTTTATTTTAAACATTTATTTTTAAATTGTTCGTACCATGAATTGTATTTTAGATCATTGAGTAAAACTTGAATCATAATATTTAAAATCAAATCAATTATTCGAAAAGTTGAGGGAATAAAAGAGGTCTGCTGACCATGCTCTTCAATATACCCGAGTCTCAAGAACCACGCGAAAAAAAATACTTCTGTAAAAAAAATATTCCTTTCAAAGTCCCATTTCTTATCCGATGTTAGCATGTCTTTATTTTGTTTATTACAGCCCTGAACAACTCAATAGAACTGTACCCAAATCCCATCAACATGTTTTTATGCGTAAGCCATGAGATGCGGCATTTTCTTCTGCCTTGTTTGTTATTTATTTTTTGCTGAATTCTTCTTTCGTATGTTAGTAAAAGTGACCATTTCAACAAATCCAAATAGATAATTCGCACATATTGTTGAGTATATTTCTGAACATATTTCAGGTTCATTGAAATATATTGTCACGTGGCAATCAGCTCGCTAGGTTGTATTTTATTCAAAGAAAGCGTAATACTCGTATAACACAGTAAAATTTGTCTTTTTTCCTCGTAATATGACCGAGGCACTGTAACTTGCAAACTTTTGCAATTCAAGCAATCTCGGGCTTTGTACATACGAGCAAACACTTGTATTGTATTAAACTTTCGTTGTTTTCAGTAAAATCTGGCGGACATATTGCCACGTGATAATATCTTCCAGCCAACTAGAAATATGTTAAAGAGGTCTTAAGTGAAAACCAGACCGGAATACCTTTAAAAAAAAACCTGGTTTCAAACAGGAATCGAACCTAATACTTTCGAGGCTGGAAGATAAGCGCCTTACCAACTAGGCCACGGAAGTCATCTACGACTTTCTACATTGATGAAAAATATATTTTTTAAAGCTCACGTTTGAGACAAATGTCTGATACAGTCTTTCCTCTCGGAGCAGCGGAAGTGTCAAAGCCTTCGGTATCGAACCGCGGTAGGATCGGAAAGGGAGCTGTAGGATTGTTTTCATAAAAGATTCCGCTCGATTTTACTAACTTAAGTACTGAAATTTTAATCAAAGAGCAGGGGCGGGATCCCTTATCCTGCATTACTCCTTGACTGAAAACTTCTTCAATTTGATGGTTGATTCAAGAAAACGGAGAGTGGAAAGTTTATTTTAACTAGCTCCTACTTCGTTATAAATGACAAGTGTAACGATTCATTGAGATTGTCGAAATGGAACCAAAATCTAAGGTCTGTCAAAGTAAATCTAAGGCTCGCTCTATTTTAAGGTATTCTTTCTATTTAATGCTATTCTATTATGGAGTTGAAGTTGAACTATCGCCATCTTCATCATCGCGCCATGGACTTATTGTCTAATCAGAGATAACAAATTTAGAGTTTATTCAATTCTGGCACACATATTAGGTCCTTACATATGAAATTGGCGTTTTGCCGTACTGGCAACTTTGATCTCAAATATCTTCTCTTTGGTTAGGAATTCCAAATTAAAATTTATACAGCTATTTACTCAAGTATTTGTGTTTCGAAAATTATAATTCATTTGTTTTTTCCTCAATTGTTTTTTTTCTTTGCGTCACTCAGTTTACAAAATGGAAAACTTGAAATATCGCGTTATTTACGAGTACGAGTTCCACCGTGGCACCAGTGCTGCAGAAACGGCTCGAAGGATTAATGATGTGTATGGCGACGGTGCCGCAAAAGAAAACACAGTGCGTTTTTGGTTCCAACGTTTTCGTTCTGGAAATTTCGACCTGCAGAAAAAGCCCCGTGGACGGCCGG
This sequence comes from Odontocerum albicorne, assembly GCA_949825065.1. Classification (NCBI taxonomy): domain Eukaryota; kingdom Metazoa; phylum Arthropoda; class Insecta; order Trichoptera; family Odontoceridae; genus Odontocerum; species Odontocerum albicorne. Next base: position 33,494,783 of record OX463856.1, read on the forward strand.
AGACCAAAGTTGATAATGAAGAATTGAAGGCTATTGTGGAAGCGGATCCATCGCAAACCACGTCCGAGTTAGCTGCAGGCTGCGGTGTTAGTGATAAAACTGTTTTAATCCACTTGAAGCAAATTGGGAAGGTGAAAAAGCTTGAAAGGTGGGTACCTCACGAATTGAGTGAAGCAAATCAACAAACGCGCGTTGACTGCTGCGTTGCATTACTCAACCGGCACAATAATGAAGGGATTTTGAATCGAATCATTACCTGTGATGAAAAGTGGATCCTGTATGATAATCGGAAGCGCTCATCGCAATGGCTGAACCCTGCCGAACCAGCCAAACCATGCCCCAAGCGAAAATTGACTCCAAAAAAGTTACTTGTGAGCGTTTGGTGGACTAGTGCTGGTGTCGTTCACTACAGCTTTCTTAAATCTGGCCAGACGATTACGGCAGATGTCTATTGTCAGCAACTGCAAACCATGATGGAAAAGCTAGCTGCTAAACAACCGAGGCTGGTTAATCGCTCTAGGCCACTGCTGCTTCATGATAACGCTAGACCACACACTGCACAACAGACGGCTACCAAATTAGAAGAGCTTCAATTGGAATGTCTAAGACATCCACCGTACTCTCCGGACCTTGCCCCAACAGATTACTATTTTTTTCGAAATTTGGATAACTTCTTGCAAGGGAAAAAATTCAACTCCGATGGGGCAGTCCAAACCGACTTCAAAGATTTTATTGATTCCCGTCCGAATGGTTTTTTTAGTAAAGGGATCGATGAACTACCTATGAGATGGCAAAAGTGCATAGATAGCAATGGTACATACTTTGATTAAATAAATATATTATATTAAAAAAAATTAACTTTATGTTCCTCCCAAACAAAACGCCAATTTCATATGTAAGGACCTAATATTTCGCTTTTCCACGTCTATTCATCTCGTTATGTGCACTTGTTTATATTTTAAAGCCTTTTCCATCTTCTTTTTTTTTTTAATTTGATTGATTTGGTCTGCGTACATTTTTATAGGTTTTAATGAATCTCTTGTTCAATCTGTACCACTCGTTTAGATTATTTTTGTCGTTTAGGAACGTATTTTTTACGTCATGCTTCTCATTTAGAAATATTATTTCATTAATTAAAGAGCATTCTGGATATAATTTGTTTTATCAAACATTGTTTATTTCACATTTGATTAAGGTATAACCCTACCGGTTTCAAAGCTTTCCCCTCATCATTAGGGAAGCACAAACAAGACATGACCACAACAAACAAGACAAGTCAACAACAATAACAAGTTATGTTTGAGCTCCCTGATGATGAGGTGAAAGCCTGGAAACCGGTAGGGTTAAACCGTTGTAGCGATGGTCGTTATCAATGTAGCATGTGTCCTATTAGGACGTACTGATGATTTTGATATCGACATCGCTATATTCGTTTTAGTCGATTCTGCGTTCCTTCTCGTTCAGGGTCATCAATGTAGCGAAGTGCTTATCTTTACACGTCGTGATGATCTTGATTTGTATTTATTTTAAATATAAATACTCAGGAATGCGGATGAAAACGAAAGTGAATAGCGGGCAAATAATAACAAGTCTTGACAGTTGAATGAACAATAATAATATTTATTTCTCGGCGCGTGGGTAATTTATACTAGCGAGTGAACCAGTTCGCGATACATATTCTGTCTTACTCTAGCGCGTGCATTGACGGGTAGATATTTATTTTCTGGAGACAGACAAATACTATTTGTGAGTAAACATTGTTGACGTTTTAGTATGTGACAATTTGTAAATAGTTCATCGGTCATTGACCCTGTATGTTTACAATTTTAACAATAAATTATGTTTAACAATTCACTTATTTATTTTGACAATTATTTATTTATTTAGGTAGGTATCCTACACCGTTATAAAAAATGGAATAAACAGTGTTTGATAAAACAAATTACAATGTTTTTAAACTTCCACAATGTTAATGCCTTAACTATAGATTATGCATTCTGAGATAGTTGTGGCATGTAAAGTGAATAAAGTAATACTAGGAAAACAATATCTTGATGCAAATTTGAATGAAAGGCATGGTAGAGAAATACCTTGTCAAGTATGGTTCGATCAAGTGAATATTTTGAAAGCAGAAAACGAAGAAAGTCAGTAAAATCTTAGTTGCATTAAATTGTGTATGGAGGCGAATCTTAGTTGAGCTTGGCGCTCCGCCTCAATCTGCCTTTTTCGACAGGGAGATAGCGTGATGGTAGGTATGTATTATTTCTCTCTTCGAGGCCGAACTACACCATTCACATTTTTTCCTCATTTCTTCATTCTTTATTCTTTTTATCCGCACTTTCTCTGCAACACTTATTTCTATCAATTATTTAAGTATCATCGATTTTTTGTCACGTCCAGGTGGTAAAAAAGATGAAAGGTGAACGTTGTGTTTGGTGATAGGAAAGTCAGCGATCTGTCATATCTTCTTCCTCTGACAAGAAAATTGTGAGACAGGTCTAATGATTCATTTTGAAATAAATAAATATAGGTTTAGTGATAGCAACAAAGTATGTTATATACTCGTACATATATAAATACATTCCATTATTTTAATCCGCACTTTCTATACAACACTTATTTCTATCAATTATTTAAGTATCATCGATTTTTTGTCACGTCCAAGTGGTAAAAAAGATGAAAGGTGAATGTTGTGTTTGGAGATAGGAAAGTCAGCGATCTGTCATATATTCTTCCTCTGACAGGAAAATTGTGTGACAGGTCTAATGATTCATTTTGAAATAAATAATAAATAAATATAGGTTTAGTGAACAAAGTATGTTATATACTCGTACATATATAAATACGTTCCAAAATCGCACATATACGAGTATCTCAAGATAAATAACAGAAAATACATTAAAAAAGAAGCTGTCAAAGGGCCTGGTGTTATCATATAACATCTCCCGGCCGATATACACCCCACCAATATAGAGCGAGCCCGACCGCGAGGACAATATATGTTTTTCAGCCCACACCTTTGAATATGAGTATTTATGTGTAATTTGTTTTATCAAATACTGTTTATTCCACTTTTTGGTAACGGTATAACCCTACCGATTTCAAGGCTTTCACCTCATCATCATGGGAGCACAAACAAGTCTTGTCTGTACTCCCATGATGATGTGGTGAAAGCTCTGTAATCGGTATTGGTATACCATTAAAAAGTGGAATAAACAGTGTTTGATAAAATAAATTATTCAATATATTTAAACCCTTACAATGTTAATGCCTTAACCTTTCCTTCCCTGTGTTGGGTATCTTCTACACATTGCTTCTAATAACCATCAATATCTCTATAAATATAATAAATACAAGGTTACGATTTTAGGTATTCCTCCATAATATATTTACGCATTGATTTAAAAAATAATATTAATAATAATCAGAATTTATCGACTATATCGAGGTGTTTTGTAAAGATCGAAAACAAATTCGCATTTAAACGCTGCGAGTGCCTCGTCTTGACGATAGGTGAATAGTATGCGGGAAGCGCGACACTATATTCGCATCTCACTCTTGCATACAAGACTGAATTGCGAGAACCTGAATTGCCTTAACACCACAAGCATATGCGTAAGCGCCGGGGTATGTGACTGTATTCCGCGCCGCTAGTAGCTTCTAAGCTGACAAATAGGTTGGATGTACGCCCATTCCGTGAGCGGTGCCAGATGGTTTTTTAATGTTTTCAGCAAATAAATCTCAATTATTATAATTTTTAACTTCAATTATAATTAATTAAGGGGATTATCTATGAATGTTCTTATTTTTTCGATTTAAAATCGCTAATTTTTTATTGCGTACTCACTACCCAACGCCGGAGCGCACGTTTCATTTTTATCACCGTAAGGGAAGGGTTAATTACAAATAATATAAGTGTTGATTTATTATTAGATTTTGGACAGTAATGCATGTGACGAGGTTGAGAATTGTACGTTGTACATATGTCTCCGAAGTGTATGTATTTTATAACAACATTTTAAGGATTCCAGGTTGTTGCTGCAAAGTTCTTATTTATTTATTTATTTACCTTAATAAATGTATGAAAAACAAGATGAACATAAAAAAACTAGTAACTTAAAGTGAACACTCAATTTTTATCAACCTTGGTTTATTGTTTCCGTTTGTCATATCCCTAGTAAATTAAGCTTTGCCTGTTTTTACTGAAGACATATAAACATAAAAACATAGGTTGGTGCTTTTTGCCGATTGTTGATAAAGTATTTAATACCTCTCTTAGAAACTCGCACCAGCTTGTTAAGTTGTAAGATCTTATTATAAGTATGTACCGCATGAATCAACTTTTGGTGTACTTCATAATTTCAGAAAAATTAATGGTCCATCTCACAATGTCTCTCATACACTCGTCTACTCGTAAAACATATCACACTTAAATCATCTGTTGCCTAACTACTCTAACCTAACCTAACCTAACCTAACCTAACCTAACTAGTCAATCTACAGTATAAGCTGGTACGACTAAGGTCTGAGTGAATGTGATGAAATGCTAATAACCTGAACGTGTGGACATGTACTCGCTAAATAATTAATTGTAAGAATTGTTATCTAGTTATAAGTAGTATGTTGGTGTTACCAATTTTTAAGAAACTATGTTATATAATATATTAAGATAATTATAAATAAAATGACATGTCTTCTTCTTCTTCAGTTTCATTCCTGGGGATTGGTTAGCAGCAAAGCTCTGCATCTCTTCTTCCACTCCGCTCGGTCTTCAGCGATCCTCTCGAGCTCTGTATAGGAGGTGCAGTCCATATCGTAGCATATTTGCTCCAGATACTCCCAGCGACGACGTCCTCTGCCAATCGATCCCTCAATCATTCCCTCCAGTATATGTGCAGGAGATTTTCATGTCGCAGCATATGACCCATCCATTCTGCACGCCTCTCCAATGTGGTGTTTGACAGGTGCCTGGTTTCTTCGATCCTGCTGAGAACCTCGTCATTTGTAATGTGGTCTCTCCAGGAAATCCTTAGGATTAATCTATGGTATAGGTTCACACCTCGAAGGCCTCCAATCTTTTTCGATCCCTTTCGCCTATGCACCATGTCTCGCAACCATAAATTAAAATGCTCCACACATATGCTTTGACCAATTGCTTGGTGAGCTTTAGGTCCATGTTGTTGGATTCGAAAATCTTTGATTTCTTATTAAAGGCGAGGTTTGCTTGGTAGATGCCATGTAGGAAATGAAAATTAAGTAAGTTCATAGTTATAATATTGTAAATAAATGACATTCGTAAATATAAATTACTTTATTATAAATTTGTATAAAGGCATTGCCTTTGACCAATATTTATACTATATATTATTTTACACACAAATTTTCTCTACATTATTACACAAAATATGTATGTTACAGTTATAATTTATGAAAATTTATGAGGTAAACTTAAATTATGGTATATCATGAAAGGACTAACTTTATTCCTTTAAAGAAAGACGCACAATTAGTTTAGTTTGAAAGAAATTATATTATAATCAGAATATATCTAAAACCTTCGCATATTCATCCCCTAACTTTTGAAATCTGTTGATAATTAGTTCCAATTTAGTTTAGTTTCTCTAGAATTTCTAGCTGGAATATAGAAATGAATTAAATTTGTAATTTCGGGACAGTCTATTTGATTATATTTTGAATAAAAATATTTAACCTGCTATATGGTTTTTCTGTCGGACATTTAAAAATTTTTAGTCGGGATATTTATATTCATAATTTAGTTATTTTAAGTAAATACAATAGAAAGTATGGGATTGATGTAACATAAAAATTTATGCTGAAATTTAATAAGAAGACCGTATTGAGGAGTTGTATTCGAGTTGACTTCTTACAAGTACGAAATGAAGGATTTTCAATGTGTATGTGTTTTTTGAAAATTCTTATAAAAGGTTGTTTAATATATATAATACGAGGGTTGCTACTAAAGTTTTGAGACAGACAAGTAAAAACAAATATTTATCATCGAAAATGCCTTTTTTGTTTTTCAAAATACTCTCAATAAAGATCAATGCACTTTTGCATGCGTTTGAACCAATTTTCGAAGCACTTTTTCCACTCCGAATGAGGTAACTTCAAAACATACGTTTTGAACGCATCAACCGCTTCTTCAGGCGTCAAAAAACGTTGACCTCGCAATTTATTTTTGATGTTCGGGAATAAAAATAAGTCATTGGGTGCCAAATCAGGGCTGTACGGCGGATGCCCCATCAATTCGATGTTTTGAGTGCTCAAAAAGTCACTTGTTTGAGCCGATGTGCGAGAGCTCGCATTGTCGTGATGGAGAATGATCCGTCTTCGGCGGTTGGTTTTCCTCATTTCTCATTTGTATCATTCAGAATTGACCGTGCAACGTTTCACTAAATACACTGTTGCGACATGACCATTTATACCGAAGAAACAAGCCACCATTTGCTTCGAAATGCTTCGTGCACGAACAACTTTTGTTGGATTTGACTCGTCTTGAAAGACCCATACAGTCGACTGCTGTTTAGTTTCTGGCTCATATGTTTAACTCCATGATTCGTTGCCTGTCACAATCTCAAAGACAGCTTTTGAAGCACCGCGATCAAACTTTTTCAACATTTCTTTGGACCAATCGACACGAGCCCTTTTTTTGAGCGACTGTCAAATTATGCGGTATCCAACGCGAACAAATCTTTTTGGAAGCCAACTGTATTCTTTATGATTGTGTTTTTAGTATCATTCGTACAATTATTGTATCAATATAAAAATAGCTCTAAGTGTATAATAGATGTGTATATTCAACATTTATTATTTTATGAGTATTTAAATTCCCTAAAGCTTAAAAAATATATTTTAATAAATTTATTTCACGTTTTGTTTTACTCGTAAATTAGCTCCCTTGAAAATTGTTTCAGAATGAACATTCTAAATGACAAAGTAAATGGATATCAAGGTCAACTAGAATTTGTATTCCTCAAATATTTACCATTTACTCTTACTATTTACAAGGGGGCGCGCACTGCTAATAATGGGTTGGGCCGCGAAGTGGCTTGCTACGCTATTAGTAGTTCTTATTATAAAAGTAATAACTTATAAAATTAACTCCAAATGAACGCGGATATAAAATAATACATAAAGTAAGATTTAATGCATCTAAAAAATATTTACAGATGGCAATATACTGATATATTATATTACGCGTTTCATTGTCATGAATATCAAATATTACAATAGTTGCTCATATATTTTTTAAGAAGAAAACAAAAAATAAACATAAAAATTGTTAAAAGTTAACGTGTTTAAAAAAACTAAAACCCAATTTTGTTTTTTAAATACTAGTTTAGATATTTTTAAAGGAAATGGAAATAGAAAAAGGATAAAGCTTTCTGGAATGTGGATAGAGTTGAGGAGTAATAGGGTTTGATAGGGGTAGGGAGTAATGCATCCCCCAGGAGATATCCACTGGAATGGAAGTCTTCCCCGGGGAATAGTCTGAACGTTTATCTGCCTGTTCTCATCTCCTTGTGAGATATGCTAGTCAAATCGGGAAACCGATAATACTCTCACAATATAAATACGACTCGGTGAACCTTCAAGAAATAATGCATCGCCAAGTTGATTTACATTCTCTTGGAACAGGATCTTAACCTATTTGGCCACTCCATTATCTCGATCAGCAGGATCACTTAGATAAGCTTAGACCTTTTGATTACTTATGTTGCTCTACTTACTTAATTCATTATTGTTGCTATCAATACACTTAGATTTATTTATTTATATGGTATGCATGTATTTCACTAGGCAAAACCTGTGACGACTTTGATATAAGTTGATATCTATTTATTTAGAATAGCAAAGTGAAGATATAAATATAACATACATATACAAGACGGCCTCCGTGGCCTGGTGGTAAGACGCTTGTCTGCCGATTCGGAAGTTGCGGGTTCGATCCCTGCTGGAACCCAGATTAAAAAAAAAGAGATTCCAGTCTGGTTTTCCCTTAGGACCTATTAAAACATATTTCTGGTCGATTGGAAGAGATTGCCACATGGCAATAAACTCGCCAAGCAAAATAAAAAGAAGTATATTTAAAAAAAAAAAAATTTTTTCTAAAATATTGCAAATTATTCTTTATAATTTATCAATCAGGAGTGCTGTAAAATGCTTCTGCTCAGGTTGGTCCACAGCTCGACACTCCACGTACTCCCAATCTTCCTATTTTTCTTTGTTTTTTTTAAAGTTTTTCTGTTTATTTAAATATCGAAAAAGCAAAAAAATTAACATACTGACCCATTAATATGATTTAAATTTGGTTTAATATTGTTGGTACTGTTTAAAATGTGTATTTGTTTGGTTGTGGCGATGTTAACCAACGCCTTCGTTTTCGAAAACCTAGAATCGAGGACATATTGTTGACAATAAGTTAACGACGGGTCCTTCGATCCTTTGAACACATTGCTCGTGGCTATGAGGATATTCTGAAGAAGCTTGTTACCATTAGAAGCGTTGAAGGACGACGCGTAAGAGGGTCAATCCCAATGCTTTGGATTGACCAAGTGAGAGACGTAACAGAACTACCTTTAATAACTGACTTGAATAGTCTCGATGCTCAGCCATGAACTACACGACAGGAGGATGGTATTGATTGTTAAATTTCTTTTATATTTTCTGTAAGACTAAGAGGAACCAAATAAACGCTGTAGAAATGCGCGTCTTAAGACAAATGCATGGAGTGACAATATATGACAGAATACGGAGGGAAGTAATTAGGGATGAGTATGAACATAAGGCTGATGTGTTAAGTAAGATGAAGACCAGCACGCTGAGAAGGTTTTGGTCCAGAAAAAGTTTCATACTTTCCAAACGTGCTGAATGTATATTATTATAAAAGGTAATAGTTGAGTGATTCTTTTATCATTGTTTACCCAAATGAAATGAAAGTAGGAATGCTTTAAAGACCTATGCTGTGAAAATGAGTGTTTTGAGACGAATATATGGAGTGACAATATATGACAGAATATGGAATAAAGTGATGAAAGATGAATGTAAACTTAAGACTGATGTAGTAAGTAAGATGAATAAGAGCACGCTGAGATGGTTTGGGCATGTGTAATGAATGAATTAAGAAAGACTAACAAAAGAGATACAAAGCGCAAACGTGAGTATAAGGCGTATGAGAGGAAGACCAAGGAAAGTATAGTTGGATCAAGCGAATGATATTCTGAAAGAATAAAGCGTATAAAGTCGGAGAAATCATAGAATTTTTTTGAGAAGGTGTACGAATGTATAATATGCTAAAAATGTGTCGAGACTGGAAAGTCTGGCGTTTTGTCCACTGCCAACCCCGATAGGGAGATGGCAAAAAATCCTCAATCACGTATGTGCAGAAATATCAAGCCAGTAAAATAAGAATTTCGTAGTTTCAATTCGTCTCAAATATAAACATAATTTGTCTATACAACCCCATAGAACGTGGCTTTAAATTATTTTCTTTATAAGGTAAAATGAGGGTTGGTTTCATCATCTATATAAATGCCCATTGGCGTAACAAGCGTCCTTTATTATTCTCAAATAATGGATGAGATTAATCAAAACAATAAACTTTGTATTCGTATTTGAGCTAACTCTAGTTTCTTTACTTTGAGTTATAATATTTTTATAAATTCAAAATATTACCATAAATTAGCATGTTATAATTGGAAATTGTAAAATAACGCAAGACATTCTAAAAAAAATCTGTATTCGACTCCTGTATCCTTCCTGTGCTAACATATGGGCTGGAAAAATCGGTGCTGAATAAACGGATTATGCGCAAGCTCATGGTGACGCAGAGGGCCATGGAGAAAAGAATGTTAAATATCTCTCTGAGGGATAGGAGAACCAATGAATGGATAAGGCAGCAGACCAAAGTAGCTGACGTCACCGAAAGAGTCGCCATTCAGAAGTGGAACTAGGCGGGACACATTGCCAGATGCACAGATGATAGATGGACCCAGAGAGTGCTAGAGTGGCGTCCAAGACAGGGAAGAAGAAGTGTAGGTCGTCCTCAGACACGGTGGTCATACTGCATTAGAAGAGTAGCCGGGAGCAACTGGAAACGATGTGCCCAGGAAAGAGAGGAATGGAGGAGGAGAGGACAGACCTATGTTCAACTTTGGACGGAGACAGGCTGATGATGATGATGATGAAAATAATTCTGTGATTTGGGTCAGTTCAAATGTTTAAATGTGGTAGGACATCTTCAGAGATATTTTGTAAAGAAATTATTAAAAAATGAGATGTCACAAGATGTAGGAAACAATGTCAATACTGCCTTAGTACAGTGTTTGCAAACAATCCCTTGTGAGGTCGCGGGGCAAGATCAAAACCTGTCCCCATGCGGTAGTATTGAAAATACGTCCGATGAAAATTGCGTGTAACGTACCAGATCCAGTGGTCTTGAAAGACTTAGCGTGCACTGTACCAAATCGTGTATTTTGATGGGTACCATACAAGTGAATTAATTACTTAAAAAATATCTATCTACTCGTAAGTTCATTCGCTTACCACCGGTCAAGCAGCCCTTATATAATCAATGTATACGATATCTAGGAAGTTGAGTGTATACTTCAGTTATTCATATTATAAAATATTTGTGCTCTTCAAAAAAAAAATAGAATAATATCTAAATTCAAACAAACGTAATTGTGTCGAGTACTTTATCAGACTTAAGTCAGCTGGGATGTGTAGACAGATATGTTATATGAACCCATATCCCGCGACACCAAGGCGCCTCCAATAGACATCGAACATCGACTTGCCAGGGCTAGGAAACTCTCGGGGTCATATTTTTCGACTCATTTTTAAGTTGGTTGCCATCATTCGTGATTGATGAAGAAATAAAAAAATGGTTGGATAACTTTCAGAATTATATTTATATACGAGTATGTATTATTATCCAGATATATCTCCAACGCTTTAAAGTTTGTCTAAATGGGGAAAAAATGTAAAATCTAAAAACAGATGTCACCCGAATAGCATATTACTCGTATTATCGACAACAGTTCAGATAGATAAAAACAGATGTCACAGTTGTTCCTTTTTGTAAACAAAATGAGGCGTGCTTTAATAATACAATTAAATTTGAAAATATTATTTTTATCCAGTTTTGTGTTGAATAAATAAAAGTCAGAAGTGAGTGTTTTAAAGTTTCGAAATTCAGCTATCTAATGATGTGTCGGTTAGGTATTATTGTGTTTAACCTTTCCTTCCCTGTGTTGGGTATCTTCTACACGTTGCTTCTAATAACCATCAATATCTTTATAAATATAATAAATACAAGGTTAAGATTTTAGGTATTCCTCCATAATATATTTACTCATTGATTTAAAAAATAATATTAATAATAATCAGAATTTATCGACTACATCGAGGTGTTTTGTAAAGATCGAAAATAAATTCGCATTCAAACGCTGCGAGTGCCTCGTCTTGACGATAGGTGAATAGTATGCGGGAAGCGCGACACTATATTCGCATCTCACTCTTGCATACTAGACTGAATTGCGAGGAGCTGAATTGTCTCAACGTCGCAAACATAAGCGTAAGCGCCGGGGTATGCGACTGACGTTCCGCGCCACTAGTAGCTTCTAGGCTTGCAAATAGGTTAGACGTACGCCCGTTTCGTGAGCGTTGCCAGATGGTTTTTTAATGTTTTCAGCAAATAAATCTCAATTATTATAATTTTTAACTTCAATTATAATTAATTAAGGGGATTATCTATGAATGTTCTTATTTTTCCGATTTAAAATCGCAAATTTTTTATTGCGTACTCACTACCCAACACCGGAGCACGCGTATTATTTTTATCACCGTAAGGGAACGGTTAAAGTGATCTTTTGGAGACAAAATTTTATAATTTTTTTCATTTTTCATATATTTATGCTTTAATCGTTTGTTTGTCCTCTAGCACCGTTGTACAACATGAAAGTTTTTTATAACAGTTCAGAAACGTATTGAAAAACTCTGAAACCATGCATGGCACTGGTTTATCTTCTAGTTACTCAATAATTGACGAGAAAAACCAAATTTATTTGAATGGTGAAAAAAAATCTGTTTACCTTTTTCTTAGTACTCGTATTTAGTGCTATATTTGACGTATGCAAGTAAAACATGGAACTAGAAAAACACTAAAAAGAGCTGAATAATTTCTTCACAAATGCATGGGCTTAAAATAATACATGGGGTAACAATGTGTCATAATACGAATTGGAGCTATTAGAGATACATCTGAACTTATGGCTGGTGTACTCGTACTATGAAGAATATGACGACCTCCGTGGCCTGGTGGTAAGACAGTTGTCTGGTGATCCGGAGGTTACGGTTTCGATCCCCGCTGGAACCCAGATTTTTTTAAATAGGATTCCAGTCTGGTGAACTCTTAGGGCCTATAAAAACTTCTTTCTGGTTGGTTGGAAGAGATTGCCACATGGCAATAAACTCGCCAGGTTAAAAAAAAATAATAAAGGTGAGCATTTTGAAGAAATGGTTTGGGCACATATAACAAATGACTAATTAATTAAGCAAATATTAAATACAAATTTAATGTAAATACTATGTGTGGAAGAAGACGACCAAAGAAAGTATGGTTGGATCAAGTCAATATTATTTTATTTTTGAAAGAAGGAAGTGTAAAATGTCTGAGAAATTGTTGGATCTGTATTGTGTATAGATGTCGAGGAGGCAAAAAATATGTCTCGCAACAGGAAAGTCTCGCGTTCTGTCATCTATGCCTGTCATCTTACCTCCCGAAGCATTATCTGTTGCCTGACTAGTCCACCTTCAGTATTAGCTGGGACGACCAAGGTCTGAGTGAATGTGATGGAATACAAGTAGCCTGAACGAGTGGACTTGTTTTTGCTAAATAATTAGTGTAAGAATTGTTATCTAGTTATAAGTAGTATGTAGGTGTTAATTATTTCTAAGATCTCATATATTAAGATTGAAAAAATAAAATAAAATGATATGTAGGAAATAAGATTAAATAAGTTCATAAATTATAACATATAATTAAGATTAGTCAAGTAATAAATTTGTATATAGGTATAGCCTTGACAAATGTTTGTATAATAATTTACTTGTTTAATAAAAAAAAAAAAATCTTACCGCAACAAGAAGACGACGTGATGACATATATGTTCATTTACTTTTTCCAAAATCTTCATATTTTGTGTAGTGTAAATTTTCAATAAATACTGCAGAATATATTTTTCTTTTCTAATTGACACTTGACATTGGTGGTATAGAACATGACTATGCAATATATTATATTTCATGATAATCATATCCTGTTGCATAAAAGGTAAGGAAAGAAACTTCAGTACATACAGCAACGGTTATAGCTGTCTAGCTCAATCTGCTGCTGTTTGCTGTCAGTTGCGTTGATCATTTATATTTTTGAGCATCAATATGTCTTTATATCTAGGTTTGCTCGCCGTCAATTCACTAAAAAAGAATATTTCTTTAGAGGCAGGTATGTCAATATGTCGATACCAAACGTAGACGAGCACACGACACCAACATCTCAACGTGTTGTTTATAATTAAGGCATTAACGTTGTGGAGGTTTAAAGACATTGTAATTTAGGCAAAAATGGAATACTTAGCAACAGTGGTTTGTATAAACTTTTATGTGCTGACTGTGATAATTTCTATATAGGAAAGACAGGAAGATCTTTTGAAAAGAGATTTCGTGAACACAAATCCGCCTTAACAAATCCTCAAATTTATTCTGAAATGGCTAATCATTGTCACCGTGAAAACCATATTTTTTCTATCGATGATGTCAAATTCTTACATATCAGTAGTAACGGAAATAAATTGGACACATTAGAGGTCCTAGAAATTTCTAAGTCAGTACACCGATCCGAACATCTGTTGAACAGTTATTTCCCAAAAATCTCTCCGCTCTTGGCCGAAATTGTCCCGTGCCTCCCTCATCCCTCAGCCCCCAACCGTTGAAGCGTGTATATCGGTACTAGTTCGAACATCATTTAGTCTTGTTTGTGCTCCCCTAAAGATGAGGTGAAAGCCTTGAAACCGGTAGGGTTATATCGTCACAAAAAAGTGGAATAAACAGTGTTTGATAAAAATAAATTACAACATCTCAATGCTATAGTGGTCTGTTCTGCGCAAAACTTCTTTGTTTGTAATTCTCTAGTACCATGGAATCTTCATTATTTTCCGCAGCTAACATTTTTCAAGTACAATACTTTAAAATCTGTTTTTTTTCTAACAAGCCTCGTGTGCTTCGGTTTACACTTTCCGCGCATACATTGTACTTCTAGCTCGTATACTCGCTTAGTCATTATATCATCATCCATTCCCTTTAAATGTCCTTAACGTGCTTAAGATGGTATTCTATTCTAGAGGTGTGAATTTCGGGCGTTTTTTCAGACTTAATTAAAAAAAACTAAAAACATTTTTCGTATGCATTTTTCCCAGTTTGTTTATTAATAATTTGAGAATGTACAAAAAAAAATAAAATCCAAGATGTTATCAGCTGTTAACATATATCTTGTAAAAAAAGGGGGTAAGGTGGTCGACATGATTGAACCCCTTTCATAAATCTGAAACAAAAATCATACACAGTTTCTTAATAAAAAAAAAATTTCGTTATAGTTGGTATCAAAGAAAAAAAACGTAAAATGGCGGCTGTCTGAAAAAAAAATCATTTTTTTCCCATATTTTCAAATATTTCAAATTTTAAAAAAATAGTAAAAAAATAGTTTTAAATTTTTTGTTTTAAACATTGTAAAGGTAGGGGCGATAAAAAATATTTATCAAAGTTTCATACCAAATTTGCAGGCAATCGATAAGATAGAACTTGAGATTTTATGTCGACCAGGTCGAAAAAAGTAGTTTCGAGAAAAACGCGTTAATTTTTGAGATTATTGTCCGAGTCATACCGGTGCGGCGTAATTGCTGCCTCATTTATAGCTATAACTTCGTAAATATTGAATAATTTTAAATTTTCTTTTGAGAACATATTTTTAAAGGTCTAAACTTTAAAAATATGCAAAAAAAATTCCCTCGAAACACTGATTCTATCTATTTATTAATTTCTTAAGTCTTCATTCAGCCTTTTTTTTTTCAAACATTGACACCACATTTTTTTCATGGTGCACGCATTTTCATAGCATTCATCATTCTTTTATCTTTCTTCTGCCAAGTCTATGTTTTATTTCCATACGTGTGCGGCAATTTATTGTTACTTTTAATAAAACTAACTTCCTATTTGTTTATTTCTAGCAACTGACGCTTAAAGCCGTCTCGGTGCCACGTTGGCTTCAAGTCGACATTTTGATACAATTTTTATTTGCTTGGCTCAAGTACAGAACCATACAATTATTTTACATACACTGTATTCCAACTTCAGTCCTGGAAAAAAATAAGGTTCATGTGCCAAAAACATATAAAATGTCAATGAGAATAAATGCAAGATAATATATTTTTAAGTTGTCTTTATTCTATTATCCTAGAAATCTTGAGACGCCATCACATGCAGAATGATTATATCTCGCATCAAATTGGTCATTGTGCTTTATTAAATGTCTTATTCGTGTATTTTCTTTGATTTATTTGTTCAGGAACTCAACAGAACAGTACGATTCATAAGTAAACTATAATACTTCTAAGCAAACAAATAATAAAGTTCCACATGATAATTTGTAACATAAAAGATCGGCAAAACAAGAAAAAAATACAAACAGTTCAATAAAAATAAACTCGAGTCATAATGGACAGCATGTGACATGTTTCGCGAGGAAGTTGGACGGACAGCAGGAAGAGAAAAAAATAAGATAATAGATTGACATTTGTCATTTTGTATTACAAATCAACCAAAGAATCGTACTTCAGAGCTGAGAGAAAGAAATAAAATAAAATATAAAAAATAAACAAAATTATTTACAAAAAAAAGCTCATCAAAACAATTGTACAATTTTATTATTGAAAATGTTTCACATTATATTTCTGAAATGTTATAAAATTGATGTGAAAAACTTAGACGTGGCTACATAATTTATTATAAACTTTTTTTGTGGATTGATAGGCGCCATTATTCTTAATACGAATAAGTGAATTATCCTTTGCAATATAAATGTTTCTATTTTAAATACTATTTTATATAAAAGGATCCTGGTGTGACTTTTTATACTTATGATTTTTAATTGTTTACAGTTATTTTAAATACTACTTTATTCAGTATGTTTTTTTTTTACTTTATATATGTTTCCAGAATTTTCAATTTGTATTATTTGTTATGTAAATTTCATGCCTTCGAACGGGCATACGTCTTATAAGGTAGGAGAGTGCTTTTCATATTTAATTCGAACAATTTAAAAGTATAAATATTTAAAATTTAAATTTTTAAAAATCCTGCAGGCTTGTGATATACATTTTTTAACTCCTTGCCGCTTCGAGGAGTTGAAATATACTTTTGCCACTTATGCACGTAAAAAAGGAGTCACTTTAGTGCCATTTGGTAGTCTTAACTCGAAGATCAATTTTTTGGAGTTTCGCCACTATGATTCTCAACAGGCGATGTATGCAATCTCGAAAGATTTCGATAGAGAACGTTTTATTCCTCATCATACTTGAAAAAAAGAAACCCAATAACTTCAAATCTATTATTATTTGTAATTTAAGTTATTATCATGTATCGGAAGATCTACAAAGGTTTCTTTTGTAGTTATTCTTCCCATGGTAAGTTTTCTACGGTTTTCTTACCAAACATGTTTTATTTTCCAACATATTTACATTTTTCCAAACACCACATTTCTATTCTTACACTTAACTTAATATAAATGTATTTTCTTGTGTTTTTAATCTGTCTATAATAGTGGGTTTGAATCACAAGTAAGATCATCCTTGAGAAAAGTCTGCTCTCAGAAAAGCACTTTATAAATGATCAATTAATTATTGTAGTATCCTTCTTTTAGGAAGAGACCCGTACATTCTTCCTCATGTCTTTACCCTTCCCTTACGGTGATAAAAATAATACGCGTGCTCCGGTGTTGGGTAGTGAGTACGCAATAAAAAATTAGCGATTTTAAATCGGAAAAATAAGACCATTCATAGATAATCCCCTTAATTAATTATAATTGAAGTAAAAAATTATAATAATTGAGATTTATTTGCTGAAAACATTAAAAAACCATCTAAAAACATTAAAAAACGCTCACGGAACGGGCGTACGTCTAACCTATTTGCAAGCCTAGAAGCTACTAGTGGCGCGGAACGTCAGTCGCATACTCCGGCGCTTACACATTTGCTTGCGACCTATCGTCTAGACGAGGCACTCGCAGCGTTTAAATGCGAATTTGTTTTCGATCTTTACAAAACACCTCGATGTAGTCGATAAATTCTGATTATTATTAATATTATTTTTTAAATCAATGCGTAAATATATTATGGAGGAATACCTAAAATCTTAACCTTGTATTTATTATATTTGTAGAGATATTGATGGTTTTTAGAAGCAACGTGTAGAAGATACCCAACACAGGGAAGGAAAGGTTAAAAATGACCCTTAGATCTCAAAGAATAATTTATATTCCGAAGTATTGCGTACAACCTAATAAATTTCTAGACATGTTTCACGTATTCATGGATTTAGTAAATGTAACCGATTATTGTGAGGGATTCAGACTTGGAGAAAGGGGTAGAATTACAGCAATTGTTTTGCCCTACAAAATAGAAGTGAAATCGAAATGTTCGGATCTCGCAAGGATCGTTACTGGAAGCGGCCATTTATCTTGTAGAAGCGCTAGTGTGGATATATCAATACAATGCGAAAAAAAATGTTATTTCCAGATTAAATCGTGTGCCAAAAATTTATTTGTTTACAAAAACAGTGAAAGGAAACAAATATATATTCCTTATAAAATGTTTCCGGATTTAGCTTAGCTGGATTTTATAAATAAAAACTCATTTTATTGGACTAGGCAGAGAAATAAGCGTTAAATATTTCACTGTAAATATGGTGATTTCGCAGATTTTTTTTGTTTTCATTTATGTTGGCACAAGTTAAATGAAATTTTTAAAACGATTTATTTATTTACATACATACATCTCATTACTTTGTCTCCTTATCAGGGTTGGCAAAGAGAAAAGAACGCCAGACACGTCTATTTCACACAATTTTACTAATCTCTCATAAAGTAACTCAGTAACAGGTTTACATACAACAGAACAAAAAATTGGATACAATGTGTCGATCAACGACACACCAATTGAACAAGTAACAAAATTTAAATACTTGGGTGCTAGCATAATGTCCAATAATGACATCTATGGCGAAGTACTTGAACAATCACAAAAGGCCGCAGCTATTTCCGGATTTCTAAAGAACAGTGTCTGGAAAAACAAGTATATGAACATCCAAAGCAAGGTGAGGCTATACAAGACCTGTGTCCGCCCCATAATGACATACAGCATAGAGTCCAGAGCCGACACTGTCAGAACCAAAAATCTCCTTTGAACCAGCGATTTGAAGGTACTCAAGAGTATCGCTGGCAAAACCCTTCGTGATAGAGTACGAAACACAGAAATCCGAAGGACGTGCGAAGTTGAAGATATTGTCAGATGGGGACGACAGAGAAGAAGGATCTGGAATATATTATATTTTTGAGCGTATCAATATGTCTATATATCTAGTCTTGTTCGCAGTCAATTCACTAAAAAAGAATATTTCTTGAGAGTCAGGCATGTCAATGTGTCGTTACCAACGGTTATAGCTGTCTTGCTGAATCTGCTGCTGTTTGCTCTCAGTTGTGCTGATCATTTATATTTTTGAGCGTATCAATATGTCTATATATCTAGTCTTGTTCGCAGTCAATTCACTAAAAAAGAATATTTCTTGAGAGTCAGGCATGTCAATGTGTCGTTAACAATGGTTATAGCTGTCTTGCTGAATCTGCTGCTGTTTGCTCTCAGTTGTGCTGATCATTTATATTTTTGAGCGTATCAATATGTCTATATATCTAGTCTTGTTCGCAGTCAATTCACTAAAAAAGAATATTTCTTGAGAGTCAGGCATGTCAATGTGTCGTTACCAACGGTTATAGCTGTCTTGCTGAATCTGCTGCTGTTTGCTCTCAGTTGTGCTGATCATTTATATTTTTGAGCGTATCAATATGTCTATATATCTAGTCTTGTTCGCAGTCAATTCACTAAAAAAGAATATTTCTTGAGAGTCAGGCATGTCAATGTGTCGTTAACAACGGTTATAGCTGTCTTGCTGAATCTGCTGCTGTTTGCTCTCAGTTGTGCTGATCATTTATATTTTTGAGCGTATCAATATGTCTATATATCTAGTCTTGTTCGCAGTCAATTCACTAAAAAAGAATATTTCTTGAGAGTCAGGCATGTCAATGTGTCGTTAACAACGGTTATAGCTGTCTTGCTGAATCTGCTGCTGTTTGCTCTCAGTTGTGCTGATCATTTATATTTTTGAGCGTATCAATATGTCTATATATCTAGTCTTGTTCGCAGTCAATTCACTAAAAAAGAATATTTCTTGAGAGTCAGGCATGTCAATGTGTCGTTAACAACGGTTATAGCTGTCTTGCTGAATCTGCTGCTGTTTGCTCTCAGTTGTGCTGATCATTTATATTTTTGAGCGTATCAATATGTCTATATATCTAGTCTTGTTCGCAGTCAATTCACTAAAAAAGAATATTTCTTGAGAGTCAGGCATGTCAATGTGTCGTTAACAACGGTTATAGCTGTCTTGCTGAATCTGCTGCTGTTTGCTCTCAGTTGTACTGATCATTTATATTTTTGAGCGTATCAATATGTCTATATATCTAGTCTTGTTCGCAGTCAATTCACTAAAAAAGAATATTTCTTGAGAGTCAGGCATGTCAATGTGTCGTTACCAACGGTTATAGCTGTCTTGCTGAATCTGCTGCTGTTTGCTCTCAGTTGTGCTGATCATTTATATTTTTGAGCGTATCAATATGTCTATATATCTAGTCTTGTTCGCAGTTAATTCACTAAAAAAGAATATTTCTTGAGAGTCAGGCATGTCAATGTGTCGTTAACAACGGTTATAGCTGTCTTGCTGAATCTGCTGCTGTTTGCTCTCAGTTGTGCTGATCATTTATATTTTTGAGCGTATCAATATGTCTATATATCTAGTCTTGTTCGCAGTCAATTCACTAAAAAAGAATATTTCTTGAGAGTCAGGCATGTCAATGTGTCGTTAACAACGGTTATAGCTGTCTTGCTGAATCTGCTGCTGTTTGCTCTCAGTTGTGCTGATCATTTATATTTTTGAGCGTATCAATATGTCTATATATCTAGTCTTGTTCGCAGTCAATTCACTAAAAAAGAATATTTCTTGAGAGTCAGGCATGTCAATGTGTCGTTAACAACGGTTATAGCTGTCTTGCTGAATCTGCTGCTGTTTGCTCTCAGTTGTGCTGATCATTTATATTTTTGAGCGTATCAATATGTCTATATATCTAGTCTTGTTCGCAGTTAATTCACTAAAAAAGAATATTTCTTGAGAGTCAGGCATGTCAATGTGTCGTTAACAACGGTTATAGCTGTCTTGCTGAATCTGCTGCTGTTTGCTCTCAGTTGTGCTGATCATTTATATTTTTGAGCGTATCAATATGTCTATATATCTAGTCTTGTTCGCAGTCAATTCACTAAAAAAGAATATTTCTTGAGAGTCAGGCATGTCAATATGTCGATACCAATGTAGACGAGCACACGACACCAAAATATTAATGTTATAGTAGTCTGTTCTGCGCAAAACTTCTTTGTTTGGTATTCTCTAGTACCATAGAATTTTCATTATTTTCAGCGGCTAACATTTTTCAAGTACTTTAAAATCTGTTTTTTTCTAACAAGCTCGTGTGCTTCGGTTTACATCTTCCACGCATACATTGTTCTTCTAACTCGTATACTCGCTTAGTCATTATATCATCATCCATTCCCTTTAAATGTCCTTAACGTGCTTAAGATGGTATTCTATTCTAGAGGTGTGAATTTCGGGCGTTTTTTCAGACTTAATTAAAAAAAACTAAAAACATTTTTCGTATGCATTTTTCCCAGTTTGTTTATTAATAATTTGAGAATGTACAAAAAAAATAAAATCCAAGATGTTATCAGCTGTTAACATATATCTTGGAAAAAAAGGGGGTAAGGTGGTCGACATGATTGAACCCCTTTCATAAATCTGAAACAAAAATCATACACAGTTTCTTAATAAAAAAAAAATTTCGTTATAGTTGGTATCAAAGAAAAAAA
This sequence comes from Odontocerum albicorne, assembly GCA_949825065.1. Taxonomy (NCBI): domain Eukaryota; kingdom Metazoa; phylum Arthropoda; class Insecta; order Trichoptera; family Odontoceridae; genus Odontocerum; species Odontocerum albicorne. The sequence continues at coordinate 33,516,100 of OX463856.1, forward strand.
ACGTAAAATGGCGGCTGTCTGAAATAAAAATCATTTTTTTCCCATATTTTCAAATATTTCAAATTTTAAAAAAAAAGTAAAAAAATAGTTTTAAATTTTTTGTTTTAAACATTGTAAAGGTAGGGGCGATAAAAAATATTTATCAAAGTTTCATACCAAATTTGCAGGCAATCGATAAGATAGAACTTGAGATTTTATGTCGACCAGGTCGAAAAAAGTAGTTTCGAGAAAAACGCGTTAATTTTTGAGATTATTGTCCGAGTCATACCGGTGCGGCGTAATTGCTGCCTCATTTATAGCTATAACTTCGTAAATATTGAATAATTTTAAATTTTCTTTTGAGAACATATTTTTAAAGGTCTAAACTTTAAAAATATGCAAAAAAAATTCCCTCGAAACATTGATTCTATCTATTTATTAATTTCTTAAGTCTTCATTCAGCCTTTTTTTTTTCAAACATTGACACCACATTTTTTTCATGGTGCACGCATTTTCATAGCATTCATCAATCTTTTATCTTTCTTCTGCCAAATCTATGTTTTATTTCCATACGTGTGCGGCAATTTATTGTTACTTTTAATAAAACTAACTTCCTATTTGTTTATTTCTAGCAACTGACGCTTAAAGCCGTCTCGGTGCCACGTTGGCTTCAAGTCGACATTTTGATACAATTTTTATTTGCTTGGCTCAAGTACAGAACCATACAATTATTTTACATACACTGTATTCCAACTTCAGTCCTGGAAAAAAATAAGGTTCATGTGCCAAAAACATATAAAATGTCAATGAGAATAAATGCAAGATAATATATTTTTAAGTTGTCTTTATTCTATTATCCTAGAAATCTTGAGACGCCATCACATGCAGAATGATTATATCTCGCATCAAATTGGTCATTGTGCTTTATTAAATGTCTTATTCGTGTATTTTCTTTGATTTATTTGTTCAGGAACTCAACAGAACAGTACGATTCATAAGTAAACTATAATACTTCTAAGCAAACAAATAATAAAGTTCCACATGATAATTTGTAACATAAAAGATCGGCAAAACAAGAAAAAAATACAAACAGTTCAATAAAAATAAACTCGAGTCATAATGGACAGCATGTGACATGTTTCGCGAGGAAGTTGGACGGACAGCAGGAAGAGAAAAAAATAAGATAATAGATTGACATTTGTCATTTTGTATTACAAATCAACCAAAGAATCGTACTTCAGAGCTGAGAGAAAGAAATAAAATAAAATATAAAAAATAAACAAAATTATTTACAAAAAAAAGCTCATCAAAACAATTGTACAATTTAATTATTGAAAATGTTTCACATTATATTTCTGAAATGTTATAAAATTGATGTGAAAAACTTAGACGTGGCTACATAATTTATTATAAACTTTTTTTGTGGATTGATAGGCGCCATTATTCTTAATACGAATAAGTGAATTATCCTTTGCAATATAAATGTTTCTATTTTAAATACTATTTTATATAAAAGGATCCTGGTGTGACTTTTTATACTTATGATTTTTAATTGTTTACAGTTATTTTAAATACTACTTTATTCAGTATGTTTTTTTTTTACTTTATATATGTTTCCAGAATTTTCAATTTGTATTATTTGTTATGTAAATTTCATGCCTTCGAACGGGCATACGTCTTATAAGGTAGGAGAGTGCTTTTCATATTTAATTCGAACAATTTAAAAGTATAAATATTTAAAATTTAAATTTTTAAAAATCCTGCAGGCTTGTGATATACATTTTTTAACTCCTTGCCGCTTCGAGGAGTTGAAATATACTTTTGCCACTTATGCACGTAAAAAAGGAGTCACTTTAGTGCCATTTGGTAGTCTTAACTCGAAGATCAATTTTTTGGAGTTTCGCCACTATGATTCTCAACAGGCGATGTATGCAATCTCGAAAGATTTCGATAGAGAACGTTTTATTCCTCATCATACTTGAAAAAAAGAAACCCAATAACTTCAAATCTATTATTATTTGTAATTTAAGTTATTATCATGTATCGGAAGATCTACAAAGGTTTCTTTTGTAGTTATTCTTCCCATGGTAAGTTTTCTACGGTTTTCTTACCAAACATGTTTTATTTTCCAACATATTTACATTTTTCCAAACACCACATTTCTATTCTTACACTTAACTTAATATAAATGTATTTTCTTGTGTTTTTAATCTGTCTATAATAGTGGGTTTGAATCACAAGTAAGATCATCCTTGAGAAAAGTCTGCTCTCAGAAAAGCACTTTATAAATGATCAATTAATTATTGTAGTATCCTTCTTTTAGGAAGAGACCCGTACATTCTTCCTCATGTCTTTACCCTTCCCTTACGGTGATAAAAATAATACGCGTGCTCCGGTGTTGGGTAGTGAGTACGCAATAAAAAATTAGCGATTTTAAATCGGAAAAATAAGACCATTCATAGATAATCCCCTTAATTAATTATAATTGAAGTAAAAAATTATAATAATTGAGATTTATTTGCTGAAAACATTAAAAAACCATCTAAAAACATTAAAAAACGCTCACGGAACGGGCGTACGTCTAACCTATTTGCAAGCCTAGAAGCTACTAGTGGCGCGGAACGTCAGTCGCATACTCCGGCGCTTACACATTTGCTTGCGACCTATCGTCTAGACGAGGCACTCGCAGCGTTTAAATGCGAATTTGTTTTCGATCTTTACAAAACACCTCGATGTAGTCGATAAATTCTGATTATTATTAATATTATTTTTTAAATCAATGCGTAAATATATTATGGAGGAATACCTAAAATCTTAACCTTGTATTTATTATATTTGTAGAGATATTGATGGTTTTTAGAAGCAACGTGTAGAAGATACCCAACACAGGGAAGGAAAGGTTAAAAATGACCCTTAGATCTCAAAGAATAATTTATATTCCGAAGTATTGCGTACAACCTAATAAATTTCTAGACATGTTTCACGTATTCATGGATTTAGTAAATGTAACCGATTATTGTGAGGGATTCAGACTTGGAGAAAGGGGTAGAATTACAGCAATTGTTTTGCCCTACAAAATAGAAGTGAAATCGAAATGTTCGGATCTCGCAAGGATCGTTACTGGAAGCGGCCATTTATCTTGTAGAAGCGCTAGTGTGGATATATCAATACAATGCGAAAAAAAATGTTATTTCCAGATTAAATCGTGTGCCAAAAATTTATTTGTTTACAAAAACAGTGAAAGGAAACAAATATATATTCCTTATAAAATGTTTCCGGATTTGGCTTAGCTGGATTTTATAAATAAAAACTCATTTTATTGGACTAGGCAGAGAAATAAGCGTTAAATATTTCACTGTAAATATGGTGATTTCGCAGATTTTTTTTGTTTTCATTTATGTTGGCACAAGTTAAATGAAATTTTTAAAACGATTTATTTATTTACATACATACATCTCATTACTTTGTCTCCTTATCAGGGTTGGCAAAGAGAAAAGAACGCCAGACACGTCTATTTCACACAATTTTACTAATCTCTCATAAAGTAACTCAGTAACAGGTTTACATACAACAGAACAAAAAATTGGATACAATGTGTCGATCAACGACACACCAATTGAACAAGTAACAAAATTTAAATACTTGGGTGCTAGCATAATGTCCAATAATGACATCTATGGCGAAGTACTTGAACAATCACAAAAGGCCGCAGCTATTTCCGGATTTCTAAAGAACAGTGTCTGGAAAAACAAGTATATGAACATCCAAAGCAAGGTGAGGCTATACAAGACCTGTGTCCGCCCCATAATGACATACAGCATAGAGTCCAGAGCCGACACTGTCAGAACCAAAAATCTCCTTTGAACCAGCGATTTGAAGGTACTCAAGAGTATCGCTGGCAAAACCCTTCGTGATAGAGTACGAAACACAGAAATCCGAAGGACGTGCGAAGTTGAAGATATTGTCAGATGGGGACGACAGAGAAGAAGGATCTGGAATATATTATATTTTTGAGCGTATCAATATGTCTATATATCTAGTCTTGTTCGCAGTCAATTCACTAAAAAAGAATATTTCTTGAGAGTCAGGCATGTCAATGTGTCGTTACCAACGGTTATAGCTGTCTTGCTGAATCTGCTGCTGTTTGCTCTCAGTTGTGCTGATCATTTATATTTTTGAGCGTATCAATATGTCTATATATCTAGTCTTGTTCGCAGTCAATTCACTAAAAAAGAATATTTCTTGAGAGTCAGGCATGTCAATGTGTCGTTAACAATGGTTATAGCTGTCTTGCTGAATCTGCTGCTGTTTGCTCTCAGTTGTGCTGATCATTTATATTTTTGAGCGTATCAATATGTCTATATATCTAGTCTTGTTCGCAGTCAATTCACTAAAAAAGAATATTTCTTGAGAGTCAGGCATGTCAATGTGTCGTTACCAACGGTTATAGCTGTCTTGCTGAATCTGCTGCTGTTTGCTCTCAGTTGTGCTGATCATTTATATTTTTGAGCGTATCAATATGTCTATATATCTAGTCTTGTTCGCAGTCAATTCACTAAAAAAGAATATTTCTTGAGAGTCAGGCATGTCAATGTGTCGTTAACAACGGTTATAGCTGTCTTGCTGAATCTGCTGCTGTTTGCTCTCAGTTGTGCTGATCATTTATATTTTTGAGCGTATCAATATGTCTATATATCTAGTCTTGTTCGCAGTCAATTCACTAAAAAAGAATATTTCTTGAGAGTCAGGCATGTCAATGTGTCGTTAACAACGGTTATAGCTGTCTTGCTGAATCTGCTGCTGTTTGCTCTCAGTTGTGCTGATCATTTATATTTTTGAGCGTATCAATATGTCTATATATCTAGTCTTGTTCGCAGTCAATTCACTAAAAAAGAATATTTCTTGAGAGTCAGGCATGTCAATGTGTCGTTAACAACGGTTATAGCTGTCTTGCTGAATCTGCTGCTGTTTGCTCTCAGTTGTGCTGATCATTTATATTTTTGAGCGTATCAATATGTCTATATATCTAGTCTTGTTCGCAGTCAATTCACTAAAAAAGAATATTTCTTGAGAGTCAGGCATGTCAATGTGTCGTTAACAACGGTTATAGCTGTCTTGCTGAATCTGCTGCTGTTTGCTCTCAGTTGTACTGATCATTTATATTTTTGAGCGTATCAATATGTCTATATATCTAGTCTTGTTCGCAGTCAATTCACTAAAAAAGAATATTTCTTGAGAGTCAGGCATGTCAATGTGTCGTTACCAACGGTTATAGCTGTCTTGCTGAATCTGCTGCTGTTTGCTCTCAGTTGTGCTGATCATTTATATTTTTGAGCGTATCAATATGTCTATATATCTAGTCTTGTTCGCAGTTAATTCACTAAAAAAGAATATTTCTTGAGAGTCAGGCATGTCAATGTGTCGTTAACAACGGTTATAGCTGTCTTGCTGAATCTGCTGCTGTTTGCTCTCAGTTGTGCTGATCATTTATATTTTTGAGCGTATCAATATGTCTATATATCTAGTCTTGTTCGCAGTCAATTCACTAAAAAAGAATATTTCTTGAGAGTCAGGCATGTCAATGTGTCGTTAACAACGGTTATAGCTGTCTTGCTGAATCTGCTGCTGTTTGCTCTCAGTTGTGCTGATCATTTATATTTTTGAGCGTATCAATATGTCTATATATCTAGTCTTGTTCGCAGTCAATTCACTAAAAAAGAATATTTCTTGAGAGTCAGGCATGTCAATGTGTCGTTAACAACGGTTATAGCTGTCTTGCTGAATCTGCTGCTGTTTGCTCTCAGTTGTGCTGATCATTTATATTTTTGAGCGTATCAATATGTCTATATATCTAGTCTTGTTCGCAGTTAATTCACTAAAAAAGAATATTTCTTGAGAGTCAGGCATGTCAATGTGTCGTTAACAACGGTTATAGCTGTCTTGCTGAATCTGCTGCTGTTTGCTCTCAGTTGTGCTGATCATTTATATTTTTGAGCGTATCAATATGTCTATATATCTAGTCTTGTTCGCAGTCAATTCACTAAAAAAGAATATTTCTTGAGAGTCAGGCATGTCAATATGTCGATACCAATGTAGACGAGCACACGACACCAAAATATTAATGTTATAGTAGTCTGTTCTGCGCAAAACTTCTTTGTTTGGTATTCTCTAGTACCATAGAATTTTCATTATTTTCAGCGGCTAACATTTTTCAAGTACTTTAAAATCTGTTTTTTTCTAACAAGCTCGTGTGCTTCGGTTTACATCTTCCACGCATACATTGTTCTTCTAACTCGTATACTCGCTTAGTCATTATATCATCATCCATTCCCTTTAAATGTCCTTAACGTGCTTAAGATGGTATTCTATTCTAGAGGTGTGAATTTCGGGCGTTTTTTCAGACTTAATTAAAAAAAACTAAAAACATTTTTCGTATGCATTTTTCCCAGTTTGTTTATTAATAATTTGAGAATGTACAAAAAAAATAAAATCCAAGATGTTATCAGCTGTTAACATATATCTTGGAAAAAAAGGGGGTAAGGTGGTCGACATGATTGAACCCCTTTCATAAATCTGAAACAAAAATCATACACAGTTTCTTAATAAAAAAAAAATTTCGTTATAGTTGGTATCAAAGAAAAAAAACGTAAAATGGCGGCTGTCTGAAAAAAAAATCATTTTTTTCCCATATTTTCAAATATTTCAAATTTTAAAAAAAAAGTAAAAAAATAGTTTTAAATTTTTTGTTTTAAACATTGTAAAGGTAGGGGCGATAAAAAATATTTATCAAAGTTTCATACCAAATTTGCAGGCAATCGATAAGATAGAACTTGAGATTTTATGTCGACCAGGTCGAAAAAAGTAGTTTCGAGAAAAACGCGTTAATTTTTGAGATTATTGTCCGAGTCATACCGGTGCGGCGTAATTGCTGCCTCATTTATAGCTATAACTTCGTAAATATTGAATAATTTTAAATTTTCTTTTGAGAACATATTTTTAAAGGTCTAAACTTTAAAAATATGCAAAAAAAATTCCCTCGAAACATTGATTCTATCTATTTATTAATTTCTTAAGTCTTCATTCAGCCTTTTTTTTTTCAAACATTGACACCACATTTTTTTCATGGTGCACGCATTTTCATAGCATTCATCAATCTTTTATCTTTCTTCTGCCAAATCTATGTTTTATTTCCATACGTGTGCGGCAATTTATTGTTACTTTTAATAAAACTAACTTCCTATTTGTTTATTTCTAGCAACTGACGCTTAAAGCCGTCTCGGTGCCACGTTGGCTTCAAGTCGACATTTTGATACAATTTTTATTTGCTTGGCTCAAGTACAGAACCATACAATTATTTTACATACACTGTATTCCAACTTCAGTCCTGGAAAAAAATAAGGTTCATGTGCCAAAAACATATAAAATGTCAATGAGAATAAATGCAAGATAATATATTTTTAAGTTGTCTTTATTCTATTATCCTAGAAATCTTGAGACGCCATCACATGCAGAATGATTATATCTCGCATCAAATTGGTCATTGTGCTTTATTAAATGTCTTATTCGTGTATTTTCTTTGATTTATTTGTTCAGGAACTCAACAGAACAGTACGATTCATAAGTAAACTATAATACTTCTAAGCAAACAAATAATAAAGTTCCACATGATAATTTGTAACATAAAAGATCGGCAAAACAAGAAAAAAATACAAACAGTTCAATAAAAATAAACTCGAGTCATAATGGACAGCATGTGACATGTTTCGCGAGGAAGTTGGACGGACAGCAGGAAGAGAAAAAAATAAGATAATAGATTGACATTTGTCATTTTGTATTACAAATCAACCAAAGAATCGTACTTCAGAGCTGAGAGAAAGAAATAAAATAAAATATAAAAAATAAACAAAATTATTTACAAAAAAAAGCTCATCAAAACAATTGTACAATTTAATTATTGAAAATGTTTCACATTATATTTCTGAAATGTTATAAAATTGATGTGAAAAACTTAGACGTGGCTACATAATTTATTATAAACTTTTTTTGTGGATTGATAGGCGCCATTATTCTTAATACCAATAAGTGAATTATCCTTTGAAATATAAATGTTTCTATTTTAAATACTATTTTATATAAAAGGATCCTGGTGTGACTTTTTATACTTATGATTTTTAATTGTTTACAGTTATTTTAAATACTACTTTATTCAGTATGTTTTTTTTTTACTTTATATATGTTTCCAGAATTTTCAATTTGTATTATTTGTTATGTAAATTTCATGCCTTCGAACGGGCATACGTCTTATAAGGTAGGAGAGTGCTTTTCATATTTAATTCGAACAATTTAAAAGTATAAATATTTAAAATTTAAATTTTTAAAAATCCTGCAGGCTTGTGATATACATTTTTTAACTCCTTGCCGCTTCGAGGAGTTGAAATATACTTTTGCCACTTATGCACGTAAAAAAGGAGTCACTTTAGTGCCATTTGGTAGTCTTAACTCGAAGATCAATTTTTTGGAGTTTCGCCACTATGATTCTCAACAGGCGATGTATGCAATCTCGAAAGATTTCGATAGAGAACGTTTTATTCCTCATCATACTTGAAAAAAAGAAACCCAATAACTTCAAATCTATTATTATTTGTAATTTAAGTTATTATCATGTATCGGAAGATCTACAAAGGTTTCTTTTGTAGTTATTCTTCCCATGGTAAGTTTTCTACGGTTTTCTTACCAAATATGTTTTATTTTCAAACATATTTACATTTTTCCAAACACCACATTTCTATTCTTACACTTAACTTAATATAAATGTATTTTCTTGTGTTTTTAATCTGTCTATAATAGTGGGTTTGAATCACAAGTAAGATCATCCTTGAGAAAAGTCTGCTCTCAGAAAAGCACTTTATAAATGATCAATTAATTATTGTAGTATCCTTCTTTTAGGAAGAGACCCGTACATTCTTCCTCATGTCTTTACCCTTCCCTTACGGTGATAAAAATAATACGCGTGCTCCGGTGTTGGGTAGTGAGTACGCAATAAAAAATTAGCGATTTTAAATCGGAAAAATAAGACCATTCATAGATAATCCCCTTAATTAATTATAATTGAAGTAAAAAATTATAATAATTGAGATTTATTTGCTGAAAACATTAAAAAACCATCTAAAAACATTAAAAAACGCTCACGGAACGGGCGTACGTCTAACCTATTTGCAAGCCTAGAAGCTACTAGTGGCGCGGAACGTCAGTCGCATACTCCGGCGCTTACACATTTGCTTGCGACCTATCGTCTAGACGAGGCACTCGCAGCGTTTAAATGCGAATTTGTTTTCGATCTTTACAAAACACCTCGATGTAGTCGATAAATTCTGATTATTATTAATATTATTTTTTAAATCAATGCGTAAATATATTATGGAGGAATACCTAAAATCTTAACCTTGTATTTATTATATTTGTAGAGATATTGATGGTTTTTAGAAGCAACGTGTAGAAGATACCCAACACAGGGAAGGAAAGGTTAAAAATGACCCTTAGATCTCAAAGAATAATTTATATTCCGAAGTATTGCGTACAACCTAATAAATTTCTAGACATGTTTCACGTATTCATGGATTTAGTAAATGTAACCGATTATTGTGAGGGATTCAGACTTGGAGAAAGGGGTAGAATTACAGCAATTGTTTTGCCCTACAAAATAGAAGTGAAATCGAAATGTTCGGATCTCGCAAGGATCGTTACTGGAAGCGGCCATTTATCTTGTAGAAGCGCTAGTGTGGATATATCAATACAATGCGAAAAAAAATGTTATTTCCAGATTAAATCGTGTGCCAAAAATTTATTTGTTTACAAAAACAGTGAAAGGAAACAAATATATATTCCTTATAAAATGTTTCCGGATTTGGCTTAGCTGGATTTTATAAATAAAAACTCATTTTATTGGACTAGGCAGAGAAATAAGCGTTAAATATTTCACTGTAAATATGGTGATTTCGCAGATTTTTTTTGTTTTCATTTATGTTGGCACAAGTTAAATGAAATTTTTAAAACGATTTATTTATTTACATACATACATCTCATTACTTTGTCTCCTTATCAGGGTTGGCAAAGAGAAAAGAACGCCAGACACGTCTATTTCACACAATTTTACTAATCTCTCATAAAGTAACTCAGTAACAGGTTTACATACAACAGAACAAAAAATTGGATACAATGTGTCGATCAACGACACACCAATTGAACAAGTAACAAAATTTAAATACTTGGGTGCTAGCATAATGTCCAATAATGACATCTATGGCGAAGTACTTGAACAATCACAAAAGGCCGCAGCTATTTCCGGATTTCTAAAGAACAGTGTCTGGAAAAACAAGTATATGAACATCCAAAGCAAGGTGAGGCTATACAAGACCTGTGTCCGCCCCATAATGACATACAGCATAGAGTCCAGAGCCGACACTGTCAGAACCAAAAATCTCCTTTGAACCAGCGATTTGAAGGTACTCAAGAGTATCGCTGGCAAAACCCTTCGTGATAGAGTACGAAACACAGAAATCCGAAGGACGTGCGAAGTTGAAGATATTGTCAGATGGGGACGACAGAGAAGAAGGATCTGGAATATATTATATTTTTGAGCGTATCAATATGTCTATATATCTAGTCTTGTTCGCAGTCAATTCACTAAAAAAGAATATTTCTTGAGAGTCAGGCATGTCAATGTGTCGTTACCAACGGTTATAGCTGTCTTGCTGAATCTGCTGCTGTTTGCTCTCAGTTGTGCTGATCATTTATATTTTTGAGCGTATCAATATGTCTATATATCTAGTCTTGTTCGCAGTCAATTCACTAAAAAAGAATATTTCTTGAGAGTCAGGCATGTCAATGTGTCGTTAACAATGGTTATAGCTGTCTTGCTGAATCTGCTGCTGTTTGCTCTCAGTTGTGCTGATCATTTATATTTTTGAGCGTATCAATATGTCTATATATCTAGTCTTGTTCGCAGTCAATTCACTAAAAAAGAATATTTCTTGAGAGTCAGGCATGTCAATGTGTCGTTACCAACGGTTATAGCTGTCTTGCTGAATCTGCTGCTGTTTGCTCTCAGTTGTGCTGATCATTTATATTTTTGAGCGTATCAATATGTCTATATATCTAGTCTTGTTCGCAGTCAATTCACTAAAAAAGAATATTTCTTGAGAGTCAGGCATGTCAATGTGTCGTTAACAACGGTTATAGCTGTCTTGCTGAATCTGCTGCTGTTTGCTCTCAGTTGTGCTGATCATTTATATTTTTGAGCGTATCAATATGTCTATATATCTAGTCTTGTTCGCAGTCAATTCACTAAAAAAGAATATTTCTTGAGAGTCAGGCATGTCAATGTGTCGTTAACAACGGTTATAGCTGTCTTGCTGAATCTGCTGCTGTTTGCTCTCAGTTGTGCTGATCATTTATATTTTTGAGCGTATCAATATGTCTATATATCTAGTCTTGTTCGCAGTCAATTCACTAAAAAAGAATATTTCTTGAGAGTCAGGCATGTCAATGTGTCGTTAACAACGGTTATAGCTGTCTTGCTGAATCTGCTGCTGTTTGCTCTCAGTTGTGCTGATCATTTATATTTTTGAGCGTATCAATATGTCTATATATCTAGTCTTGTTCGCAGTCAATTCACTAAAAAAGAATATTTCTTGAGAGTCAGGCATGTCAATGTGTCGTTAACAACGGTTATAGCTGTCTTGCTGAATCTGCTGCTGTTTGCTCTCAGTTGTACTGATCATTTATATTTTTGAGCGTATCAATATGTCTATATATCTAGTCTTGTTCGCAGTCAATTCACTAAAAAAGAATATTTCTTGAGAGTCAGGCATGTCAATGTGTCGTTACCAACGGTTATAGCTGTCTTGCTGAATCTGCTGCTGTTTGCTCTCAGTTGTGCTGATCATTTATATTTTTGAGCGTATCAATATGTCTATATATCTAGTCTTGTTCGCAGTTAATTCACTAAAAAAGAATATTTCTTGAGAGTCAGGCATGTCAATGTGTCGTTAACAACGGTTATAGCTGTCTTGCTGAATCTGCTGCTGTTTGCTCTCAGTTGTGCTGATCATTTATATTTTTGAGCGTATCAATATGTCTATATATCTAGTCTTGTTCGCAGTCAATTCACTAAAAAAGAATATTTCTTGAGAGTCAGGCATGTCAATGTGTCGTTAACAACGGTTATAGCTGTCTTGCTGAATCTGCTGCTGTTTGCTCTCAGTTGTGCTGATCATTTATATTTTTGAGCGTATCAATATGTCTATATATCTAGTCTTGTTCGCAGTCAATTCACTAAAAAAGAATATTTCTTGAGAGTCAGGCATGTCAATGTGTCGTTAACAACGGTTATAGCTGTCTTGCTGAATCTGCTGCTGTTTGCTCTCAGTTGTGCTGATCATTTATATTTTTGAGCGTATCAATATGTCTATATATCTAGTCTTGTTCGCAGTTAATTCACTAAAAAAGAATATTTCTTGAGAGTCAGGCATGTCAATGTGTCGTTAACAACGGTTATAGCTGTCTTGCTGAATCTGCTGCTGTTTGCTCTCAGTTGTGCTGATCATTTATATTTTTGAGCGTATCAATATGTCTATATATCTAGTCTTGTTCGCAGTCAATTCACTAAAAAAGAATATTTCTTGAGAGTCAGGCATGTCAATATGTCGATACCAATGTAGACGAGCACACGACACCAAAATATTAATGTTATAGTAGTCTGTTCTGCGCAAAACTTCTTTGTTTGGTATTCTCTAGTACCATAGAATTTTCATTATTTTCAGCGGCTAACATTTTTCAAGTACTTTAAAATCTGTTTTTTTCTAACAAGCTCGTGTGCTTCGGTTTACATCTTCCACGCATACATTGTTCTTCTAACTCGTATACTCGCTTAGTCATTATATCATCATCCATTCCCTTTAAATGTCCTTAACGTGCTTAAGATGGTATTCTATTCTAGAGGTGTGAATTTCGGGCGTTTTTTCAGACTTAATTAAAAAAAACTAAAAACATTTTTCGTATGCATTTTTCCCAGTTTGTTTATTAATAATTTGAGAATGTACAAAAAAAATAAAATCCAAGATGTTATCAGCTGTTAACATATATCTTGGAAAAAAAGGGGGTAAGGTGGTCGACATGATTGAACCCCTTTCATAAATCTGAAACAAAAATCATACACAGTTTCTTAATAAAAAAAAAATTTCGTTATAGTTGGTATCAAAGAAAAAAAACGTAAAATGGCGGCTGTCTGAAAAAAAAATCATTTTTTTCCCATATTTTCAAATATTTCAAATTTTAAAAAAAAAGTAAAAAAATAGTTTTAAATTTTTTGTTTTAAACATTGTAAAGGTAGGGGCGATAAAAAATATTTATCAAAGTTTCATACCAAATTTGCAGGCAATCGATAAGATAGAACTTGAGATTTTATGTCGACCAGGTCGAAAAAAGTAGTTTCGAGAAAAACGCGTTAATTTTTGAGATTATTGTCCGAGTCATACCGGTGCGGCGTAATTGCTGCCTCATTTATAGCTATAACTTCGTAAATATTGAATAATTTTAAATTTTCTTTTGAGAACATATTTTTAAAGGTCTAAACTTTAAAAATATGCAAAAAAAATTCCCTCGAAACATTGATTCTATCTATTTATTAATTTCTTAAGTCTTCATTCAGCCTTTTTTTTTTCAAACATTGACACCACATTTTTTTCATGGTGCACGCATTTTCATAGCATTCATCAATCTTTTATCTTTCTTCTGCCAAATCTATGTTTTATTTCCATACGTGTGCGGCAATTTATTGTTACTTTTAATAAAACTAACTTCCTATTTGTTTATTTCTAGCAACTGACGCTTAAAGCCGTCTCGGTGCCACGTTGGCTTCAAGTCGACATTTTGATACAATTTTTATTTGCTTGGCTCAAGTACAGAACCATACAATTATTTTACATACACTGTATTCCAACTTCAGTCCTGGAAAAAAATAAGGTTCATGTGCCAAAAACATATAAAATGTCAATGAGAATAAATGCAAGATAATATATTTTTAAGTTGTCTTTATTCTATTATCCTAGAAATCTTGAGACGCCATCACATGCAGAATGATTATATCTCGCATCAAATTGGTCATTGTGCTTTATTAAATGTCTTATTCGTGTATTTTCTTTGATTTATTTGTTCAGGAACTCAACAGAACAGTACGATTCATAAGTAAACTATAATACTTCTAAGCAAACAAATAATAAAGTTCCACATGATAATTTGTAACATAAAAGATCGGCAAAACAAGAAAAAAATACAAACAGTTCAATAAAAATAAACTCGAGTCATAATGGACAGCATGTGACATGTTTCGCGAGGAAGTTGGACGGACAGCAGGAAGAGAAAAAAATAAGATAATAGATTGACATTTGTCATTTTGTATTACAAATCAACCAAAGAATCGTACTTCAGAGCTGAGAGAAAGAAATAAAATAAAATATAAAAAATAAACAAAATTATTTACAAAAAAAAGCTCATCAAAACAATTGTACAATTTAATTATTGAAAATGTTTCACATTATATTTCTGAAATGTTATAAAATTGATGTGAAAAACTTAGACGTGGCTACATAATTTATTATAAACTTTTTTTGTGGATTGATAGGCGCCATTATTCTTAATACCAATAAGTGAATTATCCTTTGAAATATAAATGTTTCTATTTTAAATACTATTTTATATAAAAGGATCCTGGTGTGACTTTTTATACTTATGATTTTTAATTGTTTACAGTTATTTTAAATACTACTTTATTCAGTATGTTTTTTTTTTACTTTATATATGTTTCCTGAATTTTCAATTTGTATTATTTGTTATGTAAATTTCATGCCTTCGAACGGGCATACGTCTTATAAGGTAGGAGAGTGCTTTTCATATTTAATTCGAACAATTTAAAAGTATAAATATTTAAAATTTAAATTTTTAAAAATCCTGCAGGCTTGTGATATACATTTTTTAACTCCTTGCCGCTTCGAGGAGTTGAAATATACTTTTGCCACTTATGCACGTAAAAAAGGAGTCACTTTAGTGCCATTTGGTAGTCTTAACTCGAAGATCAATTTTTTGGAGTTTCGCCACTATGATTCTCAACAGGCGATGTCTGCAATCTCGAAAGATTTCGATAGAGAACGTTTTATTCCTCATCATACTTGAAAAAAAGAAACCCAATAACTTCAAATCTATTATTATTTGTAATTTAAGTTATTATCATGTATCGGAAGATCTACAAAGGTTTCTTTTGTAGTTATTCTTCCCATGGTAAGTTTTCTACGGTTTTCTTACCAAATATGTTTTATTTTCAAACATATTTACATTTTTCCAAACACCACATTTCTATTCTTACACTTAACTTAATATAAATGTATTTTCTTGTGTTTTTAATCTGTCTATAATAGTGGGTTTGAATCACAAGTAAGATCATCCTTGAGAAAAGTCTGCTCTCAGAAAAGCACTTTATAAATGATCAATTAATTATTGTAGTAGGTATCCTTCTTTTAGGAAGAGACCCGTACATTCTTCCTCATGTCTTAAACCTTCCCTTACGGTGATAAAAATAATACGCGTGCCCCGGTGTTGGGTAGTGAGTACGCAATAAAAAATTAGCGATTTTAAATCGGAAAAATAAGAACATTCATAGATAATCCCCTTAATTAATTATAATTGAAGTAAAAAATTATAATAATTGAGATTTATTTGCTGAAAACATTAAACAACTATCTGGCAACGCTCACGGAACGGGCGTACGTCTAACCTATTTGCAAGCCTAGAAGCTACTAGTGGCGCGGAACGTCAGTCGCATACCCCGGCGCTTACGCCTTTGCTTGCGACGTTGAGACAATTCAGCTCCTCGCAATTCAGTCTAGTATGCAAGAGTGAGATGCGAATATAGTGTCGCGCTTCCCGCATACTATTCACCTATCGTCAAGACGAGGCACTCGCAGCGTTTAAATGCGAATTTGTTTTCGATCTTTACAAAACACCTCGATGTAGTCGATAAATTCTGATTATTATTAATATTATTTTTTAAATCAATGCGTAAATATATTATGGAGGAATACCTAAAATCTTAACCTTGTATTTATTATATTTATAGAGATATTGACGGTTATTAGAAGCAACGTGTAGAAGATACCCAACACAGGGAAGGAAAGGTTAAAAATGACCCTAAGATCTCAAAGAATAATTTATATTCCGAAGTATTGCGTACAACCTAATAAATTTCTAGACATGTTTCACGTATTCATGGATTTAGTAAATGTAACCGATTATTGTGAGGGATTCAGACTTGGAGAAAGGGGTAGAATTACAGCAATTGTTTTGCCCTACAAAATAGAAGTGAAATCGAAATGTTCGGATCTCGCAAGGATCGTTACTGAAAGCGGCCATTTATCTTGTAGAAGCGCTAGTGTGGATATATCAATACAATGCGAAAAAAAATGTTATTTCCAGATTAAATCGTGTGCCAAAAATTTATTTGTTTACAAAAACAGTGAAAGGAAACAAATATATATTCCTTATAAAATGTTTCCGGATTTGGCTTAGCTGGATTTTATAAATAAAAACTCATTTTATTGGACTAGGCAGAGAAATAAGCGTTAAATATTTCACTGTAAATATGGTGATTTCGCAGATTTTTTTTGTTTTCATTTATGTTGGCACAAGTTTAATGAAATTGTTAAAACGATTTATTTATTTACATACATACATCTCATTACTTTGTCTCCTTATCAGGGTTGGCAAAGAGAAAAGAACACCAGACACGTCTATTTCACACAATTTTTACTAATCTCTCATAAAGTAACTCAGTAACAGGTTTACATACAACAGAACAAAAAATTGGATACAATGTGTCGATCAACGACACACCAATTGAACAAGTAACAAAATTTAAATACTTGGGTGCTAGCATAATGTCCAATAATGACATCTATGGCGAAGTACTTGAACAATCACAAAAGGCCGCAGCTATTTCCGGATTTCTAAAGAACAGTATCTGGAAAAACAAGTATATGAACATCCAAAGCAAGGTGAGGCTATACAAGACCTGTGTCCGCCCCATAATGACATACAGCATAGAGTCCAGAGCCGACACTGTCAGAACCAAAAATCTCCTTCGAACCAGCGATTTGCAGGTACTCAGGAGTATCGCTGGCAAAACCCTTCGTGATAGAGTACGAAACACAGAAATCCGAAGGACGTGCGAAGTTGAAGATATTGTCAGATGGGGACGACAGAGAAGAAGGATCTGGAACGAACACGTATCCAGAATGGCGGAACCAAGAGCCGTAAGAATGGCCAGGGACAGTATCCCCCAAGCAAGCAGACCTCCAGGACGACCTCCCAAAAGATTGAAAAACAGCTGGCAGTCGACGTCACAAGAGGGAAACAATGATGCAGAACCATAACAGGCCAACAGGCCTTAAATAATAATAAGAAGAAAAAAAAAAGAAAAAAACTCGAATTACAAATTTAAAGTAAAGATTCAAAAAATAAAATATTTTAATACATATATTTTTAATATCACAATTGATGTTGCCTTTAGTTAAATTATTAATGAGTTTGGTTTCTGGGTATTAAAAACTTTGAAACAAGCTGGAATCCAAAATATTTTTTTTATTTTTTTTTATTTCTTAACTAGAGGATGGTAATTTATTTTGAGAATTTATCGTCAACTTAACGTGGGAGCACAGCGAGTGTCGGGCTTTGAACCGATCTAGATAAAGATATATTATGACATCCCAGTGTTTCTGATGGAATATATAGAGCAACGATGAAGATTTATCTGTATAATACTTGAAATATAGAACTATGACTCCATTTTTTCTTTGTTCATGAATTGCGTTATTCAGGGATAAGTAAAGATATAAACACCTATAATAAAATATTCAAATGACGAATTTGTTGTAATACAGCAATCAACCAGAAAAAAAATATACAAGATATACGAGGCGTATCCAGAAAGTAAGTGTACTGAGGCTCTCACGACCGGATGGATTTTATTTTCGACATGTTGGCTACACTTCAACACGTTTCGTGAAAAATGTCAAACCAATCTCCCGCCAAGTGCGAAATTTTGTAAAAAGGTAAAAGTTTTTGAGGCGCTGCAAATTCCATGGAGATGAATTTCTCCGCGCCATCGTTACTGGAGATGAAACTTGGGTTGCACACTACACGCCTGAAACCAAAAGGCAGTCTCAACAGTGGCGTCACACCTCTTCACCCTCCGCCAAAAAGTTCAAAACCACAATTTCAGCCAAGAAAATCATGGCATCCGTGTTTTGGGACTGTCAAGGCATAATTTTAATTGAATATATGCCTCAAGGGGAGACCATCCACTCTGCAAGATACTGTGAGACCCTTAAAAATTTGCGGAGGTCGATTCAGAACAAGAGGAGAAGCATGCTGCCAACGGGAGTCTGCCTGCTGCACGACAATGCCAGACTACACACGGCCAACGCCACGAAGGAACTACTCGCCTCGTTTAAATGGGATGTCCTGAACCATCCCGCGCATTACCCTGACCTAGCACCTTCAGATTACTATCTCTTTACCTCACTGAAGCTGCACATGGGTGGAAAAAGGTTTTCAACCGACGAGGAGGTAAAGGAGGAGGTGGAGAAGTGGACGGAGGGGTTGGCGGGAAACTACTTCGAGGAATGCATCAAAAAGTTGATACCCCGCTTCACCACCTGCATTGAGAGGAATGACGACTATGTCGAAAAATAGCTTACTACGAATGACTGGAATGGAATGAATGGAATGACGACTATGTCGAAAAATAGTACTACGGTAACCACGTAATTTTTTTGTTTAAATAAAAGAAATTGTAACCTATAAAAATTCAGTACACTTAGTTTCTGGATATGCCTCGTGCACGAGTGTGTTGTATTATAATACAGCAATCTCTGCCAATCAAGCAGAAAAACTACGAGTATATACAAGAAAGTGCCTATCGCTGGATGAAAGGTCGCAACGTTATTCTTCAAAAATAAATAAAATTTTACATAATTTAAGCATTATACAACAAAATAAAAAATTTGCAATTATCAGCAAAAACTAACAATGATCAAATGGTCTAGATAGTTTTTCAGCAAATGTTGAAAAACTGACATCACACTGAAATACGGAGTGCAAGAATGGAGTATGGAAGTTACAGGATCATTTGTTAGCTGAATAAAGTTAGTAAACTGTACGAAAATAATCTTACAGAAAAAGTGATAAGAACGACTGAAAATAAAGGGTGGGATACTCAGGGTGTCTTTTAAAATGGAAGAGGATGTGTGGAATAGACTTTTTCTAAGTTTTTATAAACTTGTGCAGATGCAGAGAACTTTTTTATTGAATGGCCGCAGCTAACACCTTCCTATATTTACATTTCGTTTTTGTATTGTAATCTTTTTAATCAGTCAATAATAGTGGGTTCGAATCCCGCATTTATACATTCGATTCCGCATTTAAAATATATGTTCGAGTCCCGTTTTCATACAAAACATAAGACTAGCATTCTCCATAAGACCACAAGTAGTGTGAGAAACACAATTTAGTTTAATTAACTCACCTGAGGAGGGCAGTAAATAAATGTGAAAACGTGCGTTGAGTTATAAACTGAAAATATAGTAGATAGAAACAATAACACATGTTTTACTCTTATTGTATGAATTATGAATTTCGTTTTAAGAAGCGACTGAAAAAATTCTCGATTTCTAGTCAGTAATATAACGTGTTTCAATCTTGATTTTTCTTTTATCTCCCCCATCCTTTCCTTTTCGTTTTAATAAAGATAGTTCATATATTATTTATAGT
This sequence comes from Odontocerum albicorne, assembly GCA_949825065.1. Lineage (NCBI taxonomy): Eukaryota > Metazoa > Arthropoda > Insecta > Trichoptera > Odontoceridae > Odontocerum > Odontocerum albicorne. The sequence continues at coordinate 33,535,957 of OX463856.1, forward strand.
TAAGCCATTAGCATTGTAGAGGTTTAAAGACATTGTAATTCCAATAAAGATGTTTCACTTTCACTTTTATTATGTACTATATACAGCTATGTTCATAAAGATGAATACTAATTTGTATTTATTTTGAGACCGTGTAACAGCCTTTATTTACTTTGTCTAGTTGGTTGAAAGAGATTGCCGCCTGGCAATAAACCCACCAGATTGTTTTGTACAATGAAATGCTCAATAAATAAATACATTTCCACAAACTAATGCCTGAATAACTGAAACACTTGTTATTATACATTTGAGTGACTTCTTCAAATTAAATTAAGCAAATTTAATGTTCTCATAAATATTACGTTTGGTTTTCATCATAATTATTTCATACATATTACAGAAAAATATACTAAGTAAGAATTAAAACAAACTACAGGTGTCGTGTTACTTGTAGCAAAATGCCCCCTCCTCGATAATTTGTGAATAAGTTTGACCCTGTTTCTCCATTTTGCAAAACATCTCAGATTTCTGTGAAATTTAATATTTTGAATGGCCCCTGAGGGTGAAAATACTCAACTCAGATTTGAATGTGTAAATTTGCCCAGAAAACAGATTCTCAAAATATTTTAACAAGGGTTTTAAATATGAATTTTTATAACAACTCCTACACGTTGTTTTATAAAGTTAAATACTTCATTTTGAAATGCATAATATATCGGGTTTATTGCCAAAGGGCAATATTCAACCAGAAACGTTCAACATGTTTATCGCGTTCCAGAGCAAATTGAAGAATTGTGCTTTTTAAACCGTATTTTTTCAGATGATATGAGATATGTTCAAATAAACATTCGAGAATAAATGCAGTAAAATATTAGGTGTTAACATAAGTTGTGTAAAAAATGGTTTGCTAATGGTGATGAATAAAAAAAACGGAGATGAAAAATGTTTGAAGGGGATCTTCATGAATAATACGGTTTAAGCTGTCCTCATCGAAGTCCACTGGTTGTCCGGAACGCTCCATGTCTTTCAGGTCGAAATTACCGTCATTGAAATGCAAAAACCATCGACGAGTTGTCCTTTCATTCATATCATCTTCACCGTACACTTCGCAAATATCGCGAGCAGCTTTGGCAGCGTTATTCTCTCGATTGAACGCGAACAGAAGGATGTGTCGAAAATGCTCACTTTCGTCTACTTGACATTCCGTAATCAAATCAAATAATATATGTAACGTAAAAGCAAACACAATATTTTGTAGAGCAGAAAATTATTTTTCGAATGACATATAATCTTTACCGTTTTGTTTTACTTTTGGTGCTCAATTTTTAATTGAAAAAAAAAACGGACACAACTTATGTTTACACCTAATACAAAGTCATGGGATAGAAAAGCATGGAAAGAAAATTATATGCGATAAATGGTTGAGTGATTAGGTTAAGTTGAGAATAAATGGTTGGTTTGAGGATTAGAGTGTGTTGAAGGATTCTACTATTTAGATAGTATTTTCTTAGGTGATGGAAGAGTTCTAAGGGATATCGAACGGCGTGTAGCGATAGGAAAAATATTCAATTTGACACATAAGCATATATACTCGAACTAGATAGTATCACAATTTACTAAAATGAAAGTCCAAAACAGTATTTGAGTACCAATTTTGGTGTATGAAGGTGAAACGTGGACATGGAAAAACGTGAAATGAGCCGAACAAATGCGGGCACTTAGAAGAATATATGGGGAGACAATGTATGATATAATACGAAATGATGTGATTAAAAATTAATGTGAACTTAAGGTTCATGTATTGAGTAAGATGAAGAAGAGCACTATGTGATGGTTAGGGTATGTGGAATGAATGAATGAAGAAATACTAAGTAAACAAATATACAGTGCAAACGTGAGTGGGATACGTGGGAAAGTATGATTGGATCAAGTGAATAATATTTTGAAAACAGGATAAGTAAGAAATTTTAATCGTATAAGCTGTATGCGAATGTGTATTGATGTGAAAGAGACGAAACATGTGTATTAAGATAAAAAAATTCTTGCGCTCTGTTTTCTTTTCTTAACTTAGCCGGGAAATTGTGTAATGATACTTGTTCTTGTTTCTCAGATCATAGATTTACGTTACCCTCAAGCAGAGATTGCTTCTTGATATTTGCTACTAACAGATATTTCTCGTCGAAATGTGTATAGTCATATGTTATATGTTGTTTATAGTTAAGGCATTAACGTTGTGGAGGTTTAAAGACATTGTAATTTATTTTTATCAAACACTGTTTATTCCACTTTTTTGTGACAGTATAACCCTACCGGTTTCAAGGCTTTCACTTCATCTTCAGGGGAGCGCAAACAAGACTCCCCTGAAGATGAGGTGAAAGCCTTGAAACCGGTAGGGTTAAACCGTCACAAAAAAGTGGAATCATATGTTATAACTTATCCATAGAAAAGTAAATGCGAAATTTGGGTGAATAATCAAAATTTACGAGGTAAAGAATTCTGCTCTTTTAAAAGTTTGTTCCTGAACAACAGAAAGGCAGGACGAGATATTGAACGGTGAGTTGCATAAGGAAACAGAGCCAACTAGGCACTAAAATACATATTATCGAATCAAGAAATATCGTTTCTCAACAAGGTATAAGTGTCGATATTGATGTATGGGAGTGAAACGCGAATGAGCAGAGTCGAGTAAATGCGTGCACAGAAGAAGAAATATAACTATTTAGAATGAACATGAACTTAAACTTGTGTTAAGTAAGATAGAAAAGAGCATGATAAGGAGTATGGAAATGTTGAACGAAGGAATGACGAAAAATGACGTCTATATCACAAGACTATTATTTTTCACGTTTTAAAGAGTGCTTTCTTTCGTGTAGCATCAACTCGAATTCCAATAGCACATGTCTGTACAAATCTAATTTATGTTTTATACATCATCCCATTCCGTTGCCGTGTACTTATTTTTTCATTTACTTTCTTTGAGTAGGCAAATAAGGCTTTGTTCTCCTGCTATGAAAGTGTTCTATCAATTAGAATAAAAAAAATAACTCAACAAAATTGTTTGAGAATTTCAGAATTTATAAATTTACGATTCTACGAATTTATTATTTGATGAAATGTTATTGAATTCTTGTTTTGATGTCTGACGAATTGTCATTATATATTCGTGTAAGCCTTTACTGTTGAATTTTGATATTTATTCATTGACGACCTTCTTGGTCTATTTATTAAGATTCTTGCCTTCCAATCCAAGGATTGATAGTTCATCTTCCATTGGTGCTCTAGTTACTTTGAAGAGGGTTCCAGACTAGTTTTCACTTAAGCACAATGTATCACTTTTCTACTTGGTTGCAAGAGAGTAAACACAAGGCAATTAACTCACCAAGTTGTACTGTTACAACATTATTGTACGATTAAACCATGTTTTTTTCAATAATTCATTAATTTCCATATCCGGATCATTAAGGAGGTATTCTATTCTAGAAATTTGAAAAAATAGTTTTTTTTGTTTTTTGCATATTCTTAAAGTTTAGACCTTAAAAAATATGTTCTCAAAAGAAAATTTTCAATATTTACAAAGTTATAGCTATAAATGAGGCAGCAATAACGCCACACCGGAATGACAGACAATAATCTCAAAACTTTAAACGCGTTTTTCTCTAAACAATGATATTTTTTTTGACCTGGTCGACATAAAATCTCAAATTTCATACAACCGATTGCCTTCAAATTTAATATAAAACTTTAATAAATATTTTTATATCGTTCCTACCATGAAAAATTAAAAACTATTATATTTTTTATATTATTCTTAAAAAAATGTAAAAAAGAGTAAAACAATTGAAATTTGATAGTCGTCATTTTACAATTTTTTATTTTTTTTGGTACCAATTATAACGACATTATTTTTTATTAAGAAACTGTCTATAATTTTTGTTTTAAATTTACAAAAAGGTTTCAATCATGTCGACCAGTTTACCCTCTTTTTTTACGACAAGATATCTTGTAAAAAACAGCTGATATCTTGAATTTTCATTTTTTTTTTTTCAATTTTTTTTGTACATTCTCAAATCATCAATAAACAAATTGTAAAAAAATGTATAGAAAAAATGTTTTTTGTTTTTTTTTAGTCTGAAAAAAAAACGCCCGAAATTCATCCCTCTAGAGTAGAATAACCCCTTCAATAAACATGTAACTATAATTTGCATCAATCAGGTCCTGCTCAGAGAATGTAGTCCCGATGTTTGGACAAACTAGGATGTTTCGCGAGTTCTGTATATCCCCACATACACATTAAGTGGTATCTTCGTTCATCTTAGCATGTTCATCTTGCATCAAGTTAGTCTTGCTCTATATCTATGCTCTATTAAATTGTCACGGTAGTTGGTCTCCTGGTGACATCGTTTCCAAGAGTTCCATACGATTCAATAAAAAAAATCTTGGAAATATGTTTGTGTTGTTAGTATTCAGTATTTGAACTTCTTCTAATAACTGATTCAAATAATTCCAAAAAAATACACTCGTTAATATATGTATACATAAAGACAAACAAAATAAATATACAATGCAAATGTGAGTAGAAGAAGGTTTGCAAGAAAAATGTGGTTGATTCAAGTTTATTATATTTTGAAAAAGCGACATCGTAGAAAATATATGAGAAGGTGTATGGATATAGAATAGACGAAAGATAGGAAAGAATTACGCTCTATTATAATATTTCTTTCAAACCCGTCAAGCAGCGTGGTGGTGTATATATATTATTTAACTTTATTTTGATTTTTTTAGACTCATTAGTATAGATGTGTCTAAATATTGTAACATATTTTGATTGCAGCATGCCGCTATTGGCTCAGATATGATCTATTGCATACCCAACAGGGTGATGTTATGTATTCGAGTAAAAGCTCAGTTGAAGAAGCAAAAAGTGGAGAAAAAAAATATACAATAAAACTGGAGAAATAGCCGTTAAACTTAATCATTCTAGAATGAGGGACATCCATGATGCGTATTGACACCTATTATTTGTAAAAGGCTTCCAGTTTCGTATTCTTAGTGTTTCTCTTCCACACCGTTAATTTATTTTTAAACTGTATATTTTTTTGTTAGTCTTTCTCCATTCATTCGTTCTACACACCCAAACCACGTCAGTGTGCTCCTCTTCGTCTTACTTAACACATCTTTAAGTTCACGTTCATCCCTAATCATTTTATTCCGTATTCTGCCATACATTGTCATCCCATGAATTTATCTCAGTAGATGCAGATTTCTTCAGCGTTTATTCGGTTTCTCTAAGTATTTTTCCACGTCCATGTTTTATTTACATACATCAAAGTTGGTATTAAAATACTATTGTTATTTATCATTTAAAGAGATTTTGATTGTGCTCGGTTTGAATAAACATATGCACTATGTGTTTAAGCGCCCCACTGACTTTGTTTCCAATCACTACACACCGTTAGATATAATAACTGTACCGGACGGGCTCAAAGACTGTAGATAGGCACGTTGGTTGCCGCGTAGCGCTCAGAGAATCGAGGTTGCGAATTCCGTAGCGAAGATCCAGTAGAAGAAGAAAAAGAAGAGCAGGGAGAGATTCATCTCAGGCAGTCGAAGTAGGGTAGCGGGTCTCAAGTAAAACGCAGTATAGTCGGTTGTTACTGAGAAGTATAGTGGTGTCGGTGTATTTTAAAAAATCAGGGGGCCCTCTATATTAATGGTCAGTCGGCCGTCACAAGCGCCCATTGCCCGCGAAATACAACAACTTTCGGGGTTTGGGCCCTGCTTACGCCGACTGAGCCCCGACCTACTCCGATCGCACCGCCCCACAAGTCACTTATTTCCAGTGCGGCGAATGCGATCGGAGTCAAACAAATATACATTTTACATGTAAACGTTTTACATATTATCAAACATATACAATGATTTTACAAATACAGGAACATATACAAATATTAGGGTGAATTTCCCTCCAGATCTACACAGCATTGTCTATCTCATCATACCACATACACACACACAAGGGTGACGCCACACGTCCGATACAATAACTCTTCCATTATTAAAAAAACACTACCCAAATAGCAGAATTCCTCAATTTGCACCCTTTATTTTTTCACTCTTATATTGAATTTGGATTTCGTTACATAACTCGTAATTCTTAGATCTTTTTCTTTGCATTTCATGCCCTAATTTTTTTAACAAATATAAATAATGATTTAGCGAATGGTGCTGGTTGAAGGCAATATAAAATAATACAGCATCAGATTAGCAGTTAGTAGAACCTGAAACCCTCGGATGGCATAAACTGTTGATAATAATATTTTTAATTTTACATACATAATAAGTTGCAGAATCTTGATTTGAAAGGCTCAATCCGAAAGTTTTTGCATGGAAATGTGGAAAGTATTATGAGTTCGTAGGCAACGATTGTTCTCAGTAGTCGCTGATCCACTCTTGCAACTTTTTCTTCCACGGATCCTGTGGAAATTCCACAAACTTTCGCACTTTGATCAGGTTATATAGAGTGCTTTTAGAAAAAAAAATATTCTCAGGTTTGATGTCTTAGTATCAAAATTTGTTTTTTTTTTGTCCGCAAAAAGTTGTGTATTTGGTGTTTATCTATTTGGGTATTTATTACTTTTTTTTATTTTTGTTTATGGTTTTGTGTATCTATTATGTTTCAAATTCAAGATTTTACGTTACAAAATGATGTAGAATCCCGTGTAGCAGTCATTAATAAAATTAGTTGGAATAACAAAATAATTTATTGTTGAATATTCTAGTAAAAATCGATAATAGTAAAAAATAATACATACGAGTAGATATCAAGAGGAATTAAACCCGTAACCCCCAGGTTGGAACACTATTGTATTATCAACTAAGCAACGAAGGGGTTTGTTTGACTATGCAAGTTTTATCAACAAATGTCTGGACAGGTAAATTGATCAACAGAAATTTAGGTAACATGCAGGCTTTGTTTCAGGAAAGAGGTGTCGTGAACAAATTATTCGTGTGAGACAAATATCGAGATAAATTCTAAAGTAAACTATCAATTACTCTTTTTACATAGTCAAGTGATGAAAAGCTTTTATCCAACTTAAGGTTAAGGATAGAAAATAACCTTAAGAAACATGCATACACTTATACGTTTTCTTTTTCAGAGTAGACAAAGAGGATATAGAACCTGATTTTCTTATAGCGACCAACATATTTCACCTCATCTAAATTCATGCACTATCTTAAACAGTCCCTTCGATTTATATGATTAATTTGTTTTAAATTATCAATAATTCGTTCTGATCATACTTCTGATTATGAAGGGTCTTTAAAATTGAGCGGTTTTTTATTATATTTTTTAAATTCTTCAATACAACACACAATTCGCTTTGATTTCAAAAAACTTTTTATTGGTCATTGAATTATAATGTATGACATTGAAACACCAAAAAACAATATCCGCCAAATGTCAACTTCTTGCAGCTCCACAGATGTCCACTTTTTTGTCAAAATTTTTTCGATGATATTTTGGCATAATTGCGGTTCTAACTCACCAATAACACGAATAATTTCGTTTTTCAGTTCAGTAAATTGATTGGGGGTCATTCGTATAGACCTGATTTTTCACGTAACTCCAGAGAAAATAGTTCAACGGTGTCAAATCACATGATCTTGGTGGCCAATTAACATCACCGTTTCCGGAGATTACAATACATAAAATAGTTCAACAATTTTAACACGTTGTTGTATTGTATACGACTCAATTTTTTTATAAATGTCATACATCACACTTCTCAAATGTCACAAGACCCAGGAAAGTTCGAGACGTCATCTGTGTTTTATCCAAAAAATTAAAAAAATACGTTAATTTTGAAAACCCTACTCACATTTTTTTACTGGAGGTTTTTTCTTCTTAGTCCTTCTTCATTAATTTATTTTACATGCCCAAACTATCTCTGAGTTCTCTCCTTTATTATAATTTACGCATTAGTTTTAAATTCACACGATTCCTACTCATTTCTTTTCGTATTCCATCATATATTATCACACCACGTAATTTTCCAGTGCAAGCATTTCTTCACATTTTTCCGCTCTTTACAGTAATTCTCTATGTCCATGTTTCACTCTTATACATTAAAATTAGTTAATAATGAAGCTTAATTAAAATTGAGTTTAAAAGAAAACATTTTTAAATTTTGGATTCCAACTAAGATACACTGGAAAGTACATACTCAATTTTCATAAAATATTTGGTAAAATTCTTAAAAATGCGAACAAGTGTTTCAGAAGAAACAGATAGAAGATGATTGAAAAAGAAAATTCGAGGAAAAAGAAAAATGCTGAGTGTTGCAGGGATTTGAAAGGGGGAATATCTGATTGATTGGAAATGGAGTGGTATTGATCCGAAATACAGAATATTTTGTATGATTAATGAATTCCCAGTTTAATTTGGTTTCCATTTTTTTTAATGTTGAATTAATGACAAATATTTTCAAGTTTTTCAAAGTTGACCTGAATTTTATAAGAAATTATGAGGAAAGAAAAAAATATAGTTATTATTGGAAAGCGAGTGATGTGGTTAACGTCTATTTTATTAAGGTCCTAAAACGTAATCATTTACAAAACTGGTCTGGTTCTGAACCTTTTTCAACTGCAGGACTTTGAATATAGCCTTTAGATAAATTATCCTTAGTTCCATATGGCCTTCATATTAAACGTAGCTTTCCAAATGCTTTTATTGTTTTTTTCACGGGCTGTCGCTTTTAAATGAGGCCACAAATATTAACATATTTAACAACACTATTTTTTTAACAAATTATGTCAAGCTTTCATACAATGTGAGTTAGTTGTTTTGACGAAACAAATATTTCTTGTTTAGCGTTTTACACACATACTCATACATATCACGCTGCTTGCATGCTCAACAGACAAATCACCAAACTTTCCTTCTTCATCCATACACCTTCTTATACAGTTCCTGTGATTTTTTTTTCTTCTAACTTTTCCTTCTTTAAATATATCCTAACTTGGTCCAATCATACTTTTCTCTGCCATTCTCTTCAATCTTTCAGTCTTTCATATTCATCATTTCATTGCATTTATATAAAACTGTATTTAAAAAAAAAGAGGCTCGAAGCTCTGTTCTCTCTGCCTACCCCGATAAAGAAAAGGCCTCTGACGACTCCCCTCCATTCATCTCAGCACCCCGCGGCTCGAAGGGCAGTTGTGAAGGGTAGCCCAATTGCGCCTCTCACTTGGTTACTCCTAAATACTACATGGACTATCTATCATCTTAACAGTTTTTGATATTTGTGTAGTCCGGTTCTAGTCAATATGTTTATGTATCCCACTGACTTTTTTTCCTATTGCTACACGCCGTTTGATATCCCTCTTGATAAAATTTATATTAATATACTAAATTGAGGGTCGATACGGAATCCGTAGAAGGTCAGACAGATAAGAAACTGTTCCAAGCCGCTAAGATAGGTATATATAAATATTAAGAGTGATCGGTAATTTCCGTGCGACCTGTCACAATACAGGTAGAAGAAAATAAATCAAATATGATAAAATACACGTAAGTGCATTAAAATCTAGTGATATCGCATTACACTTTCGTTGTATACTGTAAATACTGGTGGACTTATTAACACAAAGTAATATTTTCCAACCAACCAGAAATATTTTAAAGAGGTATTAAGTGAAAACCAGTCTCGACTTTTTTTGAATCCGGGTTTCAACTGAAATCAAACCGTATATCTCCGTATTGGAAGACAGGCGTCTTACCAACGCCACGTAGATCTTTAAGTTATTTGTAATTAAAATAATCATCTCATATCGCTGATTTCTAGCATAAAATTATCTTGTAATTTATTTAAACAAATTTTATCACTGGAAAAAGAAATCTTATTCAATGTCGAATAACATTTCAAGGGAAAAACTAATTATATGCTAATTTAAATTTTTCTTTTAAATTGTACTTTCTCCATCCGTTTTCCTTTTTTCCTTTTCAATAATACAAAGTGAGAGACAAACTTTTTTATTTCTCAGTTATAATGCTTGTTTTTTTTTTCTGAGATAATTTGGTATAACGCTCTGTTTTCTCAACATTATGATCAACTCAAGAGCGCTTCTTAATTAACTCCACTTTAAAAAAAAAACGGGAGGTGGAAAAGCTCCGATCTCGCTAACAGCCTGGATCCTTAAATTAAATGTTAAATTGTCTAAGAGTGAACCTGTCTTAAAGAGAATCTGCAAGGAAGCGAACCTGGAGCTTCCGTTTGTTTAGTGTAAATGCTAACCGTTAAAACACGGCCGCCGACAAATTTTTATTGCTCTCATTGTAGTTTTTTTATGATCCACAATATAACATTTACTATTTACATCGTTTTATTGGAAAAGCGAATTGTTGATAACAAGAACATAATAATATTGAAGAACCCTCTTTTTGTGACATGGGACAACAGTGTCCAAAATACGATTTGGACATTGTTGTACCCTTGTCCATCTGCCCAGACTCCATATAAGGAATTCTTTCTTGTATAGCCATAACATATATTTTTCTCCTGTTATCTAAATACTTTCCCTTTGACCTTTAAGAAATAAACAAAAATATTCATCCTCGCAAATCTTTCTTACCTGTTGAACCTGAATAAAAATAAGATTAACTTATAATAAAATATGAGTATATGTATAGTATATGCACATAAATGTATAGTATATGCACATAAATGTATAGTGTATGCACATAAATATGTTGTTTATAGTTAAGGCATTAACGTTGTGGAGGTTTAAAGACATTGTAATTTATTTTTATCAAACACTGTTTATTCCACTTTTTTGTGACGGTATAACCCTACCGGTTTCAAGGCTTTCACCTCATCTTCAGGGGAGCGCAAACAAGACTAAATGTTGTTCGAACTGGTACCAATATACACGCTTCAACGGTTAGAGGCTTGGGGGTGAGGAAGGCACGGGACAATTTCGGCCAAGAGCGGAGAGATTTTGGGGGTTAAACAGTTATTTCCCCAAAACTCTCAGCCGAAATTGTTCCGTGCCTTCACAACCCCCCCCCCCTCCAACCGTTGAAGAGTGTATATCGGTACCAGTTCGAACAGCATTTAGTCTTGTTTGCGCTCCCCTGAAGATGAGGCGAAAGCCTTGAAACCGGTAGGGTTATACCGTCACAAAAAAGTGGAATAAACAGTGTTTGATAAAAATAAATTACAATATGCACATAAATGTATAGTATATGCACATAAATATATAGTATATGCACATAAATGTGTTGTTTATGCACATAAATGTATAGTATATGCACATTAATGTGTAGTATATGCACATAAATGTATAGTATATGCACATATGTTAAATGGTCGCAATTTAAACTGAAATCATTCGCTCGCTTACTACACATTTAATTCTCGTCTTATTGTAAATAATCATTTAATTGAATTTTTTTTTAGTTTAGTTATGAAATAGTGTCAATCTATAGTATCTTAATAGATAACAGTAATCTCGGGTCGAATTGCTTTAGTATTCACAAAATATCAACTACGGAAGTGGCAACCGATTAACAAAGTGGCGCCGATGTCGCCAATGCGAATAGAACTAATGACATCCTTGATTTTTTCGTGAATTCAATAATTACAGAAGGATAATTTACACAATTCAAACTCGGGATTCGAACCCCATTTTATTAACAGATTATATTACAAAATAAATATAAATGCGTTTTAAGTAAGGAAAGGAAATTGGTGGCAGCTGCCATTAAATTAGACACTTCTCCGCATCTGCAAATGTTTAGAAAAAAACATATTTTGTAAAGAAACTTAAAAAAAAACAAATTACGAAAAAATTCTTGTAGATCTTCTGTTATGTGATTATAACAAATTCGGCTTCATGTGAAGTGTAGTTTATGTGTGAAGTGTTTACATACTAGAGTATATTCATGAATTTTTATAAGACCTCAGAATAAGGGTTGTTTTCAAGTGCTTACTGAAGTTGCATAAATCACCCATATATTTAATACAGAAAAGACAGATCATTTCACACCACGGGATCAATAAAAACCCAAGCTCCATCATAATATCCCCTTCTGATATATCGATTTGGAATCAGTTAATTCGATGAAGATGATTGTACCTTCTTCAATTAATCAATCATTCAACAGTTTTACAATCAATGATACTTCCTACTATTTGTTGCATCGATGCATCAGCAATATCCTTCCTCTATTTTGTTGCATCAATGTTGCACCAGGTATCGATCACTTCATCAATCTGTCTTAACTCCGGTCTTACCACTCTCTTCCCTCATCAGGGCAGTTAACAGAGCATTATATGCAGGATTAACTGTTTGTTTATTGATTTATTTATTTATTGTCCTAAATGCAATGTTTTTGTCCTATCGAGCGCAGTCTAGTCGAATTTTGAATAATTGTCACTTCACTGTATTTGTCATACAGTCATCATGTAGATATAATACACCTGTGTTTGTATTAGTTTATTGTATATAAACTGTTGCACTTCAGCAGTCACACAGTCTTGACATATCAAACTCGGAGATTATCAGGAGACCAATGTTCCAAGACGATCGCCATGTTTAATCTACTATAGCCTTACTTTATGTACAGTTATTTTACATAGCACTATTTTAGCATTGCTAAATAGCGCTCTAAGAATTTATGATAAGTATTGTAAGTCTAAAAGTAAAACCAGTCCGGCAATGAATCACGTAGAACCACAGCCTCCATTTGATTTGTCATATTCTGGGATAATTATATTCAAAGGTATCGAGAACTCTTTCATCTCACCATGTTCAGGTTTCTGTATACAGAACAATCTGACGGATTCATTTACATCTGGAAATCTCTTCCAACCAACAATAAAACTGTAAAAGAAGCCTTGAGTAAAACCCGATCGGAATATTTAAAAAAATATATGGGTACCAATTGATAGCGAACTGGCAACTTTTGAGTCGGAGGCCATACTCGTATGTCTTATCATCTAAACTACGGAGGTCGTCAACATATACATCACACAATAAATATTTGTACATTAACGCACGTGCTTAAATATATGGGTACCAATTGATAGCGAACCGGCAACTTTTGAGTTGGAGGACATACTCGTATGTCTTATCATCTAAACTACGGAGGTCGTCAACATATACATCACACAATAAATATTTGTACATTAACGCACGTGCTTAAAGTGTTGAATGTAATTGTTTTTTTATATTTTTCGTCTGTGGGCAATACTTAAGTTAGGGGATAAGGCCAAACAAAATTTATTTCCTGAGAATTTCCTCATTTTTATTACTTCACTGTTTATTTTGGTAGCATTTATATGAATTCATTTTGTTTTATTCTCCTTCCTGGTACAAGCACTCGTTGTTTTTTTAAATATTACGTATCTGAATATTTAATTATTTATTTACGGTTGATTTTAACTAATTATATATTTTACATAATGTTATCAAAATTTAGAGAGCTCAGAGTGAATACATAACAAAATTACAATTTATATAGCCTTATTAGAGAGCACACCTTTTTCAAGGATGCTGCTATTATTGAAAGATCAAAAATATTTCAAAATAAATATCAATACCAGTTGAGTGTTAAGAAGAATGTGGTGGTTGCGGTCATTAGATTAGGCACTTCTCCCTCGTCTGCATATGTTTAAAAAAAACATATTTGGCAAGAAAACCGAAAAAAAACTTACCAAGGGAAGACGAACAACAAAAAACCTTTGTAGCTTTCCGACATGTGATAGTAACACATTCGTCTAAAATATACGTTTTAAGAAAAATATTAATATCTAAATATGACATGATTCCTACAATTTTCTTAAAGTACATACTGCATACAACAGGCCAGATCTCAGAAGGCCCTGGATTGTATGCCATGCAAAAAGACAATCTGTTTAGAAAACAAAATCAATATGATATACTTCATTAACACGTTTCAATTAACGCGATTACATAGGGTCTTTCAAATTGAGCGGTTTTTTAATTCTTTTTTCTTAATTCTTAAATAAAACACACAATTTGCTTCGATTTCAAAAAAACTTTTTATTGGTCATTAAAGAATAATGTATGATATTTAAACACATAAAACAATATCTACCAAATGTCCACTTCTTCCAGCTCTACAGATGTCCACTCTTTTGTCAAAAATTTCGATGATATTTTGGCATAATTGCGGTTCTAACTCACCAATAACGCGAATAATTTCGTCCTACAGCTAAGGAATTGATCGGGGGTCATTCTTATAGACCTGGCTTTTCACGTAATCTCAGAGAAAATAGTCCAATGGTGTCAGATCACATGATCTTGGTGGCCAATTAACATCACCGTTTCCAGAGATTACAATACATAAAATATTTCAACAATTTGAACGCGTTGGTGTATTGTATACGACTCCATTTTTATAAATGTCATACATTACACATCTCAAATGTCACAAGGCCCAGGCAAGTTTGTGACGCCATCTGTGTTTTATCTAAGAATTTAAAAAACCGCTCAATTTAAAAGACCCTCTATATCTAAACATATATTTTTCTAATCCTTTAAAGATTCAAGTAACTTTGAAACTATTAAAACATCTTTATAACATTAAGGATATGAGTTGAGTTTATCAGATTAGCTGTTATTGTAATTTGGCGCATCTAAGTATGACAACATAAACTTCAATACTCCATTTTATTGAGTTTACAGAATACTCAATAACTTGTAGGTACCTGTTACCGTGCACAGTTGGGTCCGTCGATAGGTAGATAACAAAACACAATTAAATCACCATTAAAGTTTTATTCGAGGAAGCACGTTTTTTACACAACAGTCACAAAGGCAATTTACAATAAGATAACGTATACTATAGATTAAAGTTAATTATCTGTTTAATTCGTAACGTAATAGTTTACGGCAGAGAAGCGCGGGAAGTAGATCGAAGAATGCGCGTGCATTCGCCGTCGCACATTAAACTCGACTGCCGGGGGGGCCGTCCGCTGCACCGAGCGGAAGCGAGTAGCGAGTTGCAGTGCGTATGCGCCGCATGCATGTTGGGTGCACGCGGACGAAGATTGCGGCGTGCGGCATACCACCACAGTACTCCCTCGCTGAGATCGTTACTACGATCGATAGTACTCTGGGAAATGTACTTTCCTTCCGCTACGTGTACGTTTTTCATTTGTGGTGGATGATGGAACTTGAATTGGTGTCGGTTCAACTTGTAAATCAGTCTCTTTTACCGTATATGCAGCTTTCAAACGATCTATGGAAACATTTATTGGTTTGCCTTTAATATTAAGCTTGAAAAATTTTGGACTGCGTTTTAAAATTCTGTATGGTCCGACATAGGGTGGTTCCAGCGATCTTCGAACGTGATCTTGTCGCACCAGCACGTGTGACGTCTCATTAAGGTCCCGTGGAATATAAAATGGTCCATTTCGGTGCCATGACGTTGGTTTAGGCGATAGTTTGGCCATGTAGCTGCTGAGTCTTGTGGACAAGTTTAGTATATCGGCGGCTAGGTGGTCATCCGTAGGTGAAATAAATTGACCTGGTAAACGTAAAGGTTCGCCGTATACTAGCTCTGCTGGTGAAACTTGTAGATCCTCCTTCCAGGCGCTGCGTATGCCAAGTAGGACTAAGGGAAGAGACTCGGTCCACTGTGAATCAGCATGGCACATGATGGCTGCCTTCAGCTGTCGATGGAGGCGCTCTATCAAGCCATTAGCAGACGGATGGAACGATGTAGTGGCATAGTGGTGTGCGCCAACTAACTTCGTGATAGATTTGAAGAGGTGAGATTCAAATTGCCGCCCTCGATCCGTAGTGATTCTAGCTGGGCATCCAAACCTAGCTATCCACCCAGAAACCAATGCCTTCGCGCAGGTCTCGGCAGTGATGTCAGTGAGTGGGTATGCTTCAGGCCATCGTGTAAATCTGTCGATGACGGTGAGGCAGTACCTGTAATCAGCCGAAACGGTTAGCGGCCCTATGAGGTCGAGGTGGATGTGTTCGAACCTCGAGGAAGGACTAGGAAAAGTGGAAAGTGGAGCGGATGTGTGACGCGTTACTTTGCACCGTTGACAGTGCATGCATTCCTTTGCCCACTCTCTACAGATTCGGCGAATCCCTGGCCAAATGAAACGCTCGGTGACCAGCCGCACTGTAGCTGTACGCCCTGGGTGGCTTAAATTGTGCAGCATGTCGAAAACTTGACGTCTGTAACTAGTTGTGACAAATGGTCTTGGAAAATTCGTAGAAACGTCGCAATAAACTGGTATTTTCGACATTGAAGTTGCGACTTTTTGCAATTTTAATGACGATGAGTCATTTGTCAAAAACTGTTGAAGTTCCAGGTCTGTATCTTGAGAACGAGCAAGTGCCTTGTAATCTATTCCTAAGGCTATTTCCTCGATTCTGGATAGTGTGTCTGCTACCATATTATCTTTTCCAGGGATGTAACGAATGTCAGTCGAAAATTGCGATATGTAGTCCAGATATCTGAATTGCCTTGGAGAGGATTTCTCACGTGGTGTGGAGAAAGCGAAAGTGAGTGGCTTGTGATCCGTGAAAATTATAAAATTTCTTGCTTCTACCATGTAACGAAAATGTTTGATGGTTTCGTAAACGGCTAGCAACTCCCGGTCATACGGACTGTATTTTTTTTGAGCGGAACTCAACTTTCGTGAGAAAAATCCAAGTGGTTCCCAACTGTTATTTTTTTTTTGTTGAAGAACACCGCCCATCGCAACATCTGATGCATCAGTGGTGATAGACAGCTCTGCTGTTACTTGCGGGTGTGCCAGTAGCGTTGCGGATGCCAGTGCCTTTTTACTCTCCTCAAAGGAAGCTAATAGTTCGGGTGACATGTGAACTGGCTGTGAACCCTTGACTTTTTGTCCAGCTAACAAAGAATTGAGTGGCGCTTGAATCTGCGCAGCATTGGGAATAAAGCGACGATAAAAATTCAGCATTCCCAAGAATCGACGGAGTTCTTTGACAGTTTTTGGAGTAGGAAAGTCTTCAATAACCTGAACTTTGCTGTCCAATGGCTTAGTACCAGCGGTTGAGACGTGATATCCGAGGAATGTTACCTCTGATTCACCAAAAACGCATTTGTTTGTGTTTATTAATACACCATACTCCTTGAGGCGATTAAATAGCTGGCGTAGATGGTGTTTATGGAGCTCTATTGATGGAGAAAACACGAGGATATCGTCGACGAAGGAATAGCAAAAATCCAAGCCTCTGAGCACTTCGTCGATGAAGCGTTGGAAAGTTTGACTAGCGTTTCTTAAACCATAGTTCATGAATGGGTATTCAAAGAGGCCGAAAGGCGTAGTAAGTGCGGTTTTCGGAATATCATCAGGATTAACCCTTATCTGATTATAGGCCTTGACCAGGTCTACGGTTGAGAATACCTTGGATCCATGAATCTGGAGAGAAAAATCCTGGATGTGACGGACAGGGTATCTGTCGGGGATGGTGCGAGCGTTGAGAGCTCTGTAGTCTCCGCAGGGTCGCCAGCCGTCAGTTTTTTTCTTAACCATGTGTAGTGCTGATGACCAAGAACTCTCAGAAGGTCTAGCTATGCCACTGGCTACTAAGTCCTCGAACTCTTTTTTCGCTAGTCGTAAGCGTTCAGGATCCAAGCGACGTGGTCTGCATTTAACAGGTGGACCAGGCGTAGTCCTAATAAAATGCATGGTATTATGCTTAGAAGGAGCTGACGTACCTGCAGGTTTGGTGATCTCTGGAAATTCTCTCAGGATCTCGTGGAATTCAGTCTCGCCTGCAATAGCCTTGATGGAAGCCACATCCTCGTTCTTCTTCTGTTGAAGTGCAGTAACAAATAGCGTCGTAGTTCCATCAATAAGGCGCTGATGTCGCGTATCTACAAGCAAGTTGTAAAAACTTAAAAAGTCTACGCCGATTATGGGCTTAGCAACATCAGCTATAGTGAAGCTCCAAGTGAAATTTCGCCTAAGGCCTAGATCTAGGCTTAGTCGTACGGGGCCATATGTCTGGATGATAGAGTTGTTAGCTGCGATCAACTGAAAATCCGTTTTCGTGCAGGACGCCTTCATAGCAGTGCGAGGAAAAACACATAAATCTGACCCAGTGTCAACGAGAAATGCCATTTTTGATGCACGATCGGTGATGAAAAGGCGGCCTGTTTGTGATGGGCAGTCGCTGGCCGCTACTTCCGGCTGCCCTGAGAGTTTTCCGACTCGTACGAACAAGGCTTTGTGCATCTCTTTGCTTGTGTACCAAACTTGGTATGATACCAACAATGTGAAGAGTTTGGTCGTGTTTGCCTAGAATGTGAACGGCTACGTTGGCGATGGCGCGAGTGTGATCTATAACGAGAGGTATTTTTAACTTGAGAGGAAAGTGCTTGCACCTGTTTTGTCAACTCACTTATTTGTTTTGCCATGTCGCTGATAACATTATTAGATGAGCTTGCTTCTGCGACACACACTTGAGGAGTCGTTGGCGCGATCTCATTAATTTTATCGGCTAAGTCTGCTAGCTTATCTAAATTTAAATCGGGCTGTGACGCGATTACAGTTTGTATATTTTGCGGTAATCTACTAGACCATATGGTCTTAAGAAAGTCTTTAGGTACAGACGGGCCAGCCAAATCTTGCAAATGACGCAAGAATTGATACGGTTTGCGATCTCCGAGCTGCTCATGCATTAGTAACTGCTTTACCTTTTTTTCCTGCGAAGCCGACAGCCGTTTGATGAGTTGACTTTTAAGCTTGTCATACTTGTCGGAATCCGGTGGTGCAGTGATAATATCCTTCACCTCGGCTGCATATTGGTGATCCAGTTGCGCAGTCACGTAGTAAAACTTTGTAGCGTCATTTGTGATATTTGACAGAACAAACTGACCTTCGACCTGAGCGAACCAAAGTGCCGGTTCTTCGGGCCAAAAGGGTGGAATACGTACGCCGACGCGAAAAACTTCCACGTTTTCCGATTGCATTTCGTATTTGTCGTATTCTTGGTCGGTGTCACCAATGTAGTTTACCAATGTAGGTACCTGTTACCGTGCACAGTTGGGTCCGTCGATAGGTAGATAACAAAACACAATTAAATCACCATTAAAGTTTTATTCGAGGAAGCACGTTTTTTACACAACAGTCACAAAGGCAATTTACAATAAGATAACGTATACTATAGATTAAAGTTAATTATCTGTTTAATTCGTAACGTAATAGTTTACGGCAGAGAAGCGCGGGAAGTAGATCGAAGAATGCGCGTGCATTCGCCGTCGCACATTAAACTCGACTGCCGGGGGGGCCGTCCGCTGCACCGAGCGGAAGCGAGTAGCGAGTTGCAGTGCGTATGCGCCGCATGCATGTTGGGTGCACGCGGACGAAGATTGCGGCGTGCGGCATACCACCACAAACTCATGACCACACGGTTTCACACCTACAAAACGTATAAAAACTTCACATATCTAAAGAGATGTTAAATACACATTGATGATCTCCGTGATTTCGTTGGTAAGACGTTTGTCTTCCACTTGGAGATTTTGGGATTCGATTTCTGGTGCTACAAAAAAAAGGTACCAGTCTAAAAGTAAGTATTAAAAATCGTATATGCTTGACGTGTACGGGTGTTGTTTTTCATACATGGGTGGTAATATTTCACATGCAACGGCAAACTGTGAATAACTTGCTTACTCCAGTGATTATTAACCCAAAAGCTCGATTTCTGGGGCCGAAGACAATATTATCTCCCGCTCTTCAAAATGTTTGCATCATGAATTCAAATGTACTGAGAGGGTCTTGACGATTGAATCTGTGATACTGTTGATGGTGAGGCATGTACACCTTACTCCTTAATCTAAATAATAGAACAGACATGGAATATTTGGAGACAGATTTAGAAAGGGTGGTGGGAGAATAATATGAGATAGAAAGGATATTGAAGATATTTTTATGTTACTTTTATTTATTTATATGACAAGTAATTACATGTATACAAATTATATGAAAGACAAGACAAAGAACATCAAAAATAGGTAAATTAATGTGGACACTTAATTGATATAAATTTGGGTTCATTGTTTTTTATAATATTTATCATGTATCCAATAATTGAAACTATTGTCTGTTTCTTAATGGTGAATATAGGAGTGTACATATAATTATAAGTACATATAATTATATACATATAAGTACGAGACACAGAAATCCGAAAGACTTGCTAAGTTGAAGATATTGTCAGATGGGGACGACAGAGAAGAAGGATTTGGAACGAACACGTATCCAAAATGGTGGAACCAAGAACCGTAAAAATGGCCAGGGACAGTATCCCCCAAGCAAGCAGACCTCCAGGATGACCTCCCAAAGGATGGAAAGGCAGCTGGCAGTCGACGTCACAAGAGGTAAACAATGATGCAGGACTATAACAGGCCAACAGGCCTAAAATAAGAAGAAGAAGCAGAACATATAATTCATACATAAATATAACACATTTTTATTTGTCGCACTCGTATAGTATGTATGAAGGAAAAATAATTTATTTAAAAAAAAAATATCCCGTCGCATCTAAGTGTGATTGTTCTGGAGAGGAATGTAGTGGAGGGTGCTGAGATTGAAGGAGAAGGGGCAGAGGCGGGCAAATCGGCATCGGCAATCAAGGAATAAATCTTCATACATCAAGCTTGAGAGCGCCCCAGCACTCCCACCCCAGTGCAGCGCCCGGGATCTAACATAGGAGAGGGGACGGGCTAAGCGGAGCGCAGTCGGGAGAGGGGGTTGGCGGGAACTGACAGTAGTTTTAAACTGGTGGGCTGAAGAATCGAAACAATTTTGTAGAGTTCAAGTCTGTCTTGAACAGAATAAGTGCCCATTATTCTTTACAAATAAGGCATATTAACAATGAGCAGCAAGGCTTTAGAAGAAGTAGGTCTACTGAATCTAATCTGATGCTCTTCACCAACAATGTCTGAAAGGCTGTTGATAGTAGAAAGCAGATTGATTGTTCAAAGCATTACTAAGTCAAAGCTTTTGATCGCTTTAATTACAAAAATAACTAGGAAATATAGCTAATTTGGTATTCCAATGATATTTTCCAAGGCTGCTATCAGATTATCTTACTGAAAGAAAAGTTTTTGTTTGAGTCGGAATATACCTACAACGATTATTTCACTGAGCACTGTCTCTGGTGTTTCTCAAAGGTCTAATCTAGGACCTATCTTATTGTTATCAATGGTATAGGTTGAATTATATAAAGATCCATGTGACCTCCTTGTTGATGATGACCTCAAAATCTTTAAATAAATTGTAACCTATGCTGACTGCTTATACCTTCAATGGGATCTAAAAAAACGTTTGAGAGTAGAGTCAAAAAAGACAAGTTTATATCATAGTTTCTTTCGCGTGTGCTGAAATATAAATACACAGACATTTATGATTTGAGTGTCTTGCATCAGATAAATATTGCATTTAGTCTTCCTATAAAATTTATGTGAAATTTTGGTTACACAGTTCTAAGGTGTGAGAAATTCTAAGACATTTTAAAACTAAATGATGCTCAAAATGTTCTTTAATTCATTAGTTTGTAGCAAACCAGGAGCAAAACTTGTATTTAGATGCAAAGAATTCACTCATGGTGGACTCGCTTCGGAAAAGATTCTTTTTAGGCAAACTTATAAGTCGTTTAATTTCTGGTCTTGAGAGAAACTTGTATACCACGCAATATGTAATTTTTAAGATTTTAAAATATAACAAAACAACACGTCTTCCACTGGGTTTAGTTGTGACACTACTTAGATGTTTCAATTTTTATCTGTAACATAGCCTGGTGGGGCCGACATAGTATCTACTATGGACAGTTCCAACATGTTGAGTCTAGAAACTTTTTGACTTAACTTAACTTTTGGTTAGTGAAAATGAAAATAAAATACTCTGCATGTGATAAATGAAATAGATTATGGAGGTTTTATTCAATATTTAGGTTTGTGACCACTGATCCAAGGATTGCAGAGTGGAGGGTAGTAGACTAGGGGGAGGGGGTAGTACCGCTTAGCCCAACTCCCCATCTCACCCTTCTCATGGAGCGGTTCCCCGCGTGAAATAAATGATTAATCGACGAAATTTGGAGAAACGCGAGACGCAAACGTCAGATTTGGATATCGGCTTTTTAGGATTACGCCGATCCCGCGTCTCCTCGAGAGTTCTCTAATGCGTGGCAAAATTTGTTTTTTTCTTTCTTTTTTTGCTCTTCTTCACCAATCTTCTCGTTTCACCTGCCCCTGCGAGTATCTGAAAAAAAAAATGCTACGAAAAAGAAAACTGTTTCATTAGTAGAAACTCTGGTATAGGCAGACCAAATTTATTTTTGGAAAAAGTATAAAATTATTTATGGGTGGAGTTTTCATTTTGAAATGTGCACATCATTAACGACTCCCTTGGCCTACTTAGTTGGATGCTTGATTTCGAACCCGTGAGTTGCGGGTGTAATTCTCGCTGGTATTCATAAATTATATTTTAAAATTTAAACAGTAAACTAAGTGTTAAATCACGTGGTATATACTTTAGGGCCCTTATTCGGATAATTTGAGTGTCAACTTAAAATTACTTTATTTTTATCTGTAGTAATTTGTTATATACTATGTATACATAGTATACATACTCATGTTAAAAATAATGTATATTTTTTAAACAGGTTCCAATCTTATTTTCTTTGTTATCTTACCGGTTAACATTAAGAGATTTCTACATAGTAAAAGTCCGTCACGTTGTGCTTTATACAACGAAATAACAATATAAAATAAAATGTGTGGGTACAAATAATAATTATTTAGTATCAGACACATATTTAAAAAATTAAATTTATACGTTTATTTCTTATCTTATCAGTTTTCACTGATTGTAATTACAAAATTGGAAAATAATAAAAAAACTAAATTGAATTTAATGAATTGACAAATACAAATAATAATTATTAAATATCAGACACATATTTAAAAGATTAAATTTTTAGGTTTATTTCTTATCTTATCAGTTTTCACTAATTGTAATTACAAAATTTGAAAATAATTAAAAAACTAAATGGAATTTAATTAAGTGACAAATACAAATAATAATTATTAAATATCAGACACATATTTTAAAGATTAAATTTATACGTGTATTTCTAAGCTTTCTATCACGTTTTCGCTAATTACAATTGCAAAATTTGAAATTAATTAAAAATTAACTTGTACTTAATTAATTGACGTCTATAATTTTACATCTAACAACTTCCATTTATATTAGTACGGTAAATTTTTACGAAGTGTTTAACCGCGTTGTTTAGTTTATAATGCCGACGTTTCAAAAACGTTGCAGTTTTCCTCTTCTGGTTTGTACTCAACTTGGCTATAAAGTGAATGCGAGCGCTGAACGTTTGTTGAACGTCATAGATTCTCAAGGTGTCTTTAACGTCATGGATATGATTAATCATTTTTATACTTTCGATTGGTGTATCTCGTCTGGGGTATGCTATAAGATGATCCTAGACCTTTTAGTAGCTACTCTCTTAATTTTATTTTCTTTAAAAATATGTGAGATCTCTGGATATATATGTTGTACATATTATACTTTGTTGCTATCAAGATATGTATGCTGTTCATACTTTGTTGCTACCAAGAAATGTATGCTGTTCATACTTTGTTGCTATCAAGAAATGTATGCTGTTCATACTTTGTTGCTATCAAAAAATGTATGCTGTTCATACTTTGTTGCTATCAAGAAATGTATGCTGCACACACGTTGTTGCTATCAAGTAATGTATGCTGCACACACGTTGTTGCTATCAAGAAATGTTTTTTATTTTATTATTACTTATTTATTTAACACTTTTTTTGCAAATACAATCTGGCAGACTTATTGCCAGGCGGTAATTTCTTCCAACCAACCAGACAAAAGTAAATGAAGCAAGTTACATGGTCGCATAAATCATTATATCGATCCTCACGAAATCCATGAACACATACGTGAGCACATGTCCACAAACCCCACAAAGACGGACAAACACCCGAACATTCCTTTTCATATAAAGTGAGATAGCATCAATCAAAGGAAAAAGAAGAGATGGTGGAGCGGAAATGAAAAAAAACAGTGATGAAACACGTTATATTACTGACTAGAAGTTAAGAGTTTTTTCAGTCGCTTCTTAAAGCATGCCAAGGACGGACATGCTATTTTTCTAGGATAACAATATTATCCACTTGATGCATCTACATAAACATGTTGTATGCTGTCTAACTCTCCCGCGGTCACCACCTTCCTATCTTTACACACAACTTAAATATTTGTATTATAATATATTTAATCTGTTATTAATAATGTGTTCGTCGTCGTTGCTGGCTTCGGAGTCGAGGATCCCACACTATTCTAACGTCAAGTAAGTTGGATAGCGAAGCTGTGCTGTTGATTTTTTTAAAGTGAGTTTGTCGTTGCACACTAGCAAACTCACAGATCACACCGGTGTACTTGATCCGATTGCACACCGAAGGGAAAGGATCAGAGCACATTGGCATGTTTTCTCTTTTTTGAAAGAATATAAATGACTGAAGTCATAAGTATTCTTATACCTGTAAATATTAAGCGGAAACAAATATTGTGTAATTCAAAGAGAGTAGCACAGCGCGGGGCTGGCCTTGAGGAGGTTCTTCTCTGTAAACGGCGTTATATAAATTATCCTTTATTATTATAATTATTATTGAAGAAAACACCACTCTCGCTGGGGATATAAGAAAAATTTAACACCGTAACTAACTTTAAACTTTGGAACAAGTTTTTTGTTGGAATATTTAGATTGTATACCGATCTCTTAACATTTAGCTTCGGATTCAAATACGATATCCAAACTTCACAGAAACCCTCTTATGAATTTTCTAATACGGGTAATGAAACCCCCGAGAAGAATAAAATACAGTAAAGCCTCGGATTGCCGACCGGAATAAAAATTTTGACATTTTATTTAGCATTGGCCCGGTATTGGTTGCGGTAATAAATTAGGTAAATCCTCTCTTATGGGACCGATATAATTTTCCGCTACAGAAATAATTTGCAAACATATCAATAAATCAATTCTTATCATTTTATTTTCTGTATCTGTACGAATTCATACTTAATTGGTTTTAGACATTTTTATCTATAAACTAAACCACAAACTCAAAGTCAGAAAAAAGACATAGAGAAACTATCACAAATCTTTTTTGTGATTTGATATTTTATAAAATAGAAATATCGAAATCATTATTCTTCTTCTTCTTCCCAGTGTCATGTCAGGTCCAACCAACGTTGAATATCACCTGAGAGTAGACATCTTTGTCCCCAGCAGCCCGAAAAAGATCCCCAACGCTCCTTACACCAGTCCAATCACGTATGTTGCGGAGCCAGGAGATTTGCCTCCTGCCAACACCTCTTCGACCCTCTATTTTGCCTTGGATGATCAGGTGCAGTAATTTATACTTTGCTTCTCTAAGTACAGGACCCAAATAGGACATCTTTCGGATTTTAATATTAGTCAGCAACTCTCTATCAACTTTGACTCTTTGAAGAACCCATGTACTGCTGACCCTATCCGTCCAGGGTATCCGTAACATTTCGAATGCTTCCAGTTGGTTCATACTACCAACTTTGAGGGTCCATGATTCCACTCCATATAATAACACTGACAAAACGTAGCATTTGACTAACCGTTGTCGAAGTTTCAAGTTTAGATTATCATCGCAAAATACGCTTCTCATTTAAAAAAAAAACCGCACCAATTCTGCATCTGACTTCGGTTTCTGGGTCGAGGTCTTCCACTAGGATACTTCCGAGGTATTTAATTTTTTTCACTCTCTCTATATCAGCACCGTTCAATGTAAGACGTGCTCCTGCGTGATCCTGCCGGCCAAACACCATGAACTTAGTTTTACTCACGTTCACGTTCAGCCCCAGCCTCACACCGGCTTCATTAATTCTATCTATAAGCATTTGACGATCGTCAACACTGTCTGCCAGAACAAACGTACCATCTACGTACCTGATATGATTGACGTATACACCATTTACTTTGACCCCCTAATTCAAGTTATAAAATCCTCATTAACTTTATAATTTTTTAATTACTCAATACAACACGATAGGGTAACCCTTGTAATTGAGTATGATTGTTGTGTGTGTGACTTATATTATAAAAAAAATAAGTCATCTTATCCCATCCATCCATTTACCCATCGGTCCATTTACCTGGGGGGTTCCTACCTTGGAAGGAGTGGTGTACTTTGAATAGGAACAGCTACGGAGTGAATCGCCTTGTATATGACGTGAGTGGGGCCTAGCAAGGTAATTTTCCTGTGAATGTAAATAGATCCTGACCGTATAGCACATCATAAACAGCTGTCTTATGTATGCATTTTATGAAGATGCGCAGGGAATACATAATCTAACACCATACGCTGTGATTTGGTTGGAGGAAAGACACTGTGTGTGAGAGCAAAACGCGGAAGTAAAATAGCAAAATAAATTCAGCTTAAATGTCATAATACAACTCCACATAGTTAATATTGAAACCTTTTATAAATAAACTAGTGAGGATGCTTATTTAACAATTAATTACTATGCCATTGTATGGTTGTAAAGACGAAATTGCGGTGGACCGGGCATGTGATAAGCATGGGCGATCATCGACTCGCAAAACGCGTCTTGTTCGGGGAAGTGGTGGGCAAACGAAGAGTTGTGGGCAGATGAATCACTATAAGGTCAGTCTGCGAGAGTCGCTTACTTTGTGCGGGGCGCCTGAGGACTGGGAGCGGGTGGCTCGGGACCGTGAGGGGTGGAGAGCCGTATGTTCTCGGGCTGATGGCGTCTCAGCGGCTAGACGTGTGAGGAACAGTCAGCGTGCTGCGAACATGCGTCAGCATGGCCAGGCGACTCAGGAGGGTCCATATGTCTGTGACATTTATGGGAGGGAGTGCGCAACTAGGATCGTGCTGTTTTCTCACAGAAGATCACATGATCGATGTGGAAGAACGGTTCAAGATTGACGTTGGAGTGGCAAGGGGATCCTCGAATACGAGGCCCGGCAACGACGACTATGTCATTGCACCCATTAAATTAATCCCCGTGTCTTAGTTGGCATGATTTCAAACCGAGAGGTTGCGGGCTTGATTCACGTTGCAATCCAGATATTTGTTGGATTGTAATCTGGATTTCATTTAAGACATATTGAACATATTTCTGGTTGGCTGGAAGGGATCGCTAAATAACAATGAACCCACCAGGTTATATTGTGTACAATAAAAATGTTATATAATCCCCGATACACGTATTTCTACCTCCTATCCCGAGACTCTCTTCAGGTGAAATGTCAGAAATATACAGACATGTAACGGGGAATAATTTTATAAGTGGAATATTTTTTATTTATTTTACTTATTTATAAACGACAATACGTTTAATAAATACACCATTTGTGAAAACACAACAGGTAATTAAAAAAAATATATACATAAATAAATAAAATAAATACAAGTTTATTGATAGCAACATTGTATGTACATATTACGAGTACATGTAGATATATTTCAAGAACACATTTAAAAGAGAATACATTAAAAAGCAGAAGCTATCAAAAGGTCTGGGCTCATCTAATAACGTTCCCTTTGCCAAGATACACCCCACCAATATAGGACGAGCCCAGCCACGGGGACATCAGATGTTTTACAGCCCACACCCTAAATGTGGATACACAATTTTAATTGATCTGGGTTTGTTGCCTTTCATTTGTCATGTCCCCAATAAACAAGGCTTTTGCCTATATCTTACTGAGGACAAAGTAATTTATTATTAAATATTTTAATATTGAGTTTAACCAAGTGAAAGTCGAAACTTTTGATATTAAAACGTTTGGATTCAGTAACATGCTTCGTCAATTTAGTTGAATATAAATAAGCTTGTATTATAGCACAACTGTTTATGGTATGCAGTATATTTAGGATCCATGAAATTTCATAAAATTGAGAGATTGTTATTGGTCTTAACAGAACAGTCGTACTTCCACCCCCATCCCTCTTTCACCCACGCTCTCTCTACTTGTATGCAAATACCTAAGAGATTCCCAGCGAGCATTGCAAATTATTTCAGCAGTTTAACAACTTAACGGTTCCCCGAACTATCTCTACGGCCGCACGCTGCGCTCTCAACTACCTAACTACCCCATCTACCATCTTATTCACTTGAACTGTTCATTTCTGGACTGTATTCTTACCTTTTTGGCTTCGTAAAACAATGTATACTATTTAAATATTGAAAAAAAAATTTTGGTGAACGTTTTTTGTCTGTCTGGAGTGATTAAGTATGAGGAGTTTGATTTCGCGTGATGTATACATTTGTAATTGAGTGTCACTGTTTGTCAGGTTGATGAGAATGTGCAACGGGGTTTTATATTATCAAAAATTGGAAAGAATTATTGATTTATTTTTTCATGCTATATGTCCTCACTGAGATACGGGCAAAATTCTAGTTTACTGGGGACACGACATATGAAAGGCGACAAACCAAGATCCAATACAATTGTGTGTTCAAATTAAATAACCTGTTGTTTTTTCACAAATGATGTACTCGTATATTTCTTGTCATGTGTAAAATGAAATAAATAAATAAATTTAACACTTAATATCACGTGTCTAAATGAAAACGAAATGAATCAAAATAAAAAATACATTATGACAGAAATATCTTTGTAATCTCTACTTTTATCATCTTGATTAGGTTAAGTGGAATTTTCAAGATAAATTTCATCATCAAAATGTATCGCATATAATTTCTTTTGATCTTAAAATGAACGCAATCTTAAATTGAAAACAGTATTAATACAATCACAATCTAAAAACGAACACAAACATAAAACGAATAAAATTTGAAATTGCACACAAACTCAACATGAACACAACCTAAAATTGAAAAAAAATACTCGAAATGAACACAATTTCAAACATGAACACAATCTCAACTCGAGCTCAATCTGAAATTGAACATAATTTCTAAACAAATACAATCTCATAATAAACACACTCTCACAACTAACTCAATCGGAAATTTAACACAAACTCATACAAATACAATGCCAAAACAACAAACTAAAATTTAATACAATCTCTCAACGAACACGATTTCAAAATTAACACAGTCTGAAAACGAACACGATTTCAAAGTTAACAAAGTCTCAAAACGAACACGATTTCAAAGTTAACACAGTATAAAAACGAACACGCAATCGTTATTTAAAATAAATTTGGTAATCCTGAGAAAATTTCAAATCGAGGACACTTTTTACCAGTAAATTGTTTACATGAACATCACGAGAATAAACACCCCCTCAAATATATAAAAGTTCATATCAAAACAATATCTAGAATAAATATAACTTCATGTTCATATGAACACTTAACAAAGATAAATGCACCTTTTTTTGTCTTTTCTGCACAAACTAGTATGTAATCTTAATAAATTAATTTGAAGTGTTTTCCGTATAATTGTAAGCATACACTTAATTTAATTATGTCCACTAATCTCGCTTCATAACGATATCTTGGTCATTTATTGATGTGACTTCGATTTTTCTGGTATTTTATTTTAAAGCTTAGCTTATTCTTTTTTCCAATATTTTTCAAATTTTCACGATTAAAAAATTAAATTTATATAAATTTGCTTACTCTTTAACTCCTTTTATTATGTCGCATCTTCAATTGATCATCTCACCCTAGATAAATAAACACTTGAAGAACACTCAGTTATAAGATGCTAAAGGAAGCGAGCAAGTCAATTTTGGTCCACGGGGATGATAAATGGACCGGAAATTGTTATCCACTGGTCAGAGCATTGCTGACAGGATGAGTCCAACCCCTATATAGTCCGTCTTTTGATTAATTCACCTGTCACTCGACTCCATCCGATCTTGAGAGGCATTCAAGTAAGCATTCCATATCTATAATAAATAAGGTCATTTTTTTTAAACACACAATTGCTCTCTCACCGTTTTCTTGTCAGAGTTGGCCGAGAGGACCAAACGCTCAAATTTTCAAACATGGCATTTATATTTTGCTTCCTCGCCATCCAATCACATTCTCATATACCTCCTTGTTGTTTTTGATTAATTTTCTTTGGAAAATTTATATTCTTTATCCATTCTATTCAGACAAGGGTAAATAATCCTTTTTTCTATGAAAACCTTAAAGTTTCATGAAAGTCGTGATTCATTCATTTATATGGTACCTCTCAGGACTCGTGATTCAGGCATATGGAAGAGCTTTGCCGGAAAACAACATTGTATTTTGCCCCATTAATCAAGTTTTCATACTTCGTTACTTTTCTCTGAACTTAAGTTAGGGAAAAGAGAATAATAGTGATACATACGATTGATAGGAAGATTAAACAATCTGGATTCGAACCAAATGTAGCTGGTTTTGAAATCTTATCCATAAACAACAATATTATTTATGACACATGAAACGTATGGCAACTGATCAAATGTTCACCACCCCTAGGGTTAAAATACATTTTGCTCAAAGGCAATATGCCTATTAAGCTCCTATGACATACAATGGGGTGCCGAATTCAATAAAGGCAAAGGGAGGAAAACAATTTAGGCAGTTGATCGGAGCGTGGTTGTTATTGCGACAGGAATTTGAGTACTTGGGCTTACAAGAGGAATGACTTATGGAAGAGGTTTGTGTGACCTCTTGAGTGGGGTGTTTTTTGTTGTTTTATATTTATATTTTTAAATGTATATATATTTTTTGTTTGTTTTATGGTTGTATGCGGTGTATTGTGGGATGAATGTTTTGGGTATATCTAAAGTGACGTGTGAGGAATTTGATTTCGCGTGATGTATACATATGTAATTGAGGGTCACTGTTTGTCAAGTTGATGAGAATGT
Organism: Odontocerum albicorne; assembly: GCA_949825065.1. Classification (NCBI taxonomy): domain Eukaryota; kingdom Metazoa; phylum Arthropoda; class Insecta; order Trichoptera; family Odontoceridae; genus Odontocerum; species Odontocerum albicorne. The sequence goes on from OX463856.1 coordinate 33,566,878, forward strand.
ACAACAGGGTTTTATGTAATCCAAAATCGGAAAGAAGTATCGATTTATTTTTTCATGCTATATGTCCTCAGTGAGATACAGGCAAAATTCTAGTTTACTGGGGACACGACAAATAAAAGGCAACAAACCCAGATCCATTAAAATTGTGTGTCCAAATTAAATTACCTGTTGTTTCTTTGCAAATTATATATATTTCTTGTCATGCATAAAATAAATAAATAAAAATAAACAAATAAAATAAAATAATTGAAATATCATGAACTATACGGAGGCTTGTCTGGTGTATTATATGTCCATACACACTCTAACTTGTTTAGCTTGGATACTTTTAGACAGTATAACTGAACAAGATAAACCCATATTCATTCCCTTGAAGACTGGAGGAGATCCATCAGGCTACTCCTGAGGCTGTATCATAGAAGAGGTGCACCGGTAACCCACTGGCGAACGCGCAGTAACGCACTGGACTTCCGTGCGGAAGATCGCCTGTTCGAACCCCGCGCTGTCCTACTCCCCTCAAATAATATAGGCATTTTTTCCGCCTAGTATTCGGGAATCTAAAAATATCTATGGCTTTGGTCATATCTATTCTTTAAAAAAAAAAACATGCCGGTGTGCTCCGATCGTCTCATTTCAGGTATGCCATCGGATTCAGTTCAGCGGTGTAGCCGGGGAGTTTGCTGTTGTGCAATGGCTTACTCACTTAAAAAGAGGAAAAAAAATATAAAGCCGAGGAAAACTGGACGATACAGCTTCAGTTTCCAACTAAATTAACGTAGGAATAGCGAGAGGATCCTTGACTACGAGGCCCAGCAACGATAACTATTAAATAAAAACCTGAATATTTGATTGTGAGAGAGAAAACACACGATAAAAGAAGAATAATAATTATTATTATAAACCCCCGATTGGAAATCAAGCATCTTACCCACTAAGCCACAGATGTGATTCAAACCAATATCAACCTTTGGTTCGAATCCAGATTATATGTATAACCTTATAATGTACGCACGTAGCACTATTTTAAAAAAATAAATTAAACTTTCTTCGGAAATAATATAAAATCTTAAAAGTTAATATATTCGTCCATTTTTATGGAAAAAATGCGATAAGAACGCTTTGCCAAAGATCCTTTTAATCTTTTTGAAAATATTTGGCAAGCAAATTTCCATCCAAAATATAGCTTTTGTGCTAACGTGACGTAAACAAGATTTGATTGTTTGTACACAGGTATTTTATAGCTTTTTGCCGTGAATATTTTGTTTCCCATACAAGCGTTAACAAAAATATTATATAACATACACAAGAACATTTATTTTGTATGAATATATTGACGAAATCCTTTCTCTCAGTATCAGAACATGAAAAATATTTTCTAGCAACCTGTTTAAATTAAAACATACACACGTTTATGTTGAGATCAAACCATAAAAACATTTCCTGTCAGGATAAGCAAAAAAGAAGGTTGTGCTTTCAGGAAACATTTTCTTTACAACAGAGTGTAGGATAGACTAAGGATATTATGAAAAATGCAGATTCAATGAAGACGTGGTATTTTTCATTTGAATTCATTATTATCTTAGTAGCTACCTTAAATAATTTCTTGGAACACATTGAGGATACCCGTGTTCAAAATAGTAATTAATTATTTCATAAATATTTGTTATTGATTTATAGGTAAAGGATTGAAATGTTTTGAATAAGTGTAATGATAAATTAATACAAAAATTACAAAAAGTGTATTTATCTAGACATTTTATCGTGATAATATATATACCTCGCCTTGTTTATTTCCAGCCGGCAACCTTTCAAACAATCAAATTTATAATGTATATTTATTTAATACTTCTTTGTTCAACAATCTGGTGGATTTTTTGCAAGGTGACAATCTTTACTTACCAACCAGACAAAATTAAATAAAGGAACGTAAATGGTCGCAGAAAACTTCAAATGATTATTTAACTACAAAAAAATTCACAGTGTACATAGTAAAATAAAAACGAGATATTATCAATCAACGGAAAATTAAGGGATGGTGAAGAGAGGAGAATAATCAGGAATGTAACACGTTATATAACTGACTTAATTTAAACTGGGTGTTCAGTCACTTTTTTAAACATGCCTTGGTTCAGAATTAAGTTCTGATTCTTAAATGACGGAGCGAGTCTAACATTGATTTGTAACTGTGAAAGGAAAAGAAAACAAACATATTGTATGAAAGCTTTGAAAAAAATGTTGTATGAAAACAAATAATAAAGTGAAATACTGGCAAATATCACCTAAAACTGAGAAATATAAATTTCAATCAAGAAGCAGGCATTGGTTACTTTTTTTTAAAGACAAATGATAGTATATTTAAAATCTTTACTTTGTTTCTAGTAATTTATTAAATGCTATAAAGTTGTTGAAAAATTGTATTGCATTTTATTATACTATCATTGTAAACAGTATAACTTGGTGGGTTAACTGTTATTTGGAAATCTCCTTCGACCTACCAGAACTATGTTAAACTTTTTATAATGAAGAAGTTGAACATTATTAGTTATTTTTTTTACAATTTTATGATTTAAAAACATTAAATTTACATTTGACTGATATTTATATTAATCAAAAATATATACCGTCGAAATATTACTTATAAAAGAATTAATTAGAAAAATAAGCTTTCTTGAAATTGAAATTCATTGAAATTGATATCTTGGTATTAAATTCATTTTTAAATTTAAAAGTCTCGGCCATCATTCATAGTTAATTGTTAATGGGCGAGTGAAATCAGAGTCGCCGCGCCATCTTGACTGAAATGTCTAATCCTGAAAGTTTTCCTTCAGCAAACGAACTGGAGATGCGCTGAAAATCTTCGTGAATATTTATATTAAAGCTTGAATTTGAAAATTCAATTCTTAATTCACTACCTTCGTATTTCATGTCAATGGTTATTTTTCAATCAATAATACGAATCCTTATTTGGTCACATTTTTAATAAAATCTTCATATATTTGTTAAAATTGAATTGTTTTTATTATGTTACTTTTTATATATTGTGATTGACTAAAATTTATTTATTTCTTTTATTTAGAATATTTACAACTTTTTAAATTTATTTTATAAATTATTCATCACTTATTCTTTCACCATGCCCGAACCACTTCAATTTTCTTTTTTTCATCTTAAGCACAGAACTTTCTTAAGAAATGCATTCTGTCCTAGTTCTTTATTTAGTAATTTATTATTTCTCATGTATTCTAGACAACGCTTTTATTTATAGTCAATGGGCACTAAAAACATGTATAATTACACTAAAACTGGATAGTATCAAAATTGATAAATTATAAGGAAGTGAAACGTGGTGGACATTTAACCAAACCAAAAAAAGTCTTATCATTGCTGCAAAAATACGTGCACTCGGAGGAATACGAGAACAAGCAGTAAACATGTATGACAGAATACGAAACAAATTGAACTTAAGGCTGAACACTGAAATGATTTGGTCACGTGAATCGAATGAATGAAGAAAAACTTACACAACAAATACATAGTGACAAGGTGAGTAAAAGGCGTGGTAGAGGAAATCTAAAGAAAGTGTGGTTGGTAGTATCAAGTGTATAATATTTTGAAAGAATACATGTCAAAATCGGAGAAATCGTAAAAGCTATATAACAAAGCGTATTAATGTAAAAGAGACGAACATGTTTGAATGTATAGCGCTCTTTTCTCTCTGCCTATCCTGATAGGGAAAATGTATCGTGGTATGTATGCTCTAATTTTAACTGCATTTATCTTACTGTATTCTCATTTCTATCTCGTTTAAGTTTCGCTCGTATAACATAATTTTAAACCTTCAATAACTTTTTAAGTATGTTTACTGCACTGAATATCATATTCTATATCCCTTGTTGTCAGACCTTAATTTCGCCGTCGCTACTATTTTTTTCACACTCTGGTGTGTCGCCACCGATGGTAGAGCCAATTTGGGCAGTTTCTTCTTCTGTATAACGTGACATCGCGCTCATAATTTTTTTATTTTAATATTTCGATTTTCTAGTATAAATCGCGCTAGATGGGGACTGTTTTTGTCCGTCATATGTGGGTGGTGGAGGAATTGAACTGAACTGAATATCATATGGATTGAACCGAGATTCAATCAATTATGAGAAGGAAGCGTTGACATAGGTAAAATGTAAGATCTTTTTTAGTATTAAATTGATAAAATTTGTGGATCCAAAACGAACTTAGGTCAGAGGATAGTAAAATATATGGTGAGTGCTCATAATAAACCTAATTAAGTCGGATTCTGCATCGAATTTGAATAATTTGGACTATCCAAAAAAATTAACACATTAAAGTTAACAACAGATTTTTTAAATTAAAAAACTTTAATGAAAATATCCTAGTTAGCTTTGCTTGCATGTGTTTGAGCAACATTGCAATTAAAGCTCAGTAACGGAATCAAAACAATATTTGTGTGTGGTGCAGAATAATATTTCCGCACGAGGTCAGTGTGGGGAGGCGAGTCTGCAAGTCCTGCAAATGGTGCCGAGATCTTTAGCAGAATATCGCAAAATATACTGAAAACGTTAACTTAAATCTTAAATCAAGAAATATTAAATATATACAAAACAACTAGTATAATTTTAACAAAACCAAATAATGCAAAAAATCCCGTTTGAATCATCATCATCCTGTCGTATAGCTCATGACTGAGCATCGTATAGCCTCTTTCATGATAGCCTCCGACGCCTCTTCATTCAACCTTGGACTCGGCGGCTCGAAAGACTGTTGTTAAGGGTAGTTTAGTTGCGTTTCTCATTTGATCAGTTCAACACATTGAGATTCTTCCTCTTTTGAGCCATCCCTCCACACCTTCAGTTACTTCAACCCTCTGTAAACTGTCTCCTTGGCCACGAGCAATGTGCACAAAGAACTGGAGGACTTTTCGAAGGCCTTCGACAATCTATCGGTAATTATCAGTTCTTCGAGAATGGAGGCGTTAGTTCATCTTGTTGTTCGTGGAATTTGTAGTACCCTGAACTCCATTTCTCTTTCAGTTTTAAAATCGCATTTTTTTGCCATGCATGAATATATAAAAATAATAAAAAGACAATTTATAAAGCGCCGTTTAGAGAAAAAAAAACTCTCCTTGAAGGATGTCCAACTCTGGAGTCAAACTCACTATTATTAACAGATAAAAAATACTACAAAATAAATAAACATAAATTTACTATGAGAATAGAAACGTAGTGGCTGCGGTCATATAATTAAGTACTTCCTCGCATCTGCATATGTTCAGAAAAATATATTTGATAAGAAAATCGCAGAAAACTTATCAAGGGTAGACTAACTATAAAGTAACTTTGGAATATTTTTCAATTTTGTGATAGTAACACGTTCAGATTTAGGTGTAGAGTATTTGTGAAGTGTTCATAAATTTTGATAAGCCCTTATAAAAAGGTTTTTATTAAGTCTTTTCTGAAGTGGCGCCAATATGGATGACTATTTAAATAGAACCTTATGGTTTATACAATAAACAACCTTCTGATTTAAAATGACTAAAGTAAAACAAGCATTTTAATGCTGTTGATTTCAATTCATAGGATTCCATTTATAATTAGGAAAATCCAAATGAACGCGTTAAAAGTTATCTATCCTATGTTTATTTACTCAGTGACAGCCGTTTCGCCATACAATGGCCTGACATTTTGACAAGATGAAAAAGTTTTCACTGAGTATATTAAATAATGGATATAGGAACATTGTTTCTTTTAAACTAAAGACTAAACTTTAAAAATTAAATATCAGAGAGCGTATATTTTTCAAAAGTCAAATATACAAATATTTTACAGTTACTGGACCCATTATATTTGAATCTTCATGTAATTTTGAATACGTACCAAATATGAGGGAGCGCAAATATTAAGAGATACTTTGTTGATAATGGTAACTTTTGATTGAAACACTGTTTTTTACTTTTATCGCTTAGCATCGATATTCATATGAAGTAAATATTCTATAAGTATTATGCTGTAGATATGTTACATTGATAATAACTAAGAGCAAAATTTTTAATAAAAAAATACAGAAACATTAAAAAGAGGACTTTTTTTAAACATTAAAAAGGGGAGCAGTTTTGACAAAATATAACTCATTATACAACTAAGATACTCGTATTAAATAAATAAATGAAATTGACAAAAAAACACATCTTCAGTGGTATTTATTTGTATGGTACCCCTCAACATATCTGAATTTATGATCGGTATGACCGGGAGACAATTTTCTTCGGCTAAGTAATAAAGCCATCAGGTTGAAAACAACTATAGTAGGTAATAACTCAAAGTTTGTGAACTTACGTGCTAGAAATACAACCACACGTGAAGGAGGCAACAACAGTCTCACGCGTTTAGCGCGTGCAAGTATTGTTACCATATTTATTATTTAATCTAATTCGGATCCATTTTTTTGGGTGTCGTCGGGAATCGAACCAATAAGCTCTGGATAAGAGACGAGCCATCAACCAACTAGGCTATGGAGGTCGTTCTAATTGTTGTTAATAAAAAGGGTTTTCAGTTCATGTTTGGTTTTAAAAGTTGTGTTGAATGAAGTGAAATACAGTGCGATGTCTACAAAGCTTTTTTTTTACTTTTCTGGAGAATTTTTTTTTGGTTTTGTATCCACATCAGACTTCGTTATATTAATATTTTCATTTGATTAATTTCATCGGAATTTTGACGTTTTTATTTTAATGATTTCATCGTTATTCTAATGTTTTTATTTGGATTATTCATCGTTATTTCAATATTTTCATTCTATCGACGGAATCATTTGATGAATTTAATAATACGAGGCATACCCAGGAAGTAAGTGTACTGAATTTTTGTAGGTTACAATTTTTTTTATTTAAACAAAAAAATTACGTGGTTACCGTAGTACATATGTAAGCTATTTTTCGACATAGTCGCCATTCCTCTCAATGCAGGTGGTGAAGCGGGGTATCAACTTTTTGATGCCTTCCTCGAAGTAGTTTCCCGCCAACCCCTCTGTCCACTTCTCCACCTCCTCCTTTACCTCCTCGTCGGTTGAAAACCTTTTTCCACCCATGTGCAGCTTCAGAGAGGTAAAGAGATAGTAATCTGAAGGTGCTAGGTCAGGGGAATGCGCGGGATGGTTCAGGACATCCCATTTAAACGAGGCGAGCAGTTCCTTCGTGGCGTTGGCCGTGTGTGGTCTGGCATTGTCGTGCAGCAGGCAGACTCCCTTTGTCAGCATGCCTCTCCTCTTGTTCTGAATCGCCCTCCGCAATTTTTTTAGGGTCTCACAGTATCTTGCAGAGTTGATGGTCTCCCCTTGAGGCATATATTCAATTAAAATTATGCCTTGACAGTCCCAAAACACGGATGCCATGATTTTCTTGGCTGAAATTGTGGTTTTGAACTTTTTGGCGGAGGGTGAAGAGGTGTGACGTGACCGTTTTTAAACTCGCGACACCACTTGTACACACTCGTACGACATAGCTTTATCACCATATGCAGTTTTCCCCTCATTATAAACCTCAACCGGAGGTTTTCCCTTCCAAACGAGATAACGGATGACGCCGCGTATTTCGCACTTGGCGGGAGATTGGATTGACATTTTTCACGAAACGTGTTGTCGCGTCGACAATTCTCAACGTACTGACCTCGAACCGGTCTCGTTGCGGAGGGGAAGGGTCAGCTTACACGGAAGTGTAGCCAACATGTCGAAAATAAAATCCATCCGGTCGTGAGAGCCTCAGTACACTTACTTTCTGGATACGCATAGTATATTGATGTTATAATTTGATTTTTTTCATCGTCATTTCTTTATTTTTATTTAAATTATTTCTTTGTTGTTTTAGTGTTTTCATCATAATTTCAATGGCTCAATCAAATTGGTATAATTTTTATTTTGACATTTGAATCTTCAACACATGACAAGAGCAAAGACTAGAACGAAATCATAAAAAAATCGAGAAAACACGGTACGTGCACATTAAATGAAATATTTTGATTCTTTAATATAACAATGATTTGATTTCCGCACACTTCCGCTCCTTGTCTGGAGGCCTATTAACATCCTGCGGGAGTGACGTCACACAGCAGCAGGATGTATATCCGGAATAGCTAATACAAAGGCGGTGTCGCGCTCCCGCCAAAATTATGAATATTCATACGTTAATTCAATTCATTTCCGGTTTCTGGATGCGCCTTACAGAGTGCAGAGTTACCATAATTTGCTGTTTTAATCTTGTTCTGTTAGGATGGCAATCACCCTTTCTCTATTTACTGTGTCGTATTTCCATGAACGAAGTTGCAAAAAAGATTAATTTTTTTCTGAATGTGTTTAATTTTTAGAATAGGTATATGAAAATAGGTCCAGATTTTAATTTATTATTAAAAATATTAGCAAAATCTTAAATAAAATAAATAACAATTTACGTGTTAGTTTCAGGCAATTTGAATTGGAAATGAGGGGTGTAACGTAGATTGAAATATGATTTGTCTATAGTTTTTTTAAGGACTAAAAAAAAAGTTTTTAAACTTGATTGTGTATTTATTAACATTGAAAACTTAATTAAGTTTGCATACGGAATTGTATCTGAAATGTAAATGAAGAGATCTGGGACTGAATCTAGTTAAATTCAAAGTCATGGTAATAAATACTGAAAGTTAAAGTAAATGTAATAATTGGGTAAACAATGAAAGATAAGAATGGGTTGAAATATGTGGCAATTCGGAAGTGTATTCTTAGACGATAGAAAAATAGAAGGGTTATTAAACGGTGAGCTGGAATATAAAACACAAACACAATGGAGAAATAAAATACATATAACATACGAGTATAATACATAAACCAAGTAATAACAGGATGTACTTAAATGATTATTCACAACAGCTTATTAGGGATAAGATTATTCACAACAGAATATTAATGCTAAGATTATTCACAACAAATTAGTGTTAAGATTATTCATAATAGTATATAAGTACTTAAATTATGCATATTTGTGCTAAGATTATTCACCACAACAAATCAGTGTTAAGATTATTCACAACAGTACATTAGTGATAATATTATTTACAACATAATATAAGTGCTAAGATTATTCACAACATAATATACTCGTAAGTGCTAAGATTATTCACAACAAATCAGTGTTAAGGTTATTCATCACAGCATATTTGTACTAAAATTATTCATAACAGTACTAAGATTATTCACAACAACAAATCAGTGTTAAGATTATTCATAACAGCATATTAGTGATAAGATTATTTACAGCAGAATATTATTGCTAATATTATTCATAATAGCATATTATTGCAAAGATTATTCACAACAGAATATAAGTGCTAAGATTATTCACAACAACAAATTAGTGTTAAGATTATTCATAATAGTATATTTGTATTTAAATTATTCATAACAGCACATTAGTGCTAAGATTATTCACAACAGAATATGAGTGCTTAGATTATTCATAACATCATATTTATACTAATATTATTCCCAACAGAATATGAATGCTAAGACTATTCACAACCGCACATTAGTGCTAAGATTATCCACAACGTATAAGTGTTAAGATTATTCACAACAGCATATTAATGTTAAGATTATTCACAATTGCATATTAGTGGTAAGATTGTTCATAGCAGCATGTTAGTACTCAAATTAATCACAACAGCATGTTAGTTATAAGAAATGTAATTATGAAAGATGAATGTGACTACAAAAAGAGGATGCTGAAGAAGTTTGAACATGTTTAATGGATATGTGACGAAATACTGATACAGTTTATTTACAATTTAAGTATGAGTAGTAGTCATGATAGAGGGTGACTGACAAAGGCATTGTTAGATGAAGTTTATAAAGCTTTGGATGAAAGAAAGGTAAGAAATAAGATTAACAGAATGAATCATGGGAGAATATGTATGAATAAGGAAGAAGTGAAGGAATTATGTCGAGATAAAGTTTCACGCTCTGTCACGTATACTTACTCTAGCAGGAAAATGACGTGTATTTTACTGTATTGTATTATACTTTCGTTGTATACAGTACAGCTTGGCAAGTTAATTGTTATGGGGCAATATCTTCCGATCAACCAGAAATATCTTAAAGAGACCATTAGTGAAAAGCTGACTTGAACCCTTGTATAGAACCTCGAGTACTAGCGAGAATCGAAACTGTCACCCTTAGGCTGCAAACACCCTTAGGCTGCAAATAGACTTAGGCTGCAAATATATTTTACCAACTAGTTCACAAAGGTACTCAAGAGGCTTGATGGTTTTCTGTTCTTTTTTATAAATACTTACACATTATTTACAATTATATTGTAGTTATTTATTTATTCAAATGTTCTCAAAATTGTTTCTACTATATACAAGTCAAATACATCATATCAGCTGTTTAAATTGGTTTATTGTATGTTCTAAGGCAGATGATTAAGCTACAAAATTCAAACTTTACAAGTCAACAATTTCGATATTTACGTGATAATAATTGTACTTATAATAAAATACGAATTTTTGTAGCGCTGTTTAGAGAGCAAACTATCCTCAAAGATGTTTTAACATGGAACTCGAACTCACAATTATTAACAGGTTAAAATAAATATTTAAGTATGGGGAAAAAGTGATGTTATTAATGAAATTGTGCAAATTCAACGAGACGCGTGGGTCAGTAAAGTATGGAAAGTAATTTACTTCACCCTTTCCAATTCTCGACGGGATATTTATGACGTCACCATGCAATGGATATTTTCAAACAACGCAACATATGGAATGAACAGGTGACCCAATTTAATATAAACTGCTAACAGTAAAACCCCAACCTAAAGCGCTTGCATACCCAATCCAAATCCTGAAATGATCCTGAAAAAAGTCTGAAAATATTCAACCTGAGTACGGGAAAATGGTTTTGTAGGTTGTATGTGTACGGTTGATGAAAGAAGTCATTTTTATATAAAAAATTAATTAATTTCGCTTGGATGCAGTAGCTTAAATTTTACTGAAACCGTTGAAAATATCATATCTAGAAACTTTTTGGATTGGAAATTTAATTTGAGATTTTCCTTGTCTTAGGATGATTTGCATAAACAATTTCAGTATCAATTTAATATGTGGAAGATATTTTTTTAATATAAAAAAATAGTAGAACAAAGTAAATAATTTATTTTTAGGAAATCTTAAACATTCGTTGTTTATACTACAACCAGTCGAGCTATTGCTACGTGGTAATCTCTTCCAACTAACTCAAAAATGTTCAAGACTTCATAACTGAAAATTAGATTGCAATTCGTTAAAAAAAAATCGGGTTCCCATGGAATTCGAACCCACCACCCCCGAATCGAAAGACAGGCGTCTTCCCATCTATGCCATATAGGAGCTTGATTTATACAAAATAACAAGACTTTGATCAATAAATATGCCTTATTCATGATTAATGCCTTATTTGGAACGAATACAATCAGCTTCCATAGAAACATGTTAATCGTGAAAATATTGAATCGTTGAAATTTCGGGGCGGAAGGACTGAAAATATGAGCCCTGAAAATTCTTGAAGGTTCTGAAGTAATCATGACCTGACCAGATCTTGCAGGGGGTGATTCTCACCTCTTCAGTGATAATTTGTAAAAAAATACACCGAAATTTTAATGTCAAGATTTGAGAAAACCGTGATTATCGAAACGATTATTTGGATTTTATTTCATTTTAAGAAGAATGTTATCCATTATATACTATTATGAGGCTTTCGCGGTTCTTCGTATTAGTTGTATAAAGTCTTTCGGAGTGTTGAACCGCGTGATGTAGCTTATGATTTCAATGTTTCGAAAACATTGCAGTGTTTATCTTCAGGACTTGTTTGTTGTTAACTTTTCCATAAGTGAATGCGCACTGGATACCGCTTGACTTACAGTAAAGTCTCAACTGCATCCACTTATGGCGAAGTTGACTAAAAACATGGCTTGAAGATGAAAACTGAAACATTCTCGAAATATCAGCATCAGAAGCCAAACCAAGCAGTTAACCCCTACAAAAGACTTTGTACAATTATGTTATCTGTTAATATACTTAATAAGGTGTTTTATTTGAATTCAATATATTTGTTTTTTGAAACTATATTTGATCCCGTGTGTTGTCTTTTATCAACTTTATGTGGCTGCACCTTATACGACAAGTTTAAATAACTCACTACCATGTCCAATGTATTTTTTTATTCTTGTTTCCTTGAAGAACTTTTTACACAAATAAATTAATCAGATAATTTTAATCAGCAAAATCATTAAATCGTCTAAGGAGATTTTTTTTTTCAATTTCATTAATTTAAGCAACTTGTTAATTTTTGGTATTTCAATACTTTTTGTGACTCCTTTTTAATTGTATGTTTCGCTTTAACAGTGATGTCACAAATCATGTCGGTAGATTACTGTAAAAAATGTTTTAAATTAATTTAATGTTTTTTGGGGTAATTTTTCTTGCACGTATTATGAACTGTCAGAGTCCAATAGATCAATTAATGAAGAGCTCAAGATTAAAACGTATATTTTTGTTCTGTATATAAGAATGATCTAACGATTCTTTGAACGCATAGTCCGAAGGAAAACGATATCTTTGAGTAGTCAATTTAGGTGGAAACGGAGCAGATACCGAACATCCATTTGATGGAGTGACCAGACGAAAAACATAACGGACTGCTCAATTCAGGATTCTCTTCTATACAGGAAAATAGATTGTTTGTGATAGTGAGGGATGGTTAACGACCATGATCATGATGACGATCTTCAGAATTGAGGGAACGATCAGGAAAAAGAAGTAAATATAATCGTACTTAAGATGAATTTTATTTTGTAAATTCAACTTTTAAATTATTTTAATTGTGGCTCAACTTTCGAGCTCGTTACACGGAAATAGGCGTATAAATTCAGTATAAAAAGTTAATTTCACAAATATATATGAGAGATGTGAAGAGGATGATCTAAGAATGTACGTTGTGAAATCCAAAGTCATTGTGATAAATGAAAAGTAAAAGAGCTATTTATGTTGTATTTTTTCAGATATCGAACGACATGTAGCAATAGGAAATAAAGTCAATAAAACACTAAAACATAAGGACTCAAACTGGAAAGCATAAAAATCTGCAAACAATATTTTTGTACCAACTTTGATGTATGGGGGTGAAACGTGGACGTAAAAAAGACTGAAAGAGTCGAATAAATGCTGTAGAAATGCTGAACTAAGGAGAAAACATGAGGTGTCAATGTATAGCATAATATAAAACAAACATTTATAATTAATAACTACATTGTAATTTGTTTAATCAAACACTATTTATTCCACTTTTTGTCAAAAAGTGTTTGATAAAACAATTTACAATGTTTATGCCTTAACTATAAACAATATATCAATAAATAAATTTTTAATTCTGTAATATATTCTGCATAGACTGTTTAGAAGACGCGTGTCTTCCAGGTTCGATTCCCATTGGTATCCAGTGGTTGATATTTAATCAAAGCTTATTTAACACTTTGTAATTTATTTTTAACTAACACTGTTTATTCCTTACACTGTTTATTATTATAAAAAAGTGGAATAAACAGTGTTTGTTAAAAATAAATTACAATGTCTTTAAACCTCCACAACGTTAATGCCTTAACTATAAACAACTTATTTAACACATTACTAGCTGGATGGGGGAGACAGCCACACGGCAATTAGCCTGCCCATCTGGTAATACTCTCTACAATAAAATGACTGCATGTTTGTATGTACAAAATACATATATGTAGATACATACATTTAAGCCATTTCCCTGTTGGGGTAGACAGGGAGAATAGAACGCATCTTTCCTATCAAGTTGTGAATGTGAACTTTCAGCTGGTGTATTGAGTAAGATGAAGAAGAGCATTCTGAGGTAGTTTGGACCCACCGAACGCATGAATTAAGAAATATTTACAAAATAAAGGGTCATTCAAATTGAGTGGTTTTTTTAAATTTTTGAATAAAACACAGATGGCGTTTCGAACTTGCTTGAGTCTTGTGACATTTGAGAAATGTAATGTATTAAATTTATAAAAATGGGGTCGTATACAATGCAACAACGCATTCAAATTGTTGAATTATTTTATATATTGTAATCTCCGGAAACGGTGATGTTAATTGGCCACTAAGATCATGTGGTCTGACACCGTTGGACTGTTTTCTCTGGATTTACGTGAAAATCCAGGTCTATAACAAAGACCCCCAATCAACTCCTGAGTGAATGACGAAATTATTCGCGTTATTGGTGAGTTATAATCGCAATTATGTCAAATTGTCATAAAATTTTATGACAAAAGAGTAGACATCTGTGGAGCTGCAAAAGGTGGACATTTGGCGGGTATTGTTTTTTGTGGTTAAATTTCATACATTATACTTTAATTACCAATAAAAAGTTTTTTGAAATTAAAGCCAATTTTGTGTTTTATTCAAGAATTTAAAAAATTAGAATTAAAAAATCCGCTCAATTTGAAAAACCCTTTACATATACACAAACAGTGCAAATGTGAGTGGAAGGATTGGTAGAGGAATAGCAAAGAAAGTATGATCGATCAAATGTATATTTTGAAAGAAGGAAACGTAAAAGGGTAAATAAATCTTAGGAGCTGTATGAGAAGTGTGTAGGTGTTGAAGAATCGAAAGGTGTATGTCGAGATAAGAAAGTGTATCTTGCTTCAATAGGGAGACGGTGTGATGGTATGTATGTAAATAAATAAATAAAAATTTGCTTATAAGTATCATTTAAGTAAAGTCCGAAACATTCTTGAAGAAATAAATCTTTTGTTTTCATTCATTTTCTATGTCATATAATTCTCTATAAAGTACTCTTTATTTCAATAATTTCTTTAGTATTTATTTTTCCAATACAATCTTCCATCGGTATGTGAAGTATTTTGTTCCAAATAAAATTCAAATATATTTGCGGAATTTTGCGAACGTCACGTAAACGTGAAATCTCGATACACGTATTCGTATTTATTAAATAAAGATTCCAGACTCGGTCTCTGGAATATAACAGGAGAGGCCTCTAGAACATACGAGTATTTGGGTTTTATTCAATAAACTATATCGTTTATGTACGTTTTTGATAATTTTATCGTAAATCTTTACATCTATCATTTTCGGTGGCATCTCATATCTGACTGAGCTTTATAAGTTGTTTTTTTATATTATATTTATGTTAAGGCATTAACATTGCGGAGGTTTAAAGACATTGTAATTTGTTTTATCAAACACTGTTTATTCCACTTTTTGTAACGGTATAACCCTACCGGTTTCAAGGCTTTCACCTCATCATCAGGGGAGTCATGTTTGTGCTCCCCTGATGATGAGGGGTAAAGCCTTGAAACCGGTTGGGGTATACCGTTATAAAAAGTGGATTAATCTGTTCACCGCGTTAAAAATCAAATTCCACGAATCCTGTGCGCGGCACAATTTCGGCGTTTATTAATTTCTAAGTTTAAACGCGTATATTGTTTAGAACCACTGATATTTGATTACAACACCAAGTAAACATGACACATAAGTATTTTTCTGGTAATAAATAATAGTCATTACTCTTAAGGAGACTCATTAAATAAAGGAGATAAACTAAACATTACGTAAAATAAACAAAGGAATGCTACGATCAAAGTAATGATTCATTACACTCACCCAATCAAATGCATATAGCACTAGTAATATTTATTTACGTAAGAGAGACTTAGTAATGTTTATTTACGTAAGAGAGACTCATCGCAGGACTCGATCTGCGCGACAGGTCGTTACATGTGACGCAATAGCTGGAAATATTGAGAAACCAAAAAAAATCGGCGCTCTGTTTATTCAACAATATCTCATAAACTAATATATTATTTGACAAGGTTTTCAGAGATGTCGCTAGAATAAAGATTATTTTAAATTTTAATTTCATTTTGATTCCGGTTTTGTGTCATTCTTTTTAAGTATTTGTGATTTGTGATTTGAAACTTGGATTGTCGTCAGATCACAGGCGTTTGTGCTTCCCGCGAGGAACACGTTAAACAGTGTTTGATAAAACAAATTACAATTTATAAGTAAAACTTCATATTTATTTTATCATAAATTGTTTTTTTTTTTTACTTTGTGTAGCTCTACAATAGAATATTTAACAATACATTTCTTTGTTACTTACACTAATTAGTTATAAAATATTAAAACTCGCTACTCGTGTTTCTCCCTCTTATTCCGTGGATTAGGTCATATTTAGGCGGAATGATCTCGGATTGTTGCTCTCATAATACACCGAGATCATTTCGTCTAAAAAATAGAGCCTCGGGATAAGATTTTTTTTTAATATGTTAATTTTTTTCGAAGTCGAAAATTCCAATGCAATTGGACAAAACCGGTATTGTGAATGAAACTAAATAAATAAACTAGGAATTATATTAGAAGGTGTAAGGATAAAGTAATGCCAAATATATGATGCGATAGAAAAGTCCGACAATCTCTACTCTCTGTCTACCTCCACAGATAAACGGCGTAGTTATGGTTTGTATCTCTCTCCCTGGCTCCATCCCAACTCATTGTCTGCGAAGACTGTTGGGGTCAGCTCTCCTCGTCCTCAGGTTGTATGCTCTTATGTCCCGGACTACGTCCCCCAGGCCGTGCCTCTGCATCAGGTTATCTTTTTGCACCACCCATGAATTCTTTGGTCTTCCTCTGGTTGTTATTCGAGGAAGGTCCATGGAGATTGTCTGGTTCACAATGTGATCGGGTGATCTGCGTCCAACGTGCCCATACCATCTCAATCGCCTCTCCTCCATCTTGCTGTTGATGTCTGTAACACCCAAGCTTCCACGAATGCGTGAGCTTCATATTTTGTCTCTTAGGGACACACCTGCTGACCATCTTAGCATGCGCATTTCAGCAGTTTCTAGTTGCCTAGAGTAAGAGGTATACATCGTCCAGCATTCGGAGCCATAGAGGAGTGCGGGTCTGACAATCGTTTGTATGTATGTATTGAATAAAATAAAATAAAACTATAATATAACTTTTCCATATATCCATTTTTCACGGATTTCTCCTGTTACACAAAGAGGGTAATTGGGTTATCTATTTCATAATATACAAATATGCAGATCATCACGCTGTGTTCCTTGCGAGCTGGAGTAGAAAGAGATAACAGATCTCCAAAAATTATATCCAAGTACACAAATTTCCCCTCCTCCACATTCATACTTCTCGTCTTGTACAATCTTCTATTTTTTACACTCCTCAGTTAACCTTCTTTGATTATTTTTTTATATCAATTCTAGTTAAAAAAATATCTGTTTTCGATAGAAAAAAAACTTTTTATTGTACATAAATATCCAAAATATGTTACTTTATAAGAATTGAATGTCAAATATTTTCTCGCGCTAAATGTTCCAATATTACTTTCGAAATGTCAATGTCTCCAACAGTTAACTTTCTCATTAAAATTCACAATATTTACTATTGCAATTTCACTTGTCAAATCCAGACTCTGAGCGTCACAATTCGTACAGTTTCCAATCAAGGGATCAGAATTGAGTCAAAATGTTACTTTGAGATAGTATTTCTGCCTTGAGATTTTGGCGGGATGCTAGGAGTGTGCAGTGGCGTAACTACATATCTAAAAAGTTTAATTCGAGGTAATGGGGATCGATTTCTTTATTTAATTTATTAAATAAAAATATTTTTTGAAACTTCATCATTAGAAAAATTGATTTTAATATAAATAGACTTTTTTTTTATATTTTATACCTGGTAAATATTTTATAATATACATACACGTATATGCAATAATACCAAGAATAAAGTGGCAATGGGCCGGACACATAGCCAGAATGTCAGACTCCCGATGGACATCCGAAATAATCCAATGGTACCCAAGAGGCCTAAAGAGGCCTAGAAGAAGATCGAAGGTACGCTGGATGGACGAAATCAGGAAGCATGGCAGCATCACGTGGCATCGGCGAGCAAAGGACTGAACTGTTTGGAGTCAACTTGGGGAGACCTTCATCCAGCAGTGGATCGATCCTGGTTGACAATGATGATGATACGCAGATATAATAAAAATCATATAAAAATGCGACATTTCGATTATCAAAATTACATTTGTGGCCCAGTTGTTAAAAATTTTTGTCTCTTAACTGGGAGTTGTAGGTTCGATTTGAGTTTATATTACATTAAAAAGAAACTAAAATCACTTCTTCTAAATCGCGTGCTCACTGCCCAGCGGCCTTTTTTTACAACATGCCCAAAATACTTGCGAATTCTTTTTTTGCATACTGTCGAAAGTGTCTTAAATGTTTTTTTTCATAAAGTCTTTATACTTTCAATTTTAAATTGTTGAAAATAAAACGACGATGAACTGTAACTCCCGTGTCTAATCCAGCGATTCTGAACTCAAATGCCCCTTAAATTTGCTTAAATAATTAATTTATATATGTGTAGGGGTGCCATACAAATATAAAAAAAATGGTTTAACCCTGTTGAATCATTCCGAAATGAAACTTGATTGAAATAATGTTTACGACAGGCTTGTAAAGTAAATCAAAAGGCGATACATTTAATAAAAATGAATTGTGATTGAGGTTTCGTTGGTCTGTGGGGTAGAAGGTATTAAATTGTTCAAGACAAATAAAACGGGTGGAATGCAGAATACATAAATACAAACATAATACATACATACAGAGGTGGCATACATGGCCGCGCGGTAACGCACTGGACTTCCGTGCGGGTGGTCGTCGGTTCGAACCCCGCGCTATGTTACTACTATCGAACGACACAGGCACTTTTTCCGCCTAGTGTTCGAGGGTATTAAGGATACCTATGAAGGTATTAAGGATACCTTCGGTCATATCTATTCTTTAAAAAGAAAAACCTTTTCTGAAAAACATAGATTAAATAAGATGCACTTATTTAATCAAGTGTTTCGGATTTAACTTTGTTAAACTCCATATTAGAATAAGTTTTGCGACTTTTTCACTTCCTTTATTTACGTTGGTCTTTATTTACGTTGTCTAGTGTGTTCGAGGGTATAAGGATACCTATGATTTCGGTCATATCTATTCTTAAAAAAAAAAAAAAGAAAAAAAACCATCACGCCACTATCCTGCCAGGGTAGAAACAGAGGTGAGAGCGCCAGGCTTTCCTATCGTAATATACATCTTTAACCTATTTTACATCTACACACCTTCTCATAGTACGCGTATTAACCTCAGTTCTACAATTTATCTGACATTTTTACACTTATTTTTTTTTCAAGATACCATACATTTTATCCAACATACTTGTTAGGCCTTCCTCTAGTATACGTTCCAACACATTTTTTAGGCCTTCCTCTAGTATACGTTCCAACACATTTGATAGGCCTTCGTCTAGTATACGTTCCAACACATTTGTTAGGCCTTCCTCTAGTATACGTTCCAACACATTTGTTAGGCCTTCCTGTAGTATACGTTCCACCATATTTGTTAGGCCTTCCTCTAGTATACGTTCCACCACATTTGTTAGGCTTTCCTCTAGTATACGTTTCACCACATTTGTTAGGCCTTCCTCTAGTATACGTTCCACCACATTTGTTAGGCCTTCCTCTAGTATACGTTCCACCACATTTGTTAGGCCTTCCTCTAGTATACGTTCCACCACATTTGTTAGGCCTTCCTCTAGTATACGTTCCACCACATTTGTTAGGCCTTCCTCTAGTGTACGTTCCACCACATTTACCCTTGAAACATCTTCTTGATTTTACTTAAATTGAATCTAATTAATTAAATTCACATTTATGATCAGTTCATGCTGTCATATATCGTCGTCCCAAGTATCCTTCCCAAAATCTTCGTCCTATTTGAAATAAGCGTCTGTACCCCAAAAATTAATACACGCCATTGTCAGTATCAACCCCTAGTGTTGGGGCGGAGGTTAACGGAGAATGGCGGGGGAGAGGGGAGAGTTGGCCAGACCTAACGGCGCCAGAGTAACGGCCAACGGATTCGTTACGCCGATAGTAACGGCGGACGGGGCGCAGTCAGAGAAATACTCGCACACATATCCATAATGTTATATTATACTCGTATATATTGTATGAAGAGGATTGTGTTTGTGGGAATGTTTGGCAAAGCCAAGAAGATAATATGGGGTGGTTAATGGAGATCAAAGGGATGTGGGGAAGATATCGTAAAATAACACGTACACTATCGTTCACTGTAAGATTTTCGACGATATTGTAAATTGTGATGTCGGATTTAAAAAAATCGTCGCGAAATAAATTTATTTTTTTAAATTTGATCCGTCTAAGAGACAATGTTTTTGTTACGATAGGAAATCTCTCGATATCGAGTATGATTGTTAGCCATCTTGTGGATGCCGTCAATGTCAGTTTTCTGAGAACAGGCACTTGGTCTAGTTGAAGCTGGTAAGTTTTTTAAAACATGAAAACTTCATGCTGGTCAAAGAGATCATATGTTTTTAGCTCCTAGAGTTTATAATGCATTGCCAGCCGAGTGGACTTCATCTGCTCTTATGATAATAAGCACTCTCTCGTGATCGACTATGATTTTTAGCTATCCTATAAACTTAATGCGTTCGTGTATTGGTTTATTATGTGTAAGCTGTTGCACTTCTGTAAGCACACAATATTCACAGGTCAAACCCAAAATTTTGATTACAAGGAGATCAAAGTTCCATGACGATCGGTAGGTTAAATCAACTGTAGTCTTTTATAAGGAAGAGTTTATTTGACACATCGCTATTCGCTTAAAAAGGCTGAAAGAATTTATGATTTGGTAGCACTAAAGATACATATGTACATAAATTCAAATTTAAAACAGTCTGAGAGTACAATCAGTCGGCAAGTGAATTCAACAGGGAACGAACCTGGGGTGCCCACTTGTGTAGCATGGATGGTAACCATTAAGTTACGGGACTTTAAACACCTACAGTCAGGTTAATATTTCAATGGATAAATGCTCTACATTTTTAACAAATTTTTTTCATGAGTTATCTTCTCGTATCGAAAGTTGACCCCCATCATGGAGTGATGAAGTATGAGGAGTTTGATTTCGCGTGATGTACACATATGTAATTGAGTGTCACTGTTTGTCAGGTTGATGAGAATGTACAACGGGGTTTTATATAATCCAAAATCGGAAAGAAGTATCAATTTACTTTTTCAGGATATACGTCCTCAGTGAGATACAGGCAAAAGCCTAGCTTACTGGGGACACGACAAATGAAAGGCAACAAACCCAGATCCATTAAAATTATGTGTCCGAATTCAATAACCTGTTGTTTTTTTCGCAAATTATGTATATTTCTTGTCATCTATAAAATAAATAAAAAATTATAGCAATTCATTTTCTATGAATACTTACTAATAGGGCACGATTACTGATGTTTTGTATTGTATTTATAACATTTCTGTTGGATATAGTACAACCTGGCTGGTCCATTATTATTTAAAGATCTGTACTAACCAATCAGAAACGTGTAAAAGAAGCATTTGGAAAAAAAACAGTGTGAAACCTTTTTTTTAAATAAGTTCGGGTTTCAACAGAAATTAAACCAATAACCCCAAGGTTGGAAAACCAAAATCTTAATTAGGCCACAAGTGCCGTTTATGATTATAAAGATTATATAGGTTAAAGGTCTTCGGTTTAAAAATCACAGAAGTATGCAAATAACTCACAGTTCTCCATCGGACGTGCTAGAAATATTAACTCACCTGGAGAGGAAATAACACTCCCACACATGTAACGCGTGCGAGTGTTGTTACCAGACAAACTCATTTACTTACTTGAGATCCTTTTTTAATTCTAACAATTTTCGGCCCCATCCGGAACTAAACCCTAACTGGGTGGAAGATAAGTATCCTACTAACTAGGTCATAGAGTTCGCAAATAAATGTAATTAAACTTTTTAATATTTATAGTTAAGATGTTGATATTGTGGAGGTTTAACGTGTTCCCCGCGGGAAGCACAAACGCCTGTGATCTGACGACAATCCAAGTTTCAAATCACAAATGCTTAAAAAAAATGACGCAAAACCGGAATAAAAATTGAACTAAAATTTAAAATAATCTTTATTCTAGCGACATCTCTGAAAACCTTGTCAAATAATATATTAGTTTATGAGATATTGTTGAATAAACAGAGCGCCGAATTTTTTTGGTTTCTCAATATTTCCAGCATTAACGACCTGTCGCGCGGATCGAGTCCTGCGATAAGTCTCTCTTACGTAAAAAAACATTACTAAGTCTTTCTTACGTAAATAAACATTACTAGTGCTATATGCATTTGATTGGGTGAGTATCATGAAGCATTGATTTGATCGTAGCATTCCTTTGTTTATTTTACGTAATGTTTAGTTTATCTCTTTTATTTAATGAGTCTCCTTAAGAGTAATGACTATTATTTATTATCAGAAAATAACTTAAGTGTCATGTTTACTTGGTGTTGTAATCAAATATCAGTGATTCTAAACAAAATATGTGTTTAAACTTAGAAATTAAAAAACGCTGAAATTGTGCCGCGCACAGGATTCGTGGAATTTGATTTTTAACGCGGTGAACAGGTTAAATACATCGTAATTGGTTTAGTCAAACATTGTTTATTCAACTTAATATACAAACTGTATAATCCTAGCGGTTTCAAGGTTTTCACCTAATCATTAGGGGAGCATAAACAATGCTGGATTGTGTTTGAACTAGTACTGATATATAGACGTATCTAATGGTAAAAACTTGGAATGGGTATAGTGCGTGGAAGAAGGCAAGAAACAACTTCAGCAAGGAGCGGTGAGATATTGAAAATGCATGTATTTACCAAATGTGCATCCGAATGCACTTATCGTGAATATTTCCAGTCTTAAATTATCATAGGAATCAAGTTGGTATCAAAGAACACCATTTTTATTCGGAGCAACTCTCTCCACATTCAGGTATATAAGTAAGAATGCATGTGTCTCTGATTTTTGGAGATATCAAGACTACTATGAACAAACAGTGACGAAAGATAATGAACTAATGGGAAAAAATCGTGTCTATGTATGGTACGTCTCAACATATACGAATTAATGAATTGAAAAGTGTGGAGATAAAATTGTCTCAATCGAGCCTTCCAGTTTATAACCACTGGAGAAGGCACGATATTCGCGGTTCGTCATTGCGCATGGATACCATTTGCTAGTACTTCACTACATGAACTCTGCATTAAAACTCTGTACTCTGCCAAAAGTGTACCATTTTTTTTATCGGGTTGCTAAACTGAAATTCCCGGATGGAAATCAATCGTTTTACCCAAAGGTACAAGCAATATTACACTTTAGATGTATATAGTACAACCAGCGGGCGTATTGCCATGTGGCAATCTGTTCCAACCAACTATAAAATCTATAAAAGAAATCGTTAGTGCAAACCAGACGAGAATTGCGTAACGACCCGAACCCTCCGAGTTGTAAAATAAAACGTTTTACCAACTAAGCCAAGGAGGTCGTTTAGGGAGTGTATAGGGTGGGTAAAAAAACGTGATGCGTTAAATGAATTCAGACCTTGAATTTAAATTAATTACATTTTTTTTAAATTTGACATTTGATATTTTATTTTCGGAACTGTTTCTTTCAAAAAAATAAGAAAAAAGCATTTTTCGATTACTGAGATTTAAGATCTGCCTCTTTTTTTTTCAAATTTTCAGCAAAGTTTCAGGAGTTATTCCAACTTCCCCGAAGATCTCTTACGCATTAATGAGAGTAGACACAAATTAAAACAAAAATCGAATTCAAAATGTAATGATGAACAGAAAAAAGCTTTTTGATAAAAGTTCTTAATAATTAGTGACTTTCCCCTCAGGACTTGAAAAGGGACAAAGGGACTATATATGTAAAAAGGACCCAACACACAAAATACATTTTTGTGCTTTATTTGAAATATCGAAAAAGCATATTTTAGGCCTTTATTTACAAAAATTTCAAGTCAATAAAATGGGTATTTCATAAATAAATACAGAGTTTCTATTTTTTTGTGTTATACATGTTTGTATAAAGCAACGATGTGCGTTTTACATTATCTGAAAATAAAGAAAATGTGGCTTGAGATATTTTTGCTAATAAACACGACAAATGAGAATGAAAAAATCTGAGAAAAAAACGACATTTTGTACTCGAAATAATTTCAGAACGGACTGTTAGAAGAGATTGGATGGGAGGAAGAGGTTTTTTTTTCTAATATAATATAATCACATTCATACCATCACGCTATCACCTTGTCGGGGTAAGCAGAGAGGGGAGAACGTAAGATTATTCTATCGCGAAACGCATTTTTCGCCTCTTCTACATCCACACACCTTTTCATATAACTCCTACGATTTCTTTTACTCTTTACTTTTCCTTGTTTCAAAATATCATACACTTGATTCAAAAATACCTTCCAACGTTTTCCTCTACCACGCTTCCTATTCGTATATTCACATTTTTCTTCTTCTTCAGTTTCAATACTGGGGATTGGTTAGCAGTAAAGCTCTGCATTTCCTCTTCCACTCCCCTCGGTCCTCAGCGATCCTCTTGAGCTCTGTTTAGGAGGCGCAGTCCATATTGTGGCATATTTGCTCCAAATACTCTCGGCGAGGTCGTCCTCTGCCAATCGATACCTCAATCATTCCCTCCAGTATATTGTGCAGGAGATTTTCATGTCGCTGCATATGACCCATCCATTCTGCACGCATTTCCAATATGGCGTTTAACAGGTGCCTGGTTTCTTCAATCCTGCTGAGAACCTCGTCATTTGTAATGTGGTCTCTCCAGGAAATCCTTAGGATTCGTCTGTAAGTCCACACCTCGAAGGTCTCCAATCTTTCGCGATCCCTTTCAACTATGCATCATGCCTCGAAACCATACATCAAGATACTCCACACATATGTTTTGACCAATTGCTTGCGGAGCTTTAGGTCCATGTTGTTGGATTCGAAAATCTTTGATTTCTTATTAAAGGCGAGTTTTGCTTGGAAGATGCGACGTCAACCTCTCTTTTTGTACGACCATCCCATGTGATCTTGCCTCTAAGATATACAAACTCTTTTGAGTTCTTAAATGCAGCTTCTGACATTAGTATGTTCATTTGGTGTACGTCTCTGCCTACGGTTATCACTTTTGTTTTGTTCTTGTTTATTTTCTCAAACCATCTCTGCTCTTTCCGATTCTGGACTATGCAAACGTATGCTACTTGGATGCTACAGAGGAACAGCTGAACCAATTACGGTGTCTTCAAAATGTGTGTCAAAGGTTTATTTTATAATCTACGTAAGTACGATCATATAACTTCATACCAGGAGGCATTGAACTTGTTGAATGTTAGAAATAGACGCCAAATTCACATACTGTCTCTATTGTAT
Source organism: Odontocerum albicorne (assembly GCA_949825065.1). Classification (NCBI taxonomy): domain Eukaryota; kingdom Metazoa; phylum Arthropoda; class Insecta; order Trichoptera; family Odontoceridae; genus Odontocerum; species Odontocerum albicorne. The sequence continues at coordinate 33,592,296 of OX463856.1, forward strand.
TATATCCTTAACTGTCCCGCCACCCCTTTTTATCTCGCCGAGAATTTTCAGCGTCTTTCCAATCATGGATTAGAGCTACGCTCAAACATATATTGTTCATTGGCCTTTCCAATTCACCGCATCACTTCCATGCTGAGGTAGACAGAGAGAACATAAAGTCAGATTCTCTTAACTCGACACACGGGCTAAGAGTTGAATCAGTCTTAAAGTGAATCCACCAATAATGAAACCTGAGGTGCAGCTAGCTTAGTGTGAAAAACGGCAGCTAAGTTTTATTTTACTGGATTTTTCTAACAATGAAAATAAAAAATGCAAATTCAGTTAAAAATAAATCTCATCTCACTATTTTGAAGAAAAAAACATGGAACGATTAGTTAACTTTCGTTAAATTCGTAATACTTTAACTTAACCACGAGATAAAAAAGATAAAATAACATACAAATAGACTAAAAACTCATCAAAAGAAATAAAAAAAGTCCCGGTCTCTGGGAATTGAATTTTTTTGATGTTGGTGATTTAATTATCGTTTTTTTCTTTTGAGAAAATTTTAAGTAAAGAATAATAAAAACTTAATTAGTTTTAAATCTACGAAAGCTCCTTTTTAAGTTAAGCCATCGAGGACAATTCAAATGTTTTTATTTTAAAAGTTAACAATTTTACTCGACATTTAGTGACCAGAACAAAGAAGTTTTAAATTAATCTTTGTTATTCTTAAAATCTACATTAAAATTTATTATTCGTAAACTTCTCAACTCACAATTTATTTTCTTTTTTTCTTAGATATGTTTTTTTAAATAACATGAACCTCAGTTCTTGTTAACATATCGTAGGTTTAAGTTTCAATTCTTGACGGTATCCAAAAACAAAAAAATTATCGGTGTAAATATATTGTGACAATGAGATGTGAAAGATTTCTAAGAAAAATATATTTTAATAACAACTTAATGTATGAAAGTAAAGCCTATGCATTGAAAGATACTGAAAATAACATAATACCTGGAATTATAGTGTTTGATATATTCGTAGTAAGAAACAAACGCTGAAAGGATTACTGTTGGTAAGAGATGAATATAATTTTAATAATAATAATAGAAACAATTATAATAATAGTCATCAATATTATGTAAATAATAATAATAATAAAATTTATAATAACAACAGCAATAATAATAATAATAATAATACCTCGGCTAGTCAGGCTGTATGTTTTTTGTTGACAAACCTGGCTAAATATTTTATTCCACAATGATTTAGTTAATAAAAATAATAAAATTAAATTGAAAAAGCGCCATTTTGAGAGCAGACCATTTAGGGATGTTCTAATGCAGGATTAGAACCCACTATCGTTAACAGATTAAAAATATTTAAAAAAAGACGAGTGCAATGGGAAAAAGGTAAGTAAATACAGGCATTATATTAGGTACTTCCTCATGTGTTAAGAAAGGAATCTTTGTAATTTATTTTTAACAAACACTGTTTATTCCACTTTTTTATGACGGTATAACCCTACCGGTTTCAAGGCTTTCACCTCATCTTCAGGGGAGCGCAAACAAGACTAAATGCTGTTCGAACTGGCACCGATATAGACACTTCAACGGTTGGAGGCGGGGGGATGAGGAAGGCTAGGTATAATTTCGGCCAGGAGCGGGGAGATTTTGGGGAAATAACTATTCAACAGATGCTCCGATCGGTATACTGACTTAGAAATTTCTAGGGCCTCTAATCTGTCCAATTTATTTCCGTTGCCGCTAATATGTAAGAATTTGGCATTATAGATAGAAAAAGTATGATTCTCACGGTGACAATGATTAGCCATTTCAGAATAAATTAGAGGATTTGTTAAAGCAGATTGGTGTTTACGAAATCTCTTTTCAAAAGATCTTCCTGTCTTTCCTATATAGAAATTATCACAGTCAGCACATAAAAGGAATCATGTTATTATTCTTATGGTGTGTTTACATAAATACAATGAATTGCGAAACAATCAAGAAACAAATACACGTACAGTACCCGGCGGTAAGTAATACACATCGGGATTAAAAAAGAGACTAAAACGCTTGATAACGACTGACAAATCGCGACGGAACACGTTTATGAATGCCAGAGACGACGCTCTACAGAGCCGAAGTTAGCCGATTATGGCCGACAATATTACTTATCACCGGGTAATGTATATAATTCTGAAATGAATGAAAAGAGAGAAGTAGGTAGACCGAAAAAAGAACGGTTGGAGATTGTTGGAGAAGAGGTAAACAGTTTTTTTTTATTTGCATGTACGAGTGTGTGCTGAAAAACATCTGATGTCCGCGCGGCCGTGCTTATTCTCTATTGATGGGAATGTATCACGACTGAGAGGGGGGGGATGTTATGAGATGAACTCAGACTTTTTGATAGCTTCTCTCTTAAATTTATTTTAATATGTAATATTAAAATAAATTTAAGAGAGAAGATATATTTATTTTAATATTTAATATCTGAAATATGTACGTAACAGAATATATTTACATACTATGTCGCTATCAATAAATCTGTATTTATTTATTTACTTTTATTTAAATATAGGAGTCAGAAAAAATGCGTACGACGAGATGTACAGATGAAAACGAGGCTAGAGCTGTATGCATGAATATAAACGAGTTGAGAACTATCCTCTGCCTACTTCAAAAGGGACATAACGTGATGATATGTATGAAATCTTGTAATAATACTCGCACGTATTAGACGTGTGAGAGTGTTATAGCCTTTCCGCGTTGAACTTCAGCAGTTTTATGTGAGCATAAGATAATGTTGCCTCTTGGCAACTCTCTTCAACATGTCTGCATCATTAATTCGAATGCGAATGAATTAATATAAAGGTTCTTAAATTACTTGTATTTTTTATACATACATCCCTACCATCACGCCATTATTCTGTCGGGGTAGCCAGAGAGGATGGAATATCAGAATTTCATATGTATATTTGTGTAAATAAATGGTACGATGTACATTATTGAATGCTCAACATATTTAGATTGACAGAAAATATTTAAATAATTGCACACAGTTACCAACAAACTACAGAGCCGTCGATAGGCGCAGAACCCGCACTGTGCAAAAAAACATAAAAACAATAGTAAAATTATTTAAAAAAAAACAAATTAAAAACAAAATGAGAATAATATATGAAAGACGTAGACAGGTGCAACTTCACAAATCCTCTTCAGCACGGGAGAAGAAAATCACAAAAATTTGAGTAGATAAAAAACACACGATAGTCAATAAAAAAGCAGTTCAAACAGTTCTTCAAAAGTTCTGGAAAGACACTCTGGATCGCATTTCAAGGATCGGATATTTGGAAGTGCCTTTTCAGACACTCCTTATAGGTCAGTAAGCTTTGTAACTCCAAAAATATCCAAGATTGTAGCGTACTCATTTCTAATCCTGTATAGTCTAAATATGTTAGAATTTTAGTTCCAATCGCAACATCCATCAATTTAGTTCCAATCGCAACATCCATCAATTTAGTTCCAATCGCAACATCCATCTTTAATAAGGAATCCAATCGTAACATATATGTTTCGACTCATCTACAACTCCTGCAAATTCGCAGACTTGTTACATTTACTGCTTTCGAAAAATTTTGTTTTATGTTTTTTTTTTTTTTCGAAAACAACTACCATCGATTTAAAAATATATTTTGTAGCTGCTATAATTGTTTGATAACTACAAGTTGTGGAATTTCTTAACAAGTTACACATTTTCCTTTCCTATTCAAAGCAGAATCTCTCTAGCTAAAAATCTCATCTTACTCTCAATTGACTATGGGGGTGTTTTTTTTATCTTAGTGCTTGTGACGAATTCTTGGATTGCTTGGAGGAGAGGCTTCAAAATATTTGTGTTGCGTTACTTTAAATCTTAAAAAAATTGATCATACATCAAAATACTTTGTGAGAATTCAATGGCTTAAAATAAAACAGTGTATAAACCTCCACGTTTTGTCAACTCTATTTGGAGTTTTGAACAAATCGTATCTGGTAAAAAAAGAACCTGATTTTAGTAATTCAATTTTCTCTCTGGGCATGGATTAACCCTCCAATCTGGTGAGAGCAGAATCCTATACCTTTGTATACCAACGCATAACACATTATCTACACATCATCTTTTGTGGTCTCCTCAACTTAATTCTACGACTTTACTGACTCAATGAGATGTACCTAGTCCTTATCGATATGTATGAATAAACTAAAGAAACAATTTTATTAAAAACATTCCTCTCCCTTAACTCCCATCTCTATTTTTTTAAATTTATTTTTATTGTTTTTCAAATATTGTTTTCATACGTTTCGTTAGAGATACTGTAATTGATACCAAAATTTATTCTGAAACAAAATCTGATTGATTGTAAGCAATTGCTTTAAAGCAACAAATCCGCTAGATGTATTTACATGAAAGTTTTTTAGATAAATAATTAAGTGGTTAACTCATTGTGACTATGCATATAACTTATAAAGTGCTATTTCTATGGCACTTGTAAGATTTTTTATGATTTACAAGTTCAGTTTTCTCTATGATTCCTTGCAGTTAACTCTGATGAACGAAATAAAAAATCACCAAAAAATAAGCCAAGGCCAAAAAAAAAACATGAATCATACCTACTGCAAACAAAAATACATGCTCGCTTTTCACATTTTGAAAATTACCCATTGTATTAAATATCCTACAAAAAATTCATAAATCTTTTTATAAGTAATGAACATTTGGAAAATGTTAACGCTTTAAAACACTTCAATTGAATGTACCTATTGTTAGATGAATGTAAGGCTTTCATTAGAGATACCCTAAGGGTTTACATCTACAGGATTGGTTTTGCTTCCCCGATGCACTGGATGCAGTAGGTTTTCCTTCCATTTGCAGACCCTTAGGCTATTCGAGAGATCCTTTATTCTCTGAATTATTGTACATCTTTTGTATCTCAATATAAAAACATTTAGGTTATATAATTCAATATTTCCATTTATTAAGACGTATAATTTATAGTAAAATGAATATATAAAATAATTATTCCTACCTGAAAATTTTGATTTACTGTGATTATATATTTTCAAAGAACGTGTTCTACTCAAGATTGCTCACTGGCCTGGACCATCTAAATTAGAGTGAAAAGCTTTTAAAAAAAGCAGCAATAAAACACACTATTTTTATTAATTTCAAGTAAACAATTAAATCTTCTTCGTCTTACAGACAATAGAGTGTTCAAACAGAAAAAAAAACTAAAGAAAAGTGATGTTGACTTTTTACTAATTCCAGAGTTATTTTATAGCTGTTTGACGTACAAAAAAATAGTACTTACTAAAAAAAACAATAAGTAAAACCAAGATTTTTTAAGTATCACAAGCTTGAGTAAGAATGGAGCTGAGAAAAGCTTGAGTAAGAATGGAGCTGAGAAAAGCTTGAGTAATAATGGAGCTGAGAAAAGCTTGAGTAAGAATGGAGCTGAGAAAAGCTTGAGTAATAATGGAGCTGAGAAAAGCTTGAGTAAGAATGGAGCTGAGAAAAGCTTGAGTAATAATGGAGCTGAGAAAAGCTTGAGTAATAATGGAGCTGAGAAAAGCTTGAGTAATAATGGAGCTGAGAAAAGCTTGAGTAATAATGGAGCTGAGAAAAGCTTGAGTAAGAAGGGAGCTGAGAAAAGCTTGAGTAATAATGGAGCTGAGAAAAGCTTGAGTAAGAATGGAGCTGAGAAAAGCTTGAGTAATAATGGAGCTGAGAAAAGCTTGAGTAATAATGGAGCTGAGAAAATGAGTGACGCTTCAAATAAGCATTGTTCTTGCGCATTAAGCTCAAATATCTGTGATGTTTGGTTCATCAATCAGTCTACCGCAAACAACGATAAGAGATGTAGAGTCCTGAAAGTGGTACATACTATATGTTGAGCAGCCATTCACAATGTGGTCAGTGGCTTACACGTCGCCATATATGTATGGAAAGGGATGAGTTGAATAGTCCCTATCTACGCCACTGACCACACTGAAATCTATCAAAATTACACCACACAAGCTTTGAAGAGAGAACCCTGACAGCTTTGATGTTAGTATCTGAACAAGTCTTCAGGTTTAAAAAAGAAATCAAAATATCATAAACATTAGTTACTTTAACATTTATTTCAAACAAGTATTCTCAAAATAAAGGAAATTTTTGCACCAATTAAAAAAGTATTTTGAAACAAGTTAAAGAAAAAAAAAAACACCGTAACAAAACTTTCCAAACAAAAGTTAAAAAAATAAACGCTTGGACTAGTAAAAACCTTCGTTTAGGATTGTGCTAGAGGTACAGTCCAACTCCGCTAAACTCGCTAGTTGTGTTTGCCCCGAGCTTTAATTAGAAAGTTTCGCGGATGATACTCCGATACTTCGTGCTTAAAGATATAACAATTCAGTGAGAGATACATACATATAACTTTACTTTAAATGTTTCTCATAAATATGCAGGAAATTCTCATAAATATGCAGGTTTCCCAACGTTTTTGTGATATGCCCCACCTAAGCCTTTCTAAAATTCTTATGCCCCCCTTACGTAACGGTGACGCGACAAAGCGATTTAAATACGACTAAACTCTGAACGAGTCAATTTTCGAATTGCCCCCCTTAAAAATACAATTGCCCCCCTGTGGGGCGTAAGCCCCACGTTGGGAAACACTGCTTTAGAGTGTTTTTTCAAAATTAGTCGATGATTGAAGATTTTTTCCCAATAAATTAATATAAAAGCATCAAATAAGGATGCAAAGGAATTTGGATATTCAAAGGTAAGCTCATTGTAGTTATCTTACCGATTAAGACGAACTTCCAACGGGTATAGAAATCAGCACGTGGACAGCTTTTTTATATTAATAAATAAAGGTTCATTGATAGCACTATACATATATACGAGTATGTTATATCTTGATTATTACATATATACTTCAAAGCAATAGAAAAACAATTCAAGAGATAAACTATCAATAGATCTGGGCTCATTTCATTATATCTCCCAATTTAAGATACACTCGCACCAATAGAGGACGGGTCCGTCTGCCAGAACGTGTTTTTCAGCCCATACCCTTGTACACATACACTTTTATGGCAAAAAAATATTATGTTGTTTATAGTTAAGGCATTAACGTTGTGGAGGTTTAAAGACATTGTAATTTATTTTTATCAAACACTGTTTATTCCACTTTTTTGTAACGGTATAACCCTACCGGTTTCAAGGCTTTCACCTCATCTTCAGGGGAGCACAAACAAGACTTAATTCTGTTCGAACTGGTACCGATATACACGCTTTAACGGTTGGGGGCTGAGGGGTGAGGGAGGCATGGGAAGATTTCGGCCAAGAGCGAAGAGATTTTTGGGATATAACTGTTCACCAGATGTTCGGATCGATGTATTGACTTAGACATTTTTAAGGCCTCTAATCTGTCCAATTTATTTCCGTTACTACTGATATGTAAGAATTTGGCATCATCGATAGAAAAAGTATGGTTTTCACGGTGACAATGATTAGCCATTTCAAAATAAATTAGAGGATTTGTTAAGGCGGATTTATGTTCACAAAATCTCTTTTCAAAAGATCTTCCTGTCTTTTCTATATAAAAATTATCACAGTCAGCACATAAAAGTTAATACACACCACTGTTGCTAAGTATTCTATTTTTGCCTTTCCCATTAAATAAGAGATTCCGGAGATTAAAATAAGTGTAAAAAGCTGGCTTTATGTGACTTGGAATATTTTTGGTTATTTCGTATGATATGTTTTTTTATAAATAGGACTTTGCTCCATTTACACATCGATCCAAACATCTGGTGAACAGTTATTTACCAAAAATCTCTCCGCTCTTGGCCTAAATTATCCCAGGCCTCCCTCACCCCTCAGCCTCCAACCGTTGAAACGTGTATATTGGTACCAGTTCGAACAGAATTTAGTCTTGTTTGTGCTCCCCTGAAGATGAGGTGAAAGCCTTGAAACCGGTAGGGTTATACCGTTACAAAAAAGTGGAATAAACAGTGTTTGATAAAAATAAATTACAAAAAAAATATAAATAAACAAGCAATAATATAAATTACAAAAAAATATATAAACATACAAAATCCGATTCACTGCTAGCGAAAAGAGAGAAAAGCAAACAAGAGTCCAAATAATAACAAAATTAAGTCACAAAGCGTGACAATTTCATAGCATTACTTAAGATGCAATTACTCACTAGCTTTTTCAACGGCATGGAATGTTCACTCCAGCATTTGCTGGCTGAGTATGAAAAATATCCCTTAAATAGTGTTGGATGGGATGACTAATAGAGTTTATCTTCTAAAATGGTTCGATCCTAAACATAAGCACATACCTACTCAGAGAGCATAAAAACATAATCATAAGTAGACACTTGAAATATTTAAAAAAATGTATTTATTGTTTGTTTTATAACAAATTACAAAACAAATAACAAATAAAATTAAACATTTAGATGTAAGCTATTACGCAACACAAAAACTTTATATTATACGATAGAAAAACCAGTATGAGAATATTCCAACACAATTGTCACACAAACTATAATATATAATTGATGTTTTTTCTTTACATAAAAGGAAAAATTTGTAAATAAAAAACTTTATTTTATATTTTTTAAGAGGGATGAGGTAGGGGAAGAGAAGTGGGGAGAGATGTGATATAATGGTGAATGGGGCGGGGGAAAATGAAGTGAATCTTTACGGCAGGTCAAGTCTGGATATCCAGAGGGGGGGATTTTAAATTGGAAACATATTAAGCAGAGGGCTATTCTGAAAACTATATAAAGCTATAGTATTTTTGAAGATTAAAGAAATATGTTTTTTCTACTTATTTCCAAAGTTCAAAATCGTTTTGGTTTTAAATTAAAAATCAAATTAAATCTTGGACAGCTACCCAAAAAATTGCGATAAATATTCTGATTTGATAATAGAGCTTAAATAAGTATCCTGTACGAACCTTAAGATACAAACGCAGGGGAGATTTAAGCTCTGTTCTGTCAACTCTACCTTGCGAGCATCATTAAAGTCATTTGACTAGCATAGTTTTGTTATCTATGGTATGTGTATGCTGGACACAGTGTGACCGAACGATCATAATTTGACTAGCATGGTTTTGTTATCTATGGTATGTGTATGCTGGACACAGTGTGACCGAACGATCATAATTTGACTAGCATGGTTTTGTTATCTATGGTATGTGTATGCTGGACACAGTGTGACCGAACGATCATAATTTGACTAGCATGGTTTTGTTATCTATGGTATGTGTATGCTGGACACAGTGTGACCGAACGATCATAATTTGACTAGCATGGTTTTGTTATCTATGGTATGTGTATGCTGGACACAGTGTGACCGAACGATCATAATTTGACTAGCATGGTTTTGTTATCTATGGTATGTGTATGCTGGACACAGTGTGACCGAACGATCATAATTATATATGAGACAACACCTTGTAGATACGATATGTAGATAGATTGATAGATTTCTACAGTGCTTCATTGAAAACATCAAAGATATTGCAAAGAATCAAGAGAAGATGGCCAGACCCAAGATCTTTTGAAATAAACAGCCATAGTTTTATATACTTCAACTCTGCATGAATTGTACGACATTCTTTTTCATTTTCATTCAAGTCGTTCAAACCACGCCTGGTCAAGTGTAGACAGAAACCTTGTATATGTCAATCGTCTTCATCCTCGGACCAAATCCCGATGGTATTTGATGTACTCCACCAGAGGTATTTATTAACTTCTTAATCTAGGGAAAAATCGGGGTAATTTAAGTAGGATGTAGCTCTTCACCACGCCTGGCAATCTTGGTAACTAGTGAGTTTGATATATATGTTCCTCTTAGAGATGATGGACAACAGTGGAGAACTAGTCATCTTAAAGTAAAGATGCTGCCTCTCCCCTCCTTTAAATCCCTATGTGATAACTGTCAGAAGTGAAGTTAATAATTTTCATTTTACGGTAGACAAAATTATAACCGATTAAATAACGAACGTTATGTAGGGTTGAAATTTAACGACTTAATGAGTAAAATAGGCTTTTTAACAAGGAAGCTTCTTTTGAACAAAAGCTTTCTACGAAACGAAATAATTTCGTATTTAGTCTTACAATTATATTTCCCCAATACAAAGCGAACAATTAGGTCCGTTAGTATTGTTCTACTAAATTCGGAATAAAACAAAAGAGTTAAATAAAAAATCAATATAGAATTACACGCAAGAGTCAAATTAACGCCGTTTATTGAGATATTTTGTTGAGTAATCATGCTGATTACCTTAAATATAAATTACTTTATTTTATGAATTTTTTTATGACAGAAAATGGTGGTTGACGTGTTTTACTTTTTCAATACTGAATGGATAAATTAATGTTTAAGTTTTTTTCTGTAACATTTTTAATGTTTTTATTTCGTCGCTTAGTATTTCTTTCAATCCTTTCAACTTTTCATTCCATTGTTACTTATTAAGTAATTTTCATGAAAAGCATGAATGTAATAATTTAGTGGCTAACTACCGTACTTGAGAGTTTGATATTTATAAAACGGGACAGAGTTTTCGATACCGTTAAGAGAAACGTTCTCCACATAATATATCGTCCAATTTATGACAATGGCGTGGGCAAACAGTATACGGATTAGTTTGACATCCACACATTTTCTTGAATTAAATTTCACACAACCATTTTTTATTTAATTAACCCTTCCCTTACGGTGATAAAAATAATACGCGTGCTCCGGTGTTGGGTAGTGAGTACGCAATCAAATATTAGCGATTTTAAATCGGAAAAATAAGAACATTCATAGATAATCCCCTTAATTAATTATAATTGAAGTTAAAAATTATAATAATTGAGATTTATTTGCTGAAAACATTAAAAAACCATCTGGCAACGCTCACGGAACGGGCGTACGTCTAACCTATTTGTAAGCCTAGAAGCTACTAGTGGCGCGGAACGTCAGTCGCATACCCCGGCGCTTACGCTTATGCTTGCGACGTTGAGACAATTCAGCTCCTCGCAATTCAGTCTAGTATGCAAGAGTGAGATGCGAATATAGTGTCGCGCTTCCCGCATACTATTCACCTATCGTCAAGACACAAGGTCGAGGCACTCACAGCGTTTAAATGCGAATTTGTTTCCGATATCTTCACAAAATACCCACGATGTAGTCGATAAATTCTTATTATTATTAATATTATTTTTTAAATCAATGCGTAAATATATTATGGAGGAATACCTAAAATCTTAACCTTGTATTTATAATATTTATAGAGATATTGATGGTTATTAGAAGCAACGTGTAGAAGATACCCAACACAGGGAAGGAAAGGTTAAGAGAGATTTTCACGAATCAAATTCCACATAACCTTCCTAATCCTAAAAAAAAAATAATAAAAATCATTAACAAATGGAAAAAAAGAAATGCATAAAAACAACTTTTCCTAGGAGCTGAGAAGTTTCACTTCTACCGCGCGAGAATCTCACTCATTTGTTTTTTTTTTTGTTATTTGATGTGATTGGGTTAAACCTGTGTAACGATGGTCGTTATCAATGTAGCATGTGTCCTATTAGGACGTGCTGATGATTTTGATATTGACATCGCTATCTTCGTTTTAGTCGATTCTTCGTTTTAGTCGATTGCTTATCTTGATACGCGTGATGATCTTGATTTGTATTCAATGAATATAGACTCAGGAATGCGGATATAAAACGATAAGTGGACAGCGGGTAAATAAATAACAAGTCTTGACAGTTGAATGAATGACAATAATAATATATTTATTTCTCGGCGCGCGGACAATTTATACAAATGAGTGAATACATTCGCGATACATATCTGCCTTGCTCTAGCGCATGAATTGGCGGTAGATTAATTATTTGTATTTGGAGATGGCTAGCCAAGTCACATACACTGTAAATAGTAAACATTGTTGTTGCTCGTAGCGTGTTACAATATATGAATGCTTCATCGGTCATTGACCCTGTATGTTTACTATTAACAATAATTAATTTATTTTAATTGTGTTTAACAATTCACTTATTACTTTGACAATTATTTATTTACTAGGTAGGTGTCCTACACCTGCAACAAATATACAATTTAAAAAAAAAACACGTGTACACAGTAAATGCAAATAAAAATAAGAATTGATTAGAAGTGAAAAAAACGTTATATGGTGAAAAAACGAATATTAAAAACTGAAATGTCCAAATGTTATATCTGTCCTCTGCAACATTCCTTCCCTCTCTATCTCTCTTGTCTAGACATGATTGATTGCCAGCGCTTTCCTTATCGTACAATGCCGTTTTTTTTTCATATATTTTGATGGCATTTTCATGATCAAATGATCTCAGCTGTCGCAAAAGAATGAAGCGGACTTGCAGAAATGAATTTGGCAATATTCGTCTAAATTTGTACAGTACACTATAATTTTAGTTTTTTTACACATATTTTTTTACTAGAGATTTAAGTGGCGTATGCAACTTTAGATAGTATTTGAAGACACCCCTTTTTGTGAGGTCTTACAAAAATTTATGATAATACTATTGTAACGATGGTCGTTATCAATGTAGCGTGTGTCCTATTAGAACGTGCTGATGATTTTGATATCGACATCGCTATCTTCGTTTTAGTCGATCTGCGTTACTTCTCGTTCAGAGTCATCAATACAGCGGATTGCTTATCTCTATAAGTCATGATGATCTTGATTTGTATTCAATGAATATAGACTCAGGAATGCAGATATAAAACGATAAGTGGACAGCGGGTAAAATAAATAACAAGTCTTGACAGTTGAATGAATGACAATAATAATACGTTTATTTCTCGGCGTCCGAGTAATTTATACCAATGAGTGAATACATTCGCGATACATATCTGCCTTGCTCTAGCGCATGAACTGGCGGTAGGTTAATTATTTATATTTGGAGATGGCTAGCCAATTCGCAGACGTTGTAAATAGTAAATATTGTTGTTGTTCATAGTGTGTGACAATCATTGAATTCTTCATCGGTCATTGCCCCTGTATGTTTACTATCTGACAATAATTAATTTAATTTAATTGTGTTTAACAATTCACTTATTCATTTTGACAATTATTTATTTATTTAGGTAGGTATTCCTACACTATCATAAACACTTCCCACGTACTCTACATCTAAAGCAGAATGTGTAACTACCACATATCGAAATATCTACAAACGTTTCTTCGTAGTTCGTCTTTCCTTGGTAAGTTTTCTGCTGTTTCCTTACGAAATATGTATATCTAATATAAACAGATGCGGGGAAGTAACTAATCCAATGGCAGCAACTACTACCTTCCTATTTTCATAGTCAATTAACATACTCGTATATTTATTTTGAAAAAAATTAATGTGTCAAAAACTGTGGGTTCGAATTCCAAGTTGGAACGCCCTTTAAAATAGTTTTCTCTCTAAACGGCACTATATACATTTGTGTTTTATTATTTATATTATACTGATGACGTGTATTAACATTTTTAAATAAAATAAATTTGACATATATATCATCATCACCAACATACCATATCCCTGTTGGGGTAGGCAAAAAGAACAGAGCTTCACTTAAATTTTTTCTACCACTTTAATATGCTCCGTCATACATATCATATAATAAAGGTTTTATCTTTACTCTTTCAAAACTAAATTTATTTGATCTTAACACGTTTTTACGCCTTTGTGGCGGTCGTCGCGGAATATTGTCGCATACATACGGTCAATGACCGATGAAACGACCTTCGGATTCCTCGATAAATTATAGTAAACAGTCCGAAGGTCACATGCCGGCCATTGACGCCGGCCGAGCGACCGCACCACACGCCAGAGAGAGAGAACGCACCACGGCTATCTCACCAGTTCCGTATTTAGATGAATACCTACATACGACAATAACCGTTTTCTGCATTCACAGAAGCGAGACGTAAACATATCGCGAGCGCACTCTCGCGCAAATTCCAAAAAGATATAAATATCTACGTTACTATAAAAATAAACACTCTCTCTTTCCGCATTGCGATTAAACGAGTTTATTTATTTATCAACAACCATCATCATCTCTTCCTTAACGACCGATTCCCTAAACCTTCCTTGACTTCTGATACCTTCTACGAGTATACAACTCGTATAGATCGTTTTTGAAAATCTTCCTTCATTCATTCTTTCAACGTGGCTGAACTATTCTAATGAACTTTTCTTCATCTTAAATACTACATATTTATTCGGTTTGTATTCTTTTATAATGCCCTCACTCGTTTTTTCTCATACATTGTTTTTGCACACCTACTAAGGAACACTCATTTCTACCGCATTTCTATTATTTACAAAACGTTTTGCTTTGTCTTCGTTTCGCTTGTTTACCCTAATTTTATGACACAGACTATTTCATGAGTAGCCATCCTCACTTCTATTGAAATGGTTTTCACTTCTATTGATGTATGATATAAAGGATCTTTCAAATTGAGCGTTTTTTTTTTTAATTCTTAGATAAAATACAGATAGCGTCGCGAACTTGCCTGGGTCTTGTGACATTTGAGAAGTGTAATGTATTACATTTATAAATGGATTCGTATACAATACAACAACGCGTTCAAATTGTTGAATTACTCGTATTTTATGTATTGTAACCTCCGGAAACGGTGATGTTAATTGGCCACCAAGATCATGTGATCCGACACCGTTGGACTATTTTCTTTGGTGTTATGTGAACAACCAGGTCTATTAGAATGACCCCCGATCAATTCCTGAGCTTATGGGCGAAATTATTCGCGTTATTGGTTAGTTAGTACCGCAATTATGGCAAAATTCATCGAAAATGTTGACAAAAGAGTGGACATATGTGAAGCTGCAAGAGGTGGACATTTGGCGGATATTGTTTTTTTGTGTTTAACTCTTTCCCCGCGGGGAGCACAAACGCCTGTGATCTGACGACAATCCAAGTTTCAAATCACAAATACTTTTAAAAAATGACACAAAACCGGAATAAAAATTGAACTAAAATTTAAAATAATCTTTATTCTAGCGACATCTCTGAAAACCTTGTCAAATAATATATTAGTTTATGAAATATTGTTGAATAAACAGAGCGCCGAATTTTTTTGGTTTCTCAATATTTCCAGCATTAACGACCTGTCGCGCGGATCGAGTCCTGCGATGAGTCTCTCTTACGTAAATAAACATTACTAAGTCTCTCTTACGTAAATAAACATTACTAGTGCTATATGCATTTGATCGGGTGAGTGTCATGAAGCATTGATTTGATCGTAGCATTCCTTTGTTTATTTTACGTAATGTTAAGTTTGTCTCCTTTATTTAATGAGTCTCCTTAAGAGTAATGACTATTATTTATTATCAGAAAATTACTTAAGTGTAATGTTTACTTGGTGTTGTAATCAAATATCAGTGGTTCTAAACGAAATATGTGTTTAAACTTAGAAATTAAAAAACGCTGAAATTGTGCCGCGCACAGGATTCGTGGAATTTGATTTTTAACGCGGTGAACAGGTTAAATGTCATACATTATATTTCAATGACCAATTTAAAGTTTTTTTAAATCAAAGCAAATTGTGTGTTTTATTTAAGAATTTAAATAATATTGAATTAAAAAAACCGCTCAATTTGAAAGTCCCTTTAAAAGTATTAAGAATTTTCTTTGAAGATAAAAACAGTATCAATAAATTGTTTATCTGTTAGCATCATTAATATGCATTTAAATGGATGCCATGCCTACTGAAGAACTCCAAAATTCCATATAATAGACGTTAGTTTTCTATACGTGATGCTATTTTCCGTAAAATTATCGGATATTATTATCTAAATAAAAAATTGAACATTAATTTTAAGTTTTATATATTTTTTAAATTATTTGAATCATCAGTTGGGATTGCTACTAATCAAAATACAAAATTCATGGAACGATTTAAAAAAAAAACTTTAATTGTAAAACAGTGGGCGTCTTCGGCAGTTTAGTTGATAATACACCTGACTTCCAACCCGGGGCTCGCGGGTTCAATTCACATTAATACTCAGATTTTAAAAAAGGGTTTTAGTCTTGTTTTTACATTTGTTTATTTACCATTTTACCGGTAGGTTGGAAGAGATTGACATATGATAAAAAACAAAGTTGATACTAAAATACTATTGGGAACTTTCATCTTAGCAGATTTTGATTCTATTCGGTTCGAGTATATATGTTTTTGTACCCATTGAGTTTGTTTCCTATTGCTACACGCCGTTTGATATCACTCATAACTTTTCATTTATTTGAGAAAATACTATGTATATTAGATAGCAAAGTTCTTGTAATTTTTCATTTATCACCTATAAATCGTTTTTAATTTTGCTTTTACAGTAGTCTATCGCCATGAGAAATCCACATGTACAAAGTCAAAGCAATCAAAAACTAATATTTCACTCATAGCACTTAATATTATAAGATTCTAAAATTTAAACAAAAAACGAGAGAAATAATAATTATTACGACGAACAAACAATGGACCAAGTATCAATTCAAATAAATGTCACTGTGGATTGACAGTCGCCTAATATTCGAATTCCAGAGAGACAATTTACAAATCGCAATAGATTTTATAAATATTTTCAAAGCATAAATGACAGAATCAAAGATACAGAAGAAAAAAATCAAAAAATACACTTACAATTCACAAGGAATTCAATATTTCATCATATATGTAATCAGCCTTTTTTTATATATTAACAGGCTGTTGAAAAATATATCGGCAATTTCAGCAAATTGATTTCCCAAAAGATGCATTCTATTTGTTGGGGATTTCTGTTGATAATAACAGAAATTAAGTATACAATAGAAAGGCTTTGTGGCCATTGTGTACTAAAAAAAGACTTCCTTATTCCGTAGTATTATGTAAATAAAAAAACTTTATTCATGACAACGTTTTTATTAAGGTACCACTTTCATGCCAATAATTATCATAATAATAATAACAGAAAAAATTATATAACACCATTTATAGAGCAGCCTCTCTTTAGGGACTCCCTAATTAAGGATTCGACTCACGAGTGACAAATTAAAAATATATACAATATTAAAAAAGTTAACAGTAAGGGTAAAGGAAGACTTCCTTATTCCGTAGTATTATTTAAATAAAAAATACTTGATTCATGACAATGTTTTTATTAAAGTAACACTTTCGTGCAAATAATTATAAAAATAAAACAGAAAAAAATTTATAGCACCATTTATAGAGCAGCCTCTCCTCAGGGGCGCTTTATCTTGAGATTCGAACTGAAGATTGACAAATTAAAAATATTTAAAAAAAAAAACAAGTTGACAGTAAGGGTAGGAAGGCTGAAAAATTTGCTGATGGATAAATGACTTTAATTTTTTTTTCAATCAACCCTCTTTAGTAAAAAAGTTAATAAACATTATTGGTGTTAATTATTGTATTTTACATTTACATAGTATTGTAGAAACCTAACAAAAATCACAGTAAAATATCAATCTCAATGAAAATAGGATTAAAGATGGTAATTGTATTGGTAAAGAAGAAGAAAAATGTAAAAAATCTTCTATATTTTTTCTACATATTGTGATCTAGCACATCTGTTTTAGCAAGGAAGATCATTCCAAAATAGGGCCCAGTGAACCGCAAAATATGATATGTACAAATATTGTAGAATGATGTGTTGATATACAAAGCATTTTGTTATCACTAAATCGGTGGGGCAGTCCATGCTCTTTAAGAAAATTAAAAATTTCACACAGATACTGAAGACAACTAGGATTGTTCAACACATCAAAGAGGGTCGACAAAACGTGGAGATTTCTTCATTGTATCACTTTAAGTCTTTGGGGTCTTGCAAAATATTCGGATATAAGATCATATTTTTTTGGGGTGAAAAATAAATCTAACATAAATATTTTGCAGCCTCTCTAGTCTACCCAACAATTTCTCACTAGCATCATGATAATGAAAATCCCCTTAGTCAATTAAGGGTAAAATAAAGCTTTTGCCTAGCAAGATTCTGCTTTGGGGTAAAATGTGCAATATGTTAAGATAATTGGGATTTACGAAAATTTGCTAACTTAACTCGGATATACGATTGCACCAACTCAAAATTTGGTAACTTAACTCGGATATACGATTGCACTAACTATAAATTTGGTAACTTAACTTGGATATACGATTGCACTAACTCAAAATTTGGTAACTTAACTGGGATATACGATTGCACCAACTCAAAATTTGGTAACTTAACTCGGATATACGATTGCACTAACTCAAAATTTGGTAACTTAACTGGGATATACGATTGCACTAACTCAAAATTTGGTTACTTAACTCGGATATACGATTGCACTAACTCAAAATTTGGTAACTTAACTAGGATATACGATTGCACTAACTCAAAAAAATACCGATATTTATATTTCATATAAGTCAACAAAAGGTTATTATATACTTTTGTTATTAAAATAGGTGCATGGTCGCGCGGTAACGCGCTGGACTTCTGTGCGGAAGGTCGACGGTTCAAACCCCGCGCTCTGCTACTCCCCTCGAACGACACAGGCACTTTTTCCGTCTAGTGTTCGAGGGTATTAAGGATACCTATGAGGGTGTGGGAACCACGGTCGTCGCTGAATATTGTCAATACATACGATCGACGACCGACGAAACGACCTTTGGATATGTCCAAAGGTCACATACCAAAACATTGACGCGGCCGAGCATCGCGCCGTTTCCGTAAACAAATTGTTTACCCACAATACTATTTACGATACATTCCACAGTAGAAAGAGAACGCATCACGCTGTCTCGCCGATCCCGTAAACAAATTGTTTACCCACAATACTATTTGCGATGTCCGCAATACTTCAATTAACCATTTCTGCACGCACAGAAGCGAGATAAAATTATATCGCGGGCGCACTCCCGCGCCCATTCTGAAATGTATAAATACCCACATACCGATAAATAAAACATTCATTCACTCTCTCCTTCCGCATTGCTAATTGACGTGTTTTATTTATTTACCAACAGCTACTATCATCATCTCTTCAGGCAAGAAGCATTCCGCTAAAAGGGTATTAAGGATATCTTCGGTCATATCTATTCTTTAAAAAAAAAACCTTTTCTGAAAAATATTGATTAAATAAGATGCACTTATTTAATCAAGTGTTTCGGCTTTAACTTTGTTGAACTCCATATTAGAATACGTTTCACGACTATTTCACTTCCTTTATTTACGTTGGTCTGGTTTATTGGAAGAAATGGTCATCTGACAATAAGCCCGATAGATTTTTACAAAATAAAATTTTTAATCAATTAATAAATAAATTGTTAAAAATATAACTTTTCACGTGTTTCTATCTCCTATACCGAGGGTTATTCTGTCAGAAGAGGGCCTCGGGATAGGAGATAGAAATACGTGTAGCGGGGCAAATAAATTTATTGTTGAACATTCTAAGATCCACTGAGACCATTCGACTACTGCGCCTTAGTTTCAGCTTATTATTGTGTTCCCCGCGGGAAGCACAGACGCCTGTGATCTGACGACAATCCAAGTTTCAAATCTCAAATACTTAAAAAAAATGACACAAAACCGGAATAAAAATTGAACTAAAATTCAAAATAATCTTTATTCTAGCGACATCTCTGAAAACCTTGTCAAATAATATATTAGTTTATGAGATATTGTTGAATAAACAGAGCGCCGAATTTTTTTGGTTTCTCAATATTTCCAGCATTAACGACCTGTCGCGCGGATCGAGTCCTGCGATGAGTCTCTCTTACGTAAATAAACATTACTAAGTCTCTCTTACGTAAATAAACATTACTAGTACTATATGCATTTGATTGGGTGAGTGTCATGAAGCATTGATTTGATCGTAGCA
Source organism: Odontocerum albicorne (assembly GCA_949825065.1). Classification (NCBI taxonomy): domain Eukaryota; kingdom Metazoa; phylum Arthropoda; class Insecta; order Trichoptera; family Odontoceridae; genus Odontocerum; species Odontocerum albicorne. The sequence goes on from OX463856.1 coordinate 33,612,215, forward strand.
TTCCTTTGTTTATTTTACGTAATGTTTAGTTTATCTCCTTTATTTAATGAGTCTCCTTAAGAGTAATGACTATTATTTATTATCAGAAAATTACTTAAGTGTCATGTTTACTTGGTGTTGTAATCAAATATCAGTGGTTCTAAACAAAATATGTGTTTAAACTTAGAAATTAAAAACGCTGAAATTGTGCCGCGCACAGGATTCGTGGAATTTGATTTTTAACGCGGTGAACAGGTTAATAAATTTAAAAAGTTATACTATATAAGCGTAGTTAATTTTTTTTAGTCTAAAATAATCTCTCTCTGTCATCCAGTGTCAGTGATATCCCCGAAGATCGTGCCCCTCTTTCATCCGAGATGCTTTAAGTATTGACAATAACGATTTAATAACGAGTCTGGCGATTAAATAACGCGAATAGCGATTATCGCTCTCAGCTCTCGGCTCTGGTCGTACGTGACTCCTCGTCTGTTGGCATCTCCCCGACTCCCCTGCTCGGCACTTGTCGGATTATCTCGGATATAATCGGCACAGTGATTTGTGCAACCAATTAATGGATCTTATTATATTCGAATTGCTAAATAACAACCGGTACGATTTATCTTTTCGCGAATCTATTAACAGAAAATGGGGGAGTTGTGAGAAAAGAGTCAGTTATCTAGATAAGTACTGCTATACAAAATATTCAGTAATCGATACATCTCACTTACTCGCAAGCATTTCATTTCGTATCCCCACTAGATCCACAAGACAGTTCAATCCCTTTTATACCGAAAATTGCGATACTAATTATAAAATTAACTCCTCTATAATTAGTATGCAAAGACTTGGAAATGAGTTTTGCAACAATTTAGATATTTTTAATATGAGTATATCATATATAGTATTCGCCAAAATATCAAAACAATATTTAAAAATAGCTACTAATTTTGTGCTCTCCTTTATTTATACAATACAACATTAATAAACTAGTATAAACAAAACATTAAGGACAATACTTTGCCTCTGGAGTTGAGTAACCCTGCATCAACATGTGAAAGGTTTCGATTCTGCAAAGCAACTTGCATCTCGTTCTACAAGTGAGCCCATGTGTTTTCTATATATCAAGATCTATCCATAAAATTTCCAAAAAATCCAATTTTTGTTCTATGTAAGCGTAGTTCCACTATAAACAAATCCAAGTTCTTTACCACTATAAAATAAGTTTTCAACAATTACGTAAGTCTGCTTGGTGAAGTTTGGTAATATTTTGTGGTATACATACATATATTGAACTTAAATATATATGTTAATATTAAATAATTTTAAACAATGACTATAATATATTATTACTACTGCTTTTGTATCTCCCGTACATGTTAGTTTAAGATAAAGTTTTGTATTTTTTGTCAATAATTTTAAGTTCATACTCGTATAACTTGTCATATATTGATTTGCATATAAAATACACTATTTTGTCGTTCATAAAATAAAATAAGTGGAGATCTGCTTTGACAATGCTGTAACCCTAACCCATAAAGAAAAGCGATAGACAATTACGATGAACATATTAATAAGTTATTATAACCCCTTTTTTCTTACTAGCCACGGGAGATTTAATGGTAAACTTTCATGTTATAGTCTCTGCGCCCTATTGCAGTTTATAAGGACACCCAAAGCAATCTGCAATCTACATGTAGTGGGACTATGAAGAAATAAGTATTACATGTCGTACAACCTTAGACGTAAGCTTTATAAAATCATAATATAAATAGGTCAAAGCCCGTACGGTTGTCGCCAAAGAAAGAATACGAGAATTAAATTTCGAATACAAGAGAGCGAGAGAGGAATACTTCGAAACATATTGAAATTATACTGAACGAACCGGTATAAAAGGGGACGATGCCAATTTATTTTGAATTGTAATTCATTAAATAATTTATTTATTTCCTATTATATTGAACCTTACAATTACTTGTTTTGATTTATCTTATGCTCTTTTTTTTAATGCAGACAACTATATGTGGCTTTTTCAAGATGTCGGAAACGCGAAAACATTCAAGTCAATATATTTGAATCAAGTCTTCAAGGAAAACTTTATCAACGATTTAAATTGAACAACAGTAATGTTTATACACAAAACATCGTGTAAGTATAAGTATATTTTTGAGAATTAAATAAGTCATCAATCAAGATGTACCTTTTGTTATTTTAAACTTTAAACATTAATTAACCCAAAAAACTTTAAGCTGATCTTGCTCCATTCGGTATTTCAAAAATGTAGAATTTGTTTTACTCCCGTGAATATTTCACGGGTTGCAACTAGTTAAATAATTAATCATTGTGTCCGGCGGGTGCGTGCATGCTAGTATTTTCACAGGGATGTGATAGTTTTTTTTTCAGTAAGAATTGTCTATCGAGCTTATAAATACCAGTTTGAAGTTACACGTCTTAACAACTATGCCACGAAATTCAGAAAGCGGAAAGGTGGCCATTATCATTGTTTACGTATAAAGGTGAAGTTTTCGTGCAAATGAAGTATTTGGGAATTAAAGGTTGAAGATTTTAACCCCCTGCTTAAGAAAGACGGATGTAAACATAGCACAAAGCAAGAACGCGCTGAGCAAAGGGAGGAAAAAGAGATATACATTTAATTCAACACGAGGAGAATAATGGGGAAATTCGGGAAATGAGCGGAAATTTTATTTCACTACAGAACTGTTCCCTTTTTTTTTTGTTGATAAAAATAAAAACGTTGTTCCCAGCATGAACGTCTGTAGACGCTTTTTATTGAGATGAATTAACATAATTCATCTTGGAATTTATGAAGCAACTTACTAAAATATCTAAAAAGCCATCTATTCAATTCTTTTTTATATATTTGTCACTTTACTAAACAACTTCAATTTTGTGCGCTTATTTTCTGCCAATCTAATTTAGAATAATAATAAATACAATAATCATAATAGTTTAAATAATAATAATAATAATGGCAACTATTATAATATTTTTACAAATATTAATAAGAACAACAATAACAATTATGTTATAATAATAACAATACAAATTATAATAATTATGATAGTATTAATAACAAAAATACAACTGGTAATGATAATCAGACTAAGAATAATAATACTGTTAATAATGATGAAAATCTTGAAAGAAGGAAAATCAAGAAGTGAGAGAATTTATTTTTATTTTTTATTTATTTATATATTTTATTTATTTTACACATGACAAGTGTACGGCACCGCGTATCAAAGAACTGTAAATAGGTGCGATGGTTGCTGCACAATGCTCGGAGAATTCAAGTCAATTCCAAAAGGCGTAGATCGATGAGAGAAGGTAGCGATGGTGAAGAGATTCCTCTTAGGCAGATATAGCAGGTCTCAATTAAAACACAGGAGGTAGAGTGTACTGAGAATATATATTTAAAATTGAAAGAGACCTCTATTATGAACGGTCAGTCGGTCACCACAAGCGCTCACATCTCGCGAAATACAACAATTTTCGTGAGTTTTGCGCATTGCTTTGACCAACCGGTCAGCGATCTAGTCACGACGCCCGTTCACAAGTCTTAATTTCCTCTGCGGTCGCGATGTCGCGCGGACCCAAAAACACAAATATTTTATACAGAATTTAAACAAATATATCAATATGTATCAAGAATTGTCATAACAAAGAAATATGTAAATATGTACACATATTAATCAGGTGATACAACAAGAAATATACATAATTTTTTAATAAAACAACAAGTAATTTAATTCGGACACACAATTTTAATGGATCTGGGTTTGTTGCCTAGCAATTGCATGAAAGGATTTTTGGATGTGGAAGAGGTGCAATATGTTAGTCAAATTAGGAAAGTCTGGTGCTCTGACTACCTTAGCAGGGAAACGATGCTACTGCATTTCAAAATAGTTCCTTTTGAAACTGCCAATACTTCTTTGAGGCCCCACTTTGTCGTTGGAATTCCGGAATGAAATAAAATAAAATAAATTGTAGGCTAACGAAGCAATTAATTTCTTTTTCCATGTTGATTTTCCGGGAATCAAAGGGGTTTTAAGACGGAAATTCTCAGAAAATTGTTTTTGTTTGAAAATAAAATGACTGTATACAAAATTATAATTCTGCTTTCTTTTGTCATCCCTGTTCCATTGTTTTGTTTTGTAGTATTTTCGTTTGCAGCAGAATTACTTAAAATCGCCAAATTGACTTTCAATCGGGACTAGTACCCTCGTATTTTGTTATTTTACCTAAATAAGCCTTTTCTTATTTAATTCCAGAGGTCAAGTGGCTTTAATATACTTATTAAAATATTTAATTCAAAATATTTCAACTCAAATTTCGTTGATACCTGTAATTAAGTGGGTCTTGAGTTATGAAAATTAGAGAATATTTATTAGATATTTTGTTTTTAACGAGTGTACTTAAACGACGACCTCCGTGGCTTAGTAAGTAAGACGCCTGTGTCCCAAACTGGAGGTTGCAGGTTCAAATCCCGCTGGAACCCAGATATTTTTAAAAGTATTCCAGTCTGGTTTTAACTTAAGGCCACTTTACCATCTTTCTGGCAGGTTGTAATTTATACGGCGAAAGTGTTATACTTCTTCTTGCAACAAATAAATACCAGTCCTTCTGGAGAAGACCTTCGTAGTCTAGGGGTAACATTCTATACTTCCACCAGGGGGTTTGAGGTTCGATTACCAGTGGTGTCTTAAAACAAAAGGGAGTCTGGTAAAATAGTTCGTCTGGAAACAATTCTCGAACGCAACAAGCTGTTGTGTTGCAAATATGTTCAGTGATGAAGTTGTAGGGAATACCGTCGTCCCTGAATATTGTCAACACGCACGGTCAACGACCGACGAACCAACCTTCGCACATGTCCAAAGGTCGCATACCAGAACATTAATATTGTTTACCCGCAAATACTATTTACATTACATTCCACAGTAGAAAGAGAACGCATCGCGCGGTCTCACCGTTTCCGTCAACAAATTACCTACCCACTATATTATTCGCAACGTCCGCAAACACCTCTGCACGCGCAGGAGTGAGATAGAGTGTGTGTTGCGGGCGCATTCACGCACATCTATAAATACCTACTTATCGACAAATAAAGATTATTATTCACTTGACCATTCATTGCTGTTTACTATTCATTTATTGTCCACTCTCACTTTCCGCATTCCTAATCGACGTATTTTATTTTAAATACCAAACAATCATAATTATCACGACGTACCAGTAAAGCATTCCGCTAAAAAGTGATAATTTCGTGCCTACTCCAGAGGTTCTAAAGGAGAGAGTGGGTCCTTCAGAGAGGGGTAGAACATTAGGGTCAATTGACGTCATCTTTATCGAATAAATTGACTGTTCCAAATCGATCGAAAAGCGTGTTTTTTATGATAGGATTTTTGATTCTGTGGCGGGGAATGAACTGCCCATAAGTGTTGATGGCATGTGCAGCTTTAGGAAGCACTTAACACAACTTTTTTAGAGAGGTTTTATCAAAATGTATGGATTATATATGAGCACTATACACATGAATGACTACAATTAAAGCCGAATGTGCTCACATATCGGAAGATCTACAATGGTTTCTTTGTAGGTCATTTTTCCATTCCTCGTCTTTATATTTGATTCTTCTGCGGTTTTCTTACCATATACGTGTTTCTAAACATATACAGGTATGTTGGAAAGTTACTCATCTATTAGTCGCAACTATCTTATTTTTATTATTACACTCAAATTATTAATATATTTATTTTTTTATATTTTAAATCTTCCAATAATAATAGGTCCGAGATCAGAGTTTAAACATCCATGAGAACAGTATTGATTAAACAGTGTTTTATAAATTGTCTTTTCATAATTATTATTATAAAATCAACTCGTCTATAATTCGTATGCAAAGACTTGGAAACGAGTTTTGCAACAATTTGGATATTTTTAATATAAGTATATATAGTATTCGCCAAAATATCACAACAGTATTTAGAAATAGCTAATAACTTTGTGCTCTCCTTTATTAATATAAATAACGTAATATAAACAAAACATTAAGGACAATACTTTGCCTCTGGAGTTGAGTAACCCTGCGTCAACATGTAGGAAGGTTTTAATTCTGCAAAGCAGCTTGCATCTTGTTCTACTAATGTGTTTTCTAAATCTCAATATCTATCCATAAAATTCCCACAAAATTATTAAATAATTGTAAAACGATGACTGTAATTTATTCTACTGCTTTTTGTATCTTCATGTTAGTTTAAGATAAGGTTTTGTATTATTTGTCAATAATTTTAAATACTAGTATAACCTGTCACATGATCATTTGTATATAAAGACACTGTTGTGTCGTTAATTAAATAAATAAATAAATACTAATTGCATAGAAGTGTTGACCAAGAAACTGTTCGCCTAGTAATCCTTAAGAATCACGAAAAAATAAAACTTGACAAACAGTCTTTCTTTCCAGGTGGCATACGATTCTTAAACCATTTTTGGACGATAAAACACTCAACACATTTCAAGAAACTGTTCGCCTAGTGATCCTTAAGAATCACGAATAAATAAAACTTAACAAACAGTCTTTCTTTCCAGATGGCATACGATTCTTAAACCATTTTTGAACGATAAAACACTAAACACATTTCAAAAATAGCCACCAGTATAGTCAGAAAATAACCACCAGTATAGTCAGAAAATAGCTACCAGTATAGTCAGAAAATTAAAGGAACCAGACTACAAGTTTTGAGATCACTTTAAAATAACTCTCACTTCTGCTAAAACGTGAATTATTAAATCCAATATACATCTACCATTCATGAACAATAACACGCCATTGTTTGATTTTATAACTTTCTCACGCAAAATAACAACTTTTCTAAAAAAAAAACTTTCAACAGCGTTTTGCAACAAGTTATTATTTCAATTATTACGTCTTAGACACATAACAATAGAATTATACTTGATAATTTTCTAAAGTGCATATTTAATTCGTCAGAACATAACTGATTGCATTAATAGATAGTAAAGCAACTAAGATGCAAGACTGGAATATACTAAAACTGTACAATGTAGATACTACACAAAGGCGAAGGATACCTTAATGAGTCTTGACAATAGTGCCCCTAGGCCCCTATTCGCTGTCTAAATGGAGTGCAGTGCCGCATTTGTATAGATGGCACCCCTAGTCAGTTTAGACCCCCCAGCGTAATTAAAAAAGAATACTTAACCGTTCCATTTGGGATGATGACCTTGGATAAAGATGTATTTCGCACCACACAATAAACCACAATATCGAAAAGAGCCGAATGAATGCTGTAGAAATAAATGTGTGCACTAAGAATAATACGTAGGGTGACAATGTATGAGATAATACGGAATTAAGTGATAAGAAATTAGTGTAAGCTTAAGGCTTACGTGTTGAGCACGATGAAAAAGACTATTCTGATATGGTTTGGGCCCGTGAAATGAATGAATGACGAAATACTTAAAATACATTATAAATGTGAGTGGAATGCATCTAATGAGAAGGAAGACCAAGGAAAGTACAGATAAATTCAGTGTGCGATATTTTGAAAGACTGGAATGTAAAAAAAAAACCGAGGATTTGGAAAAAACCTGTATGAAAAGGTGTATGGATATAGAAGAGGCAAAATATCTAACGTACCAATCAACAATTCCCGGGACTAACCAACAGATGGCGCCTCTAATAACACATCCATACCATTCTCAGTTAGTACCAATCTTTAGAAGCTACGTGTCAAACTTTCATGACATTGCGACATTGAGTTACAGTGGTTTTATCATAGTGACGCTACTTTTGCTATTTTCAAAACAATGGAAAAACCCGAATTTCTAAACCGTGTGTTGATAAAATATTGCTTTATTAATAGAAAAAAATACCGTTAAAACTCAGCGACAGCTTGCAAAGTATTATCCGGGCTCTGCTCCGTCAAAAACATCCATTTGTCGATGGTATGCTGATTTCAAATGCGGTCGTACAGACACAAATGATGCTGAACGCTCTGGTCGTCCAAATGAAGCTGTTACACCAGAAAACATAAAAAAACTCAAAATCGTGATGGAAAATCGCAAAGTAAAGTTGCGTGAGATAGCTGACATCCTGAAGATATCATTTGGTAGTGTTTACACTATTTTGCATGAATATTTGGTCATGAAAAAGCTTTTTTCGAAATGGGTGCCACGTTTGCTCACAATGGAACATAAACAACAACGCATCGTTGATTTAGAGCGCTGTTTGGCACTGTTGACGCAAAATAAACAGGAGTTTTTGCATCAGCATGTGACAATGGATGATACTTGGATCCACCACTATACTCCGGAATCAAATCGGCAGTCAGCTGAGTGGAGAGCAACCGCTGAAAGTCGTCCGAAGCGACCAAAAACTCAACAGTCGGCCGGGAAGGTTACGGCCTTCGTATTTTGAGATGCGCATGGTATTATATTCATCGATCACCTTGAAAAGGGAAAAACCATCAATAGCAAATATTACATAGCGTTATTAGAGCGTTTGAAGTTAAAAATTGCAAAAAAACGGCCCCATATGAAGAAGAAAAAAGTTCTCTTTCATCAGGACAATGCACCGTGTCACAAGTTGATGGTAACGATGGCCAAATTGCATGAGTTGAACTTCGAATTGCTTCCGCACCCACCGTATTCTCCAAACTTGGCCCCCAGCGACTATTGGCTGTTCGCAGACTTCAAAAAGATGCTCCAGGGAAAGAGATTTGGCTCCAATGAAGAAGTGATTGCCGAAACTAACGCCTATTTTAAAGATAAATCGTTCTACACGGCTGGCATAGAAAAGTTAGGTAAGCGTTGGAATGAATGTACCGCTCTTGAAGGACACTATGTTTATGAATAAAGAAGAATTTTGGCAAACAAATGTTGTTTTAGTAGTTAGTCCCGGGACTTATTGATCGATGTGTTATGTTGCGGTTTGAAAATTTGGTAGTCTCTCGTTTGTAGGGATATGGCGTGACTATATGTGTGTATATACCTCTCCAATAGGGAGACGGCGTGACTATAAGTGTATATATACAACACACCACTGCAGTTCGTTTTGTTTTTTTCTTCCGTAAATGCATCTACGATGACATTGAAGTCCATATACTGTTATTTCTAAATATTTTAGTAACATGGGTTCAGTCAGTTTCGTTTAAGCTTGGATTCAAAATGTGCGTATATCCGTTTTAATAACGAAAAACTTCATTTCGCGTAACTGTTTGTTGATGGTTTGCATAAATAAAATAATTAAAATATTTGGATAAACCGTTGCAATTTTTTTTTGTAAATTATTAATTGGCAAACTATAACTATCATCATTGCTACAAAAATACGCCAATTTGAGTCTTTCGTCTTGACAATATTCATGTATGACGTGGAGGCTAAGACTCTGAGAGCAAACGAGAGACGTAGAATAGATGCATTTGAAATACGGTGCTGAAGAACGATGTTACAAATTCAATGGATGACAAGACTAACTAATGCCTCCATTTTTGAAGAACTGAGAATCACCGACAAAACGTCGACAGTATGCCTTCGATGGACCTCCGATTCTTCGGGCACATTGCTCGTAGCCAATAAGACAGTTTGGAGAGATTCGTGGTTACTGGAGGCGTGGAAGGACGACGTACAGAAGGAAGACTCGAAGTCGTCCTTTACTATCCATGCAGTGAGACTCTGCAATTAGTTACAAACCAATATAAGACTCGCTCCGTCTTTGGCATGCTTTAAGAAGCGACTGAAAAAACTCTTAATTTCTAGTCAGTAAAATAACGTGTTTCATTCCTGATTTTTATTTTCCTTTCCTCTTCACCATCCCTTCCTTTCCTTTTGATTGATGATATCTCACTTTATATGAAAAATTATGTTCGGGTGATTGTCCGTCTTTGTGGGGTTCGTGGGCATGTTCTCGTGTATATGTTTATGGATTTCGTGGGGATGGATAGTCATTTGAATGATTTATGCGACCACGTAACTTGCTTCATTTACTTTTGTCTGGTTGGCTGGAAGAGATTGCCACCTGGCAATAATCCCGCCAGATTGTATTGCAATAAAAGTGTTAAATAAATAAATAAATAAAAATAAGAATCCCAATGCGTTGGACTGACCAAATGACATGCGCAACAGGACTACCCTTAACAACTACCCTTCGAGCCGCGGAGTGCAGAGATGGATTGAGTCACGTTGCTCATTCATGAACTACACGACAAGATGATGATGAAACTGTATCGTTGAACAATCGGTATTATAATTAGATTTTAAATATGAACTGAAATGAACGTCTTCTTCCATAAAGCGTTCATCTCAATCGTTCTTAAACACATTTTTATAACAAATTGATGAATTTTTGGACGCCCCTTTAGGCTAGGCACCTGTAGGAAAGTGCCTAGGTTTGTCTTCTACCGAACGCGGCTCTGATGGTGTAGCACTAGTGCGCTGCACCTCTGTGTTACATAATTCGAATCAACGTATTCAATTCGAATATCAAGACAACGAAATTAATGGGACTATATTTTTTTTCATCACATTGTAATTTCGTGGTATTAAACTCGATTGAGAATATAGTAAGTATTACAAAAACTGTTTAATTTCTAAATTAAAAAGTTATACAAAACACACACATTTAAAAAAAAATTATGTTATTTTCATTTAAATGGATTTTCTTAATAACATTCATAATTGCATTTTCAATAACGTGTTTCAATAGGCAATACATCCAAACTATGATGGTTTGTGCAAATTCAAGTCACAATGCAATTATATGAGTCATAATGCAATTTTTTTAAATGAAAATTCTAGACAATTTAAAGTTTCAACTGATTAAGCTTCAAAAATTAAAAAATCGATCTATAAGTGGAAAAGTTCTACGAAGAAATTAGATAAGCAACATTGATTGTTAGAGGGTATGGTCGCGTTGTAACGCTATAGACTTCGTGCGACACAGGCACTTGCATTTTTTTCGTCTTATATTCGGGGGCGTATTACTTTGTTCATATATCTTATTAAAAAAAATGGAAAAAAAACATGATTCTGTGCTCCGATCGTCTCACATCAGGTGCGCTATCGAATTCAGTATAGTGGTAGGTATACCCGGTGAGTTTGCTGGTGGGCAACGGCTTACCTACTTAAAAATGAGGGAAAACTTTACGACATGGCACAACTTTGCTTTCCAGCTAAAATGACGATGGAATGACGAGGAGAACCTTGACAGCGAGACCCAGAAACGACGAATTGTTACGTTAGTACTACTAAAAAAATGCAATCTATTCATAGCTTCCGTAAGCGAAACCTTCATATCAGGTGACATAACTCCATTTTCATTGTATTACACTTTCGTCGTATACAGCACAACCTTATGTTTTTTTTTGTCGGTTGGTAATATCTTCCAGCCAACCAGAAAGTTGTTCAAGTGGCCTTAAGTTAAAACCAGATTATAATCCTTTTAAAAAAAATCTAGGTTCCAACGGGAATTGTACCCGAATTCTCCGGGCTGGGAGACAAGTGTGTTACCATGTAGGCCACGGAAGTCACCGTTTAATTATCATATTTTTTCTCTTCAAAGTCGAGTTTGCATTTGATGTACTCGTAGATGACTGCAAATTTTAAATAATATATTTTTGCCAGCTCGATTGCTATCGATAAATTACAATATTTTGTGGAAGAACATCGAAAGTTATTTGAAATATTCCTTCTTCTTGTGAGATTTCAAATATTTGAAAATACACAAAATATATTAAAATACACTATTAAATGGCTCGCAAACCATGATTTCACTGCTCCTCCTTCAGAACCTCCCACTCGATATTGGATGCTTCTACTGAACAAACCACCTTGCAAGTTGGCTTAGCTCTATATATAACTGTCGTATTCCAAAGTCTTACTGTAATAGTTAACTTAAACCCTAACTTTGAACTGTCCTTTGGCAAATTAATTAATTTAAAGACATATTGTATAATAATAGATTAGATTAATCAATGGATCATTTACATATTTGTATAGATCAGATAAATAATATACCCGTCCAATAAATTTGGATAGCCTTCGTAATGCAAATCATCTATCAACTGTTAGTTAAAAAAAAGCCTTGTTTTAAGCTCGTCTGATGATGAAGTGAAACCCTTAAAACCGGTAGGGTCAAAAAAATTTACAGTACTGAAGTAGAAAAAACCATGTTCAAATAAATCAATTAGATTTTTTTTATCATTGATGTGTAGGAATGAGACATTGAACAACGAATTGTAAAAGGAAACCTTTGTGACCTAGTTAACAAGACGCTTGACTTCCATCCAAAGGTTTCGAGTTTGGTTTCTGATGGTATCTAAAAATATTAAAAACAATGGGTCCCTGTTTCGTAAAAGAGTTATTCAGGTAACAAGTCTCGCACACGCCGATTACGTGTGAAAATCTTGTTATTTCTCAATATTGCGGTAGTGTTACCAACGCGTCTTATGACAAATCGTGAGTTCCGTGTCCCCTCCAGTGATTCTAAATCTGAAGGTTCCAAGTAACGCTTTTCAATATGTCCAAATTTACTAATGGGGATATTTTGAAGAGTTATATACTCAAACCATGCAATAACAACGCCTGCCAAAATTATAGTTGCCATTATTGACGAATGGAACTTAAACGTGGACATAAAAAATGAATAGAAAACAGTTGAGTAAATACGATGAAAATACATGAGTTGAGAAGAATATGTGATTTGTTTGTGTATGGCAGAGTAAATAACAAATGTAATTATTAGGATTTGTCTGCGAATGACAGAGAAAGTAACAAATGTAATTATTGGGATTTGTCTGCGTATGGCAGAGTATGTTAAGTAACAAATGTAATTATTGGGATTATTCTGCGTATTGCAGAGTAAGTAACAAATGTAATTATTGGGATTTGTCTGCGTAGGGCAGAGAAAGTAACAAATACAATTATTGGGATTTGTCTGCGTAGGGCAGAGTAAGTAACAAATACAATTAAAGGGATTTGTCTGCGTATGGCAGAGTAACTTAAGTAACAAATGTAATTATTGGGATTTGTCTGCGTATGGTAGAGTATGTTAAGTAACAAATATAATTATTGGGATTTGTCTGCGTATGGCAGAGTAAGAAAGGTAATTATTAGTATAAAGTATTTGGTGAGCCTCTTTTTGTGAGATTCGGAGTACCTCAAGGTAGTGTTCTTGGACCTACATTGTTCCTGATATATGTCAATCAGTTGTGTAATCTTTCTATCATGGGTAAGATTATTACTTTTGCGGACGACACGGTTCTTCTATTCGAGGGCCGAACATTGGATGATGTATTCTTAAAAGCTAACGAAAAATTACGCGTAGTTAAAGAATGGATGGACTCAAATTTATTGACTATAAATTCCCAAAAAACTAAATACATCACATTTAGCATATCTACAAGAACTCAAGCACCTACAAATAAATACATAACACTGCACACTTGTTCCTGAACATAGCCAGGCACTACCATCGAGAGGAAGGGAAGATGCAGACTCAGCAGACACACATGACACGCATGGCCACTAATGAAATGTTCACCATCCCTAGAGTTAAAACCTCTTTTGCCCAAAGACAATATGCTTATTTGGCTCCCATTACATACAATGGCGTGACGACTTCAATAAAGGTAAAGGTAGGAAACCCATTTAGACAGTCGATCGGAGCGTGGTTGTTATTGCGACAGGATTTTGAGCACTTGGGCTTTCAGGATGAATGACGAGTGGACGGGATTTATGTAAGCTCGTGAGTGTGGGTTTCTTCTTGTTGTATTAATTTTGGTTGTTTTTGTATTTGTGTTTCTGTGTATTTTTTTTTTTTGTTTTTGATTTTTATTCTTATGATTGTGTGCGGTATTTCTGGATTGATGATGTGTGAGCAGTTGAATTTCGCAAGATGTTCCAGTTGTAGTTGAGTGTCAATGTCAGGTTGATGAGAGCGTGCAACGGGGTTTTGTTTTTGTGTAATCAAAAATCGGAAAGAAATATCGATTTATTTTTCTCATGCTAAATATCCTCAGTGAGATACAGGCAAAAGCCTAGTTTACTGGGGATACGACAAATGAAAGGCAACAAACCCAGATCCATTAAAATTGTATGTCCAAATCAAATTATCTGTTTTTTTTCTCAAATTGTGTATATTTCTTGTCATGTGTAATAATAAATAAATAAATAAATAAAATATGAATATGAACTAAAAAACTGATGTGTTAAGTAAGATAAGAAAGAAGTTGTTGAAAGAGTTTAAACATGTTCAACGAATGGTTAACGAGAAACTCGCTAGCAAATTTATAACGCACAGTTGAGTGGTATTCGGAGTAAACAATGACCGAGAAAAGTAGAGAGGTGAGATCAAGTAAATAACATTTTAAAACAAGGAAAACTAAAAAGTAAGTGTATTAGAAGGTAGATATATGTGGCATAAATTACGGAAGTATTTATTTAACAATTTTATTGCAAATACAGTCTGGCGGGCTTATTGCTAGGTGGTAATCTCTTCCAACCAACAGACAAAAGTAAATGAAGCACGTTAGTGGTCGCATAAATCATTCAAACGACTATCCATCTCCACGAAATCCATAAACACATACGTGAGCATATGCGACAGACAATCACCCGAACATCCTTTTTCATATAAAGTGAAATATAATCAATCAAAAGGAAAGGAAGAGATGGTGGAGAGGAAAGGAAAAGAAAAATCAGGAATGACACACGTTATTTTACTGACTAGAAATTAAGAGTTTTTCAGTAGCTTCTTAAAGCACGCCAAGGACGGAGCGAGTCTTATATTGGTTTGTAACTGATTCCAGAGTCTCACTGCATGGATAGTAAAGGACGACGTAAAGAAAGAGGAGCGGTGAACTGGAAAGGCCAATAGACAATATCTGTTTGAGCGTAGCGCTAATCCATGATTGGAAAGACGCTGAAAATTTTCGGCGAGATAAGAGGGGGCGGCGGAGAAGTATGTCACGATAAAAAATTTGGTACTCTGTCCTCTCTGCTTACAGTTAAAAGTTAACTGGCTAATGAATGTTTTGTATATTTTTCATAAAATATCAACAATTCATAAAATAAACTGCTACTCTGGTGCCACGTAATTAAATTGTTTGAAAATGCATGATGGGGAAAACCCTGTCTGGGTGTGTGACATTATCAATGTCTGCCTCTGTTGCTGTATGTGCGAGAATTGAAACCGCAACTTCCTACTCACAAGTCAGGTGTCTTATCAACTAAGCCGTGAAAGCTGTCATAAAATAAACCCATATAAATGTATAACATCCAATCGTCGCTGGGATCCCTACAAGAAAATATGTTTTGCTTTTTAAATGTAAAAGAGAAACGGTCAAAATGCATTACAATATTATCTGTCTTTAGTTTCCCGCAATTATTAACAATTATTAACAACCAACAATGGAGGATGCAAGACTGAGGTGAAAAGAAAACTGGAATGGAAAAAATGCGATGTCAAAGCTGGAAAAGATATGGAAGAGCAGAACTATCAGCATCACGACGAAAATGCGTCTACTTCAGTCTCACGTCCTCGTAATGTTCGTGAATAGCGTGAAGACTTGGACTTTGAGAGCAAGCAAGATACGTCGAATATGTTAGATGCTTTTGAACAAGGCATTCATCAAGATATCTTTTAACACCCATCCCAGAACAAACCTTACCCGACTTCACGCCAAATAGCGAGAAGAAACCCTACAGCACTACATCCTCGCTTGGACCATGAAGTTCTATAAAAGTCAACAAAATCACAGAAATCCCTTAGTCGCTGCCCTGGGGGCTTACGAGAGTAAATCCGACCTACCCTTCCGTTATAAGCACAAGCTCCCGAAGCATTATCTGTTGTCTGACTAGTCCACCTACAGTATTAGCAGGGACGACCAAGGTCTGAGTGAATGTGATGGAATACAAGTAGCCTGAATGAGTGAACTTGTTCTTGCTAAATAATTAGTTGTTAGAATTGTTATCTAGTTATAAGTAGTATGTAGGTGTTAATTATTTCTAAGAAATCATGTATTAAGATTGTAAAAAATAAAAATAAAATGACATGTAGGAAAATAAGATAAAGTAAGTTCATAAATGATAACATATAATTAAGATTAGTTAAGTAATAAATTTATATATAGGTATAGCCTTGACAAATATTTGTACAGTATATTACTTTGTACAATAAAAAAAATGCTTTTGAAATGTGGCGCTGGAGGAAAATTTTACGAATTCCACGGACAGCAAGGCGAACTAACGCCTCCATTTTCGAAAAACTGAGAACCACTAACAGTTTATCGATAATATACCTTCGACGATTCCTCCGATTCTTCAGGCACATTGCTCGTGGCCAATGAGAAAGATTGAAGAGGTTTGTTGTAACTGGAGGCGAAGAAGGACTGACCAAGGGAAATACGAAACTGAACTACCCTTAACAATTGTCTATCGACCTGCGGAGTGCAGGCATGGATGGAGAGGAGTGGTCGAAGGCTATCACGGGAGTCACAATGATCAGTCATGAACTACACGACAAGATGGTAGTAAGTTTTTCGCCGCCCCTTGAAACATATGTCGTAGAAAATAAATAACGAATTTCCGCTTGAAGAGAGTCTCGGTATAGGGTGTGGAGATATGTGTCACAGGGATTAACGTACTTAGTGGAATAACAGAGTAATTACATATAGTACCTGGTGGTAAGTAATACACATCGGGCTTAACACTTGCCACCCTGTGATGGATAGTGAGTGACCAGGACTTATATTTTATTTGATTATTCGACGTTTTAATACACAATAATATGATTTTTAAAGCTAATTACAAAAATTAACATAGCAGACTTTGCATAATTTTAATTTAAAACATACATTTTTCACTGGACGCTTAGCGTCCAGCACCGTGGGTGGCGGAATTTTTTAGCACAGTAAGGCAAGTGTTAAGAAAGAGATTGTCGCTTTGTAGAGCGTCGTCTTTGTCGCACGGACTGTAAGCGCGCCGTTTCTTAAGCCCGATGTGTATTACTTACCGCCGGGTACTATACATATGTGTACATACATATCATCACGTCGTGTCTCTTGCGAGGTAGGCAGCTACACTTATCTATCCAAGCACACAAATTTTGCTTCCTCCATGTTGAAACATCTCGTCATGCACTATCTTCCATAATTCATACTTCTCACTTTGCCTTCTTTCAAAATGTCAATTTGATCCAGCCATGTTTTTCTCGGCTTACCTCATCCAAGCACACCTTATACTTCTGACTTATATACTCGCTTAGCTATTATTTCATAATAAATTTTCTTATATGTCCATATAAGAAAGGAGTATTCAACTCCAGAAATTTGAAAAAAATAGTTTTTTTTTTGTTTTCTGCACATTCTTAAAGTTTAGACCTTTAAAAATATGTTCTCAAAAGACAATTTTAAAATTCTCAATATTTACGAAGTTATAATCGTAGCTATAAATGAGGCAGCAATTACGCCGCACCGGTATGACTCGGACAATAATCTCAAAACTTTTTTCGACTTGGTCGACATAAAATCTCAAGTTCTATCCAACCGACTGCCTTAAAATGTAGAATAAAACTTTAATTAATATTTTTATATCGTTATATAAGTTTTTTATTACTATTTTTAAAAAAATTAAAAAAACGTTAAAAAAATAATTTTTCCAGACAGCCGCCATTATCCTTTTTTTTTTCTTTGGTACCGACTATACCAATATTATTTTGTATTAAGAAACTGTGTATGATTTTTATTTCAGATTCACAAAAGGGTTCCAATCATGTCGACCAGTTTACCCTCTTTTTTACGACAAGATATAACAGCTGATAACATCTCGAATTTTCTTTTTTGAAATTTTTTATGCATTCTCAAATCATCAATAAACAAATTGTAAAAAAATGTTAACGAAAAATATTTTTTGCTTTTTTTTATTTAGTCTGAAAAAACGCCCGAAATTCATGCCTCTAGAGTAGAATACACCCTTAAAGCTCCTTTCTTCATCTTACTTAAAACATCCATTTTATTTAAGTAATTATTTCTGGTGTCTCAATTCCACCTTCTTTCAAATATTGACAATGAACAAATTATCCTTTGTGCACACATCTCCATAGCATTAATCTAATTCTTACACACGTACTTCTCTTGCCAAGTGCAAGTTTCTCTTCCATATATCAAGGTAACAGAGAAGTTGTTTCTAACATTTCCTAATATAGAGTTACACAACTTTAAAAGCCGAAACATTTGATTAAATAAGTCTAAGTTTTCACAAATTGATTATCTTAAGTATATGAAAGTGGGCAAATAGTCTGATAAGATCAATTGATTAGATCAAAACGAATTGGATTAAAGATATCATCAATAGCAAATTGAACATTCAACTGTTGGACCACACTCGAATAAGCGTTTAGACTATGACTGGTCCCAAATAGCTTGGCAGCCTGAGAGAGCAACGATTATCATCCACCCTCCAAGTAGGAACGACCCTCAAGGGGGGGAATTTGGACCGTTTCTGGACTTGTAACAACTATCCCCAGAAGTAATAACTCAATCAAATCGTATTGAAAACCTACAAATTTTCACGTATGACTGGTATGGAATCAAAACCTACATCCTCCATAAACAAAGTTTTATGATTAATACAATAATCATTTGGATTTGTTTATTTTTTTCATGTGGACGTGGAAAATCTGAAAGGAATCGAAAAAATACTGTAGAAATGCGTGCACTGAAAACAATACATAAAATGGAATGCGTAATGAAGTGATTAGGGGTGAGTGTGACATTAAGGCCGATGTGTTGATTTGGCCATGTGGAACGGATGAATGAAGAAAACTTACAAAGTAAATGTGCAGTGTGAGTGGACCGCGTGGTAGAATAAAACGGATTTATACATACTATAGTTAGTTCAAATTAATTATATTTTGGAAGAGGGAACGTAAAAAGTGAGATAAATCGTAGGAATTGTATGAAAAGGTGTAGGTATGGGGTTTCAAGAGGCAAAGAATGTGGTGTTGAGGTCTGAAAATCACTATATCCTCTCTGCCTACTCTGACAGGAAAGTGGCGTCATGGCATGTTTGAAACGTTTTTTTAATTTTTTTCTTCGTTTAATATGTAAAGAAAGTGGCAGTGGTCTAAAGGATAATATTAATTTGAACAAAAGAGTGCCCCATGTTTGATTCCTGGCTTTTATATTTCCAGATTGATCCAAGTCATGTTTTATCTAAATCTATGCATTTCTGCTCATAAGCTAATCATGCAGACGCGACATAAAAAATGAACTTATACGAATTTTTATTTCCCTTTCGGAAGATATCGACGAATAAATTTCAGATCTCTACGATTAAAAAACCTCAAGAAGTCGTATTACCAATTTGTTTATCGAAGGAGAGTTTACTATCAACACAGACACGGAAAGATCTATAACTGATAAAACATCCCCATCTAGAAGGTTGTTGTCAACGCGGTGAAGCCACCCAGAGAAATTCCGTTTTACTTGTCTTCAGGCGCAAATAATCCTATGTTGCAGTATACAACTTCTTAAGAAAGGAACATTACTTTAAGATCATCAAAGTGTGTGTTGAAGACACTATCGTTTATGCAGAAGTACTAATTGTTACCAATCGATTTCTAATACCAGAGTAAGAACCAATTTCCAATTTTTTTTTGGGTCAATTCATAAATGGAACCTGGAACCTTTGGGTTGAAGGCATAAGCACCAACTGGACCGCAGAGGCTACCCTAAAATAATATAATGTTCGATAAATCAAAATTACGATTTCAATATTCAGGACAACCATTAGTTGACCGAGATTCCGATGGCGAGATATCATGAAACCCTTGAGCGTTTACAAGTGGAGCAAATTCATAAAGATTATTAAGGTGAAAGGAAAAGTAAATGCACTAACAGGGTTGTGTTTTTTTTTAAGTACTGTATTTTTTTAAATGATGTAAAGGCGAAACGAGTTATTAAACGGCAAGTTGCAATAGAAAACAAAGTTATATCAACACATGGTAAAATTATAATTCAGAAAAGTGTATTAATGCCAACATTGACTTTAGAGAGTAAAACGGGGAAGAACAATGAATAAAGTCAGCTTAATGATTTATTTATTTAACACTTTTATTTCAAATATCATCTGGCGGGCGTATTGCCAGGTGGCAATCTCTTCTAACCAACCAGACAAAAGTAAATGAAGCAAGTTACGTGGTGGCATAAATCATTCAAATGACTATCCATCCCCACGAAATCCATAAACATATACGTGAGCACATGCCCACGAACCCCACAAAGACGGACAATCACCCGAACATTATTTTTCATATAAAGTGAGATATCATCAAACAAAAGGAAAGGAAGGGATGGTGAAGATGAAAGGAAAAGAAAAATCAGGAATGAAACACGTTATTTCACTGACTAGAAATTAAGAGTTTTTTCAGTCGCTTCTTAAAGCATGCCAAGGACGGAGCGAGTCTTATATTAGTCTGTAAATGATTCCAGAGTCTCACTGCATGGATAGTAAAGGACGACGTAAAAAAAGAGAAGCAGTGAACTGGAAAGGCCAATAAACAATCTAACAAGGTTCTAACTGAAAAGAAAATGTGGTGTGTCGATGAATGACGGAATAAAGAATATAATTATTAAATATTAAAGTGAGCTCTAAGATGTCTTAAGGAGGGTGAAAAAATGCACGTTGAAGTAGTTGGGACATGTTAAACGAAGAAATGACGAATTTTCTAATTCATAATACAAGCAAAAGTGGGAGTTGTGGTAGAAGACGACTTTAAAATGTATGATTGGACCAAGTTAATGAATGTCGAAAGAATAATTATTAGAAGAAGGGGAAACAGAAAGATTCGATGAAAATATTTGAAAGTTCTGACATCTTTGTGTACTTCAATAGGAAAATGATTTGATGGTATATTTGTATGCAAAACGGCTTAAAAGAATATTCACATCATGAACCAAAAGTCTACAAAAGAAACATGTTTTGCGAATTGTTAGTTTTGATTCCAAACGACCCTTACGCGTTTATTCCATCGACCCCATTTCCTGCAGATCCGGTTTTATAGTATAATTCCCGTTTAATAGACGGCATCTGTATGTTTCAGACCCTAACACTGTCATTAAATGTAACTGGTCATTAAAGTGACACATTTTGATGGCTTTGTCGTACGTAAATATCAGATTGGTCCTCAATAAAATGGTTCTGGGATCAGAGGTTCTGCTGGGTGTACGTGCGCCAAAAGGACACGTGAAACATATAAATGAGACAATAGATGATCTCCGTGACCTAAATGGTAAGACGCCCGTCTTCCAGCTCGTAGGTTGCGGGTTCAAATCCCACTCGAACGCAGATTAAACGTAATATCAGTCTAGTTTTCACTAAAGACCTCTTTAACAACTTTTTGATTGGCTGGAAGAGATTTTCACATAGCAATAAGCCCGCCAATTTATTCTGTGTACAAAGAAAGTATAATATAATACAATATTTTTATATATTGTAATTTGTTTTATCAAATACTGTTTATTCCACTTTTTGTAACGGTATAACCCTACTGGTTTCAAGGCTTTCACCTCGTCATCAGAGAGCACAAACAAGACACCCATGCGTCTTGTTTGTGCTCTTCTGATGATGAGGTGAAAGCCTTGAATCCGGTAGGGTTATACCGTTACAAACAGTGGAATAAACAGTGTTTGATAAAACAAATTACACCTCTATCGTCATCAATAAATATTACTAATACTTCAATTTAATAGCTACACTTTCTTCAGTCTACACCTTACACGCACACCTTACACTTCTCACTTGTATACTCACGTAATCATTCACTCTCTCTACATGTCCAAATCATCTTTAAGTTCCTTTCTTCATCTTACTTAAAGCATTCATTTTATATATGCATTAATTTCTGATGTTTTTCGTTCTAATTTCTTTCGTACATTGAGGCTCCACATTTTTTGTGCACATATTCCCACAACCTTTTTCTGCTAAATCCAAGATTCGTGAGTCAAAGTGGGTACTAACACATTTATTATACATTAAATGGAGTGCTCAGCTTACCTTGTTACCTGTCGCTACAATAGAACACATCAAGTCTTGCTTAATAAAATGGTTCTCTATATCCATAAACTACGAGTATTATACTTGTTCACTTTTCAATTCAAAAGGTTAAAAATATATTAGACGTTTGCTCTTTAGAATAAACGAATAAATATTAAGCGCTCTCCCAAATTGAAAGCCTCTGTACCATACACACTGTAATTTATATAAGCTGGCCCTGATTGAAAATTTTTCCTCGTACAATTTTGACCCCTGTTTTTGAATGCCCATCAAAGTATTTCAATTTTCCATATATATTGGCAGAATATTGGACCTTAAGTTTGAAGCACGAATTAAACTGTTATATTTGGGTGGGAACAGGGATTTGAGGGGCCTGGATGTCACAAATTTAGTACTATTGGCGCTTCGTGTGATATCAAGCAATTGGAGAAATGTCAATTGGGAAAATGTCGACCAAATCTACAACAATTGATGTCTTTGAAATAGAATGTTGGAGGCGGCTCTAACAGAAGAACCAATAACTTTTTATATAATATTGCCCTTCAACAAATCGAATTAAGTGATACGGAAAAATTAAAAAGCGTGGCCGGAAGACAACTTTGACGCGCTTTAGGATTTAGAACCGCTGAAGTAGGTACGGAACTTGCGTTTCGTCGTCTTTTGTTTGTCTTTTCTTTACTCCGCACGTCAACAGATAACATGTGCGCACTTACCAGACAAACTCTTCTACCATATGAGACACTTATTTTTTTTAGATTACCATCGAGAATCGAACCCATGAGCCCCGGGGAAAAATCAAGGGTTTAAGCAACTAAACCACGGAAGTCGAACGCAGAAGAACCAATCGAATGATTGTTAATGAGTTAAGGGTTGACACTCGTATTTTTATTCAACGCAAGAGTAATATTTTGAGGATCTCCTTTGCCTAATTGGTGAGATACCTTTCTTCCGATTTGGGTGATGCGGTTTCAATTTTCGTAATTAACCCGATTTTTTAAAAAATTTTCAGTTTAGTTTTCCTTTTAGGCTTGTTTGAAATTTGTTGGGAGAGATCGATACATGCCAAAAAAAACATGTAAGTTGTACTGTATAGAGTTAATAATAAAACAATACAATCATATTATTTTCTGGATACATAGTGCTGGATACTGACTGAAAATAGAATTTATAAAATAGTGGAGAATGGGCACCCTCCTAATGGAAATAAGGAGGGTGCCCATTCTCTACTGTTTTTGGAGTTCTTTTGTAATAATTGACATAGAAGTAGATACTCGTATGTTTGGTTCACCTTAGCTGGAGTGTTTTTATAACGAAGTTCAAGTTTTCAGTAGTAATGTATTCTGTTCGTTGTAATAACAATAATAATAACAATTAATAATATCATTTACACAGTACCATTTAGAGAGCAAACTCTTCTTAAGGGCGCTCTATCTTGAGATTCGAACCCACTTTCAAACCTAACCTTACCTAACCATTAACATATTAAAAATATTGCTCAACAAACATAGATATAAGTTGAGTGTACGAATATGAAATAAGTGGCTGCGGTCATTATATTAGTTACTTCCTCGCATCTGCGTAAGAAACCCTTAGAAAACTGACTGAAGAAAGATGAACTACAAAAAACCTTTGTAAATCTAACGATATGTGATAATAACACATTCGACTTAAGGTGGAGAATCATGTTTTTTTATTTTATTTATTTATTTTACACATGACAAGAAATATACATAATTTGCGAAAAAACAACAGGTAATTTAATTTGGACCCAATTTTAATGGATCTGGGTTTGTTGCCTTTCATTTGTCGTGTCCCCCATTAAACTAGGTTTTTTTCAGTATCTCACTGTTTTTGTGAAGTGTTTATATTTAACCATTTGTAGATTTCTCAAAATCGATTCAAGGGATTTCTACTCTGTAGGGCCTTCTTTAGGTGTAGTGTCGTTTATTGTGTAGGCTTCAAATAACTTCATAAATTTTGATAAGACCTTCAAACAAGGGTTGTTTTAATGTGCTTCTAAAGTTACACATGCCATTCATATATTTAAAAAAATGTATGTCTCATTTGTGCTCACTGATCTAACTGCATAATTATACAGCATATGATATGACTACTGGTAATTGGGTTATTTATCGTATGTGTGATGAATTTTTGTGTAAAAGTGTTCTTATTAACCTTTCCTTCCCTGTGTTGGGTATCTTCTACACGTTGCTTCTAATAACCATCAATATCTCTATAAATATAATAAATACAAGGTTAAGATTTTAGGTATTCCTCCATAATATATTTAAGCATTGATTTAAAAAATAATATTAATAATAATCAGAATTTATCGACTACATCGTAAGTATTTCGTGAATATCGGAAACAAATTCGCATTTAAACGCTGTGAGTGCCTCGACCTTGTGTCTTGTCGATAGGTGAATAGTATGCGGGAAGCGCGACACTATATTTGCATCTCACTCTTGCATACTCCACTGAATTGCGAGGAGCTGAATTGTCTCAACGTCGCAAGCATAAGCGTAAGCGCCGGGGTATGCGACTGACGTTCCGCGCCACAGTAGCTTCTAGGCTCGCAAATAGGTTAGACGTACGCCCGTTCCGTGAGCGTTGCCAGATGGTTTTTTAATGTTTTCAGCAAATAAATCTCAATTATTATAATTTTTGACTTCAATTATAATTAATTAAGGGGATTATCTATGAATATTCTTATTTTTCCGATTTAAAATCGCTAATTTTTGATCGCGTACTCACTACCCAACACCGGAGCACGCGTTTCAATTTTAACACCGTAAGGGAAGGGTTAATGTATAAAATTGATGAAATAGCAGAAGTACAACAAATAAGTGAAAGTACGTGACACCTAAACTTAGGTGGGTGTTTTTTCATGTATTTTCCTCAGTCCAATTTTATCTTTTTGAGGGTCACTTTAAAATCAGGGAAGTTGGTTTATAAAAAAATCTTAAATAATTGTGGCGTTTTTTCTTCATGAATATATTTTTATTTAGATGTCAAAATAGTTTTTTTATGATTTCATAAATTTTTAGTTCCTTGTTTTTTAATTATCAATACTGATATCAAAAACGAATATAACGTTATAAAAAATATATTTTAAGAACTCACTTGAAGGTTTTAATGTTTTCAGAAGACCTCCGAGACCCCGATTAAAGTTTATTTCATGCGATAGAACCGGATATTTCAAAAGTGCGAACAAGAAACCCGGAACTCTTTAGATAAATGTACCCTCTCGACAGTGTTTTTATTTCAAATCTTTTTTATTTATTTTATATTTCAGAACTGAAAAACTGAATAAACTTAACAATATTTAGTCCACACTTAAATTGAAATTTGGTTGAAATTATAGAGAGTATGAGTTTTCAGTTCCATGTTTTCTAGATTACACTGTAAAATGTATTTAAAAATATCATACAAATTAAATGAAGATTCATGATTTTGTCTGTCTTGGTGCATAGTTAAGTAAATTTAAACTTTAATCTATTCAGAATCAAGGTATAATAACAGCGTTGGATACACAGTGAGTTAACTTAAATTCGATTGAATTTTTTATAAGGTCCATATCGAAACGCAGTTAATGTTTCTAGAGATTGACTCATTGGCATCTGAAAAAAAAATTGTGATATAAAAATGTGTTTGTTTAAAGTCAAACCATTTACAGTACCCGGCGGTAAGTAATACACATCGCTCTTAACCCTTCCTGTTCTGTGATGTGTAACTAGTACACATTGCTTATAAAAACTTTAATATCTCTATATATATATAATAAATACTGGGTTCAGAGTTTAGGTATTCTTCCGTAATACATTTACGCATTGAATGAAAAAATAATATTAATAATAATTAGCACTTATCGGCCACATCAGAGATATTTTGTGAAAATCGGGAATAAATTCACCAATACAATCAAACGTGTGCCAGCGTGTGACGTAGGTATATTCATTCTAAAAAACCGCCATGGGTGAGGAAGCGACGCTATTCACATCTCACTCTACTTCGGTATATGGGAACGCCAAAAATAGAATCTCAGTTCGCTCCCTTGACTCGCTCGGTAGCCAGCGGGCTTTCGTTCGAGGTGGTCGTCTCGCCCGTTTTGTGAACATCGTCTGATGTTTTCAGCAATTAAATTTCAATTATTATCACTTTTGACTTCAAATTTTATTAATATAAGCGATTGTCTATGAATATTCTTATTTCTCCGATTTTAATTCGCTCATTTTTACATGTGTATTCAATACACAGCACCGGTACGGGCGGATTTTTTTAACACAGTAAGGGAAAGGTTAAGAAAGCGACTGTCGGCCATAATCGGCTAACTCCGGCTTTGTAGAGCGTCGTGTCTCTCCCTAGAACGCTTGACAACGACTGACAAACCGCGACGGAACATGTGTATGAATGACAGAGACGACGCTCTAGAAAGTCAAAGTTAGCCGATTATGACCGACAGTCTCTTTTTTAAGCCCGATGTGTATTACTTACCGCCGGGTACTGTACCTTCTTGTTACTTTTTTATTGGCTTGAATGATACTTTACATTCACTTTGATGTAGAGCTCTCTGAATAATCTACCTCATCAACAGCAAACGACGTAATTAAGATAAATTTTGTTGATAAGTCGATTTTTTTTTTTGATAACTTATAGATTTGTGCTTGACATTTGGAAGCTTCAAAAACTCAGTTAGCCTGAGGTGATGTTGAGTTGCTTGTGTTGATTGTTGTATTGATTACACTTTGTTGGGAAAACGTTTGTTACCTTTAAACTGTGCCAAGAAAGGTATAATCTGTTAAGTTTCAAGACTGGCACCTTTCCGACTGAACCGGAAGATTGTCATTGTTTAATCAAATAAAAAATATAATAAGAATTTCTATCATCGAGGGATTTATGACTGCCTTAAAACGGGCATGATTTAGTATTTCTATAGAAATATATGAACTTACATGCAAATGAAGCATAAATAAATGACTAAAAATATATATATAAAACCAGTATTGACACAGTTAGAAAATAAATTAAAAGAATGAAACCGAACTGTATTTTTTATCTCTGAAAAAGATATTTAATTATAAACCCACAAAATAATCAAAATCGTGCATTTTTTCGTCAGAAATATGTGCACAAATGGGTTAAAATTTTCTGGGGGTAAATTACAAATGGACAATATTTGCGAAACAATATCAACCCACAAACGCAATTTTCGAATTTCTTTTCAATTTTAAATAATCATATTTGTTTTAAGAATTATTACATGTGTGGCGTTCGTCGCGGAATATTGTCGCATACATACGGTCAATGACCGATGAGATGACCTTCGCATTCCTCGACAAATTTACATAAACAGTCCAAAGTTCATACGCCGGCCATTCAAGTCCAAAGATCACCCGCCGGCCAGTCATCCCGTAGCCGACCGGACCGCACTACATACTAGAGAGAGAACGCACCACGCTGTCTCGCCGGTTCCGTAAATAGATTGTTACCTACATGCTACAATTGACCATTTCTGCATTCACAGAAGCGAGACAGAAGCATATCGCGAACGCACTCCCGCGCCCATTCTAAAATGTTATAAGTACCTACGTTACTATTAAAATAAACTATTCACTCTCTTTCCGCATTGCGATCTAACGGGTTTTATTATTTATCAACAATCATAATCATCATATACCTTTAAGGGACATTCCCTAAACATGTAAATACATACACAACATCACGCCGTTTCCTTGTTAGGATAAACAAAGAGGATAGAGCGCCAGACTTTCCTATCTCGTCACACATCCTTAATCTCTTCTACATTCATACTCCTCAAACAACCCTTCTAACTTTCTACGTTTTCTTCTTTAAAAATACCATTCACTTGATCCAACCATATTTTCGTTGCTCTTCCTCTCACACGCCTTCCACTCATATTTACACTATAAATTTATTTGTTAGTTTTTCTTTATTCATTCATTCCACATGCCCAAAGCATCTTGCAGTGCCTTGCTACATCTTATTTAACACATCAGTCTTAATTTCACATCCATCCCAAATCACTTCATTCTGTATTCTGTCATACGTTATCTAATTTAGATAATCAAGTTTTGTATATATTGGTTTAATTATCATCTTCTTATTTTAGGCATGTTGGCCTGTTATGGTCCTGCATCATTGTTTCTTTCTTGTTACGTCGACTGCCAGCTGTTTTTCCATCTTTTGAGAGGTCGTCCAGGATTCTCATGTCCCTGGCCATTCTTACGGCTCTTGGTTCCGTCATTCTGGATACATGTTCGTTCCAGAAGCTTCTTCTCTGTCGTCCCCATCTGACAATATCTTCAACTTCACACATCCTTCGGATTTCTATGTTTCGTACTCTATCACGAAGCGTTTCGCCAGCGATACTCCTGAGTACCTTCATTTCACTGGTTCGAAGGAGATTTTTGGTTCTGACAGTGTCGGCTCTGAACTCTTGTATATCGTGGTTTGGACTCTTGTTTATCTTGGTTTAATTATATTAAATAATATTTGAATTTCATATAATCCCGTATAAAGTGATGATAAATATGTTAAAATTGATTGGATGCTTTTTGCATATATTCGTATCCGTCCAACTGTAGGGAAAAACGAATTTCAGCCAAGTCCCGCCAATAAAACAGGTTTTATTGCTTCTCGTGTGTACTTTTCGATAAAATGTGGAAACTGCCAAATAAAAGTACAAATTTTTCTCTCAAAAAGAAGAAAAAAATACTTCGCAGTAAGCAGGTCTTGATTTTCGCAAGAATCGAGTGCCCTGTATACGCAAATAGAGGGGTTTCCGAAAATAATTTGCAATGTTTCTGGTTGAATGTATTACTTTCTAGTTTGTTTGAACACATACGACATTTGTATTGTTCGCGTTGTAGGTGTTTTTTTTTTGTTATTTGAAATTCAATTTTGACTGTTTTATTAGGATAAAAAAGTTAACTGGACCAAAGTTTTGAGTTTTCAGTGATTTTATATTGAACGATCCACTTAAGTTCCTTTGTAGTTGATTTTCTGAACATATTCAGATGCGGGGAAGTACCTAACAAAATTTTATGTAGCTCGTGATTAAGCATCGTAATTCTTATGATAGCCTCCGACGACTCCCCTCCATCCATCCCTGCAATCCGCAGTTCGAAGAGCAATGGTTAAGGATAGTCCAGTTGCGTCTCTCACATGACCAGTCCAACGTAATGGGATTCTTCCTCTTGTTGGTCGTTCTTCCACGCCTTCAATAACCACAAACCTCTCCAAACTGTCTCTTAGGTCACGAGAAATGTGCTCAAATAATCGAAAGGCTAGTCGAAGGCATATTGTCGACAATCTATCGAAGTGTCTGTAGTCTTTGTAATATTTTAATATGTCAATAGTGGGTATACGCCCCGAGCTGGAGCGCCCTTGAGAAGAGTTTGTTCTCTAAACGGCGCTATATAAATCATGATTTTATTATTATTTAAAAAATTTAAATGCCTTAGTCATGTTGGATCATGCATTTGTAGCAGTCAGATGTCCTGGGCTAGAATTTTAGACTGGTTTTTACTTGAAGGCTATTTTCTTCTTCTTCGTTTTATTTTTATATATATTTTATCTGTTTTTTTATGTATTATATTTATTTATTTTTATTTATTTAAAGGCGGCAATCTCTTCTAACCAACCAGACGAAAGTAAATGAAGCAAGTTACGTGGCCGCATAAATCATTCAAATGAATATCCATCTCCACGAAATCCATAAACACATACATGAGCATATGCCCACGAACCCCACAAAGATGGACAATCACCCAAAAATTATTTTTCATATGAAGTGAGATATCATCAATCTAAAGGAAAGGAAGGGATGGTGGAAAGGAATGGAAAAGAAAAATCACTAACCAAAATGTCTTGAGCGGATCCATAAGCGATGTTCAAGTCCGCTGCCAGCTCTCTGATGGTCAATTTGCGGTTTTCGGCCAACATTTCTTTGATTTTATCGATATTTTCATCGGTTTTTGGACTGCCACTGCGTTCGTCATCCTCGTTCGACTCACGGCCACTTCTGAAGCGTTCGTGCCACCAAAAAATACTTCTCCAACATTTCCAAGGTCTGCGGACCGTTAAATCCGTTTTTCACACAAAATTTAATGCAAATCAACGAACAATTTTCAAACTTGTAAAAAATCGAAAACACGCACAAAGGTAGATGTACTCAGTACAGCGCAACTTTCATAAATGTCAAGCTATGACGCTGAAATTTAAAGGGAAGTGTCAATGATAGATGTGGTAACCTAACAAAAAATCCAATCGGGTGACTGACAGCGCCACACGGTAGCCGGTCTTAATGCTTTTTGATCAAGGTAGCTTAATTTCCGATGTTCTAAAGAGTACCTCCGTTCGTGTAGTATTAGGTCTTGTTCCAATATTATTACTTCTTCATATGCAATAGTATTTTTAACACACATGATGATAAATTGCGAGTTTCGGGTCTCCTCCAACGTTGTATGACGTCCACTGTCTTCAATACGACTGCATAGATAATTTTGAAATTTATAGGGGTACCACACGAATTCATTGAATGAACGTGACAAACAAGTCAAAGTTTGCCAAGAAATGTTCATTTCTATTCAGTTGGATGGTATTCCTACTAATCTACATTAAAGTATTTCTATCCATTCAGTGGAATGGTCTTTCCTGTTAATCTACAGAATAAAACTATTTTTTAATCGAGATGTCACCTGTGCGTCATTGTAAGGGTTACTATAATTTCACAACACAGTCATTACTTTTAACTATCAAACAAGTCGTTAATCATTCAAAGCTGTTATTTAAACCCTTCAAAGTCCATTTTGGACATTCAGTTTTCACGAAGGGTATGTTTTCTATCGCCAATAAGAAAATTAATGATGAATGGTTTATTTGAAAAAATGTGACGTTTATCGAACCAATCACGCGAGATATAACTTATCTAAGTTAACCATATGTTTTTTGTCCGAATCGGGACAAGTATGGAAAATTGATAATTTTTCGAAGTGAGAGAAAATATTCAAACGATTATTTCGAAGAATACCAAACGATTGTCAGACCCGCACTCCTCTATGGCTCCGAATGCTGGACGATGTATAAGAAATGCGCATGCTAAGATGGTCAGCTGGTGTGTCCCTAAGAGACAAAATAAAAAGCTCACGCATTCGTGGAAGCCTAGGTGTTACAGATATCAACAGCAAAATGGAGGAGAGGCGATTGAAATGGTATGGGCACGTTGGACGCAGAGCACCCGATCACATTGTGAACCAGGCAATCTCCATGGATCTTCCTCGAATAACAACCAAAGGTAAACCAAAGAATTCATGGGTGGTGCAAAAAGATAACCTGATGCAGAGGCACGGCCTGGGGGACGTAGTCCGGGACAGAAAAGCATACAACCTTAGGACGAGGAGAGCTGACCCCAACAGTCTTCGCAGACAATGAGTTGGGATGGAGCCAGGGAGAAGAAGACAAAATATTCAAACATTAAAAATATATATTTGATCTTAACCCTTCCTGTCCGGTGATGTGTAACTAGTACACATTGCTTCTAAATACTT
Organism: Odontocerum albicorne; assembly: GCA_949825065.1. Lineage (NCBI taxonomy): Eukaryota > Metazoa > Arthropoda > Insecta > Trichoptera > Odontoceridae > Odontocerum > Odontocerum albicorne. The sequence goes on from OX463856.1 coordinate 33,643,855, forward strand.
TAATATCTCTGTAAATATAAAAAGTACTGGGTTCAGATTTTAGTTATTCCTCCGTAATACATTTACGCATTGAATGAAAAAATAATATTAATAATAATTAGCACTTATCGGCCACATCAGAGATATTTTGTTAAAATCGGGAATAAATTCACCAATACAATCAAACGTGTGACGTTGTATATTAATTCCATAAAAACGCCATTGGTGAGAAAGCAACACTATTCACGTCTCACTCTCACTCTACTTCGGTATATGGGAACGCAAAAAATAGAATCTCAGTTCGCTCGCTTCTCTCTTTTTAGTTGCCAGCCGGCTTTCGTTCAAGGTGGTCGCTCCGTCCGTTTTCTGAACGTCATCCGATGTTTTTTTTTTTCATGTTTTCAACAATTAAATTTCAATCATTATCACTTTTGACTTCGAATTTAAGCGATTGGCTATGAATTTTTCTGATTTTAAATCGCTCATTTTTACATGTGTATTGAATACACAGCACCGGAACGTTGCTGCGGCTAGAACAGAAAAAAAATGTAAGAAAATCCCAGAACACTTACCAATGGAAGATAAACTACAGTGAAACTTTAGTAGATATCCCGTTACGTGAGAGTAACACACTCAACATTTGTAGATATCCTGTTATGTAAGAGTAACACACTCAACTTTTAGTGTAGTTTAGTGTATGTGTGTAGTGTTCAGATATGATCATAAATTTTATTTAAACTTCCTATAAAGTGATGTACTTAAGTGCTTCCTAAAGCTGCACACGCCACCTACATATACCTCATACAACATACAAATAAATTAACGAAATTCCATTTACATCAGGAAGGGTGGTAAGCCTACTACGTGTCGTTACAGAGTGCCATATCAGGGAAATGGGAGAGAGAGTTAAGTTTGTAGGTTGTGCCACGTTTTCCGATTAATTATTAAGATAAACATAAATATAAACGAAATATTTGGATATTAAAAGAAAACATTAACAAAAGTTATTTTTTTCTTCCATATTTTCGTGACACGTGGAAAGGTTTAATTATTTCTCACAATAAGTTTAAATATTTTGCACAGGGGTGTCTAGTTTTGCACAGGGGTGTCTAGTTTTTGGTGCATGTAGAAGTTCTTATATAGAAACTAAATAACGAATGGCGAATATAAGAATATGTTGAAGGTAGGACTGATCTGAAAAATCTGACATATATCTCGAAGAGTGAAAATATATCTTATTAAAATCCTGATTTCCTCAACATTGCTGTTTGCTTCAGAAACTTGGACAAAAAAGGCCTGAGATCAAAGATAGACTCTGTCAAGATGTGATATTGAAAATCAGTGGAGGCCGGTCCCGTGGTGCGCTAAGCACGTTGAGCACTGAGCGAATATGAAATATCGCTCTCTCACGGTTTACTGTATGTCTCTGTCTGCCCTATATGAATTTGCGTTTCCGTCCGGTGCGTATTAGAGATCGCTCCGGTGGTATTGGCAAACTTGGCCGGTCAATTTGAAAGGAATATTTTCAAAGGATCTTGCTGTCTTTCCTATTGTATATAGAAATTGTCACAGTCAGCTCATAAAAGTTTATAAATACCACTGTTGCTAAGTATTCCATTTTTGCCTTTCCCGTTAAATAAGAGTGTCCTGAGAATAAGATAAGTGTAAAAAGCTGGCTTTATGTGTCTTGGAATTTTTGCATCGAGGCGAACATCTGGTTAACACATATATCGCAAAAATCTCTCCGCTGCTGACCGAGATCCTCCCATGCACCCTACAGCCCTCAATCCCTAACCCGAATGTCATCAACTATTAGAAGCGTGTATATCGGTACCAGTTCGAACAGAATTCAGTCTGGTTTGTGCTCCCATCATGATGAGGCAAAAGCCTTGAAATCGGTAGGGTTATACCGTTACAAAAAAGTAGAACAAACAGTGTTTGATAAAATAAATTACAACATAACATAGTTTACCTTTTATACAGCTATACGCCTTCTCATAAACCTGTTTAGATTTCTCTGCATTTCTACTTTTATTTATTTTTTTCACAATATAATTCGCTTAATCCATCTATACTTTCGTTGGTTTTCCTTTACCACATTTTTTACTCACATTTGCACTGTATATGTTTGTTTTATTAGTTTTTGTCATTCAATCGTTCTACATGCCCAAACCATTTAAAAGCTCTATTTCAACACATTAGTCCTACATTCACATTCATATCAAATCACTTTATGCCATATTCTATCATGGATTGTTGCCCCAATGAAGTCTTCTCAGTACACATATTTCTACAGCATTTCTTCGGCTCTTTTCCATGCTTACGTTTTATATTCATGAATCAAAATTGATACTTAAATACACTGATTAAAAAAAACTTAGATTAAAATTTGATCTTCATAATATGACGGCCAGAGTATTTCACGAGTGTCACATGAGATATGGCGATCTTTATATGACGGCCAGAGCATTTCATGAGTGTCACATGAGATATGGCGATCTGTATATGATGAGCAGAGCATTTCATGAGTGTCACATGAGATATGGCGATCTGTATATGATGAGCAGAGCATTTCATGAGTGTCACGTGAGATATGGCGATCTTTATATGATGAGCAGAGCATTTCATGAGTGTCACATGAGATATGGTGATCTTTATATGACGGCCAAAGTATTTCATGAGTGTCACACGAGATATGGCGATGACTTCAGTTCACTTAAAATAAGGACGCTGGAAGTCAAAAAAATATTTACGAAACGCTTTAAAAATAACTTTATGTTTGTACATTTTTAACGAAATAAATAAAACAATTGTTTTTTATTTTGCATTCACCACTGTCATTTATTTTACGTTCACTACTGTCATTCATCATATCTTCACCCAACGAGGAAGGCGGAGGAGGTCTTTGAAACCGGTAGTGAACTCAAATAAAACAGTGATAGAAACAAACAAAAAAAATTATTTTACTTATTGTATTAAAAAAATATAAACATGGCACCACAAAGTGAAACACACATATTTTCTAAGATTGAAGAAAAAAAGACTATATTTTTTAAGAAAAACTAAAAAATATCAGAGTTAATCAAATAATACTACAAAAGAGATATATTAAAAAAAATATTGCACTTAATAAATAAATTATTTGGTAAAACCAGTCGTCTGCAAAATATGGATTGTTGATTAGAGAAAATATGTGCTGCTGAAAACCGTTAAAAAATCTATCGATGGACTACGTGGCAGCATAATTAAATAATTTCCATATTTTGCCAGTAAAACGGGCATTTGCCAGTTGCCAGCTGGCAGATACGAGGAACATCCTCTCCATATTGACTTTGCAGTATTTTTAGACACAAAGAAACAGCTTACTCATAGTACACACAAAATGGGTCAAACAGAAAATATGTTTTTGCTTTTGGTTATGATAAATGTTTTTTTTTCCCTCTATTTACATCTTTCTTTCTTTAAAAAATCCGTCATGAGCAGTGATACAAATTTTGTTAAACGTCCATACTGTAGGAACTCTGAAATGTTCACTGAATAAGAGTTCATTTCTGAAATGTTCACTGAATAAGAGTTCATTTCTGAAATGTTCACTGAATAAGAGTTAAAGTTCACTTATTTACGGAATTATTGAAGCACGCAATGATAGGTTTCAGGAACCGAATTAGTGTGGCTTGTATAGTGCCACTCGAAGAATATGTTTACAGGTAGGTTCATCTTTTTAAAGTCATTGGCTGCAATAGCCTACTATATATTTAGTTTTTTTTTAATCTACGAAGCATATCCAGAAAGTAAGTGTACTGAATTTTTTTAGGTAACAATTTTTTTTATTTAAACAAAAAATTACGTGGTTACCGTTGTACATATGTAAGCTATTTTTCGACATAGTCGCCATTCCTCTCAATGCAGGTGGTGAAGCGGGGTATCAACTTTTTGATGCCTTCCTCGAAGTAATTTCCCGCCAACCCCTCCGTCCACTTCTCCACCTCCTCCTTTACCTCCTCGTCGGTTGAAAACCTTTTTATTTCCACTCATGTGCAGCTTCAGGGAGGTAAAGAGATAGTAATCTGAAGGTGCTAGGTCAGGGGAATGCGCGGGGTGGTTCAGGACATCCCATTTAAACGAGGCGAGCAGGTCCTTCGTGGCGTTGGCCGTGTGTGGTCTGGCATTGTCGTGCAGCAGGCAGACTCCCTTTGTCATGCCTCTCCTCTTATTCTGAATCGCCCTCCGCATTTTTTTAGGGTCTCACAGTATCTTGCAGAGTTGATGGTCTCCCCTTGAGGCATATATTCAATTAAAATTATGCCTTGACAGTCCCAAAACACGGATGCCATGATTTTCTTGGCTGGAATTGTGATATTGAACTTTTTGGCGGAGGGTGAAGAGGTGTGACGTGACCGTTTTTAAACTCGCGACACCACTTGTACACACTCGTACGATTCATAGCTTTATCACCATATGCAGTTTTCACCTCATTATAAACCTCAACCGGAGGTTATCCCTTCCAAACGAGATAACGGATGACGCCGCGTATTTCGCACTTGGCGGGAGATTGGATTGACACTTTTCACGAAACGTGTTGTCGCGTCGACACTTCTCAACGCACTGACATCGAACCGGTCTCGTTGCGGAGGGGAAGGGTCAGGCTACACGGAAGTGTAGCTAACATGTCGAAAATAAAATGCATCCGGTAGTGAGAGCCTAAGTACACTTACTTTCTGGATACGCATAGTAGATATACAGCGGTGTGGGCTGAAAAAAGCCCCCCCCGATGTCCTTGCGTTCAGGCTCGCCCTATATTAGTAGGGTGTATCTCGGCCGGGGGAATGTTTGTGGGATGAGCCCAGACCTTTTAATGTCTTCAATCTTAAACGTGTATCCTGCAGTTTGTTTTAAGATGTATGTGCGATACTCGGGATGAGTTTATTATATAACATATATGAACACATTGTGTTGCTGTCAAGGAACCTTTATTTGTTTGTGTGAATTAATCTGAGGTGGTATTTGTGGATTTGTTTTTTTTTTCTGTCGTCTATTTATTTTCTGTTTTTTTTTCTTCTAATTTCTACATGTGCAAGGGTGTGGGCTGAAAAACATCTGTTGTCCACGTGATTGGGCTCGCCCTATATTGGTGGGGTGTATCTTGGCCGAGGGAGTGTTATTAGATGAGTCCAGACATTTTGATAGCTTCTGTCTTTAATGTATTCTCTGCAATTTATGTATTTTTGAAGTGTATTTAAATATATTATGTACATACTATGTTGGTATCAATAAACCTATATTTATTTATTTATCCTCGTAGAGACAGCTCAATGGGAACTCTTTTACTTAATATGACTTGTGCCTTTTTAAATATTGTACATAAATCATCTATTTTGACTTAGTTTTTTATGGAAAACAAGACAAACAAAAGAAAACATTTAATTTATAGTGGACAACCAATTTATGTGTTTATTGTCTTTCATTTGTCGTGCCTCTAGTAAACTAGGTTTTTTTCCTTTATCATACTGAATAGATTATCATACCAATATAAGAAAAGACAAGTTTAATAATAATAATAATAAATAAATAAATTAAGGTTTATTGATAGCAACATAGTATGTACATATACTCGACCCAGAAACCGAAGTCAAGTGCAGAATTGAATCATCTCGTGCGGCTTTTAATAAAATGAGAAGCGTATTCTGCGATGATAATCTAAACTTAAAACTTCGACAACGGTTAGTCAAATGCTACGTTTGGTCAGTGTTACTACATGGAGTGGAATCATGGACCCTCCAAGTTTGTAGTATGAGCCGACTGGAAGCATTCGAAATGTGGATACACCGGAGAATGGTCAACAACACCAGGGTTCTTCAAAGAGCCAAAGTTGATAGGGAGTTGCTGACTAATATTAAAATCCGAAAGGTGTCTTACTTGGGTCATGTACTTAGAGGAGCAAAGTACAAATTACTGCACCTGATCATCCAAGGCAAAATAGAAGGCCAAAGAGGTGTTGGCAGGAAGCAAATCTCCTGGCTCCGCAACATACGTGATTGGACTGGTATAAGGAACGTTGGGGATCTTTTTTGGGCTGCCGGGGACAAAGATGTCTACTCTCAAGTGATATTCAACGTTGGGGGGACCTGACACTGAAGAAGAAGATGTACACATATAAATACTTTCCAAAATCGCAGATTCACGTATATCTCAAGATAAATAGCAGAAAATACATTTAAAAAAGAAACTATATAAAGGTCTGTCTGGGCTCATCTCATAACATCCCCTCGGCCGAAATGATACAACCCAACAATATAGGGCGAGCCCAGCCGCGAGGAAATCAGATGTTTTTTAGCCTTCACCCTGATATATAAATAACTATATCTATAGAACTAGTATAATATCTACGTAACTAGTAAAATAATGAAATAAAATAATTCGTTAAACCATTTCGTTCCAGTGACCCAAATCCAGACACAGCGCAGAATTTCGTCGGCACTCTCCAATAGTTCCCGTCATAATTATAATACGTTTCCTCAATATGGGATGGCCTGTAATGGAGAACTAATAGTTTGTAACGGCGTAACAGGATAATACTAATGGTCTGGCTTGGAAAAAGGGTTTAAAGCTATTGGAATTCTCCCATGCTTTGGTAAAGTGAATTGACAATATAACACTTCAGAGCGGTCTGCAAAATTATAAGTGGATAACAAAAAAAACACTTTTGGGTTATCGTTTATGAAAATGGGATTTAAGAGGTTAACACGAAGTATTTTTATCATTTTGTCCGTTTTATTTGTGTTTTTATTATTATTTTTTTTACAAAAAAAGGCTGAGCTTGCGTAACGTCATATATTAAATGAGAAATTGCGAAAATAAACATTTTTAGCAAAGTTTGTTGTGAACTCCATATTGGAATGTTTAACAATAAATTACTTTGTTATCCCACTAATGACATTTATTCCCACTATATCGTACGTGTTTGTTCCTTCTTTCCTGAGGCTAATATATTCGTTCCACTTAAAAAATCTCGTGATAGGAGGTAGAAATACGTGAAGTGGGGATCAATGTAATTGGCAGGCCAACAAAGTATTTTTTATATTATTTATAGTTAAGGCATTAACATTGTGGACGTTTAAAGACATTGTAATTTGATAAAACACTGTTTATTTCATTTTATGTAATGGTATAACACTACCGGTTTCAAGGTTTTCCCCTCATCATCAGGGGAGCACAATAATGACTGAATTATGTTCGAACTGGTACCGAAATACACGCTTTTAACAGTTGGGGTCATTCGGGTTGGGGTCTGGAGGCTGAGGGAGGCATGGGACGACCTCGGCGAGCAGCGGGGAGATTCTTGGTATATATGTGTTTTCCAGATGTTCACCTCGATGCACTGACTTAGAAATTTCTAGGGCCTTTAATCTGTCCAATTTATTTCCGTTACTACTGATATGTAAGAATTTGGCATCATCGATATAAAATGTAGGTTTTCACGGTGACAATGATTAGCCATTTCAGAATAAATTAGAGGATTTGGTAATAAACAGTGTTTGATAAAACAAATTACAACACAATCTTGAAGATTATTGTGTAATTGGAATAATGTGTCTGACATATTGAAGTTTCAGTATGTGTAAGTATATGAATGCAAAGTGTAAGCTAATCTAATTTATTTGTTATAACTATGAAATTTATTGTGGAGGTTGAAAGACATTGTAATTTGATAAAACACTGTTTATTCCACTTTATGTAAAGGCATAACCCTACCAGTTTCAAGGTTTTCACCTCATCATCAAGGGAGCACAAACATGAATCAATTCTGTTCGAACTGGTACTGACACTTGGCACTTCTTACGGTAAATATTATCCTTGAGGATTATGGGTGGAAGGTGGCAGGATACAACTTCAGCGAGCAGTGGCGAGATTCTGGGAATATATGTGTTTGTCAAATGTTCACCACGATGCACTGACTTAGAAATTTCTAGGTCCTATAATATGTCCAATTTATTAAAGATTAGACAATTTTACTTCGATTATAGTTATTATATATATTTTAACTCTTACAGGCTTAGTGGTCCACGTTATGTACCACCTTTTTTTGACGCAGTACTGCACAATGGTACACGCAATGTACCACTTATTAAACCTCTCTATATTGCTGCACGAACGCTCAGATTATGTACCACTTCGTATAATATAATACTTATGACTCATATCCGCACAGATGCAGGTCTGGTCCTGTTCAAATTCATTTAGCTTCTAATATTATTGACAGTTAGTTGTTCTTGGTGTACCGACTTGTGCATATAAAAGAAAACGTTATATATTTGTATTAAATTTTAATAAAAAATAGTTGCGCTGTGATAAAATTGACTTCAGTAATTGTGGTAAATTTATATTTAGGTTAAAAATTAATTTTATTTGGATGTATTTCGGCGTTATTTGGTGGTACATTAGAAGTACCAGTGGAAATATGGACTAGTGGTACATAAGTTGTACCATTTCACCAGGAGTTCTTGACCTACCGAGGAAGTGGAAATATGTTAATTTAGCATTTGTATGTATCATTTTAAAAACACATTAAAAAAATAATGAGAAACTTGACTTTTTATTTTTTGTGCTGCCTGAGTAAAAATAAGTGAAGTTTACCTGTGCCTGTAAGGGTTAATACACGAAAACTATAAATTTGAAACAAACAACCTTTATTTCCATAAAACGAATGAAACATTTAACCTATGTATAAAGTCACGATTAACCTTTATTTTAAAATAAAAAATCCTCCCTTTCAGTGAGACTTTTAATTCAGGAGATAATCTCGTTATAAAATATGAAATTTCCTTCAGGAATCTTCTTCCTTACATTGTTTAATAACGTAATGAAAGTACAGCGGTACATCGCTTATTGTAACTCCAGTGCAAAGTGAACGCAGCGTATGCACTGCAATGTCGCAGCTAACTTGATTAAATTTCCCAAGAGAGGGAGAGAATTCCGCCCCTAAAGACAGAGGGTGACTTAGTAAAGGAACTCGATTCGCCCCCCAGCTGCTTTAACGGGCGTTACACGCTACTATATTGTGACGTGAATTATAGGGAAGACTGGGCCAAGTTGGACCGTGTAACGTTTAGATAAAAGGATATTTCGAGAGACATGAGAGGAAACACTTAAATTCGCAAGATTGTTAGTGTTATGGTTTAAGTTAGCATAAAAAGCTGCTTTGGTTATGTATACAAATTAAAAAAATGGTGTGAGATGAGGAAATAAAGGAATGAAATTTAAATTTAAGAAAATTATTACCAAAGATTCCGAAAAAGAAAAAAAATTCTAACGCCTTTTTATGTGTATTAATGAAATAAAAAATCAAATGACATGGCACGTTTTTCAGAGGATACGTTATTATGTCATAAAGTGCGGTGACAGACTATTTTAGACAATATAAACTATAATATGGTATATGTTAAGCGTAGAGGGCGACGAAAAGTGTAAAAACGTGATTTTTTTTGCTAACGTTAATAAAATTAAGTTCATCACATTCAATGCTGAAAATACTCGTATGATCTGAAATTCAACAATGACATATTCTTGATCGATGTCAAAAATTGAAAAAAATATTTGTTATGAAAAATGTTTGATTATTACTGAGCAAGTAATTATATTTCAACACCTTGGGGTGGATATTAAAAGGCACAAATACTTATTTAATGAATCAACGGGATATGTGAACAAGGCCTCAGCAATATCAGGATGTCTGAAAAATATCATAACTAACTATATTTTCATATATCTTATAGTTATTTCATTTATGAAAATATAAGTGCATAACAGTAGAAAGTTAAGTGACGATCTACAAAATATGTGTTACACATGTAATGACAGATGCTATCAAAATGTGTGTTACGCCTTTAATGACAGATGCTATCAAAATATGTGTTACACCTGTAATGACAGATGCTATCAAAATATGTGTTACACCTGTAATGACAGATACTATCAAAATATGTGTTACACCTGTAATGACAGATGCTATCAAAATATGTGTTACACCTGTAATAACAGATGCTATCAAAATATGTGTTACACCTGTAATGACAGATGCTATCAAAATATGTGTTACACCTGTAATGACAGATGATATCAAAATATGTGTTACACCTGTAATGACAGATGCTATCAAAATATGTGTTACATCTGTAATGACAGATGCTATCAAAACTTAAGCTGATATTACGAGAATAAAAACACTCCTTAGAGTATTAAAAATGAAAGTCTTGCGGTTTATAACTGGTAAAACATTTAGACACATAGTAAGAAATGCAGAAAAAAAAGTGTAAAAGCGAAGACATTGTAATATAGGAAATACAGAGAAGACATTATTGACGGTACGGCGAAGACATTGTAATATATGAAAGATAGAGAAGACGTTATTGACGGTAAGGCGAAGACATTGTCATATAGGAAAGACAGACAAGACATTATTGACGGTAAAGCGAAGACATTGTAATATAGAAAAGATGGAGAAGACATTATTGACGGTAAGTCGAAGACATTGTAATATAGGAAAGACAGAGAAGACATTATTGACGGTAAGGCGAAGACGTTGTAATATAGGAAAGATAGAGAAGACATTATTGACGGTAAGGCGAATACATTGTAATACAAGAAAGATAGAGAAGACATTATTGACGGTAAGGCGAAGACATTGTAATATAAGAAAGACAGACAAAACATTATTGACGGTAAGGCGAAGACATTGTAATATAGGAAAGATAGAGAAGACATTATTGACGGTAAGGCGTTCAAGGAATGGAGAAACTCCCGATTCTTCGTGTATTTTCGTAGGGAAAAATAAAAAAAAGATTTAGTGGATTATTTTCAAAGATTATCGTTAAGTGTACTCTTGTCAACAGATTAAAAATATTACTTTTTTTTTAGTTAAATGATTGCCTACTCTCAGGTGATAGTCAACGTTGGGTGAACCTGACATGACACTAGGAAGAAGAACAAGTTAAATTATAGGAAATTGATGGCTACATTTGATTAGGTACTTCCCCGCATCTGCGCCTATTTATTAAAATATATTCGGTAACAAAAGCGCTGTAAACTAACAAATGGAAAACGAACTACAACGAAACATTTGTAGATGATCCGTTATGTATTAGTAAAACATTCACATTAAGGTGGAGTGAAGTTTGTGTGTATTGTTCACATATAATAAAAAAAACTGTATTCAAGTGTTTTCTGGAGCACTCGAATAGAAATCAGTAGGCTTAACTTAAAGAAAGTTAACCACCAGTTAGACCCCCAAAAAGTCTGCAGTCCACATCCTTATAATAATTCGAAACAATAAACCGATCAAGAATCTACTCTAAAAACAAGAAAAATACAGTACATACAATATTTAATAAGCATATTTCCCCATTTTTATTTTATTACATTTCAACGGTCAAAAGATCTTTTTGAAACGATAATTGGAAAACAACAACAAATAAACTTGAACATTGACATGTAAGCAGTGTTTATACAATCGGGAAAAACCGTATAAGTCGAACAATACTATACAATTTATCAAATCTCTACAATTCAATAATTTCATCCCGGCAAGAATAACTTCTTCACTTTAAGTCATGTGAAAAGCTACACGACTTTGACTATATTTTGTTAAACGGTATTCAAATAAAAATATTTTTATTTAAAATTAGCATTTCCTACGTCCCAAGGATATTTCATTAATTTGGATTCATACACGTTTCCAGGAATTTGCGGGATTTCATCATTCCTTGTTTCGCATATTTGCAGCTTTCTTCATATTTGTCTTATTCTAAGAGTATAACTGTTAACTACCTCATAAACTGCATTGTTATATTTCAATAAGAGAAAATATATTGTAATTTGTTTTATCAAACACTGTGTATTCCACTTTTTTATTGTAAACAGTGTTTGATGAAACAAATTACAATGTCTTTAATCCTCCACAATGTTAATACTTTAACTATAAATACTCGTAATATAGAAAATATATTGTTAGACATACAATATATTAACCAGCACCAAAATTTTGTGCCTTACTTTTACAATAAATTAACTCATTACAATTATGCTAGTAATAACCCGTCAATAATGAAGTGATTAAATATTTTTCTTTTGAAAATGATGCTGTGTTTATCTTTGTGATGTTTCGTGCTATCGTCCTGTTGCTGTTTCTATAGTGTCGCTTGCTCGTTGTGATTGACGCGATCGTCTCTTCCTTTTAATCCTTCCTTCCCTGTGATGTGTAACAAGTACACATTGCTTCTTAAAACTTTAATATCTCTATAAATATAATAAATACTGAGTTCAGATTTTAGGTATACCTCCGTAATAACCTTATAAGTTACTCATTACTTCCTATAGAATTCTTCGTAGAGGACACTTTTTTAGAGTTTGTGTTTGAGTACCACATGTACAATTAATTTTCCTCAATTTCGTCTCTTCAACCATATCCTGTGTATGTTATTGCGACAGGAATTTGAATACTTGAGCATGCAAAAGAAATTATTATAGCAAATTTTGGTGTGATCTCTTGAGTGTGGTGTATTTTTTTTTCATGATTATGTGCGCTATTTGTGGGATAAACGTTTTGGTCTGTCTGGATTGATAAAGTGTAAGGGGTTTGATTTGCGTGATGTATATATGTGTAATTAAGTGTCACTGTTTGTCAGGTTGATGAGAATGTGCAACGGGGTTTAAACATATATAATCAACAATCGAAAAGAAACATCGATTTATTTTTTCATGCTATATGTCCTCAGTGAGAATCAGGCAAAAGCCTTTTTCACTGGGGATACGACAAATGAATGACAACAAACCCAGATCCATTAAAATTGTGTGCCCAAATTAAATTATCTGTTGTTTTTTCGCAAATTGTGTTTTTATAGATTTCTTATCATGTATAAATATTTTTTTTTTAAATATATTACTTTATTAAAAGTCGTTGTAATGCCTCCAGTCTGAAGTATTTTAAACAGTACTTGGTTAAAATAAAAACCTCCTAGTGAAAGTCAAGCGTCGTACCAACTAGGCCACGAAGGATGTCAACAAACGACATAGAGTATACAACGTAACATAGTAAACATAATATATTTCTCGTAATTCATTGGCTGAATAACTCACCTGTTGAAGAGCTTCGCAGAATAACTCAGCTATCATAAGAAAGGATTTCATTGAATAACTTGGTTGTTAAAGGAGCTTTGCATAATACGAGTAATTCACCTGTTTTTGTTTCAATAGAAGAAAACACCCTTCTCATCCATACCGGAAGGGTATGGGGACGCAGATTATTATATGGGAAGCCTCATTCCCTCTGATGCACTGCATGGACTAAAATAAAATAAAGGCTGTTTTTTGTTTGCGTTAGGCTTTGTTTTTAAAATAAAATACATATAAATTATTTAAATGGCCGTGTATTTGAATTCAATTGATAGGTTGCTTAATAAAAATTATTGTTTGAAGATAATTTCCTTCATATATTGACAGTGGCTTGCTCTTATGTACCTTTTATATACATACCATAAGATGGGTTTCCCATTAAGAATAATAGGACTTTAAAATAAAATAAAAGAACAATAAATAAACCAAAAATAGATCTGAAGGTTTAATTTGAAAGAATATTTCATTTCGTTTATGATTTAAACAAGATATTGTTCAAATGGCTTCCACGGCTTCTTTTGCACTGGGCAATTCGATCACGCCAATTTTCGATGACTCGGTTGAGCATTTCCGGCTGTATGGCGCCAATAATACGACAAATGTTGGCCTCAAATTCATCAGGAGTCTTGGGTTTGTTGGTGTAAACCTGTGATTTAACATAACCTCAAAGAAAATAATCCTGAGGCGTTAAATCGCACGATATTGACGGCCTATTCCAAATCCTATCACACCCAAACACACCCTTTATACACAGCGATACAATTTCCTACAAATGTTCCTTTAAACTTAAACTTATCGGTTTAAGGGTGGTAAGTTTGCGATGATTTATGACTTACGATTACGTAAGCAGAAGAGTCGTGAAGACACTATGAAAACAATCGATAGAGAATTATATGACATGTATTATGATACACTTTAAGGAAGCACACTGTGACTATTACTGATTATATATTAGTTATCATCATCATTACCACAATCACAACTATGTCTCAATTAAGGTAGGAACAAAAACAGATCTCCTCTTCATTCTCCACATACTGCAGAAATGCGCGCACTAAAAAATATCTTGGGGTGACAATGCATGACGAAATATGGCATAAAGTTATTCAGGATGAACATGAACTTGGGCTGATATATCAAATAAGTTGAAGTAGAGCACTTTGAGATGCTTTGGGCATTTACAAACAATGAATGAAGAAATGCTAATTAAATAAATAACTAGTGGATATGTAAGTGGGAGGCATGGTAGAGGAAAACCAATGAAAGAAAGCTGGAATCTAGAGAATGATATTTTGAAAAAAGGAAATGTTAAAGTCAGAGGAATCGCAGGATTCATATGACAATGTCTTTGGATCTAGAAAGGTCAAAGGATGTAGGTCAAGATAGGATAGTCCTCTATTATCATTGCCTACTACGACAGCGATGATATGTATGCATGTATGTCTTCCAATAAATATGTAAGAGCAGAATCATAAAACATGAGGTGACTCGCTGAATCTGGTTTAGACTGGACGTGTTCATACATAATTGGATAAAAATAACTGGAAGTACCTTGAGTCAAGAATCGAAGAAAGGCGGAAAGTGGTGATTTTTTGTACTGCCGCCTCTTCAATTGTTGAAACCTATGGAATAGGGGAATTCTTTGGCAGGGAGATCTGCGTCTCCTGGTATACGTTGCCAAACTCGTTCGAGGAGTTGTGAGCTGTCCAGCATTACTACAAATATTAGCGTTAAATGTTCGTAACAATTACACTAGACTGCGCCGGCAAGAATTGTTCTCAATAACATACGCAAGAACGGGTCTGTATTCCAGCCGCTATGCCTGTTGGAAGGGCCTTAACTCTGCTGAACGGGACTGCTTCGGATGTTAACATATTTCATATCACATTACCAAAAGCAAAAGTAAATTTTCTTCTAAGATTGAGCGCGCTAGAAAGCACTCATCAACATATTTAAGTGACTTTGAATATATGTGTGTATGTTTGTGTGTATATATGTATGCATATATACACATCTTGTATTTTTTAGTGAAATTGGGTTTAACCTGTTTTGAAAAAATTAATTAATTAATAAAAAATATTCAGATGTAAAATGTTCTAAAAGTAGAACGAGCGTAGAAGTGAATCCGTCAGGAATAAAACCTGGAGTGCCCGCTTGTTTAGCGAAAATGCTAACCGTTAAACCACGGCAATTGACAATAAAAAGTGTGATAAGGATTGTTGTTGTTGAATTTATTTATTTAACATTTCAATAAAACACAATCTGGTGGGCGTATTGCCAGGCGGCAATCTCTTTCAGCCAATCAGACAAAATAAAACAAAGGAATTTACACGGTGGCAAAAAATATTCAAATAATTATACATCTTTATAACAACAAATACATAATAAAAGAAAAAAAAGAGAGATATCGTCAACTGAAGGAAAAGGAAAGGATGGGGTAGAGGAAAGGACAATCAGGAGGGAAGCACGTTAGAAATTAAGAGTTTTTCAGTCGCTTCATAAAGCACGTTAAGGACGGAGCGAATCTAAGATTGGTTTACTGGTTTCAAAGTCTCACTGCATGGACAGTAAAAAACGACGTAAAAAGCAAGAACGGTGAACGGCAAAGGACAATACACAATCTTTGTAATTTATTTTTAACAAACACTGTTTATTCCACTTTTTTATGACGGTATAACCCTACCGGTTTAAAGGCTTTCACCTCATCTTCAGGGGAGTACAAGCAAGACTAAATGCTGTTCGAATTATTTTAAGAGACAACATTCTATCTTTAAACTTGAACTTTTTATATATTTTCGCCTTTTTTGCCGTACTGGCATTTAATATGTTGTTTATAGTTAAGGCATTAACGTTGTGGAGGTTTAAAGACATTGTAATTTATTTTTAACAAACACTGTTTATTCCACTTTTTTATGACGGTATAACCCGGTTCAAGATTAAAGATAGAATGTTGTCTCTTAAAATAATTCGAACAGCATTTAGTCTTGCTTGTACTCCCCTGAAGATGAGGTGAAAGCCTTGAAACCGGTAGGGTTATCCCGTCATAAAAAAGTGGAATAAACAGTGTTTGTTAAAAATAAATTACAATGTCTTTAAACCTCCACAACGTTAATGCCTTAACTATAAACAACACAATCTTTATATTATTATTTATAGTTGAGGTATTAACGTTGTGGAGATTGAAAGACATTGTAATTTGTTATATCAAACACTGTTTATTCCACTTTTTGTAACGGTATAACCCTACCGGTTTCAAGGCTTTCCCCTCATCATGAGGGGGCACAAACAAGACTGAATTATGTTCGAACTGGTACCCAGATATACGCTTCTAACAGTTGGGGACATTCGGGTTGTGGACTGTGGGCTGAGGGAGGCATTGGACGAATTCGGCGAGCAGCGGAGAGATTCTTGGTATACGAGTATATGTGTTTGCCAGATGTTAACCTCGATGCACTGACTTAGAAATTTCTAGAGCCTCTCATCTGTCCAATTTATTTCCGTTTCTACTGATATGTAAGAATTTGGCATCATCGATAGAAAATGTATGGTTTTTACGATGACAATGATTAGTCATTTCAGAATAAATTAGAGGATTTGGTAATAAACAGTGTTTGATAAAACAAATTACAACACAATCTTCAAGATTATTTATTGTGTGGCTGGAATAATGTGTCTGACATATTGAAGTTTCAGTATGTGTAAGAATGTGAATGCAAAGTGTGAGCTTGTCTAATTTATTTATTAAAACTGTGAAATTTATGTTTTAGTGCCTAGTTAAGTGGTTTTCAATATCTACGGTAGATTTTCACATTATTAAGCAATTGTACTCCTCGATTCACCTTTCAAAAAAAAAATATTTAAATATTAAATGTTGTATTGAGGACAATAAGATAAGGTTCTTTGAATCCAAAAAGGTTGGAATTTACTACATAATTGAAATATTTGAGATAATAGCTTAAAAAGGATAATTAATAAGTATTTTTTTTCCATTCGCAAAGCCTGACGCCTTCTTGCGAATTTTTAATTACCCGCCTTAACATAATTAGATCTTTCTGCGCCAGATTAGATTTATTAGATGAGACTCCAACCCTTCTGTGACGCAGGGGACGTCAACCTTTTCACAAACTAACTTTCCTTTTGGGGTTCAATTAAAGACCGCTGAAAACAAGAGTTGATTTGAAGGTTTTAAGGCGAGAATTTATTTTTTTCTCGTCGATTTTGATAGCTGCGTCTATAAATTTAGAAAAAGCTCTGTATTTTCCTTGAAAAATTCAGGTTTAATTTTTAACAAAATGAAAAAATACAAAAGTTACATTAAACAAAGAATTATACATTGTTATTATTTTTTTTTTAATTCACTTTGCACGGCTCCTGTTACACAAAAAGGATTCTGTTTCTAGCGTTAGCTTATTCGTTAGGAAGAATATCAGCCAGGATTCTTCTCATACTGCTAGACGGTGCCCAAAATATATCCACAGTGTCATTCAGTTGGTTCAATATCTCTGTACTACGTGTGACTGAATGTTTAGCCATGATATCCGTTCTGTAAGTTGGTATGTAGAACAGAGGGTGATTCCTTGCACGGCTATATTTATAGGTACATACTCGTATAAACTTAGTGCTTCTAGAATTGCGGGGCAGTTAAATCAACCTTGATAAAACCTTAAGTAGGAATATCGCAATGGATTCTTGCCTTCTTGTTTCGAGACTTCTACAGTTACACACTGTGAGAAGTTCGACATTGTGAGCATATTTAAAGTCAAGATTAAAATGTTTTTTCTCCAATTGAAGTTATTTCAAAATCTATATTATTTCCGTTTTGAAAATTGCTATACATTATGTAGTTTCCATCCTAAAAGTCACCAAACATCTAAAACTTAAAAAATCACGTAACAAATATACCTTTTCGTCTTCTTCTTTGCTCAATACTGAGTGGCATGATCCTCTTGTATGTCTCAAACCTAGTGTAGCACCTGTTTTCATCTTTCCCAGTGCCGGACCATGTTAAATATAACGCTTAGGAAGGATCCTGTCAACTCATTTATTTGGTCCGTCCACCTTAAAGGACACCTTTTTTTTGCTTGTCTTCCCTCAACTGTTCTCATAATCACCAACTTATTTCAATGTTCATCATTCTTTCAAGCAATAAGACCAAACCTAAAGGCTGTCAAAAGTAAACAGATATACCGTATAAGTTCAAATGTTTCCAGCCTGAATGTTAGAGTGTGTATGGATGGATAACACACTGATCACATCCACCTATCATCAGGCGTTGGTACTGTTATAATTTGATACCTTTTCCTTCAGTAATATGTCAAGTAGGATGGATAGAACTCGTCATATTTCTTTATATTTTTAAAATTAAAAAAATTAATATCGCGCTGTTATCAAGGTTCTTTCAATGTCGAAGTATATTTTCTTTACTAGAAATATAATTAGTCACTGCGATAAGTATTTATTATTCCTATACCAAGATTCTCGTTAGGCGGAATTCTCGAAATTTAGATTTTGAGGTTCATTTTGTATGAAAAGAGCCTCGGGATACAGAGTAAGGTTTAGAACATGCGTCGCTGAGATATTGTGAAATAATGATGACTCTTTTATAAAAAAAGACACTTAAGTTAAGATAAAGCTGAAACAATAGCCAAAAAACCTTTCCCTGAATCCTGCATTGTTTTAGCTTCTAACTGGATGCAACTTATTGGAGTTTTCTCTGCTAGACCAACATGACTTATTACTTAAACTTAAGAACTAGGGATCTTTGCCAAAAGTTTTGGTCAATATTACCGATGTTTATGATTTTTTTATTGATTTTCCTTAAATATTTTCAGTCTATCTGAATTTTTTTTACAAAGCTTAATATTAATTGAATTTTTATTTTATACACTTTAACACCGTTTTCAATAGCACCCAAAAATAAGCTCCTCCTCTATAAAATGTATTCATCCTATCTTGCCCTTATTCATCCTATCTTGACCTATGCTGCACCCGTTTGGGGTAGTGTGAGCAACACGGATCACCTGAAACTCCAGCGAGTGCAGAATAAGGCATTCAAGATATCTTCTAACACCCATCCCAGAACAAACCTTACCCGACTTCACGCCGAACAGCGAGAAGAAACCCTACAACACCACATCTTCGCTTGGACCGTGAAGTTCTATAAAAGCCAACAAAATCATAGCAATCCCTTAGTCGCTGCCCTGGGGGCTTACGAGAGTAAATCCGACCTACCCTTCCGTTATAAGCACAAGTTCTCGAAGCATTATCTGTTGCTTGACTAGTCCACCTACAGTATTAGCTGGGACGACCAAGGTCTGAGTGAATGTGATGGAATACAAGTAGCCTGAACGAGTGGACTTGTTTTTGCTAAATAATTAGTGTAAGAATTGTTATCTAGTTATAAGTAGTATGTAGGTGTTCATTGTTTCTAAGATCTCATATATTAAGATTGAATAAATAAAATAAAATGATATGTAGGAAAATAAGATTAAGTAAGTTCATAAATTAAAACATATAATTAAGATAAGTTAAGTAATAAATTTGTATATAGGTATAGCCTTGACAAATGTTTGTACAATAATTTACTTTGTTTAGTAAAAAAAAAACTGTTTTCAATATGGCGGGTTTTTTGCCAAATTGTTATCTATTCCAGCCAACAATACAAAAGTTTTGGTGGATGAAGATATACAGCCTTCATGCAAAAAAGAAGTATTGAGAACACTTGAGCCGATGTAGATTTTTCAAAAGAGGACTTATATGATAAGCATATATCAGGCTAGCAGCTGCATTCAATATACTCGGAAGTCTTGAAAATTGCGAATTAGGCAGACCAGAGTAAATAGAATTACAATAATCCGGACACAATAAAACATATGAATTCAAAATATTTTTTCCCCCATGATCGAATACATCGATTTGCAATTATGTTGAGGTATTTGTAGCACTAAATTGGTCAAATTCTTTGGCACGCTTACCCATGTGAAAGAAGAGTGATACTTGCTTTTGGTCCCAGAGTTTTTCAGTGAAATTTACTGAGCACAAAATACAAAATAGACAAACATTCTCTCTCCCTGGCTCCATCCCAACTCATTGTCTGCGAAGACTGTTGGGGTCAGCTCTCCTCGTCCTCAGGTTGTATGCTCTTCTATCCCGGACTACGTGCCCCAGGCCGTGCCTCTGCATCATGTTATCTTTTTGCACCACCCATGAATTAATTGGTCTTCCTCTGGTTGTTATTCGAGGAAGATCCATGGAGATTGCCTGGTTCACAATGTGATCGGGTGCTCTGCGTCCAACGTGCCCATACCATCTCAATCGCCTCTCCTCCATCTTGCTGTTGATGTCTGTAACACCCAGGCTTCCACGAATGCGTGAGCTTCTTATTTTGTCTGTTAGGGACACACCAGCTGACCATCTTAGCATGCGCATTTCAGCAGTTTCTAGTTGCCTAGAGTAAGAGTTATACATCGTCCAGCACTCGGAGCCATAGAGGAGTGCGGGTCTGACAATCGTTTGGTATACTTTTCCTTTTAACTTTACTGGCATTTTAGGATCACATAGAACTCCCGTCATTGATCTAAACTTCATCCATCCCACACTAATTCTATGTGTTACATCTGCTGCACATACTCCATCGCTATGGATGAGTGATCCAAGATACTTAAAGGAGTCACAATTTGGTAATGTTTCTCCATCCATTTGCATTACGGGAGTGACAGCATTTGTGTTCTCGAATGGTAGGTACAGATACTCTGTTCCATTGTCCTCCAAGATTCTTCTCCACCTTTCCAGACTATTTTGCAGGTCTTCGTGTTTTTCACTTATTAATACGATATCGTCTACAAAATGGACAAACATTATTTTTTAAATTTCAGATAAATTTTATTTTATTCCCATGGTACCCCTCGATCTGTCTGAATTTGTGAAACAAACATATACTGTTCCTCATCAAAGATATATATAGATCCATTCGTAGTATTCCCCATTTTGACATATTGTCCTTGGTTCATTATCAATACCTAAAAATGGACTGAAAACACCAAGCACTAATGACAGTTGATGCCCAATTGATCCGCCGAAACTAGTCAAGTCTAAAAAAAGACTTTTTCTTCAGCCGTTCTTGATCTATCCCTGGATATAGGCCTCCCCTTCAGTCTTCCACATCTCCCTATCTTGGGCACACTTCACGCTGCATCCACTTCACCCCCGCGGCCCGTCTTATATCGTCCGACCATCTAGCCTGTAAAAAATATATATTTAAACTATTATAAAAACCGTAAGTTTTAAATCTCGCAAAAAATATCGCTAAAATTTTGAATTAAACACAGATGTTTACATGTTTATTAAAATAAAGAATCATTTATAAATAATTAAAAAATAAATGTAATTTACTTGAGCTTTCTTCTACATGGCTAAATTGTCTTGATTTCGTTTCATAAAAATGAGAACTGTACTAAAAAACATAAAACTCGGCGAAGAGAAAATTAAAAGCAAACATTGTGACATTCAATGTCAAGTTTATGGGATATTCATTAAAAGTGCGAGCCAGGTTGACTGGCGCTTCTTAAAAAACTCTAGTTAAAGGTAGTTAACGAATCTACGTTTTATGTTTCTTAGTTAAGTTATATCTTAAGGTTGTTTTATTTTAAGATGTAAAAAGTGATCGCTGCTACATATGTCCTACTGTTATTTTTTTTTTAAGTTTTCCAATATTCACTTCCTGGGGTAGATTGTCTATTGTATGGGATATTTATCATCGAATTGAAAATGGTGACATGTGCAGATTTAGGAAATATTTGAAGCACAACTCTTTTTGGGGCATCTTAACGAAAATGTTATCACTACAGTCCACGTAAAAGTGAATATGTTACTTTCATACATCGGATGATCTTAAAAGGTTTTTTTTAGTTCGTCTTCCCTTGGTAAGTTTTCTGCGGTTTTCTTACCAAATATGTTTTTTCTAACCATATGCAGATGCGGGAAAGTTCCCAATCTAATGAGTGCTGTCATACATTTACTTCTTCCCAATGTCATGTCAGGTCCCCTCAACGTTGAATATCACCTGAGAGTAGACATCTTTGTCCCCAGCTATATTGTTCTTCACTATGTCGAGCCGGGAGATTCTTAGCACCCCTGACCCATTTAAGGGTAGCCCGGGACTCGAGGCCGTGGCTTGATTTCTCTTCATAGTGATTTCCTGGGGAGGAATATCCAGAGTGGTTTCCCCTTGCCTTCTCTAGAAGATTTTCTGTTGGGGTTACCTTCCCTTAGCTGTGTGGATCCCGTTTTATGGCGCTGGAAACTCGTCATTCGTCCACTCTCTATCTGCTATGACACTGATGAAAATGTCAGTTTACTACCGTGACACTTTTTTTTTTGAGTGTTTATTATTAATCATTCAAAAACGTGTTTCTGATTTTACAGGTAAATAATAAATACTTCAAAAAAGTTGTACGGATAAGAACTAAGTAGAGAAATTGATTACAAAGTGCGTGCCCATGAAAAAAGTTTGCTTCCTAAACGGTGCTATATAAATTGTCTTTTTTTTAATTATTTTTCTCGATTTGCCAGCTGGTTTGGCGATGTGTCAAACCCTAGATGGAGATAAAGGAACAAATGGAATGGTACTCACGGGTGTTGAAGACGGGAGTCGGAGGTATCGGCTGATCTTCCAGGACTCTTGGAGCGTCACGGCGGTTGATGATTTATTCGTCTGGTTCTTTGGGCGATGAAGCGTATTGGTTGTTACTGGTCCTCCTGAGGTGTCACCCGGGTGATGGTCTGTGCACAAGTGACGTAACTGAGCACGTCGACGCGAATTTGTCCGACGTACCGACGCGTTACAACTTACGCCAATACGATCTTTAAAACTTGCGGGAATAATACTACATCGCGCGACAGGGCCGGGAGCGACGACAGAGCAGCTCACGAGCGGAATAGTAATTCTGCGTCACGCTCCGGCGTGAACACCAGCACTCTGAATATTTTATATATTTTATAAAACTTGTATATGTTCGAAATTGACTATAAATAAATAAATTAATTTGAGAATCTTCGTAATACTTTGTCGAAGTGGAACTTAACTAGGCAGTTTGGAGTATAGTAAAGTGTGTACACGCGCCGAGTTGCGGGCATTAATCAAAGATAATTATCCCTCTTAAATAATGAGAAAGTGCTAGAATCTTCCTCACTTTAGAGTTATGAGAAGTAACACAGTTCCGCAAGTGAGAGGGGAATTCTTGTTCTAGTCGCAAAGTAACTCACTTCACAGTTTACTGTTTACTTCCTCCCTTGTATCATCGCCGAGCGGCCTACTAATGTATACGATAGTTACTCCCTCGTCTTAACCTCTTCAGACCCCGTATCATAATGTATTATTTTTGGTTAATTAAACGTTCTATTCTATAAAGAAGATAATTTGTGTTAGTTACCATTAAAAGGAAATGAGTCGGTGTAAGAATATACATATAAGAAACTACTGTAGGGACTAAATATTAACCTTTCCTTCCCTGTGTTGGGTATCTTCTACACGTTGCTTCTAATAACCATCAATATCTCTATAAATGTAATAAATACAAGGTTAAGATTTTAGGTATTCCTCCATAATATATTTACGCATTGATTTAAAAAATAATATTAATAATAATCAGAATTTATCGACTACATCGAGGTGTTTTGTAAAGATCGAAAACAAATTCGCATTTAAACGCTGCGAGTGCCTCGTCTTGACGATAGGTGAATAGTATGCGGGAAGCGCGACACTATATTCGCATCCCACTCTTGCATACTAGACTGAATTGCGAGGAGCTGAATTGTCTCAACTTCGCAAGCAAAGGCGTAAGCGCCGGAGTATGCGACTGACGTTCCGTGCCACTAGTAGCCTCTAGGCTTGCAAATAGGTTAGACGTACGCCCGTTCCGTGAGCGTTTTTTAATGTTTTCAGATGGTTTTTTAATGTTTTCAGCAAATAAATCTCAATTATTATAATTTTTAACTTCAATTATAATTAATTAAGGGGATTATCTATGAATTTTCTTATTTTTCCGATTTAAAATCGCTAATTTTTTATTGCGTACTCACTACCCAACACCGGAGCACGCGTATTATTTTTATCACCGTAAGAGGAGTTCGGGACAATAAATTCAGATATATAATTATAAATTAATGGAAAATTAGGTGTGAGGGTAAGAGTAGGCAAGAATTGTTGATCGGACAACCTTCGTGGCATAGTTGACATGATACTGGTTTCCCAATCCGAAGGTTGCGGGTTCGATTACAGCTGGAAGACAGGTTGTTTTTTTTATAGGATTTCAGTCCAGTTTTCACTAAGGGTATCTGTAACACATTTCTGGTTAGTTGGATAAGATAACTGCATGGCGATTAGCCTATCAGGGTGTACTATAAACAATTTTATGTATTTTTTTTCTTTCATTTTTACATGACAAGAAATCTATAAACTCACAATTTGCAAAAAAAAAAAACATTTAATTTGGACGCACAATTTTAATAGATCTGGATTTGTTGCCTTTCATTTGTCGTGCCCCCAGTAAACTAGGCTTTTGTCTGCGTTTCACTGAGGACTTTATATCATGAAAAAATAAATCGATATTTCTTTCCGATTTTTGATAATACAAAACCCCGTTACATATTCTCATCAACCTGACAAACAGTGACACTCAATTACATATATGTACATCGCGCGAATCAAACCCCTCACACTTCATCACTCCAGACAGATCAAAAAGTTTATCCCGCAATATGCCACACTTAATCATAAAAAAAAACACCACATTCAAGACTTCACACAAACCTTTGCTACAAGGCATTGAATGTTAGGAATAGACGCCAAATTTACATACTGCCTCTATTGTACAATATCCTTAACTGTCTCGCCCTCTCTTATATCGCCGAAAATTTTAAGGGTCTTTTCGATCATGGATTAGCGCTGCGCTCAAACAGAGATTGTCTATTGGCCTTTCCAGTTCACCGCTCCTCTTTTTTTACGTCGTCCTTTACTGTCCATGCAGTGAGACTCGCTCCATCCTTGGCATGCTTTAAGAAGCGACTGAAAAAACTTAATTTTTAGTCACTAAAATAACGTGTTTCATTCCCGATTTTTCTTTTCCTTTCCTCTCCACCATTCCTTCCTTTTCTTTTGATTGACGATATCTCACTTTACATGAAAAGAAATGTTCGGGTGATTGTCCGTCTTTGTGGGGTTCGTGGACGTATGCTCACGTATGTGTTTATGGATTTCGTGGGGATGGATAGTCATTTGAATGATTTATGCGACCATGTAACTTGCTTCATATACTTTTGTCTGGTTGGTTGGAAGAGATTTCCGCCGGCAATAAGCCTACCAAATTGTATTGTGGCAATAAGCCTACAAAAGTTTTAGATAAATAAATAAATATCGTAATCTGCTAAAATAAGTCTCATAATATTTTGATACAACTTGGATGTATGGAAGTGAAACGAAGAAAATGACTGATAGGAGCCAAATAAATATTATATAATATATGACAGAATACGGATAAAAGTGATAAGGGGTGAATATGCACGTTATGCTGATGTATTGAATAGGATGAAGAAGAGCACGCTGAAATGGTTTGGGCATGTGAAACTAATGAAAAAGAAAGACTTACAAAGCAAATATGTAGTGCAAATTTGAGTGAAAGGCGTGTTAGAGGAAGATCAACGACATATGGTTTGATCTTGTTATGATAATTTGAAAGAAGGAAACGTATAAAGACTGAGATTCGGAAAGGTATATGAATGTGGATGAGGCCAAAGATGTGTGTCAATATGATAAAGTCTGACGTTCTGTTTTCTTTTCCCACTACGACAGGGAAATAGAGTGAACGTACAAGTTATGGTGATCATTTTCAAATTTTCATTTCAGGTTTCAGAGTGTTTTATATGCTATTTCCTTTTTAATGTTAAAACCGGAAGTTCCAACAACTGCCTAAGAACTTTAAACTTATCAAAACTGTTTGTAATAAATTATATCTAAAGATAAGCAAGTCAGCGTTAACTATTTACCTATTGTATTTTCGAATATAAATATTATTAAGATAAATATTTAAAAAGTCGAATTTCATTACAACTGCATAAATGGAGAAGGAACCATTATTTTATTAATTTTGTAAACAGAAATATAAACACACATATCATTATACCCTATCGCTTGTCGGGTAGGCAGAAAGAATAGATCTCCAAACTTGTATATCCAAGCATACAATTTTCGCCTCCTCGACATGCATAAATCTCGTAATGCTCAGTATTCTATTATTTATTCTTCTTTTCGACCATAATTTTTACAGATTTTTTACAAACATTTTAGTGACCCATTGACTTAATTTCCTATCGCTACACGCCGTTCAATATCCATCTCAACTCTTCCGTCATCTGTGAAAATACTATCCAAATTCCTCAATTTGCTATAGTCTTCCATTATTCTCCCATATGTCGCATTGACTTTTCCTTTCACACTTTTCTTTCACCATGAAAACCATTCGTTTTCAAACAATATTTGCAGCATTCCCTACCCTGCACGGCGATTACCTCATTACATGCTTTCGCGCACTGCAACAAATATGCCTTCACCATGTCACCAAGTATTTAAAAAAAATGTAAAACATCAACAAGAAAAATATGTTTTGTTTCTTAAAACATATATTTTAATTTAATTGAACGTTGACCATCGAATACGGAATAAATCAAAAATATATTTATAATAACCATGAATTCCTGAAAAATGTTTTTTCAAATATGTTATTAAATTGATGTAGAAACTGATGATTTTTTTGTTTCTTTCAGGTGAGTACTTCACTAGCAATACGGTTCAGTTGGTAAAACAAGGGATGGTGAATATGTGAGTCTATTTAAATTTCAAAATAAATTTGTAGGTAGAATTCGATAGAAATACTACTTATAGTAGAGGGTCTCCTGTCGCAACTTCCGGAAAATTTCAATACACTTTCTTCGACCAACACTAGGAGACTTCGAAACTACCTTCTGTTATTTTACCTATATACTCGTATTTATTTAAAACCGGTGTATAATGAAATATTTCAAATAGAATTTTTAATTTTGTTCGAGAAAAATGGTAGAGTACTTAAAGGGTACCATAAAACAGGTAATATCCTTTCACGCACGGAAAAAATCGTATTCTTGCAGCCAGTGCAATAATGTTTTTTTAATATTTTTTTTTAATTTTAGCTGCTTTTATAGCTTCGTAGTTTATAAAAATCTTATGTTTGATATTTTCATACAATAAATTGACAATTATTTATAGTAACTGAATCAAATAAGAATTAAGCAACTTTCATTTAGAATTATTGGGTTCGTTGTCCTATATATTTTAATTAAAAGTACATATACAAGTATGTTTATTTGCATAAAGTCTTCTTTAAATTATTGGAAAAAGAAGCGGAAGACGCCGTGTCTCTTGGTTCAAGATTTTTTATCAAACAAAAAGGCCTCATGGTCTTGTTTGTAACATACTTATCTTCAAATCCAGAAATAGCGGGTTCGATTCCTATCTATATGTTCCCTCAAATCTATGTTATATATTCATCAACCGAAGTGATTGCTCGAAATTTATAAAAAATTACTTTAATACACCTTACTGAAACGAGTATAAGAATACATTTTTAACTATGGAATTAAATGGCATGGCCCATAATTAATTTTCAATCACAAAGTGTTTAAAAACATGGTTTTCTGGACATTTCTGGAAGAAAATCTATCAGACCCGCATTAGATTGATTATTTGCAAAATAAAAAACGTATACGATTAATTTGACTTATTTTTCTCACATTTCGATTATTCATATAATTATTTAAACTGAGACTGAAAAAGTGTAGTTGGATAAATTTTAACTTATGAAAAGGTAAGAAGTATAAGAAATAGAAGAGCATGTATGATGATATGTATAGATGTGGACGTGGTGAGAACTGTATACGTGGAAAGAATGGCTTAGAGATTTGTCCCCTCTGCCTTCTCCAAAAGTAACAAGGCGTGATAGCAGGTATGCATTTATATATTGTATTATTATTATGGAAAAACTGCTAAAAAAAAAATTTTGCCTTAGGCATTTATAAAAAAAAATTGTTTGGTTTAATGATATCGTCAAATGGCCCTTAACCCTTTAAGTTGTAGTTTATACAAAGAAAATGTTAGTATAACACAAAACAATCATATCTCTATAGTCTAGTTAACCAACCACTATAGCCTAGTTTTTATAGTAAAACGCTTGACTTCTATCCGAGGTGTTCAAATTCAACTCGCGATTGTGCCCGTAAAAAAGGTAAATAGTTCATCTGGTAATAATAATCACACGCGCTACACTACTTGCTGACAAGTTACACTTCTGCGAGTGTTGTCTCTTCACTTTCAAGAATGTATTGCCAAAAAAGTACGATGGCGAACCGTGAATTCCATATCTACTGTAGTAGTTCTAAACTCAAGGCTTGAGTTTTGGGCCGAAGAAAATTCGGTCTCACAGCCACGCTCTTCAGTATATCCTAATCACCAGATTGATGTGTTGAACAGTACCAAATTGAGGAAAAATACTAGTATAGATGTTTCGATGCTTTTTATGTTGACCTCTGTAACCTAGTGGTTACATTCTTTATTTTCACCCGGTTTTTAGTTCGTTTTCCGATGGTGCCTAAAAAAAGGTTGCCAGTCTGGTAAAAGAGGTTCGTCTGCTTACAATGCTCGCACGCACAGGTTGTGTTGCCTAAAACATTTATTGACGAACCGCGAGTTTCGTGCATACTCCAGAGAATGTGATGCTCGCTGACTGGGGCTAAAGAAAATATTGCATATCGGTTAGACTCTTCAATTTATTTGGAACACTAATTCAGGCACATTGAAAGGTAGCATGCGAAAAAAAATACTTTTTATGCATTTGGATGGTTTTTTCCATTTTTACATTTTAGGTACCATCAGAAATCAAACCCAAAACCCTAGAGTAGAAGCCCTTTATTCAAACCTTTATCCACTTTCCTCTGACTCCATATCTTTGAAAGTGGAAAGTCCTAAGTTGCATGTTGATAGAGGCGGACTCGCACTAAGCTGTCAGCGACAAAGTGCCGCTCGATAAATTCAAATTTGTTTGACGAGACTTTGCCGTAAAGCCTGTCGTAAGCCCTCCCCCTAAGGGATAAGATTTCAGCCTGCCGCCCCCTGAAACTTCTCACAGATTTCGTTAGTATATTTTTGAACTTCCGGGGTAAAAGTATAATTTTTAAAGTAATTCTGAAATAATTATTACGAATGAAAACACTTGCCGAAATTTCATGAGAAAAGTTTTCGCTTCGGTATTATTTGATTTTAAAAAATAACGACATTCGATAAATCTTCTTTTTCTTAGTTAGTTTCAACTAAACTAAAATATTGCCATTCAGAATAATTCCACTTGGATTGCAGTGGGCGGTCCACGAATCAAGTTCTCTTCGATATTATAGGGCACCAGGTTTCTTAGGCACTACAGCAAGTATCGCATAAACTTCTCCTCACCGCAGATACAGAGAGCCGATCCATCACTTAAAATTCCATATTTTATACATATCCTTGGTTCTCACAATTCTTCTTCGGAGGCTGTTAAAAGATTTTCAGATCCTCCAGGGTAGTTCAGAGTCAGGTAGCCATGCGTTTACAGGCAAAATCCACCCACTCAGGTCCGATAATGTTCTCAGCTTGTTCATCCTTGCAACAGCAGGTGGTTGCTTCAGAGGTTTAGCAACCTCAATGAAATTGAGCGTAAATTTCAATTTAAGGTTGTTATACAAAGGATGTCTATGGTATTTTCCTGGGTTATGAGATCAATTGATCTTTTAGCACTCCAATAAATGTAATCTTTATTTAAGATAATATATAATAATAATAAAGGTGAAATTTATATTGCACCGTTTAGAGAGCAAACTCACCTCAAGGGCGCTCTAACTCTTATTATCTTTACAAGAAAAAAATATGAATCAATTCAAATAAAAACATTTTTTCAGGCACATTTGTTTCGTGTATAATAATTTTTAAATACTCAATGTGACTTAATTGTAACTTGGGCAACATTTATAATCACTTCTTTACCACCTGTTGTCACAGTGTGATGGACATACATACCATCACGCCGTTTCTCTTTGGTCGTAGGCAGAGAAGACAGTATTGGAGATTTGCCAATCGCGACACATATTTCTTTTCCCTTCTATCAATACACCTTTTCAAAAAGTTACTTTAATTTCTCTGGCTTTTAATATTTTTTTCTTTCAAAATATTATTCACTTGATCCAACCAAACTATACTTGATCTTCCTCTACTACGCTTTTTGTTCCCATTTACATTGCATATTTGTTTTGTTTGTCTTTTTTCATACATTTGTTTTACATGTTCAAATCATCTCACTGTGTTGTTTTTCATCCTGTTTTATACATCAGTCTTAAGTCACATTTATCCTTATCTTTCTCATCGCAGTCTTCTCAGTGCACACATTTCTACAGTGCTCATTCGGCCTATTTCGGTATTTTTCCTCGATTTTCCTTATTAATTAAAAAAATACTGTAAATCAAATATAAATTTTGAATTTTATTAATTATATTATTGTTAATGTTTGAAAGATGGCAAAACGGATACATTAGAAAATAACGCATGCATAAAATGGATATTTTAAGTAAGATAAAGAAAATAGTGTTGGGATAGTTTGGACATGTGAAAAAAATGACTAAGTGGGTAAGTCAAACTTGCAAAATGGGCATGGATGAGGTTGACCGAGGAAAACGTGGCTAGACCAAATGGACCAGAGTTTGATTGAGGATAAAGTGAGAATTATGAATTTAATATTTATTATTTAATATTTAATTATTTAATATTTAATATTCAAATCAAAATGAAACTGTCAAAATTTCAAAGCAATCCGTGAAGAACTTTCGGAGATTGGAGATTTTTAATTAACGAACATTTACATTTTTATTTATATAGATATTTAATATTTAATATTAATTCCGAAACGTTGAAAATGCAATGTGACATAACTGTCAATGAGAATTGTTTAGTTTGCGTGTGTCGCTGCAGGGGGAGCTCCCGTTATTTCGTCTGTTTTATATGCTTTTTTATAAACAACCGTATATAGGAAAATATATATAAACATGCTTGTATACGAATGCAACCTTTTGTCAAAGTTTCAAAGCAATCGGTGAAGAACTTTCGGAGATGAGAGATATTTAACATACAAACATTTACATTTTTATTTATATAGATTCAGAATTAAAATTGAGAAAATGTTTGAACTCCGTTTCCTTCGATATAAAATTATTTAATTTCATAAAAATACTAGACCACGATGGAATGGAATGACAAAAACCCACTTATTTTGAGAAGCACTGGTACAGGCAATAGCTCATATTCCGACCATTATATCACAATATGCACCATAATCTCAGTGTGGGAGGTAGACCACCTGCCCAAGCTGCTCTCTCCACCCTCCCCCTGGCGTCCTGGAAGCCGGTAATACCAAGGAGGCTGCATCTCAAAGACAAGGAGGCTGAGATTAAACCACATACGACTTCTTTTCGGATGCTGGCCTATATGCTGGGCAGGAAGAAAGCAGAATGATGGGCTTTTTGATGTTATTATTTCGACTGAATGATCAATATTGAAAAAGTATCATGTAATTTGTTTCTGGTTATTTATGAAAATGATGTCAAAGGTAGTGTGTCCAAAAAATCAAGTGTAAATAAATTTGATGTAAAATTGATTTAAATATTCAGGAAAATCCTAAAAATATTTGTTTTCCTTTAACACCTACAAGTTTTCATTAACCTCTTAACTTAACTGACCTGTGGCTTTAAATAATTGTATTATCATGTTACGAGTTCATTGTTAACAGTATAGTCTGGCAGCCTTATTATCATTTAGAAATCTCTTATTAGGCGAACTGACGTCAACATTCTCGAAGAACTTTTGGGAACTGTGTTCCTTAAAGAGAGTTGATGAGGATGGTTTGTTGATAAATAAAATACTCGTCGGTATCGGAACGTGTAAAGAGGAATTTTATTGACAGACGTGAGTATTTATAATATTCTTGAATGTGTGCGGGAATGCGCGCACGATATACCGCTGTCTCGTTTCTGCATTTACAAAACGATTCTTGTCGCGTAGGTAATCATTCTGTTTTGGGAACCGGCGCGACAGATGTGGTGCTTTCTCGTTTTAGCATGGAATGCGCTCTCCGATTGATAGTGAGTTGAATGACCGATGTATGGACTTTGTTCATTGTTTGTCTCAGCTTGGTGAAGCTGTGCAAAGGTCGTCTCATGGGTTCAGTGACCGCCCATGCGACCGCCACAAACTAATAATCGAGGACAGATTGTTAACAATATACCTTCGACGGTCCTCTGACTCTTGGGATATATTGCTCATGGACAGTTTGGAGAAGTTTGCGGTTACGGAAAGCGTGGAAGGACGACGCAAAAGAGTAAGAATCCCAATAAGTTGGGCAGACCAAGTGAAAGACGCAACAGGACTACTCTTAACAACTGCCCTTCGAGCCGAGGAATACAGGTATGGACGGAGAGGAGTCGTCAGAAGTTTTCATGGGACTCACGATGGTCAGTAATGAGTTACACAACAGGATGGAGGAATCTCGTAAAACCAAATCAAGCAATTTCATCGAGTTCTTAAGAGAAAACTAGACTGACGCCTTCTTTATAAAAAAAACTGGAAACCAACGCCAATTTAACTCGCAACTTCCGGGCAGTAAGCCAAGTGTGTTACTAACTATGTCACTAAAATCGTCATTATCATTACAGTATTGTTTAAAATAGTTTTATTTTTTAAGTATAAAATAATTCCCTGGGATTCTCGATACCCCAAAATCTGCAGTTTTGATTGTTGATGCACCCGTTTAAATGAAATGGGCCTCATTACTGTTTTTGAACTCAAAAAGTTTTTGAACAGCTTGATACTTTCACTGGAATAGAAAACCCCAATGAGTTTTACTCGCTGCTGGATATTAAAGGTAGCCATTTCAATTTCCAAGGGATATTCTACAAGCTGTAAAAAAAATTATTGAAAATGAACAAGTTGTGATTTTTTAAAACCCTCTCATTTTTCAGTGGCCACTCTAATATATTTTCTTTGTAGTGTTGTTCGACTTAAACTCTTTTTTTTTTCTATTGTATAACACTGTTTACATTTTAATGTTCAATTCTATGTGTTCTTGTATTTTCAATCATTATATCAAAAAGATCATTTGACCGTTGAAATAAACTTAAGTAAAATAATAAATAATATATTGTAACATGTCTGACAAAAAAGCGATATAAAATTCTTAATGATACTTGTGGAAAGTAATTAATCCAATCTGTTCAGAACAAATTGATTTTTTACGACACACCTAACGATACCATCGTAGTTCTCCTATGTCAAATTTAATGTCTCGTGTTTTCATTGATTGACTATACATTTATGAGAGCGTTCATAAGACACGAGATGGAGAGGTCCAAAACTCCCAAACACAAATGGGTTTGTGTATATATTTTATGTAGATGTTGTTGAGCTTAGGAGAGTCTTTCTCCAGCATATCTTCAATCTTAGGTCTTGACTTGGAGACTGGTTATTCCATGTACAGTTTATCTTTATTGTTTTTTTAATTAAATAAGTTCTGTATTAGGTCTTACAATAATTATGTTTAATCCAAAGTGTGTGGTGGGAGGTATTTCAAAAATTTCTAGATTCACAGGAAAGCATTTACAGGAAAGCATTTATTTATTTAATTAACGACACAACAGTGTCTTTATATACAATGTGACAGGTTATAAATTACTTAAAATTATTGACAAATAATACAACTTTATCTTAAACTAACATGAAGATACAAAAAGCAGTAGAATAAATTACAGTCATCGTTTTAAAATTATTTAATAATCTTTGAGAATTTTGTGGGAATTTTATGGATATATATTGAGATATAGAAAACACATGGCCTCATTAGTGGGACGAGATGCAAGTTGCTTTGCAGAATTAAAAGCTTCACACGTGCTGATGCAGGGCTACTCAACTCCAGGGGCAAAATATTGTCCTTAATATTTGGTTTGTATTACGTTATTTATATTAATAAAGGAGAGCACAAAGTTAGTAGCTATTTCTAAATATTGTAATATTCTGGCGAATACTATATATACTTATATTAAAAATATCTAAATTGTTGCAAAACTCGTTTCCAAGTCGTTGCATGCGAATTATAGAGGAGTTGATTTTATAGTTAGTATAACAATTTTCGGTATAAAAGGGATTGAGCTGTCTTGTGGATCTAGTGGGTATACGAAATGAAATACTTGCGAGTAAGTGAGGTGCATCAATCACTGAGTGAATGATTTTGTATAGCAGTACTATATCGGGTGTTTTTCTTCTGTCACACAGCTTCAAGAGTTTCACTGCATTTAATAAGTTGGGATAATTTCTTTCTTCATGCTTCATTCCAGTATATTATCAAAAAATTCTAGATTCCAGTCCATTATCAATATAGTTGCTTAGCTGATATATCCTTCTTCTTCTTATCAGTGTCATATCAGGTCCCACCAACGTTGAATATCACTTGAGAGTAGATATCTTTGTCTCCGGCGGCCAGAAAAAGGTCTCCATCGCCCCTTATGCCAGTCCAAGCACGTATATTGCGGAGCCAGGAGATTTGCTTCCTGCCAACACCTCTTCAGCATTCTATTTTGCCTTGGATGATCAGGTGCAGTATATGGTAGTCATAATTATAGTTATTCAGTCCACTTCTCAAAAGTCTACATTGGCTCAAGTGTCGCAGACAGATTACTATCAAACATTGTCTTTTTGTTTTCAGTTCCCTTAATAGATAAATATTATACGGTTAACAATCAAAAAATGGCGACCAATTTAAAATTGCAGCTTATGTTGCGCCATCTTATGAAATAATACCTTCGGTCAATAGAAATCGACATCGTGACATGATTCAAACTTTTTTTTGGCATCAATTGAACGATTTGGACTTGGAAAATACGTAGTTTAAGCAGAATCGGGCTACTTGTCATACTGCTGATGAAACAATGACTTTATTGCAGGAAAAGTTCTCTGACCGTGTAATTTCTCGTCGTAGAAATGTGAATTGGCCACCACAATCGTGCGATTCAACCCCTTTCGATTTTTTTGCTCTGGGGTTAAGTTCAATATCAAATGTAGGCCGTGAATCCAAAAACCATTAATGACCTTAAATCCAACATCACTCGTGTCGTTGCAGATATAACATACGTATCCATTTATGTGAATCGATTATTTAAAAGTTGGCTCAAAGAGTCGTCATCTGTAACAGGAGCCTAGGAAGTAATTTGGCAAAGAGTCGTCATCTGTAACAGGAGCCTATGAAGTCATTTGGCAAAGAGTCGTCATCTGTAACAGGAGTCTAGGAAGTCATTTGGCAAAGAGTCGTCATCTGTAAAAGGAGCCTAGGAAGTAATTTGGCAAAGAGTCGTCATCTGTAACAGGAGCCAAGAAAGTCATTTGGCAAAAACTCGTCATCTGTAACAGGAGCCTAGGAAGTAATTTAGCAAAGAGTCGTCATCTGTAACAGGAGTCTAGGAAGTCATTTGGCAAAGAGTCGTCATCTGTAAAAGGAGCCTAGGAAGTAATTTGGCAAAGAGTCGTCATCTGTAACAGGAGCCAAGGAAGTCATTTGGCAAAGAGTCGTCATCTGTAACAGGAGCCGAGGAAGTCATTTGGCCAGTATATTTTTTTATACAAAATTCCTATGTACATTTATTCCATTGATGGCAATAAACATGAACATTTAAAAAAAGACATGTTTTTTATTGATTTAAAATTACAGTTTTTATTGCGTCATCCACGTATTACAAAGTTAAAGTCGCAACAGTTTGCAATTACTATTTGACCAGAATATATAAATCACAAATATTAATATCCTGAATCCTGGTTTTATCATCCAAAGTCCAGAGCTAGCTGATTAAAATACTCCAATCCAATTGATATTAATCTGGTCCGATAAAGCCCACTAGGAAATCCCGAACAATGGGGATAGAATAGGAAAGGAGGAGATCGATGGATTAGGTGCTGTGCGGTTAGGTGGTCCTGCAGGTATTCCCCGTCAGCATTCCTCTTAATGAGAATATGTATATTAATGAGGACAATGGTGGAATCTTATTGAGGTAGCATTAAATGTATTTTTTTTGTCATCTATTTATTTTCTGTGTTTATTTTTTTTTATATATTCTTGTTCTACGTGTCCAAGGGTGTGGGCTGAAAAACATCTAGTGTCCCCGTGGCTGGGTTCGACCTATATTGGTGGGGTGTATCTTGGCCGAGATGATGCTTTAAGATGAGCACACCCCTTTTGATAGCTTCTGTATTTAATGTATTATCTGCAATTTATGTGTTTTAAAAATGTTATTCAAATATAATCTGTACATACTATGTTGCTATCAATAAACCTATTATTTATTTATTTATTTATTTATTTAAATCGAGATTGTAAATAAATTAAGATATGTTATGGAATATTTTTTTTTTTTTTTTTTTTTTATTTCTTTAACATTTTTATTGCAAATACAATCTGGCGGACTTATTGCCAGGCGGTAACCTCTTCCAATCAATAATATAAAATCAGACAAAAAAAAATTGGCATATGTTGACAAAACTTGATAGCTTTTTATATTGAGACGAAAATGCGCAAAAAATATTCAAACCACAAAACACTTTTTTTTTAGTTATTTGAGATTTATGAATATCGCTCATCAATAATAAGTAAGTAATAAGATAAAATCGGGCAAAAAAAATTGGCACATATTGACTAAACTTGACAGCTTTTTTATATTGAGACGTATATAGTATGCACAAAAAATATTCAAACCACAAAACACTTCTTTTTTGTTATTTGAGATGTATTCGATGTATTAACTCGCAAAACTTTTTTTTTTAAGTAATTTGAGAGTGATTAATATCGCTTATCAATAATAAGTAAGTAATAATATGAAATCAGACAAAAAAAATTTTACTTACATTGAAAGATTTTTAGTCTCAATAGCCGGAAATTCGAAAAAAATATTAAACTCACATGAAATCAAACAAAAAAAATTTACGAAACTTGATAGATTCTTACATACTGAGACGAAAATGAGCAAAAAACTTTCAACTCACAAAACACTTTTTTTTAGTTATCTGAGGGTTATAAATATCACTTATATATAATAAGTAAGTAAGAATATAAAATCATACAAAAAAAATGACTAAACTTGATAGATTCTTACATATTGAGGCGTTAATGCGCAAAAAATATTAAACTCACAAAACACTTTTCTTAAGTTATTTGAGGGGTTTTAATATCGCTTATCAATAATAAGTATTATTATGAAATCAACCAAAAAATAATTGAAGAAACTTGATAGATTCTTACATATTGAGACGAAAATGCGCAAAAAATATTCAACTCACAAAACACTTTACTTGAGTTATTTGGCGGTTTTTAATATCGCTTATCAATAATAAGTAGGTATTAATATGAAATCAAACAAAAAAAAATTGACGAAACTTGAGTTTCTTACATATTGAGACGAAAATGCGCAAAAAATATTCAACTCACAAAAATCTTTTCTTTAGTTATTTGAGGGTTTTTAATATCGCTTATCAATAATAAGTAAGTATTAATATGAAATCAAACAAAAAAAAATTGACGAAACTTGATAGTTGTTTATATCGAGACGAAAATGCGCAAAAAACTTTCAACTCGCCAAACCCGTTGCTTAAGTTATTTGAGGGGTTTTAATATCGCTTATCAATAATAAGTAAGTATTAATATGAAATCAAACAAAAAAAAATTGACGAAACTTGATAGTTTCTTACATATTGAGGCGAAAATGCGCAAAAAATATACAACACACAAAACACTTTTCTTTAGTTATTTGAGGGTTTTTAATATCGCTTATTAATAATAAGTAAGTATTAATATGAAATCAAACAAAAAAAATTGACGAAACTTGATAGATTCTTACATACAGAGACGAAAATGCGCAAAAAACTTTCAACTCACAAAACACGTTTATTTAGTTTTTTGAGGATTTTTAATATCGCTTATCAATAATAAGTAAGTATTAATATGAAATCAAACAAAAAAAAATTACGAAACTTGATAGATTCTTACATATTGAGACGAAAATGCAAAAGAACTTTTAACTCACAAAACACGTTTCTTTAGTGATTTGAGGGTTTTTTATATCGCTTATCAATAATAAGTAAGTATTAATATGAAATCAAAAAAAAAAACATTGACGAAACTTGATAGATTCTTACATACTGAGACGAAAATGCGCAAAAAACTTTCAACTCACAAAACACGTTTCTTTAGTTATTTGAGGGTTTTTAATATCGCTTATCAATAATAAGTAAGTTTAAATATGAAATCAAACAAAAAAAAATTCACGAAACTTGAGAGATTCTTACATATTGAGGCGAAAATGCGCAAAAAATATTCAACTCACAAAACACGTTTCTTTAGTTATTTGAGGGTTTTTAACATCGCTTATCAATAATAAGTAAGTATTAATATGAAATCAAACAAAAAAAATTGACAAAACTTGATAGATTCTTACATATTGAGACGAAAATGCGAAAAAAACTTTCAACTCACAAAACACGTTTCTTTAGTTATTTGAGAGTTTTTAATATCGCTTATCAATAATAAGTAAGTATTAATAAGAAATCAAACAAAAAAAAATTGACGAAACTTGATAGATTCTTACATACTGAGACGAAAATGAGCAAAAAACTTTCAACTCACAAAACACGTTTCTTTAGTTATTTCAGGGTTTTTAATATCGCTTATCAATAATAAGTAAGTTTTAATATAAAATCAAACAAAAAAAAATTGACGAAACTTGAGAGATTCTTACATATTGAGGCGAAAATGCGCAAAAAATATTCAACTCACAAAACACGTTTCTTTAGTTATTTGAGGGTTTTTAATATCGCTTATCAATAATAAGTAAGTATTTATATGAAATCATAAAAAAAAATTGACAAAACTTGATAGATTCTTACATATTGAGACGAAAATGCGAAAAAAACTTTTAACTCACAAAACACGTTTCTTTAGTTCTTTGAGAGATTTTAATATCGCTTATCAATAATAAGTAAGAATTAATATGAAATCAAACAAAATAAAATTGACGAAACTTGATAGATTCTTACATACTGAGACGAAAATGAGCAAAAAACTTTCAACTCACAAAACACGTTTCTTTAGTTATTTGAGGGGTTTTAATATCGCTTATCAATAATAAGTCAGTATTAATTTGAAATCAAACAAAAAAAAAATTGACGAAACTTGATAGATTCTTACATATTGAGGCGAAAATGCGCAAAAAATATTCAACTCACAAAACACTTTTATTTAGTTATTTGAGGGTTTTTAATATCGCTTATCAATAATAAGTAAGTATTAATATGAAATCAAACAAAAAAAAATTTACGAAACTTGATAGTTCCTTAAATATTGAGGCGAAAAAGCGCAAAAAATATTCAACTCACAAAACACGTTTCTTTAGTTATTTGAGGGTTTTTAATATCGCTTATCAATAATAAGTAAGTATTAATATGAAATCAAACAAAAAAAAATTGACGAAACTTGATAGTTTCTTACATATTGAGGCGAAAATGCGTAAAAAATTTTCAACTCACAAGACACGTTTCTTAAGTTATTTGAGGGTTTTTAATATCGCTGATCAATAATAAGTAAGTATTTATATGAAATCAAACAAAAAAAAAACTGACAAAACTTGATAGTTTCTTACATATTGAGACGAAAATGCTCAAGAAACTTTCAACTCACAAAACACGTT
This sequence comes from Odontocerum albicorne, assembly GCA_949825065.1. Lineage (NCBI taxonomy): Eukaryota > Metazoa > Arthropoda > Insecta > Trichoptera > Odontoceridae > Odontocerum > Odontocerum albicorne. The sequence goes on from OX463856.1 coordinate 33,683,875, forward strand.
TCTTTAGTTATTTGAGGGTTTTTAATATCGCTTATCAATAATAAGTAAGTACAAATAGATTCTAACATTCCAATGCTTATTAATAACAAAATAACAATTAAAATGACATATTTTTTACATGTCAAAATATCCTAGGATTATCTACAATTAATATGAAATCAAACAAAAAAAAATTGACGAAACTTGATAGATTCTTACATACAGAGACAAAAATGCGCCAAAAACTTTGAACTCACAAAACACGTTTATTTAGTTATTTGAGGATTTTTAATATCGCTTATCAATAATAAGTAAGTATTAATATGAAATCAAACAAAAAAAAAATTACGAAACTTGATAGATTCTTAGATATTGAGAAGAAAATGCAAAAGAACTTTCAACTCACAAAACACGTTTCTTTAGATATTTGAGGGTTTTTAATATCGCTTATCAATAATAAGTAAGTACAAATAGATTCTAACATTCCAATGCTTATTAATAACAAAATAACAATTAAAATGACATATTTTTTACATGTCAAAATATCCTAGGATTATCTACAATTAATATGAAATCAAACAAAAAAAAATTGACGAAACTTGATAGATTCTTACATACAGAGACAAAAATGCGCCAAAAACTTTGAACTCACAAAACACGTTTCTTTAGTTATTTGAGGGTTTTTAATATCGCTTATCAATAATAAGTAAGTTTTAATATGAAATCAAACAAATAAAAATTGACGAAACTTGAGAGATTCTTACATATTGAGGCGAAAATGCGCAAAAAATATTCAACTCACAAAACACGTTTCTTTAGTTATTTGAGGGTTTTTTATATCGCTTATCAATAATAAGTTAGTATTAATATGAAATCAAACAAAGAAAAATTGACAAAACTTGATAGATTCTTACATATTGAGACGAAAATGCGAAAAAAACTTTCAACTCACAAAACACGTTTCTTTAGTTCTTTGAGAGTTTTTAATATCGCTTATCAATAATAAGTAAGTATTAATATGAAATCAAACATAATAAAATTGACGAAACTTGATAGATTCTTACATACTGAGACGAAAATGAGCAAAAAACTTTCAACTCACAAAACACGTTTCTTTAGTTATTTGAGGGTTTTTAATATCGCTTATCAATAATAAGTAAGTATTAATATGAAATCAAACAAAAAAAATTTACGAAACTTGATAGATTCTTACATACTGAGACGAAAATGAGCAAAAAACTTTCAACTCACAAAACACGTTTCTTTAGTTATTTCAGGGTTTTTAATATCGCTTATCAATAATAAGTAAGTATTAATATGAAATCAAACAAAAAAAATTGACGAAACTTGATAGATTCTTACATACTGAGACGAAAATGAGCAAAAAACTTTCAACTCACAAAACACGTTTCTTTAGTTATTTGAGGGTTTTTAATATCGCTTATCAATAATAAGTAAGTACAAATAGATTCTAACATTCCAATGCTTATTAATAACAAAATAACAATTAAAATGACATATTTTTTACATGTCAAAATATCCTAGGATTATCTACAATTAATATGAAATCAAACAAAAAAAAATTGACGAAACTTGATAGATTCTTACATACAGAGACAAAAATGCGCCAAAAACTTTGAACTCACAAAACACGTTTATTTAGTTATTTGAGGATTTTTAATATCGCTTATCAATAATAAGTAAGTATTAATATGAAATCAAACAAAAAAAAAATTACGAAACTTGATAGATTCTTAGATATTGAGAAGAAAATGCAAAAGAACTTTCAACTCACAAAACACGTTTCTTTAGATATTTGAGGGTTTTTAATATCGCTTATCAATAATAAGTAAGTATTAATATGAAATCAAAAAAAAAAACATTGACGAAACTTGATAGATTCTTACATACTGAGACGAAAATGCGCAAAAAACTTTCAACTCTCAAAACACGTTTCTTTAGTTATTTGAGGGTTTTTAATATCGCTTATCAATAATAAGTAAGTTTTAATATGAAATCAAACAAATAAAAATTGACGAAACTTGAGAGATTCTTACATATTGAGGCGAAAATGCGCAAAAAATATTCAACTCACAAAACACGTTTCTTTAGTTATTTGAGGGTTTTTTATATCGCTTATCAATAATAAGTTAGTATTAATATGAAATCAAACAAAGAAAAATTGACAAAACTTGATAGATTCTTACATATTGAGACGAAAATGCGAAAAAAACTTTCAACTCACAAAACACGTTTCTTTAGTTCTTTGAGAGTTTTTAATATCGCTTATCAATAATAAGTAAGTATTAATATGAAATCAAACAAAAAAAATTTACGAAACTTGATAGATTCTTACATACTGAGACGAAAATGAGCAAAAAACTTTCAACTCACAAAACACGTTTCTTTAGTTATTTCAGGGTTTTTAATATCGCTTATCAATAATAAGTAAGTATTAATATGAAATCAAACAAAAAAAATTGACGAAACTTGATAGATTCTTACATACTGAGACGAAAATGAGCAAAAAACTTTCAACTCACAAAACACGTTTCTTTAGTTATTTGAGGGTTTTTAATATCGCTTATCAATAATAAGTAAGTATTAATATGAAATCAAACAAAAAAAAAATTGACTAAACTTGATAGATTCTTACATATTGAGGCGAAAATGCGCAAAAAATATTCAACTCACAAAACACTTTTATTTAGTTATTTGAGGGTTTTTAATATCGCTTATCAATAATAAGTAAGTTTTAATATGAAATCAAACAAAAAAAATTGACGAAACTTGATAGTTTCTTACATATTGAGGCGAAAATGCGACAAAAATTTTCAACTCACAAAACACGTTTCTTGAGTTATTTCAGGGTTTTTAATATCGCTTATCAATAATAAGTAAGTAATAATATGAAATCAAACAAAAAAAATTGACGAAACTTGATAGATTCTTACATACTGAGACAAAAATGAGCAAAAAACTTTCAACTCACAAAACACGTTTCTTTAGTTATTTCAGGGTTTTTAATATCGCTTATCAATAATAAGTAAGTTTTAATATGAAATCAAACAAAAAAAAATTGACGAAACTTGATAGATTCTTACATATTGAGGCGAAAATGCGCAAAAAATATTCAACTCACAAAAAACGTTTCTTTAGTTATTTGAGGGTTTTTAATTTCGCTTATCAATAATATGTAAGTACTAATATGAAATCAAACAAAAAAAAATTGACGAAACTTGATAGTTTCTTACATATTGAGGCGAAAATGCGCAAAAAATATTCTACTCACAAAACACGTTTCTTTAGTTATTTAAGGCTTTTTAAAATCGCTTATCAATAATAAGTAAGTATTAATATGAAATCAAACAAAAAAAATTGACGAAACTTGATAGTTGTCTATATGGAGACGAAAATGCGCAAAAAATTTTCAACTCACAAAACACGTTTCTTTAGTTTTTTCAGGGTTTTTAATATCGCTTATCAATAATAAGTAAGTATTAATATGAAATCAAACAAAAAAAATATGACGAAACTTGATAGATTCTTACATATTGAGGCGAAAATGCGCAAAAAATATTCATCTCACATAATTTTTTTATTAAGTTATTTGAGGGTTTTTAAAATCGCTTATCAATAATAAGTAAGTATTAATTTGAAATCAAACAAAAAAAAATTACGAAACTTGATAGATTCTTACATATTGAGACGAAAATGCAAAAGAACTTTCAACTCACAAAACACTTTTTTTTAGTTATTTCAGGGTTTTTAATATCGCTTATCAATAATAAGTAAGTATTAATATAAAATCAAACAAAAAAAATTGACGAAACTTGATAGATTCTTACATACTGAGACGAAAATGAGCAAAAAACTTTACACTCACAAAACACGTTTCTTAAGTTATTTGAGGGTTTTTAATATCGCTGATCAATAATAAGTAAGTATTAATATGAAATCAAACAAAAAAAAACTGACAAAACTTGATAGTTTCTTACATATTGAGACGAAAATGCTCAAGAAACTTTCAACTCACAAAACACGTTTCTTTAGTTATTTGAGGGATTTTAATATCGCTTATCAATAATAAGTAAGTACAAATAGATTCTAACATTCCAATGCTTATTAATAACAAAATAACAATTAAAATGACATATTTTTTACATGTCAAAATATCCTAGGATTATCTACAATTAATATGAAATCAAACAAAAAAAATTGACGAAACTTGATAGATTCTTACATACAGAGACGAAAATGCGCCAAAAACTTTGAACTCACAAAACACGTTTATTTAGTTATTTGAGGATTTTTAATATCGCTTATCAATAATAAGTAAGTATTAATATGAAATCAAACAAAAAAAAAATTACGAAACTTGATAGATTCTTACATATTGAGACGAAAATGCAAAAGAACTTTCAACTCACAAAACACGATTCTTTAGTTATTTGAGGGTTTTTAATATCGCTTATCAATAATAAGTAAGTATTAATATGAAATCAAAAAAAAAAACATTGACGAAACTTGATAGATTCTTACATACTGAGACGAAAATGCGCAAAAAACTTTCAACTCTCAAAACACGTTTCTTTAGTTATTTGAGGGTTTTTAATATCGCTTATCAATAATAAGTAAGTTTTAATATGAAATCAAACAAATAAAAATTGACGAAACTTGAGAGATTCTTACATATTGAGGCGAAAATGCGCAAAAAATATTCAACTCACAAAACACGTTTCTTTAGTTATTTGAGGGTTTTTTATATCGCTTATCAATAATAAGTTAGTATTAATATGAAATCAAACAAAAAAAAATTGACAAAACTTGATAGATTCTTACATATTGAGACGAAAATGCGAAAAAAACTTTCAACTCACAAAACACGTTTCTTTAGTTCTTTGAGAGTTTTTAATATCGCTTATCAATAATAAGTAAGTATTAATATGAAATCAAACATAATAAAATTGACGAAACTTGATAGATTCTTACATACTGAGACGAAAATGAGCAAAAAACTTTCAACTCACAAAACACGTTTCTTTAGTTATTTCAGGGTATTTAATATCGCTTATCAATAATAAGTAAGTATTAATATGAAATCAAACAAAAAAAATTTACGAAACTTGATAGATTCTTACATACTGAGACGAAAATGAGCAAAAAACTTTCAACTCACAAAACACGTTTCTTTAGTTATTTCAGGGTTTTTAATATCGCTTATCAATAATAAGTAAGTATTAATATGAAATCAAACAAAAAAAATTGACGAAACTTGATAGATTCTTACATACTGAGACGAAAATTAGCAATAAACTTTCAACTCACAAAACACGTTTCTTTAGTTATTTGAGGGTTTTTAATATCGCTTATCAATAATAAGTAAGTATTAATATGAAATCAAACAAAAAAAAATTGACGAAACTTGATAGTTTCTTACATATTGAGGCGAAAATGCGCAAAAAATATTCAACTCACAAAACACGTTTCTATAGTTATTTGAGGGTTTTTAATATCGCTTATCAATAATAATTAAGTATTAATATGAAATCAAACAAAAAAAAATTGACTAAACTTGATAGATTCTTACATATTGAGGCGAAAATGCGCAAAAAATATTCAACTCACAAAACACTTTTATTTAGTTATTTGAGGGTTTTTAATATCGCTTATCAATAATAAGTAAGTTTTAATATGAAATCAAACAAAAAAAAAATTGACGAAACTTGATAGTTTCTTACATATTGAGGCGAAAATGCGACAAAAATTTTCAACTCACAAAACACGTTTCTTGAGTTATTTCAGGGTTTTTAATATCGCTTATCAATAATAAGTAAGTAATAATATAAAATCAAACAAAAAAAAATTTACGAAACTTGATAGTTTCTTACATATTGAGGCGAAAAAGCGCAAAAAATATTCAACTCACTAAACACTTTTATTTAGTTATTTCAGGGTTTTTAATATCGCTTATCAATAATAAGTAAGTATTTATATGAAATCAAACAAAAAAAAAATTGACGAAACTTGATAGTTTCTTACATATTGAGGCGAAAATGCGCAAAAAATATTCAACTCACAAAACACGTTTCTTTAGTTATTTGAGGGTTTTTAAAATCGCTTATCAATAATAAGTAAGTATTAATATGAAATCAAACAAAAAAAATTGACGAAACTTGATAGATTCTTCATATTGAGACGAAAATGCGAAAAAAACTTTTAACTAACAAAACACGATTCTTTAGTTATATTTGAGGGTTTTTAATATCGCTTATCAATAATAAGTAAGTATTAATATGAAATCAAACAAAAAAAATTGACGAAACTTGATAGATTCTTACATACCGAGACAAAAATGAGCAAAAAACTTTCAACTCACAAAACACGTTTCTTTAGTTATTTCAGGGTTTTTAATATCGCTTATCAATAATAAGTAAGTTTTAATATGAAATCAAACAAAAAAAAATTGACGAAACTTGATAGATTCTTACATATTGAGGCGAAAATGCGCAAAAAATATTCAACTCACAAAAAACGTTTCTTTAGTTATTTGAGGGTTTTTAATATCGCTTATCAATAATAAGTAAGTACTTATATGAAATCAAACAAAAAAAAATGACGAAACTTGATAGTTTCTTACATATTGAGGCGAAAATGCGCAAAAAATATTCTACTCACAAAACACGTTTCTTTAGTTATTTAAGGCTTTTTAAAATCGCTTATCAATAATAAGTAAGTATTAATATGAAATCAAACAAAAAAAATTGATGAAACTTGATAGTTGTCTATATGGAGACGAAAATGCGCAAAAATTTTTCAACTCACAAAACACGTTTCTTTAGTTTTTTCAGGGTTTTTAATATCGCTTATCAATAATAAGTAAGTATTAATATGAAATCAAACAAAAAAAATATGACGAAACTTGATAGATTCTTACATATTGAGGCGAAAATGCGCAAAAAATATTCATCTCACATAATTTTTTTATTAAGTTATTTGAGGGTTTTTAAAATGGCTTATCAATAATAAGTAAGTATTAATTTGAAATCAAACAAAAAAAAATTGACGAAACTTGATAGATTCTTACATATTGAGGCGAAAATGCGCAAAAAATATTCAACTCACAAAACACTTTTATTTAGTTATTTGAGAGTTTTTAATATTGAACTCACAAAACACGTTTATTTAGTTATTTGAGGATTTTTAATATCGCTTATCAATAATAAGTAAGTATTAATATGAAATCAAACAAAAAAAAAAATTACGAAACTTGATAGATTCTTACATATTGAGACGAAAATGCAAAAGAACTTTCAACTCACAAAACACGTTTCTTTAGTTTTTTGAGGGTTATTAATATCGCTTATCAATAATAAGTAAGTATTAATATGAAATCAAACAAAAAAAATTTACGAAACTTGATAGATTCTAACATACTGAGACGAAAATGAGCAAAAAACTTTCAACTCACAAAACACGTTTCTTTAGTTATTTCAGGGTTTTTAATATCGCTTATCAATAATAAGTAAGTATTAATATGAAATCAAACAAAAAAAATTGATGAAACTTGATAGATTCTTACATACTGAGACGAAAATGAGCAAAAAACTTTCAACTCACAAAACACGTTTATTTAGTTATTTGAGGATTTTTAATATCGCTTATCAATAATAAGTAAGTATTAATATGAAATCAAACAAAAAAAAAATTACGAAACTTGATAGATTCTTACATATTGAGACGAAAATGCAAAAGAACTTTCAACTCACAAAACACGTTTCTTTAGTTATTTGAGGGTTTTTAATATCGCTTATCAATAATAAGTAAGTATTAATATGAAATCAAAAAAAAAAACATTGACGAAACTTGATTGATTCTTACATACTGAGACGAAAATGCGCAAAAAACTTTCAACTCTCAAAACACGTTTCCTTAGTTATTTAAGGGTTTTTAATATCGCTTATCAATAATAAGTAAGTTTTAATATGAAATCAAACAAATAAAAATTGACGAAACTTGAGAGATTCTTACATATTGAGGCGAAAATGCGCAAAAAATATTCAACTCTCAAAACACGTTTCTTTAGTTATTTGAGGGTTTTTTATATCGCTTATCAATAATTAGTTAGTATTAATATGAAATCAAACAAAAAAAATTGACAAAACTTGATAGATTCTTACATATTGAGACGAAAATGCGAAAAAAACTTTCAACTCAAAAAACACGTTTCTTTAGTTCTTTGAGAGTTTTTAATATCGCTTATCAATAATAAGTAAGTATTAATATGAAATCTAACATAATAAAATTGACGAAACTTGATAGATTCTTACATACTGAGACGAAAATGAGCAAAAAACTTTCAACTCACAAAACACGATTCTTTAGTTATATTTGAGGGTTTTTAATATCGCTTATCAATAATAAGTAAGTATTAATATGAAATCAAACAAAAAAAATTGACGAAACTTGATAGATTCTTACATACTGAGACAAAAATGAGCAAAAAACGTTCAACTCACAAAACACGTTTCTTTAGTTATTTCAGGGTTTTTAATATCGCTTATCAATAATAAGTAAGTTTTAATATGAAATCAAACAAAAAAAAATTGACGAAACTTGATAGATTCTTACATATTGAGGCGAAAATGCGCAAAAAATATTCTACTCACAAAACACGTTTCTTTAGTTATTTAAGGCTTTTTAAAATCGCTTATCAATAATAAGTAAGTATTAATATGAAATCAAACAAAAAAAATTGACGAAACTTGATAGTTGTCTATATGGAGACGAAAATGCGCAAAAAATTTTCAACTCACAAAACACGTTTCTTTAGTTTTTTCAGGGTTTTTAATATCGCTTATCAATAATAAGTAAGTATTAATATGAAATCAAACAAAAAAAATATGACGAAACTTGATAGATTCTTACATATTGAAGCGAAAATGCGCAAAAAATATTCATCTCACATAACTTTTTTATTAAGTTATTTGAGGGTTTTTAAAATCGCTTATCAATAATAAGTAAGTATTAATTTGAAATCAAACAAAAAAAAATTGACGAAACTTGATAGATTCTTACATATTGAGGCGAAAATGCGCAAAAAATATTCAACTCACAAAACATTTTTATTTAGTTATTTGAGAGTTTTTAATATTGAACTCACAAAACACGTTTATTTAGTTATTTGAGGATTTTTAATATCGCTTATCGATAATAAGTAAGTATTAATATGAAATCAAACAAAAAAAAAATTACGAAACTTGATAGATTCTTACATATTGAGACGAAAATGCAAAAGAACTTTCAACTCACAAAACACGTTTCTTTAGTTTTTTGAGGGTTTTTAATATCGCTTATCAATAATAAGTAAGTATTAATATGAAATCAAACAAAAAAAATTTACGAAACTTGATAGATTCTAACATACTGAGACGAAAATGAGCAAAAAACTTTCAACTCACAAAACACGTTTCTTTAGTTATTTCAGGGTTTTTAATATCGCTTATCAATAATAAGTAAGTATTAATATGAAATCAAACAAAAAAAATTGACGAAACTTGATAGATTCTTACATACTGAGACGAAAATTAGCAATAAACTTATAACTCACAAAACACGTTTCTTTAGTTATTTGAGGGTTTTTAATATCGCTTATCAATAATAAGTAAGTATTAATATGAAATCAAACAAAAAAAAAATTACGAAACTTGATAGATTCTTACATATTGAGACGAAAATGCAAAAGAACTTTCAACTCACAAAACACGATTCTTTAGTTATTTGAGGGTTTTTAATATCGCTTATCAATAATAAGTAAGTATTAATATGAAATCAAAAAAAAAAACATTGACGAAACTTGATAGATTCTTACATACTGAGACGAAAATGCGCAAAAAACTTTCAACTCTCAAAACACGTTTCTTTAGTTATTTGAGGGTTTTTAATATCGCTTATCAATAATACGTAAGTTTTAATATGAAATCAAACAAATAAAAATTGACGAAACTTGAGAGATTCTTACATATTGAGGCGAAAATGCGCAAAAAATATTCAACTCACAAAACACGTTTCTTTAGTTATTTGAGGGTTTTTTATATCGCTTATCAATAATAAGTTAGTATTAATATGAAATCAAACAAAGAAAAATTGACAAAACTTGATAGATTCTTACATATTGAGACGAAAATGCGAAAAAAACTTTCAACTCACAAAACACGTTTCTTTAGTTCTTTGAGAGTTTTTAATATCGCTTATCAATAATAAGTAAGTATTAATATGAAATCAAACATAATAAAATTGACGAAACTTGATAGATTCTTACATACTGAGACGAAAATGAGCAAAAAACTTTCAACTCACAAAACACGTTTCTTTAGTTATTTGAGGGTTTTTAATATCGCTTATCAATAATAAGTAAGTATTAATATGAAATCAAACAAAAAAAATTTACGAAACTTGATAGATTCTTACATACTGAGACGAAAATGAGCAAAAAACTTTCAACTCACAAAACACGTTTCTTTAGTTATTTCAGGGTTTTTAATATCGCTTATCAATAATAAGTAAGTATTAATATGAAATCAAACAAAAAAAATTGACGAAACTTGATAGATTCTTACATACTGAGACGAAAATTAGCAATAAACTTTCAACTCACAAAACACGTTTCTTTAGTTATTTGAGGGTTTTTAATATCGCTTATCAATAATAAGTAGGTATTAATATGAAATCAAACAAAAAAAAATTGACGAAACTTGATAGTTTCTTACATATTGAGGCGAAAATGCGCAAAAAATATTCAACTCACAAAACACGTTTCTTTAGTTATTTGAGGGTTTTTAATATCGCTTATCAATAATAATTAAGTATTAATATGAAATCAAACAAAAAAAAAATTGACTAAACTTGATAGATTCTTACATATTGAGGCGAAAATGCGCAAAAAATATTCAACTCACAAAACACTTTTATTTAGTTATTTGAGGGTTTTTAATATCGCTTATCAATAATAAGTAAGTTTTAATATGAAATCAAACAAAAAAAAATTGACGAAACTTGATAGATTCTTACATATTGAGACGAAAATGCGAAAAAAACTTTCAACTCACAAAACACGTTTCTTTAGTTCTTTGAGAGTTTTTAATATCGCTTATCAATAATAAGTAAGTATTAATATGAAATCAAACATAATAAAATTGACGAAACTTGATAGATTCTTACATACTGAGACGAAAATGAGCAAAAAACTTTCAACTCACAAAACACGTTTCTTTAGTTATTTGAGGGTTTTTAATATCGCTTATCAATAATAAGTAAGTATTAATATGAAATCAAACAAAAAAAATTTACGAAACTTGATAGATTCTTACATACTGAGACGAAAATGAGCAAAAAACTTTCAACTCACAAAACACGTTTCTTTAGTTATTTCAGGGTTTTTAATATCGCTTATCAATAATAAGTAAGAATTAATATGAAATCAAACAAAAAAAATTGACGAAACTTGATAGATTCTTACATACTGAGACGAAAATGAGCAAAAAACTTTCAACTCACAAAACACGTTTCTTTAGTTATTTGAGGGTTTTTAATATCGCTTATCAATAATAAGTAAGTATTAATATGAAATCAAACAAAAAAAAATTGACGAAACTTGATAGTTTCTTACATATTGAGGCGAAAATGCGCAAAAAATATTCAACTCACAAAACACGTTTCTTTAGTTATTTGAGGGTTTTTAATATCGCTTATCAATAATAATTAAGTATTAATATGAAATCAAACAAAAAAAAAATTGACTAAACTTGATAGATTCTTACATATTGAGGCGAAAATGCGCAAAAAATATTCAACTCACAAAACACTTTTATTTAGTTATTTGAGGGTTTTTAATATCGCTTATCAATAATAAGTAAGTTTTAATATGAAATCAAACAAAAAAAAATTGACGAAACTTGATAGTTTCTTACATATTGAGGCGAAAATGCGACAAAAATTTTCAACTCACAAAACACGTTTCTTGAGTTATTTCAGGGTTTTTAATATCGCTTATCAATAATAAGTAAGTATTAATATGAAATCAAACAAAAAAAAATTACGAAACTTGATAGATTCTTTCATATTGAGACGAAAATGCAAAAGAACTTTCAACTCACAAAACACGTTTCTTTAGTTATTTCAGGGTTTTTAATATCGCTTATCAATAATAAGTAAGTTTTAATATGAAATCAAACAAAAAAAAATTGACGAAACTTGATAGATTCTTACATATTGAGGCGAAAATGCGCAAAAAATATTCAACTCACAAAAAACGTTTCTTTAGTTATTTGAGGGTTTTTAATATCGCTTATCAATAATAAGTAAGTACTAATATGAAATCAAACAAAAAAAAAATTACGAAACTTGATAGATTCTTACATATTGAGGCGAAAATGCGCAAAAAATATTCTACTCACAAAACACGTTTCTTTAGTTATTTAAGGCTTTTTAAAATCGCTTATCAATAATAAGTAAGTATTAATATGAAATCAAACAAAAAAAATTGACGAAACTTGATAGTTGTCTATATGGAGACGAAAATGCGCAAAAAATTTACAACTCACAAAACACGTTTCTTTAGTTTTTTCAGGGTTTTTAATATCGCTTATCAATAATAAGTAAGTATTAATATGAAATCAAACAAAAAAAATATGACGAAACTTGATAGATTCTTACATATTGAGGCGAAAATGCGCAAAAAATATTCATCTCACATAATTTTTTTATTAAGTTATTTGAGGGTTTTTAAAATCGCTTATCAATAATAAGTAAGTATTAATTTGAAATCAAACAAAAAAAAATTGACGAAACTTGATAGATTCTTACATATTGAGGCGAAAATGCGCAAAAAATATTCAACTCACAAAACACTTTTATTTAGTTATTTGAGAGTTTTTAATATTGAACTCACAAAACACGTTTATTTAGTTATTTGAGGATTTTTAATATCGCTTATCAATAATAAGTAAGTATTAATATGAAATCAAACAAAAAAAAATTACGAAACTTGATAGATTCTTTCATATTGAGACGAAAATGCAAAAGAACTTTCAACTCACAAAACACGTTTCTTTAGTTATTTCAGGGTTTTTAATATCGCTTATCAATAATAAGTAAGTATTAATATAAAATCAAAAAAAAAAAATTGACGAAACTTGATAGATTCTTACATACTGAGACGAAAATGAGCAAAAAACTTTCAACTCACAAAACACATTTCTTAAGTTATTTGAGGGTTTTTAATATCGCTGATCAATAATAAGTAAGTATTAATATGAAATCAAACAAAAAAAAACTGACAAAACTTGATAGTTTCTTACATATTGAGACGAAAATGCTCAAGAAACTTTCAACTCACAAAACACGTTTCTTTAGTTATTTGAGGGTTTTTAATATCGCTTATCAATAATAAGTAAGTACAAATAGATTCTAACATTCCAATGCTTATTAATCACAAAATAACAATTAAAATGACATATTTTTTACATGTCAAAATATCCTAGGATTATCTACAATTAATATGAAATCAAACAAAAAAAAATTGACGAAACTTGATAGATTCTTACATACAGAGACGAAAATGCGCCAAAAACTTTGAACTCACAAAACACGTTTATTTAGTTATTTGAGGATTTTTAATATCGTTTATCAATAATAAGTAAGTATAAATATGAAATCAAACAAAAAAAAAATTACGAAACTTGATAGATTCTTACATATTGAGACGAAAATGCAAAAGAACTTTCAACTCACAAATCACGATTCTTTAGTTATTTGAGGGTTTTTAATATCGCTTATCAATAATAAGTAAGTATTAATATGAAATCAAAAAAAAAAACATTGACGAAACTTGATAGATTCTTACATACTCAGACGAAAATGCGCAAAAAACTTTCAACTCTCAAAACACGTTTCTTTAGTTATTTGAGGGTTTTTAATATCGCTTATCAATAATAAGTAAGTTTTAATATGAAATCAAACAAATAAAAATTGACGAAACTTGAGAGATTCTTACATATTGAGGCGAAAATGCGCAAAAAATATTCAACTCACAAAACACGTTTCTTTAGTTATTTGAGGGTTTTTTATATCGCTTATCAATAATAAGTTAGTATTAATATGAAATCAAACAAAAAAAAATTGACAAAACTTGATAGATTCTTACATATTGAGACGAAAATGCGAAAAAAACTTTCAACTCACAAAACACGTTTCTTTAGTTCTTTGAGAGTTTTTAATATCGCTTATCAATAATAAGTAAGTATTAATATGAAATCAAACATAATAAAATTGACGAAACTTGATAGATTCTTACATACTGAGACGAAAATGAGCAAAAAACTTTCAACTCACAAAACACGTTTCTTTAGTTATTTGAGGGTTTTTAATATCGCTTATCAATAATAAGTAAGTATTAATATGAAATCAAACAAAAAAAATTTACGAAACTTGATAGATTCTTACATACTGAGACGAAAATGAGCAAAAAACTTTCAACTCACAAAACACGTTTCTTTAGTTATTTCAGGGTTTTTAATATCGCTTATCAATAATAAGTAAGTATTAATATGAAATCAAACAAAAAAAATTGACGAAACTTGATAGATTCTTACATACTGAGACGAAAATTAGCAATAAACTTTCAACTCACAAAACACGTTTCTTTAGTTATTTGAGGGTTTTTAATATCGCTTATCAATAATAAGTAGGTATTAATATGAAATCAAACAAAAAAAAATTGACGAAACTTGATAGTTTCTTACATATTGAGGCGAAAATGCGCAAAAAATATTCAACTCACAAAACACGTTTCTTTAGTTATTTGAGGGTTTTTAATATCGCTTATCAATAATAATTAAGTATTAATATGAAATCAAACAAAAAAAAAATTGACTAAACTTGATAGATTCTTACATATTGAGGCGAAAATGCGCAAAAAATATTCAACTCACAAAACACTTTTATTTAGTTATTTGAGGGTTTTTAATATCGCTTATCAATAATAAGTAAGTTTTAATATGAAATCAAACAAAAAAAAATTGACGAAACTTGATAGATTCTTACATATTGAGACGAAAATGCGAAAAAAACTTTCAACTCACAAAACACGTTTCTTTAGTTCTTTGAGAGTTTTTAATATCGCTTATCAATAATAAGTAAGTATTAATATGAAATCAAACATAATAAAATTGACGAAACTTGATAGATTCTTACATACTGAGACGAAAATGAGCAAAAAACTTTCAACTCACAAAACACGTTTCTTTAGTTATTTGAGGGTTTTTAATATCGCTTATCAATAATAAGTAAGTTTGAATATGAAATCAAACAAAAAAAAATTGACGAAACTTGATAGTTTCTTACATATTGAGGCGAAAATGCGACAAAAATTTTCAACTCACAAAACACGTTTCTTGAGTTATTTCAGGGTTTTTAATATCGCTTATCAATAATAAGTAAGTAATAATATAAAATCAAACAAAAAAAAATTTACGAAACTTGATAGTTTCTTACATATTGAGGCGAAAATGCGCAAAAAATATTCAACTCACTAAACACTTTTATTTAGTTCTTTGAGGGTTTTTAATATCGCGTATCAATAATAAGTAAGTATTTATATGAAATCAAACAAAAAAAAAATTGACGAAACTTGATAGTTTCTTACATATTGAGGCGAAAATGCGCAAAAAATATTCAACTCACAAAACACGTTTCTTTAGTTTTTTCAGGGTTTTTAATATCGCTTATCAATAATAAGTAAGTATTAATATGAAATCAAACAAAAAAAATATGACGAAACTTGATAGATTCTTACATATTGAAGCGAAAATGCGCAAAAAATATTCATCTCACATAACTTTTTTATTAAGTTATTTGAGGGTTTTTAAAATCGCTTATCAATAATAAGTAAGTATTAATTTGAAATCAAACAAAAAAAAATTGACGAAACTTGATAGATTCTTACATATTGAGGCGAAAATGCGCAAAAAATATTCAACTCACAAAACATTTTTATTTAGTTATTTGAGAGTTTTTAATATTGAACTCACAAAACACATTTATTTAGTTATTTGAGGATTTTTAATATCGCTTATCGATAATAAGTAAGTATTAATATGAAATCAAACAAAAAAAAAATTACGAAACTTGATAGATTCTTACATATTGAGACGAAAATGCAAAAGAACTTTCAACTCACAAAACACGTTTCTTTAGTTTTTTGAGGGTTTTTAATATCGCTTATCAATAATAAGTAAGTATTAATATGAAATCAAACAAAAAAAATTTACGAAACTTGATAGATTCTAACATACTGAGACGAAAATGAGCAAAAAACTTTCAACTCACAAAACACGTTTCTTTAGTTATTTCAGGGTTTTTAATATCGCTTATCAATAATAAGTAAGTATTAATATGAAATCAAACAAAAAAAATTGACGAAACTTGATAGATTCTTACATACTGAGACGAAAATTAGCAATAAACTTTCAACTCACAAAACACGTTTCTTTAGTTATTTGAGGGTTTTTAATATCGCTTATCAATAATAAGTAAGTATTAATATGAAATCAAACAAAAAAAAAATTACGAAA
The DNA here is from genome assembly GCA_949825065.1 of Odontocerum albicorne. Lineage (NCBI taxonomy): Eukaryota > Metazoa > Arthropoda > Insecta > Trichoptera > Odontoceridae > Odontocerum > Odontocerum albicorne. The sequence continues at coordinate 33,700,485 of OX463856.1, forward strand.
CTTGATAGATTCTTACATATTGAGACGAAAATGCAAAAGAACTTTCAACTCACAAAACACGATTCTTTAGTTATTTGAGGGTTTTTAATATCGCTTATCAATAATAAGTAAGTATTAATATGAAATCAAAAAAAAAAACATTGACGAAACTTGATAGATTCTTACATACTGAGACGAAAATGCGCAAAAAACTTTCAACTCTCAAAACACGTTTCTTTAGTTATTTGAGGGTTTTTAATATCGCTTATCAATAATACGTAAGTTTTAATATGAAATCAAACAAATAAAAATTGACGAAACTTGAGAGATTCTTACATATTGAGGCGAAAATGCGCAAAAAATATTCAACTCACAAAACACGTTTCTTTAGTTATTTGAGGGTTTTTTATATCGCTTATCAATAATAAGTTAGTATTAATATGAAATCAAACAAAGAAAAATTGACAAAACTTGATAGATTCTTACATATTGAGACGAAAATGCGAAAAAAACTTTCAACTCACAAAACACGTTTCTTTAGTTCTTTGAGAGTTTTTAATATCGCTTATCAATAATAAGTAAGTATTAATATGAAATCAAACATAATAAAATTGACGAAACTTGATAGATTCTTACATACTGAGACGAAAATGAGCAAAAAACTTTCAACTCACAAAACACGTTTCTTTAGTTATTTGAGGGTTTTTAATATCGCTTATCAATAATAAGTAAGTATTAATATGAAATCAAACAAAAAAAATTTACGAAACTTGATAGATTCTTACATACTGAGACGAAAATGAGCAAAAAACTTTCAACTCACAAAACACGTTTCTTTAGTTATTTCAGGGTTTTTAATATCGCTTATCAATAATAAGTAAGTATTAATATGAAATCAAACAAAAAAAATTGACGAAACTTGATAGATTCTTACATACTGAGACGAAAATTAGCAATAAACTTTCAACTCACAAAACACGTTTCTTTAGTTATTTGAGGGTTTTTAATATCGCTTATCAATAATAAGTAGGTATTAATATGAAATCAAACAAAAAAAAATTGACGAAACTTGATAGTTTCTTACATATTGAGGCGAAAATGCGCAAAAAATATTCAACTCACAAAACACGTTTCTTTAGTTATTTGAGGGTTTTTAATATCGCTTATCAATAATAATTAAGTATTAATATGAAATCAAACAAAAAAAAAATTGACTAAACTTGATAGATTCTTACATATTGAGGCGAAAATGCGCAAAAAATATTCAACTCACAAAACACTTTTATTTAGTTATTTGAGGGTTTTTAATATCGCTTATCAATAATAAGTAAGTTTGAATATGAAATCAAACAAAAAAAAATTGACGAAACTTGATAGTTTCTTACATATTGAGGCGAAAATGCGACAAAAATTTTCAACTCACAAAACACGTTTCTTGAGTTATTTCAGGGTTTTTAATATCGCTTATCAATAATAAGTAAGTAATAATATAAAATCAAACAAAAAAAAATTTACGAAACTTGATAGTTTCTTACATATTGAGGCGAAAATGCGCAAAAAATATTCAACTCACTAAACACTTTTATTTAGTTCTTTGAGGGTTTTTAATATCGCTTATCAATAATAAGTAAGTATTTATATGAAATCAAACAAAAAAAAAATTGACGAAACTTGATAGTTTCTTACATATTGAGGCGAAAATGCGCAAAAAATATTCAACTCACAAAACACGTTTCTTTAGTTTTTTCAGGGTTTTTAATATCGCTTATCAATAATAAGTAAGTATTAATATGAAATCAAACAAAAAAAATATGACGAAACTTGATAGATTCTTACATATTGAAGCGAAAATGCGCAAAAAATATTCATCTCACATAACTTTTTTATTAAGTTATTTGAGGGTTTTTAAAATCGCTTATCAATAATAAGTAAGTATTAATTTGAAATCAAACAAAAAAAAATTGACGAAACTTGATAGATTCTTACATATTGAGGCGAAAATGCGCAAAAAATATTCAACTCACAAAACATTTTTATTTAGTTATTTGAGAGTTTTTAATATTGAACTCACAAAACACGTTTATTTAGTTATTTGAGGATTTTTAATATCGCTTATCGATAATAAGTAAGTATTAATATGAAATCAAACAAAAAAAAAATTACGAAACTTGATAGATTCTTACATACTGAGACGAAAATGAGCAAAAAACTTTCAACTCACAAAACACGTTTATTTAGTTATTTGAGGATTTTTAATATCGCTTATCAATAATAAGTAAGTATTAATATGAAATCAAACAAAAAAAAAATTACGAAACTTGATAGATTCTTACATATTGAGACGAAAATGCAAAAGAACTTTCAACTCACAAAACACGTTTCTTTAGTTATTTGAGGGTTTTTAATATCGCTTATCAATAATAAGTAAGTATTAATATGAAATCAAAAAAAAAAACATTGACGAAACTTGATTGATTCTTACATACTGAGACGAAAATGCGCAAAAAACTTTCAACTCTCAAAACACGTTTCTTTAGTTATTTAAGGGTTTTTAATATCGCTTATCAATAATAAGTAAGTTTTAATATGAAATCAAACAAATAAAAATTGACGAAACTTGAGAGATTCTTACATATTGAGGCGAAAATGCGCAAAAAATATTCAACTCTCAAAACACGTTTCTTTAGTTATTTGAGGGTTTTTTATATCGCTTATCAATAATTAGTTAGTATTAATATGAAATCAAACAAAAAAAATTGACAAAACTTGATAGATTCTTACATATTGAGACGAAAATGCGAAAAAAACTTTCAACTCAAAAAACACGTTTCTTTAGTTCTTTGAGAGTTTTTAATATCGCTTATCAATAATAAGTAAGTATTAATATGAAATCTAACATAATAAAATTGACGAAACTTGATAGATTCTTACATACTGAGACGAAAATGAGCAAAAAACTTTCAACTCACAAAACACGATTCTTTAGTTATATTTGAGGGTTTTTAATATCGCTTATCAATAATAAGTAAGTATTAATATGAAATCAAACAAAAAAAATTGACGAAACTTGATAGATTCTTACATACTGAGACAAAAATGAGCAAAAAACGTTCAACTCACAAAACACGTTTCTTTAGTTATTTCAGGGTTTTTAATATCGCTTATCAATAATAAGTAAGTTTTAATATGAAATCAAACAAAAAAAAATTGACGAAACTTGATAGATTCTTACATATTGAGGCGAAAATGCGCAAAAAATATTCTACTCACAAAACACGTTTCTTTAGTTATTTAAGGCTTTTTAAAATCGCTTATCAATAATAAGTAAGTATTAATATGAAATCAAACAAAAAAAAAATTGACTAAACTTGATAGATTCTTACATATTGAGGCGAAAATGCGCAAAAAATATTCAACTCACAAAACACTTTTATTTAGTTATTTGAGGGTTTTTAATATCGCTTATCAATAATAAGTAAGTTTTAATATGAAATCAAACAAAAAAAAATTGACGAAACTTGATAGATTCTTACATATTGAGACGAAAATGCGAAAAAAACTTTCAACTCACAAAACACGTTTCTTTAGTTCTTTGAGAGTTTTTAATATCGCTTATCAATAATAAGTAAGTATTAATATGAAATCAAACATAATAAAATTGACGAAACTTGATAGATTCTTACATACTGAGACGAAAATGAGCAAAAAACTTTCAACTCACAAAACACGTTTCTTTAGTTATTTGAGGGTTTTTAATATCGCTTATCAATAATAAGTAAGTATTAATATGAAATCAAACAAAAAAAATTTACGAAACTTGATAGATTCTTACATACTGAGACGAAAATGAGCAAAAAACTTTCAACTCACAAAACACGTTTCTTTAGTTATTTCAGGGTTTTTAATATCGCTTATCAATAATAAGTAAGTATTAATATGAAATCAAACAAAAAAAATTGACGAAACTTGATAGATTCTTACATACTGAGACGAAAATGAGCAAAAAACTTTCAACTCACAAAACACGTTTCTTTAGTTATTTGAGGGTTTTTAATATCGCTTATCAATAATAAGTAAGTATTAATATGAAATCAAACAAAAAAAAATTGACGAAACTTGATAGTTTCTTACATATTGAGGCGAAAATGCGCAAAAAATATTCAACTCACAAAACACGTTTCTTTAGTTATTTGAGGGTTTTTAATATCGCTTATCAATAATAATTAAGTATTAATATGAAATCAAACAAAAAAAAAATTGACTAAACTTGATAGATTCTTACATATTGAGGCGAAAATGCGCAAAAAATATTCAACTCACAAAACACTTTTATTTAGTTATTTGAGGGTTTTTAATATCGCTTATCAATAATAAGTAAGTTTTAATATGAAATCAAACAAAAAAAAATTGACGAAACTTGATAGTTTCTTACATATTGAGGCGAAAATGCGACAAAAATTTTCAACTCACAAAACACGTTTCTTGAGTTATTTCAGGGTTTTTAATATCGCTTATCAATAATAAGTAAGTATTAATATGAAATCAAACAAAAAAAAATTACGAAACTTGATAGATTCTTTCATATTGAGACGAAAATGCAAAAGAACTTTCAACTCACAAAACACGTTTCTTTAGTTATTTCAGGGTTTTTAATATCGCTTATCAATAATAAGTAAGTTTTAATATGAAATCAAACAAAAAAAAATTGACGAAACTTGATAGATTCTTACATATTGAGGCGAAAATGCGCAAAAAATATTCAACTCACAAAAAACGTTTCTTTAGTTATTTGAGGGTTTTTAATATCGCTTATCAATAATAAGTAAGTACTAATATGAAATCAAACAAAAAAAAAATTACGAAACTTGATAGATTCTTACATATTGAGGCGAAAATGCGCAAAAAATATTCTACTCACAAAACACGTTTCTTTAGTTATTTAAGGCTTTTTAAAATCGCTTATCAATAATAAGTAAGTATTAATATGAAATCAAACAAAAAAAATTGACGAAACTTGATAGTTGTCTATATGGAGACGAAAATGCGCAAAAAATTTTCAACTCACAAAACACGTTTCTTTAGTTTTTTCAGGGTTTTTAATATCGCTTATCAATAATAAGTAAGTATTAATATGAAATCAAACAAAAAAAATATGACGAAACTTGATAGATTCTTACACATTGAGGCGAAAATGCGCAAAAAATATTCATCTCACATAATTTTTTTATTAAGTTATTTGAGGGTTTTTAAAATCGCTTATCAATAATAAGTAAGTATTAATTTGAAATCAAACAAAAAAAAATTGACGAAACTTGATAGATTCTTACATATTGAGGCGAAAATGCGCAAAAAATATTCAACTCACAAAACACTTTTATTTAGTTATTTGAGAGTTTTTAATATTGAACTCACAAAACACGTTTATTTAGTTATTTGAGGATTTTTAATATCGCTTATCAATAATAAGTAAGTATTAATATGAAATCAAACAAAAAAAAATTACGAAACTTGATAGATTCTTTCATATTGAGACGAAAATGCAAAAGAACTTTCAACTCACAAAACACGTTTCTTTAGTTATTTCAGGGTTTTTAATATCGCTTATCAATAATAAGTAAGTATTAATATAAAATCAAAAAAAAAAATTGACGAAACTTGATAGATTCTTACATACTGAGACGAAAATGAGCAAAAAACTTTCAACTCACAAAACACATTTCTTAAGTTATTTGAGGGTTTTTAATATCGCTGATCAATAATAAGTAAGTATTAATATGAAATCAAACAAAAAAAAACTGACAAAACTTGATAGTTTCTTACATATTGAGACGAAAATGCTCAAGAAACTTTCAACTCACAAAACACGTTTCTTTAGTTATTTGAGGGTTTTTAATATCGCTTATCAATAATAAGTAAGTACAAATAGATTCTAACATTCCAATGCTTATTAATCACAAAATAACAATTAAAATGACATATTTTTTACATGTCAAAATATCCTAGGATTATCTACAATTAATATGAAATCAAACAAAAAAAAATTGACGAAACTTGATAGATTCTTACATACAGAGACGAAAATGCGCCAAAAACTTTGAACTCACAAAACACGTTTATTTAGTTATTTGAGGATTTTTAATATCGTTTATCAATAATAAGTAAGTATAAATATGAAATCAAACAAAAAAAAAATTACGAAACTTGATAGATTCTTACATATTGAGACGAAAATGCAAAAGAACTTTCAACTCACAAAACACGATTCTTTAGTTATTTGAGGGTTTTTAATATCGCTTATCAAAAATAAGTAAGTATTAATATGAAATCAAAAAAAAAAACATTGACGAAACTTGATAGATTCTTACATACTGAGACGAAAATGCGCAAAAAACTTTCAACTCTCAAAACACGTTTCTTTAGTTATTTGAGGGTTTTTAATATCGCTTATCAATAATAAGTAAGTTTTAATATGAAATCAAACAAATAAAAATTGACGAAACTTGAGAGATTCTTACATATTGAGGCGAAAATGCGCAAAAAATATTCAACTCACAAAACACGTTTCTTTAGTTATTTGAGGGTTTTTTATATCGCTTATCAATAATAAGTTAGTATTAATATGAAATCAAACAAAAAAAAATTGACAAAACTTGATAGATTCTTACATATTGAGACGAAAATGCGAAAAAAACTTTCAACTCACAAAACACGTTTCTTTAGTTCTTTGAGAGTTTTTAATATCGCTTATCAATAATAAGTAATTATTAATATGAAATCAAACATATAATAATAAAATTGACGAAACTTGATAGATTCTAACATACTGAGACGAAAATGAGCAAAAAACTTTCAACTCACAAAACACGTTTCTTTAGTTATTTGAGGGTTTTTAATATCGCTTATCAATAATAAGTAAGTATTAATATGAAATCAAACAATAAAAATTGACGAAACTTGATAGATTCTTACATACTGAGACGAAAATTAGCAATAAACTTTCAACTCACAAAACACGTTTCTTTAGTTATTTGAGGGTTTTTAATATCGCTTATCAATAATAAGTAAGTATTAATATGAAATAAAACAAAAAAAATTTACGAAACTTGATAGATTCTTACATACTGAGACGAAAATGAGCAAAAAACTTTCAACTCACAAAACACGTTTCTTTAGTTATTTCAGGGTTTTTAATATCGCTTATCAATAATAAGTAAGTATTAATATGAAATCAAACAAAAAAAAATTGACGAAACTTGATAGTTTCTTACATATTGAGGCGAAAATGCGCAAAAAATATTCAACTCACAAAACACGTTTCTTTAGTTATTTGAGGGTTTTTAATATCGCTTATCAATAATAATTAAGTATTAATATGAAATCAAACAAAAAAAAAATTGACTAAACTTGATAGATTCTTACATATTGAGGCGAAAATGCGCAAAAAATATTCAACTCACAAAACACTTTTATTTAGTTATTTGAGGGTTTTTAATATCGCTTATCAATAATAAGTAAGTTTGAATATGAAATCAAACAAAAAAAAATTGACGAAACTTGATAGTTTCTTACATATTGAGGCGAAAATGCGACAAAAATTTTCAACTCACAAAACACGTTTCTTGAGTTATTTCAGGGTTTTTAATATCGCTTATCAATAATAAGTAAGTAATAATATAAAATCAAACAAAAAAAAATTTACGAAACTTGATAGTTTCTTACATATTGAGGCGAAAATGCGCAAAAAATATTCAACTCACTAAACACTTTTATTTAGTTCTTTGAGGGTTTTTAATATCGCTTATCAATAATAAGTAAGTATTTATATGAAATCAAACAAAAAAAAAATTGACGAAACTTGATAGTTTCTTACATATTGAGGCGAAAATGCGCAAAAAATATTCAACTCACAAAACACGTTTCTTTAGTTATTTGAGGGTTTTTAAAATCGCTTATCAATAATAAGTAAGTATTAATATGAAATCAAACAAAAAAAATTGACGAAACTTGATAGATTCTTCATATTGAGACGAAAATGCGAAAAAAACTTTCAACTAACAAAACACGATTCTTTAGTTATATTTGAGGGTTTTTAATATCGCTTATCAATAATAAGTAAGTATTAATATGAAATCAAACAAACAAAATTGACGAAACTTGATAGATTCTTACATACTGAGACAAAAATGAGCAAAAAACTTTCAACTCACAAAACACGTTTCTTTAGTTATTTCAGGGTTTTTAATATCGCTTATCAATAATAAGTAAGTTTTAATATGAAATCAAACAAAAAAAAATTGACGAAACTTGATAGATTCTTACATATTGAGGCGAAAATGCGCAAAAAATATTCAACTCACAAAAAACGTTTCTTTAGTTATTTGAGGGTTTTTAATATCGCTTATCAATAATAAGTAAGTACTAATATGAAATCAAACAAAAAAAAAATTACGAAACTTGATAGATTCTTACATATTGAGGCGAAAATGCGCAAAAAATATTCTACTCACAAAACACGTTTCTTTAGTTATTTAAGGCTTTTTAAAATCGCTTATCAATAATAAGTAAGTATTAATATGAAATCAAACAAAAAAAATTGACGAAACTTGATAGTTGTCTATATGGAGACGAAAATGCGCAAAAAATTTTCAACTCACAAAACACGTTTCTTTAGTTTTTTCAGGGTTTTTAATATCGCTTATCAATAATAAGTAAGTATTAATATGAAATCAAACAAAAAAAAAATTACGAAACTTGATAGATTCTTACATATTGAGGCGAAAATGCGCAAAAAATATTCAACTCACAAAAAACGTTTCTTTAGTTATTTGAGGGTTTTTAATATCGCTTATCAATAATAAGTAAGTACTAATATGAAATCAAACAAAAAAAAATGACGAAACTTGATAGTTTCTTACATATTGAGGCGAAAATGCGCAAAAAATATTCTACTCACAAAACACGTTTCTTTAGTTATTTAAGGCTTTTTAAAATCGCTTATCAATAATAAGTAAGTATTAATATGAAATCAAACAAAAAAAATTGACGAAACTTGATAGTTGTCTATATGGAGACGAAAATGCGCAAAAAACTTTCAACTCACAAAACACGTTTCTTTAGTTATTTCAGGGTTTTTAATATCGCTTATCAATAATAAGTAAGTATTAATTTGAAATCAAACAAAAAAAAATTGACGAAACTTGATAGATTCTTACATATTGAGGCGAAAATGCGCAAAAAATATTCAACTCACAAAACACTTTTATTTAGTTATTTGAGGATTTTTAATATCGCTTATCAATAATAAGTAAGTATTAATATGAAATCAAACAAAAAAAAATTACGAAACTTGATAGATTCTTACATATTGAGACGAAAATGCAAAAGAACTTTCAACTCACAAAACACGTTTCTTTAGTTTTTTGAGGGTTTTTAATATCGCTTATCAATAATAAGTAAGTATTAATATGAAATCAAACAAAAAAAATTTACGAAACTTGATAGATTCTAACATACTGAGACGAAAATGAGCAAAAAACTTTCAACTCACAAAACACGTTTCTTTAGTTATTTCAGGGTTTTTTATATCGCTTATCAATAATAAGTAAGTATTAATATGAAATCAAACAAAAAAAATTGATGAAACTTGATAGATTCTTACATACTGAGACGAAAATGAGCAAAAAACTTTCAACTCTCAAAACACGTTTCTTTAGTTATTTGAGGGTTTTTAAAATCGCTTATCAATAATAAGTAAGTATTAATATGAAATCAAACAAAAAAAATTGACGAAACTTGATAGATTCTTCATATTGAGACGAAAATGCGAAAAAAACTTTCAACTAACAAAACACGATTCTTTAGTTATATTTGAGGGTTTTTAATATCGCTTATCAATAATAAGTAAGTATTAATATGAAATCAAACAAACAAAATTGACGAAACTTGATAGATTCTTACATACTGAGACAAAAATGAGCAAAAAACTTTCAACTCACAAAACACGTTTCTTTAGTTATTTCAGGGTTTTTAATATCGCTTATCAATAATAAGTAAGTTTTAATATGAAATCAAACAAAAAAAAATTGACGAAACTTGATAGATTCTTACATATTCAGGCGAAAATGCGCAAAAAATATTCAACTCACAAAAAACGTTTCTTTAGTTATTTGAGGGTTTTTAATATCGCTTATCAATAATAAGTAAGTACTAATATGAAATCAAACAAAAAAAAAATTACGAAACTTGATAGATTCTTACATATTGAGGCGAAAATGCGCAAAAAATATTCTACTCACAAAACACGTTTCTTTAGTTATTTAAGGCTTTTTAAAATCGCTTATCAATAATAAGTAAGTATTAATATGAAATCAAACAAAAAAAATTGACGAAACTTGATAGTTGTCTATATGGAGACGAAAATGCGCAAAAAATTTTCAACTCACAAAACACGTTTCTTTAGTTTTTTCAGGGTTTTTAATATCGCTTATCAATAATAAGTAAGTATTAATATGAAATCAAACAAAAAAAATATGACGAAACTTGATAGATTCTTACATATTGAGGCGAAAATGCGCAAAAAATATTCAACTCACAAAAAACGTTTCTTTAGTTATTTGAGGGTTTTTAATATCGCTTATCAATAATAAGTAAGTACTAATATGAAATCAAACAAAAAAAAATGACGAAACTTGATAGTTTCTTACATATTGAGGCGAAAATGCGCAAAAAATATTCTACTCACAAAACACGTTTCTTTAGTTATTTAAGGCTTTTTAAAATCGCTTATCAATAATAAGTAAGTATTAATATGAAATCAAACAAAAAAAATTGACGAAACTTGATAGTTGTCTATATGGAGACGAAAATGCGCAAAAAACTTTCAACTCACAAAACACGTTTCTTTAGTTATTTCAGGGTTTTTAATATCGCTTATCAATAATAAGTAAGTATTAATTTGAAATCAAACAAAAAAAAATTGACGAAACTTGATAGATTCTTACATATTGAGGCGAAAATGCGCAAAAAATATTCAACTCACAAAACACTTTTATTTAGTTATTTGAGGATTTTTAATATCGCTTATCAATAATAAGTAAGTATTAATATGAAATCAAACAAAAAAAAAATTACGAAACTTGATAGATTCTTACATATTGAGACGAAAATGCAAAAGAACTTTCAACTCACAAAACACGTTTCTTTAGTTTTTTGAGGGTTTTTAATATCGCTTATCAATAATAAGTAAGTATTAATATGAAATCAAAAAAAAAACATTGACGAAACTTGATAGATTCTTACATACTGAGACGAAAATGCGCAAAAAACTTTCAACTCTCAAAACACGTTTCTTTAGTTATTTAAGGGTTTTTAATATCGCTTATCAATAATAAGTAAGTTTTAATATGAAATCAAACAAATAAAAATTGACGAAACTTGAGAGATTCTTACATATTGAGGCGAAAATGCGTAAAAATATTCAACTCACAAAACACGTTTCATTAGTTATTTGAGGGTTTTAATTATCGCTTATCAATAATAAGTAAGTATTAATATATGAAATCAAACAAAAAAAATTGACGAAAGTTGATAGTTTCTTATATATTGAGGCGAAATCCGCAAAAAATAACTAACTCGCCAAACACTTTTCTTTAGTTATTTGAGGGTTTTTAATATCGCTTACCAATAATAAGTAGGTATTAATATGAAATTAAACAAAAAAATTGACGAAACTTGATAGTTTCTTACATATTGAGGCGAAAATGCGACAAAATTACTCAACTCACAAAACACTTTTCTGTAGTTATTTCAGGGTTTTTAATATCGCTTATCAATAATAAGTAAGTATTAATATTAAATCAAACAAAAAAAAATTGATGAAACTTGATAGATTCTTACATACTGAGGCGAAAATGCGCAAAAAATATTCAACTCACAAAACACGTTTCTTTAGTTATTTGAGGGTTTTTAAAATCGATTATCAATAATAAGTAAGTATTAATATGAAATCAAACAAAAAAAATTGACGAAACTTGATAGTTTCTTACATATTGAGGCGAAAATGCGACAAAAATACTCAACTCACACAACACTTTTCTGTAGTTATTTGAGGGTTTTTAATATCGCTTATCAATAATAAGTAAGTATTAATATGAAATCAAACAAAAAAAAATTGACGAAACTTGATAGTTGTCCATATCGAGACGAAAATACGCAAGAAATTTTCAACTCACAAAACACGTTTCTTTAGTTATTTGAGGGTTTTTAATATCGCTTATCAATAATAAGTAAGTATTTATATGAAATCAAACGAAAAAAAATTGACGAAACTTGATAGATTCTTACATATTGAGGCGAAAATGCGCAAAAAATATTCAACTCACAAAACACGTTTCTTTAGTTATTTGAGGGTTTTTAATATCGCTTATCAATAATAAGTAAGTATTATTATGAAATCAAACAAAAAACAATTGACGAAACTTGACAGATTCTTACATATTGAGGCGAAAATGCGCAAAAAATATTCAACTCACAAAACACTTTTCTTTAGTTATTTGAGGGTTATTAATATCGCTTATTAATAATAAGTAAGTAATAATATGAAATCAGACAAAAAAATTGACTAAACTTGAAAGGTTTTTAGTCTCAATAGACGAAAATGTGCAAAAAATATTTAACTCACAAAACACTTTTTTTTAGTTATTTGAGGGTTTTTAATATCGCTTATCAATAATAAGTAAGTAATAATATGAAATCAGACAAAAAAAAAATGACTAAACTTGAAAGGTTTTTAGTCTCAATAGAAAAAAATTGACTTTATTTTCAGTTAATGATATCGCTTATCAATAATAAGTATGTTATAATATGAAATCAGACAAAAAAAAATTGACTGAACTTGAAAGTTTTTTATATTGAGACGAAAATGCGCAAAAAATATTCAACTCACAAAACACTTTTTTTTTGGTTATTTGAGATAAATTTATATCGCTTATCAATAATTAGTAAGTATTAAGATGAAATCGGACAAAAAAAAATTGGCATATATTGACTGAACTTGAAAGTTTTTTATATTGAGACGAAAATGCGCAAAAAATATTCAACTCACAAAACACTTTTTTTTGGTTATTTGAGATAAATTTATATCGCTTATCAATAATTAGTAAGTATTAAGATGAAATCGGACAAAAAAAATTGGCATATATTGACTGAACTTGAAAGTTTTTTATATTGAGACGAAAATGCGCAAAAAATATTCATCTCACAAAACACTTTTTTTTTGGTTATTTGAGATAAATTTATATCGCTTATCAATAATTAGTAAGTAATAATATAAAATCAGACAAAAACAAAAGGAAGTTACATGGTCGCATAAACAATTCAAATGGCTATCCATCCCCACGAAATACATGAACACATACGTGTTCATATGCTCACAAACCCCACAAAGACGGACAATCATTCAAACATTATTTTTCATATAAAGTGATTTATAATCAATCAAAAGAAAAGGAAGAGATGGTGGAGAGGAAAGGAAAAGAAAAAAATAAGGAATTAAACACTTTATATTACTTACTACAAATTAAGAGTCTTTTCAATCGCTTCTTAAAACATGCCATGGACGGAGCGAGTCTAACAGTGGTTTGTAACTGATTACAGAGTCTCACTGCATGGACAGTAAAGGACGACGTAAAGAAAGAGGAGCGGTGAACTGGAAAGGCCAATAAACAATCTCTGTTTGAGCGCAGCGCTAATCCATGATCGGAAAGACGCTGAAAATTTTCGGCGAGATAAGAGTGGGCGAGACAGTTAAGGATATTGTACAATAGGGACAGTATGTAAATTTGGCGTCTATTTCTAACATTCAACCAGTTCAATGCCTTCTGGTATGAAGAGATAAAGTTGGAAGTTAAAAAAAATGGCTACTTCTTCATGATCGCGTGCTCAATGCTGAGCGTCGTGCTTCTCTTTGTATGTATCAAACTCGGCGCAACATCTGTCTTCATCCCTTCCGGTTCCGGACCTTGCTGAATGCAACGCTTATATTGAATCCTTAACTCATTTATTTGGTATGTTCATCTCATAAGACACCTTACCCTTCCTCACCTTTGCTCAACTGCCAGTGTGATCCACAGCTTATCCACTTACATTTTTTTCCAACGTGCCCAAAGTACGTTATTTTTTATGCATGTTGTCGAATGTCTTTTGGTAATCTGCAATTTTTGGATGAAAGAGACTTTGCTGTGCCTTACGGCCCATGAGATACGGAGCATCTGCCTCCAGCACTCCATCTCGAAGGCATCTATCATGTTTTTTTCCTTCTCTACCATCGTTCATATTTCCACTCCATTCAGTGTTATGGAACATAATAAAGACTTAACTAGACACACCACATATAAGACATCGTCAAAATTGTGAAATGAACTTTATCCTCATTGTCGTAACACCATGTCACTACTTGGCTAGACAGATATAGCAGAACTTCACTTTATGATATCCAATCACACATGTTTTTCTTTTTTATTACGTCCATATACCTCGGCATACACGCTTTCGCATTATAAGACTTTTCATTTCTTCCCTTTTTTAGAAATTGATTTATTTGGTCATGTCACCTTCCCCCCCCCCCTCGATTTTCCTTTACTTCTCATACCTTTTACACTACTTGTATAGGTTATTTGAACTTTTGATAGTTGAAAACGTAAGAAAAAAATTAACAATACTCAGAATATTCTTTCAATGCCTCATCCCTTATACAATTTCTATTTTCTTCTCTATCCATTATTGTTTGAAATTTTTTATCTGATTTTTCTTTATTTAAGGTATACACTGATTTATTTGTGAATTTAATTTGGATTATATATCATACATACCATAAAACCATCCCTGCTAGGGTAGGCAGATAAGACAGAGTGCCAGACTTTCCTATCTCGACACACTTATTTCCCCTCTTCAATATTCAAATACTTTCTCATATAGCCACTATAAATTTTTTTACTTTTCTTCTTTTTAAATATCATTAACTTGATACAACTATATTTTTCTTCGTATTCCTCTACAACACCTTTCATTCGTATTTGCACTTTATATTTGTTTTGAATGTATTTCTTCATTCAGTCGTTCCACGTGCCCAAACCATCTCAAAGTGTTCCTCAGCTATGATAACTGCACACATTGGCCTTAAGGTTATATTCATCCCTCATCTTTTCATTTCGTATTATGTTGTAGGGAACCACGGTCGTCGCTGAATATTGTCGCATACATACGGTCAATGACCGATGAAACGACCTTCGGATTCCTCGATAAATTATACTTAACAGTCCAAAGGTCACATACCAACTATTGACGCCGGCCGAGCATCGCGCCGCATTCCATACTAGAGAGAGAACGCACCACGCTGTCTCGCCAGTTTCGTAAATAAAATATCACCCACATACGATATTAATCGTTCTGCATTCACATAAGCGAGACAGAAGCATATCGCGAGCGCACTCTCGTGCACATATAAATACCTACGCTACTATAAAAATAAACACTCTCTCTTTCCGCATTGCGATCTAACGTGTTTTATTTATTTACCAACTACTATCATCATCTCTTCCAATAAAAACCATTCCGCTAAAATGTCATCGTATCTTGAATGTTTTCTAAACACACGCATTTTTTCAGCGCTTTGGATTTTTGGATATAATTTTAACTCCATTTCATTTATACTGCTTGGTTGGAAGAAAATTTTCCGTAGCAATCAAACCGTCAGAAGTGATGAATAGCAATTTTGTTAAGTGACGTGTTATAAATATCTCACTTCATACTAGGAATAGCAGGAAAATCGCACCTATACTTCTGGTAACATGGTACTAAAGTTTGAAAAGTAGCTGTAACTGTGTTATTATTTCACTCCAAAAGTTTACATAGAATTTGTGTAGGCAGCTCATAAATTTAACTATTTGCGTGTTCCTAATCTGGGATATAGCACGCACATGAAATGCGCGTTCCGGCGGAGCGCGACGCGTGCGCGGTGGCTAGCACCTTTCCCATCAGCAGACACAGTGGAAAAACCGCTAGCAGTTAAATATCAAAGCCGAGACTAAAGCTACGGTTTCCTAAGAAAGCGGGTCCAAATTACGTTTGCACTTATTTTTTATTATAAAACGGTGTCCGCTACACGGAAAAAATCGTTCCACGATTGTTTGCTCCGCTATCACGGTCATCATGCAAATGGAAGCATTGCTATTTGACATTACGCTCACAGCCTACGCACTCTAGGAAACCGACGCCATTGGTTTGCATAGACAATATTTTGTTACGTGCGCTATATAACGAAACAACCAACGCTCTTTAGGAAACCACGCCATATGGTTTGCATAGACAATGTTTTGTTATGTGCGCTATATAACGACACCACTTTCTTAGGAAACCAATGCTTAACACGCTATTCATTATTTATATTTCTACAAATATATTTGGTTTATTGGGTTTTCTGGTCCACCGTTCTTTTTTAACATTGTCTTTTACTGTCCATGCTGTGAGACTCTGGAATAAGTTTCATACAATGTAAGACTCGCTCCGTCCTTTGCATGCTTTAAGAAGCGACTGAAAAAACTTTTTATTTCTTGTCAGTAATACAACATGATTTATTCGTGATTTTTTTTCCTTTCCACCATCTCTTCCCTTTCCTTTGATTGATGACATCTCACTTTCTTTTATTATGCATATGTTCATAAATTTCCTAAATATGACTCATCATTTGAGCATTTTTTGCAACCATATGTAACTTCTTTCATTTTCTTTTGTCTGCTTGGCTG
This sequence comes from Odontocerum albicorne, assembly GCA_949825065.1. Taxonomy (NCBI): domain Eukaryota; kingdom Metazoa; phylum Arthropoda; class Insecta; order Trichoptera; family Odontoceridae; genus Odontocerum; species Odontocerum albicorne. The sequence goes on from OX463856.1 coordinate 33,717,263, forward strand.
GAAGAGATTTGCGCCTTGCAATAAGCCCACCAGATAGTTTTTCCAATGAAGCATTCAAAAAATATTATAGTGAAATATCACTTTTTGAGATTGTCTTAACCTTACAACATTATTTAACCTGTTCACCGCGTTAAAAATCAAATTCCACGAATCCTGTGCGCGGCCCAATTTCAGCGTTTTTTAATTTCTAAGTTTAAACACATATTTTGTTTAGAACCACTGATATTTGATTACAACACCAAGTAAACATGACACTTAAGTAATTTTCTGATAATAAATAATAGTCATTACTCTTAAGGAGACTCATTAAATGAAGGAGATAAACTTAACATTACGTAAAATAAACAAAGGAATGCTACGATCAAATCAATGCTTCATGACACTCACCCAATCAAATGCATATAGCACTAGTAATGTTTATTTACGTAAGAGAGACTAAGTAATGTTTATTTACGTAAGAGAGACTCATCGCAGGACTCGATCCGCGCGACAGGTCGTTAATGCTGGAAATATTGAGAAACCATAAAAATTTGGCGCTCTGTTTATTCAACAATATCTCATAAACTAATATATTATTTGACAAGGTTTGCAAAGATGTCGCTAGAATAAGGATTATTTTAAATTTTAGTTCAATTTTTATTCCGGTTTTGTGTCATTTTTTTAAAGTATTTGTGATTTGAAACTTGGATTGTCGTCAGATCACAGGTGTTTGTGCTCCCCGCGGGGAAAGAGTTAATATTCGAAGTAGAATATAACCCTAAAACTTTCATATCCTAGTGTTAAAATTATTGCTTTTTTCCTGGGGGTTACGGGTTTGATATCCGATAATTCTAAAAGTAAAATACAAGTCGTTTGTTCATTATTATTTTAACATTCATGTGTGTGGTAGTTTTGCAAGAAAGTGCCGTGCATATCCCAGTGTTCCTAAACAGAAAGAAAAATCCTTTCATGAAACCGGAAAAAAATATTGTTTAATATATCAGCATCATTGGTTTGAATATGAAGGAAAGCTACCCGAACGAGAAATAAAGAAGAACTTTGGACTTCAAAAGTCCTTATTCAAAATTATGTCTAATTATTTAAATAGTCCACGAAACCTTAATAAATTCAACCTGAAATCCTCCCATCCTTTTCTAAAGGCCGTTAGACACGAAAAATATTTAAATTAAATTAATTATGGGTTTTATACAATAAATTTATTGTCAACATCATCGCCATCAGGATGGGTATTGACTTTCTGCAGGATTATCGACCAGCTATATGTTTCAGCAGCGTTCCTACTCAAATTGGTTATACTTAATGCGCGACAGTTCTTGCACCTTATAACCCACTCCATTTTAGACTCTCCACTTTCCAACGCTTCATCAGATAGCTAAAGAAAGCCTTCCGTAGATGATAAGTGTCCTGTATGTAGTATAAGTGCCCAAGGCAGCACAGTTCAGCAGTTTTTATTACTATTGCTACCCTAGCTTCGCTATCAGTAGTGTAGAACTCTTTGGTATACCTGTGTTATAATATATTATACATGTATGTCAAAAATTGTGCTATGTGTAATGTATTCATTTGTATAATACGTATTGTTAAGTGTTTCTCTAAAGTGTATTTACTTATCACAGAGAATGTTCTGTTAATAAGTTAGTTTAATCTACAATTGCCTGTGAATCTAGGACTACATAATCACGTATTTATTTATTATTTATTATTATTACACATGACAAGAAATATACATAATTTGCAAAAAAAACAACAGGTAATTTAATTAAGACATACATTATTTTAATGGATCTGGGTTTGTCGCCTTTCATTTGTCGTATCCCCAGTAAACTAGGCTTTTGCCTGTATCTCACTGAGGATATTTAGCATGAAAAAATAAATCGACACTTCTTGCCGATTTTTGATAACACAAAAACAAAACCCCGTTGCACGCTCTCATCAACCTGACAAACAGTGACACTCAATTACAACTGGAAACATCATGCGGAATCAAACTCCTCACACATCATCATATAACTCATTAAATATAAAAAAATATAACCCATGAAATGTGCGGAATTTGATTTCGCGTGATGTATACATGTGCAATTGAGTATCACTGTTTGTCAGGTTGATGAGAATTTGCAACGGGGTTTTATAAATTCAAAAATCGGAAAGAAGTATCGATTTATTTTTTCATGCCATATGCCCCCAGTGAGATACAGGCAAAAGCCTAGTTTACTAGGGACACGACAAATGAAAAGCAAGAAACCCAGATCCATTAAAATTGTGTTTTCAAATTAAATAACCTATTTTTTTCTCAAATGGTTTATATTTCTTTTCATGTGTAAAATAAATAAATAAATTAGAAAATGAATAGAAACTGAGTGCGACATATTTTTTATTTGCTGAAATATTTGAGATTAAAACCAATCAAGTGTCAATGTTTGAACATATAGTATACTAGATGAACATAAAATAACAATCATTAATTAAAAGTAATAAATAACCATAGAGAGTTATAAATGTCACCTGTCATTTTTTTCTTTGAGTCAATCAACAAATACTTTCGATTAAAAAAATTGGACCCTAGCATTGTTTTCGTCACAAATCAGGTTTATTTCTCCTAGTAGAACCTCGAGATTTGAGGTAGAAACACGTGTCGCGGTGATTAATTTAACAAGCGAAATAATAAAACAATTTGTTATTACAGAGTAAAATTATTGTGTCATTGGTTGAAAACAATTTATACGTACCATAAAAAAAACAAAACAATACCAAACATGCTACTTAGGTAACACCTCTTAATAGTCTTCAGTCTGTGAGAGGCGATAGGAAAGCCACATTTTTTTTGGGTTTCAGTAGGTGTTCATATCGAGTAACATTTATTTTTGGGTTTCAGTAGGTGTTCATATCGAGTATCATTTATTTTTGGGTTTCAGTAGGTGTTCATATCGAGTAACATTTATTTTTGTGATAAAATGTTGATCGCTTTTCATGCTACCTTTTTTTCTCCAACTCCATCAACCATTTTTTTTTCCATTTTTATTTTTTGTCAAAGCATCCACGGAACGTATCAAATTATTTTGCATGCATGTTCAAGTTCACGGGCTGTAGTTCGCACACCCCTACATGAATAGATTTGATAATTGCAATATTTTTTTAATTAACAAAAACACAAAAAAAATGGTTTATTACTCCGTTTAGAGAGCAAACTCTCTTTGAGAGCGCTCTATTTCGGGGCTCGAACATAATAGTATTGACAAAAAGTAATATTATAAAATTAATATACAATAAATATAAGTGTAAGCAAATAAATATAAGTGTAAGCCGGTCTTGGGGTGCGTTGGTGCGATGAGCCGGAGAAATAATTCGCAACAATTAAATTATACATATATAGTGTATCGGACGTGTGCCGTCACCCGTGTGTGTGTGTATATGATATGAAAAAGACACTGTGTAGATCTGTATTACTAAAACTTGTATGTTATAATTATATGATATTTGTTGTAATAATGTGTAGAATTCCATATGTTCCTGTATGTAAATCTGTTATGTTCTTGTATCTGTATTTGAAATGCATATGATAATAATATGTAATCATATGTGTATATGTAAATGTTCCTTATAGGTTCTTGAATAAAATGTAAAACCCTTGTATTTTGTATGTAAATATGTATGTCTGTTTGACTCCGATCGTACTCGCGACCGCATTGGAAATATGTGACTTGCGAAGCTGTGCGATCGGAGTAGGTCCGGATTCAGTCGACGTAAGCATGGCCCAGACCCCGAAAGTTGTCGTGTTTCACGGACAATGGGCGCTTGTGACGGCCGACTGACCATTAATATAGAAGGACCCCTAATTTTGTAAATCACTTCTCACTGTACTTTAGTTCTGTTCATTAAAATATATTCTCAGTAATACCGAATTTACCGTGTTTTTACTTGAGACCCGCTACACTACATCAAGCTGCCTGAGAGGAATCTCTCCCTGCTCTTCTTCTTCTTCTTCTGCTGGATCTTCGAAACGGAATTCGCGACGTGGATTCTTCGAGCGTAACGCGGCAACCATCAACCTATATACAGTCTTTGTACCTGTCCGGTACATATAGTATATTCGCAAACATGACTTCCAAAAATGTTAAATATTTGTACAGATTAAATATGTATATGATAAGAATATTGACAAATAATACGAGTATTTTTATTTAAGTGAAAATTAAAATATTTTTTTCAGTAAAATTAAAAAATATATACTTTCAAATTGATCGGCCAAGTTTGCCAATTCATACTGGAGCGATCTCGAATATGCACTGGACGGAAACACAGATTCATATAGGGCAGACAGAGACATACAGTAAACCGTGATACTATTTCTCTATATTGCGAATTGTTTCTCCGGTTCGGCGCGCCATCGCACCTCAGGACCGGCCGCCGCTGAAAGTAAGGAAGTAAAGGTGGGTGGTTTATCCATTAGAGAAGGGACTTCCTCGCATTTGCATATGTTTAGAAAAATATATTTGGTAAGAAAACTTAAAGATACCTTTGTAGATCTTCAAATTTGTAAGAGTAACATATTCGGCTTAAGGTGTAGTGTAGTGTAGAGTATGTGTGTAGTGTTTATATATAATACAATCGAAAACAATAATTAGATTTCCGAACATGGGTTGTCTTTAAGTGCTTCCTAAAGCTGAATACGCCACCTATATATTTAATACAAGATTTTTTATCGTGTCTTTCAGGCTTTATTCTTTGTCTCTTTCTTGCCTATTTATACGATGCCGAGCGCTGACGAAAACTCACGAACGTGTCCCGAGTACAAGTCCGCTTTTTTATGCGGCGTGCCCGATTAAGGCAGAGGTTGTGTTAAATTTATAATAATAGGCTGACTGGGTTCAGAGGCAGATGATCATTTAGATGAGAGAACAGAACGCATTATTCGTTACCCAGGGACGGTGCGTGATGGACGGTGGACAATTAAAAAAAAATAATACGCCCTACAATAAAATGGAATTTATATTTTCAAAAATTAGCCTGGGGTACAAGTCAAATAAATTTACATTTAACTTTTAAAGTCCGTCTTATTTTTATTATATTTATTTATTGACTAACGGTGTTTGATTCGGGGGTCGCAGTATTGATTCCTGTTGGAACAGAAATAAAAAATAAAGTATTTTTCTGTGATTTTCACTTAAGGCATCATTAACATAATTTCATTGGCTGGAAGAAAGTACCATATGGCAATAAAACCGTCAGGTTGCACTGTATACAACAAACGCGTTATTCAAAACAACATAAATATAGACTTATGAAGAAGTTCTTATTTATTTATTTACTTATCTAATTTATCTGTTATATAAGTAGGTTTTTATCTTAATAAATATAACAAGTAGAAAAATAAGAATGTCTTTCCAAAATTACTTTCCAAAAAGATCTCGCACAATTACATACGCACAATGATCTCGCACAATTACATACGGACAATGATCTCGCACAATTACATACGCACAATGATCTCGCACAATTACATACGCACAATGATCTCGCACAATTACATACGGACAATGATCTCACACAATTACATACGCACAATGATCTCGCTCAATTACATACGCACAATGATCTCGCATAATTACATACGCACAATGATCTCACGATTTAAAAATAAATGTTTGGATGCTTTCGATGTAAAGTATGGAAACGTGGACGTGGAAAATGAATGAAAGGAGCCAATGGGGTTAAAATACGTACATTGAGAAGAATATACGTACACTGAGAAGAATATACGTACACTGAGAAGAATATACGCACACTGAGAAGAATATACGTACACTGAGAAAAGTATACGTGCACTGAGAAGAATATACGTACACTGAGAAGAATATACGTACACTGAGAAGAATATACGTACACTGAGAATAATATACGTACACTGAGAAGACTATACATACACTGAGAAGAATATACGTACACTGAGAAGAATATACGTACACTGAGAAGAGTATACGTACACTAAGAAGAATATACGCACACTGAGAGGAGTATACGTACATTGAGAAGAGTATACGTTCACTGAAAAGAATATGTGGTGTGTCGAAATTATAAAGCGTGAACGTAAAACTTATATGTTAAGTAAAGCACATGTTAAAAAGTAGGGTGACGAAATACGGTTATAACAAATGTATAATGCATGTATACGTGGGATTCATGGTTGAGGTTAGTTGGACCAGGGAAGATGTATGGATGTGGAGGAAAGGAAGGAAGTACTCGTATATCGTGATAGGAAAGTTTGGCGTTCATTTATATTGCCGACCCCAAAAGGGAAATAGTATAATGGTATATGATATGTGTATATATAACATATGTAAAATGTTTATTGGTAAAACGAAAATGCTAAACTTCTCTTATAATTAAAAAAAATAATTAATTATATTTGTCAAAGATTTTTATCTTCGTAAATTAATTTTGTCCTCATGACAAAGGAAAAAAAATATATACGAGTAAATATAATGAAACTCTATTGCTGTAAAAATTTCGTTGTTTCTTTAAGTTATTGAATTATGTCTACACTTACGAGTATGTATGTATTTATTAATATTGTTTTGTTTTTGATTGATCAAATATTCTATGTTATAACACAACATTTACCAACGAATAAAATGAAGTAAGTTCATAAATTATAATACAATATATAATTAAGATTAGTTAAGTAATAAATTTGTATATAGGTATATCCTTGGCAAATATTTGTACCATATTATACCAATTTGTTCAATAAAAAAAAATTGCCAAAGGCTACACCTATATACAAATTTATGCCTGATTTATGTATTATATGTATGAATTGACTTCATTATAATTTCCTACATGTAATTGTATTTCTAATATTCTAAATATTTTATATTTAGCTTTTTAAGAAGTGTTTAACACCTACATGGGAATTTATGACAAAATAACATTCTTACAACTATTTATTTAACACGTGTATATCCACTCGTTCAGGCTTCTTGCATATCATCACATGCACTCCTTGCTAATACTGTAGGTGGACTAGTCAGGCAACAGACGATGCTGTAGGTGGACTAGTCAGGCAACAGACGATGCTGTAGGTGGACTAGTCAGGCAACAGACGATGCTGTAGGTGGACTAGTCAGGCAACAGACGATGCTTCGGAAGCCTGTGCTTATAACGGAAGGGTAGGTCGGATTTACTCTAGTAAGCTCCCATGGCAGCCAGGGTGATTCTGTTGGCTTTTATAAAACTTCACGGTCCGAGCGACGATGTGGTGTTGGCGAGTTCTTCACACTGTTCAGCGTGAAGTCGGGATTTCTAATATACGAGTATATTTATACGAGGTGATTCATTCAAACAGGGAAATTCTTGATACAAGGAGTTAAATTAAAAAATAATTACTTACAAAATTTGTTCTATCAATACGAAATCACACAATTCTCATCCTAACCCCCTCTTTTTATTTTTTTTATTGTTGTTAGAATTTTTTAAATCTTGTTTTCATAAACTACGTTAACCTTTCCTTCCCTGTGTTGGGTATCTTCTACACGTTGCTTCTAATAACCATCAATATCTCTATAAATATAGTAAATACAAGGTTAAGATTTTAGGTATTCCTCCGTAATATATTTACGCATTGATTTAAAAAATAATATTAATAATAATCAGAATTTATCGACTACATCGAGGTGTTTTGTAAAGATCGAAAACAAATTCGCATTTAAACGCTGCGAGTGCCTCGTCTTGACGATAGGTGAAGAGTATGCGGGAAGCGCGACACTATATTCGCATCTCACTCTTGCATACTAGACTGAATTGTGAGGAGCTGAATTGTCTCAACGTCGCAAGCATAAGCGTAAGCGCCGGGGTATGCGACTGACGTTCCGCGCCACTAGTAGCTTCTAAGTTTGCAAATAGGTTAGACGTACGCCCGTTCCGTGAGCGTTGCCAGATGGTTTTTTAATGTTTTCAGCAAATAAATCTCAATTATTATAATTTTTAACTTCAATTATAATTAATTAAGGGGATTATCTATGAACGTTCTTATTTTTCCGATTTATAATCGCTAATTTTTTATTGCGTACTCACTACCCAACACCGGAGCACGCGTATTATTTTTATCACCGTAAGGGAATGGTTAAAGATACCAGCAATAATTATGAAACAAAAGCTGATTGATCAGAATAAATTGCTTTAAAGCAATCAATCCGCTAGATATATAATTTCGAGTACAAACGTAACAGTGTTGAATAAATTTATAAAAAAATTACGTATTGAATTATATTGGGATTACTCAGATTTTGCAGTGCTTCAGAAATGTTTGCCTAAGGCCGATACACAGGTTTCAATGCACTTCTGATTCAATGCATATGGAGGAACATGAGCGTACTTTAGTTACTCATTAATTAAAGTTCTTGCATGAGTCAACAATTTATGCTACGCCACTGAAAAAAGCTGTTAGCAAGTAGATAAATATTTATAGTTAGTTATAAGAATTCAATGGTCCGAACTGAAAGTATTTTTTTCTTTTTACTTGTTATTTAATTTTTATTTAAAATAGTCTCCTTTTATATTTACTTAAATACCGAACTAAAAAGGTCTGTCGATTATAAAGGGACGTGGAAAGAAGTGAAGAGACAGGCAACAAGTTACATGGATCACTTAGTACTTGCCTTACTGTGCTAAAAAAATCCGCCAGCCACGGTGCTGGACGCTAAGCATCCAGTGAAAAATGTATTTTTTAAATAAAAATTATGCAAAGTCTAACAGGTTATTTTTGGTAATTACCCATACAAATCATTTTATTATGTATTAAAACGTCAAAGAATCAAATAAAATATAAGTCATGGTCACTCGCTATCCATCACAGGGTAGCAAGTGTTAATATAATATTCAACAACCCTACAATAACAGCTGTAGCAAAAATGAGGATTTATAATAATGTGTATGGAAGTAAAACTTGAACTTGGCAAAGGAAGTATAAAAATAGATGCGCATATTCAGTAAAATCTATAGTGTTAATTTATGTAAGAAGGCGGAATGAATAGATCAGAAATAAATTATGGCATTGATAAAATTGATGTTTTAAGTACGATAAAGAACGAAGCCTTGAGATAGTTTGAACAAGTGCAAATAATGAATAACTAATCTAGTATACAAGTTAAAAGTGCAAGGTGTGCGCGGAAGAGGTAGGCCGAAGAAAACGTGGCTGGATCAAATTGACAAGTTTTTGAAAGAAGGTAAAGTTATTGACCTTTCCAGTTCACCGACCCTCTTTTTTCACGTTGTCCTTTACTGTCCATGCAGTGAGACTCTGGAATCAGTTACAAACCAATATAAGACTCGCTCCGTCCTTGGCATGATTTAAGAAGCGACTGAAAAAACTCTTAATTTCTTGTCAGTAAAATAACGTGTTTCATTCTCGATTTTTATTTTCGTTTCCTCTCTACCATCCCTCCCTTTTCTTTTGATGATATCTCACTTTATATAGAAAATAAAGTTCGGGCGATTGTCCGTCTTTGTGGGGTTTGTGGGCATATGCCCACGTATGTGTTTATGGATTTCGTGGGGATGAATAGTCATTTGAATGATTTATGCAACCATGTAACTAGTTTCATTTACTTTTGTCTGGTTGGTTGGAAGAGATTGCCGCCTGGCAATAATACCACCAGATTGTATTCGCAATAAAAGTGTTAAATAAATAAAGTGAGAAGTATAAATAATAGAAGATTGTGCATGACGAGATGTTTGAATGTGAAGGAGTCGAAAATTGTGCAATTGGATATAAAAAATAAGAGATTGGTTCTCTCTGTTTACCCCGCAAGAGACACGGCGTGATGATATGTATATATGTACTAAAACACCGTGTTGTTTAATTAATTGAATATTTTAATATAAGAAAGCACTCGACGTCGCTAAATTTGTTTAGAAACCTGAAGGAAATATACGAGTATAGTTACAAGACTGGTACACATTTTTTGATGACAATCGAAAACATAACCTAAAAACCTCAGGTTGTAGATAAAGATTCTACCATTAGGATAAATAGAGCGTTATTACGATGTATGTTATGTACAAATGTTATGATTTCCAGTGCGCGATGAAACTAATTAACAATTAAGTAGGAACAAAGGGTAACGTTGACAAAGAACGAGCTGTGATGTGAAGTGCTGGAAGAAATACTTTCTTGGCACATACAAGAGTTGGCGTTTGAGGCAGGTACTTTGTACAACGAAGACTCCTCTGAGAACCAATTTACTTTGCAGCATCTCACCTACATTAACCGAGAGCAGGGTGGCACGATATGAATTAATGAATAAAATAAATGAAAAGTAATATATAATACATGCGCTGTTACGGCCGCCAGACGTGATTCGATATTTTCTGTTAAAATTTTTAAAGTAAATTCTGATTTATTAGATTTTCAGGTATTCCTGAAGTTGTGTAGTTGGTTTCTTGGTTGTTTGGCTAGTCTGTAGATACAATAAAAAATATAAAATATATACAATTTAAGTTGAATTGCTATGGTTGCTGAAAGTGAAGAGGAACTACAAGAGGCCTTAACAACTATGGAAAGCATTCTTCAAAATAACTACAGTATGAAGATAAATAAAGACAAAACAAAGCTGCTGACTGTAGGCCGAGCGCAACACCAGATGAGAATAGTGATGTCGGGTAAACCACTAAAGAACACCAAAGAGTTTGTCTACCTCGGGAGCAAAATAACATGGGACGGTCGGTCTAAGAGCGAGGTCGACAGCCGTATACATCAGGCCAGACTTGCATTTAATAAAAGGTCGAAAATAATAGAATCAAATAATATAGACCTAAAACTGAGAATACTCCTCATCAAGACCTATGTATGGAGTATCTTGATGTACGGCTGCGAGACATGGTGCCTATCCGAAAGAGATAGACGGAGACTAGAGGCTTTTGAGATGTGGTCCTATAGAAGACTATTAGGAATTTCCTGGAGAGACCACATCACGAATGAAGAGGTTCTCCAACGAATCGAAGGAGGAAGGCACCTGCTCAGGATCTTGTCCGAAAGGCGTGCAAGATGGATCGGTCATATAATACGACAAGAGGGCCTTTTGCATGCCATAATGGAGGGTATGACCGAGGGGACAAACTCTAGGGGACGCCCACGCCGAGAGTACCTGGAGGACCTATTGGTGGACGTGCGCTGCTCAACATATACAGATTTAAAAAGAGCCGCACAGGACAGGGAGGAATGGAGGAGAAGAGTTGAAATTGCTGCAAACCAGTCTTAGGACTGCAACCACAGAGAGAGAGAAGTTGAATATAAAGATACAAAGGTGATAGGTGCAGTTATTATAATAGATTGGAAACTTCCCTGCATCTTTATATATTTAGCAAAAAAAATATTGATAAGAAAACCACTAAACATTTAATAAGCGAAGACTAACTATGTAAAAACACAACCTTTGTAGACCTTCCGATATGTGATAGTAACACATATGGCTTTAGGTGAAGTGAAGTGTATGTGTGTTGTTTATATAAATCATAAATTTTCCTTCACAATTTACTTGTCAAGGAAATACTGTCAACAGCATGTAGGAAGAGAATGTTTTAGACATATTGCTAGAAGAGTTGAAGTCTCCAGCAAAGTGGAAATATCAAGTTAAAGCGATGACAAGTTTATCGTTGAGTGCTGCACTCTCACGGCTCAGAACCAGGTACAAATTATTCACTCAATTCTAGATTCACCAAGGGACCGTAACGCTGTCATAAGCAACACGACTTAGAAAAATACAAAAACGTTTATAAAATACGAGTATACTGCCTTGATCAAAAAGTTTTAGGACCTTATTCATAAAATCGAAAATACAAGTTTATTCATCAAAATCGATATGGTCCCCTTCAAAGTACTCCCCATCGACTGCAACGCACTTACGCCAGCGCTTGATCCAATCCTCGAAACACCGCTGGTACTCAATTTTCGGTATGTCCATCAGAGCCGTCTTCGATTTTTTCATGACATCCTCTCGGGTGCTGTAACGCGTTCCGCGAAGCGATTTTTTAAGTCGGTTGAACAGGAAAAAGTCGCAACGAGCGAGATCAGGTGAATTCAAAGGCTGCTGGATAGTAGTCGTGTTGTTTTTGATCAAAAACTCATGGAAATCATGTCTTTCGCGATTTCAACGCAGTCCTTTTTTTGAATGAAATTGAGGTCTTTCGGCACCAGTTTTGCAGCGATATGTCTGAGACCCAAATCACTAACCAAAATGTCTTGAGCGGATCCATAAGCGATGTTCAAGTCCTCTGCCAGCTCTCTGATGGTCAATTTGCGGTTTTCGGCCAACATTTCTTTGATTTTATCGATGTTTTCATCGGTTTTCGACTGCCACTGCGTTTGTCATCCTCGACCGACTTACGATCACTTCTGAAGCGTTCGTGCCACCAATAAACACTTTTCCAACATTTCCAAGGTCTGCGGACCGTTAAATCCGTTTTTCACACAAAATTTAATGTAAACTCGTTTATGCACAGTTGATGCCATTTTCAAACATGTAAAAAATTGAAAACACGCACAAAGGTATGTACTCAGTACAGCGTAACTTTCACAAATGTCAAGCTATGACGCTGAAATTTAGAAGGAAGTGTCAATGATAGATGTGGTAACCTAACACCAACAAAAAGAATTTCAATCGGGTGATTGACAGCGCCACACGGTGGCCGGTCCTAAAACTTTTTGATCAAGGTAGTATGCGTACTTGTTCTCCCTCAATGGAACAGAACTATGGGTTCACGTTACGGTTGGTACTCAGCTATAGGCCAAGAGTTATCTGACGCTCATCAATTTATGACGAAGCTACAAACAAACCCTGAAGATGAAAACTGTAATATTTTCGAAATGTCAGCATCATAAGCCAAACTACGTGAACTACTCCAAAATAATTTATACAACTGAAACGAGTAACTGTGTCAGTCTCAAAACATATATATTTTATGTTAAGGATTTATTATTTATTTGTTATTAATATTTTGCCTTCACAAAGATGACGAAGACATAAATCTTTATATCCCTTAAAGATGTCGCTTAAAATGACGATTTTATTTCAACAATAATATTTCTTTTGCTTTTCATCTTTCACGTATTCGTTTATGTCATATTTTCAATAAAACGTTTTAAGGGTTTTCATAAAAACATTTTTGATCTTCTTGCCCCGTGAAGGTACGAGTACATAGCGCGATTACTTTACATGTTATAAGGGATGGAAAGGAGGGGAGTGACACAGCATCTTGACTACATCTAGAAAAAACTTTCTAAATGCATTTATATTTAAAAACTAGACAACTTATCCATGCCAGGGAAGATTTCAGAGTTTTTTATAACGTTTTTGAACTGTTATAAAAACGGCGATTCTAAATAAAAAATATATATTTAAGGGGCCAGCTACTTATCGAAATAGCACAATATCAACAATACTAAAAAGGATAATAAATAAAATTGTAATTTGTTTTATCAAACACTGTTTATTCCACATTTTTGTAACAGTATAACCCTACTGGTCTCAAGGCTTTCACCTCATTATCAGGGGAGCACAAATAAGATCATTACAAAAAAGTGGAATAAACAGTGTTTAATAAAACAAATTACAATGTCTTTAAATCTCCACATTGTTAATGCCTTAACTATAAATAATATACATAATATTATGTTGGTGCCCACCTGGATGTATGGAAGTGAAACTTGAACTTTTACTTTTTATTTTGTTTTCTGCCATACGTTTTTGTTTTTTTGCTTTTTTCTTTTTTATTATATTTATTCTTTAATCTAGATATGCGGGGGTGTGGGATGGAAGCCCCCTGATGCCCTTGCGGTCGGGCTCGCCCTACATTGGTGGGGTGTATCTCGGCCGTGGGAATGTTTGTGGGATGAGCCCGGACCTTTTGGTGTTCTCTCTCTTGAATGTATTTTTTTCTTTTTTTGTCATCTACTATATTTATTTTCTGTGTTTATTTTTTTGTATATATTCCTGTTTCTACGTGTTTAAGGGTGTGGGCTGAAAAACATCTGTTGTCCCCGTGGCTGGGTTCGCCCTATATTGGTGGGGTGTATTTTGGCCGAGGGGATGCTATTAGATGAGCCCAGACCTTTTGACAGCTTCTGTGTCTGATGTATTGTCTGCAATTTATGTTTTTTTAGAAGTGTTATTCAGGTGTGATCTTGTACATACTATGTTGCTGTCAATAAACCTAATATTTATTTATTTTTATTTTTTAAGTAGGATTAGATTAAGATTAATGCTGAGAAGATGCGTGCACAATGAAAAAACTATGGAGTGTCAATGTTGTTGAAAAAAGGCGGAGTGAAGACATCCGAAATGAATGAATGGATAAAATTGATGTTTTAACACTAAAGGTACCGCAAGGCATTTGTATGGCTGATCCCGGAGGGCCGGAAATTTTTTAGCAAAAATAAAACCTAATCGAATTATATGTTTTGTATACATATTCAAAGGATATTATGAAGACTTGTAAGACCAAATATGTACAATATGTGTCGTTTGTGCGGCCGTTCACTCAGAAAAACACAACTAAAACTTTAACAAAATGTCAGGATTGTCACAGCTTATTACGAAAAATGCGTAAACATACATTTATAAAATATTTGATAGAATTAAAAATATATATGTAAAACGAGAATATTAATTATTTTAATAACGCACGGAAAGTAAATAATGTAACTATAGAATCATTTCAAATTTCAACGATTAAATAAGTAAAACGCAAAACTAACAACTCTGTATTAGAGACACATGTCGACTGTCATGCGAAGCTTTTAGGTAAATCTCTGTAAATTCAATAATATCTGTAAACTGTAATATTAAAGTACTTATTCATCATCTCAATAGATGTCTCTATATGTTCCATATTTTAGATTATTCGAATTAGTACTAGACATTGGCTAGAAACAGGCATAAAGTTGAGCGATTTAACTCGCTTATTTTGTATGGTCGGCCCAACGAACACGGCAACAGAGAGTGAGATAGCTCGCTTAAGGCACCTAACCGGTTAAATAAGATGAAGAAAGAAGCTTTAAGAACGACGAAAGAATGACTAATCGAATATACAAGTCAAAAGTGCGTCGTAGTGGTAAATCTAGGAAAACGTGGCTTGACTAAATGGACCAGATTTTGAAAGAAGGTTAAGTGAGAAGTATGAACAATAGAAAATTTCACATACCGAGATGTATTTATGTTGAGGTGAAATTGGGTGTTTGGATAGAAAAGTTTGGAGATCTGTTATTTCTGTCTATCCCGCAAGAGATATGGCGTCGTGATTTGTATGTTAACAATTTACGACTCCTTTAAACTCATTTTAAATCAATTTTTTTTAATAAAATATTACAATTTGAGTTGAAACAAAGTTAAAGAGGTACTTAAACATATATACTTCTTCTTCCCAGTGTCATGTCAGGTCTCCCCAACGTTGAATATCACCTGAGAGTAGACATCTTTGCCCCCGGCAGCCCGAAAAAGATCCGCAACGCTCCTTATACCAGTTCAATCACGTACTCGTATATTGCGGAGTCAGGAGATTTGCCTCCTGCCAACACCTCTTCGACCTTCTACAATATTTTGCCTTGGATGATCAGATGCAGTAATTTGTACTTTGCTCCTCTAAGTACATGACCCAAGTAGGACACCTTTCGGATTTTAATATTAGTCAGGAACTCTCTATCAACTTGGGCTCTTTGAAGAACCCTTGTGTTGCTGACCATATCCGTCCAGGGTATACGTAGCATTCTCCGGTGCATCCACATTTCGAATGATTTCTAATAAACATATACACTCGAATAGGATAGTTAATGATAATACGGAATGAATGTGAACTTATGACTGATGTGTTGAAAAAGACGAAAAAGAGGTTTGAGATGGTTTCGACACGTGGAATGAAGAAAGACTAACAAAATAAATGTTTAGTACAAATATTAGTGGAACCAAGGGTAGATAAAGGCTAATGAAGGAATGGTTGGATCAAGTGGACGTGGGTTGAAAAATAATTGATGTCCTCACAGCTGGGCTCGTCCTCTATTGGTGGCGGTGTATCTCGATTATGAGGATGTTTTGAGATGAGTCCAGATCTTTTGATAGCCTCCTTTTTTCACATATTTTATTTTGCCATGTGTGTAATTTCAGGACATACACGTGTATGTACTATACCATGGTATATTTTTTATTTTATTTATTTATTATTACACGTGACAAGAAATATAATCAATTTGCGAAAAAACAACAGGTAATTTGATTTGGACATACAATTTTAATGTATCTAAGTTTGTTGCCTTTCATTTGTCGTATCCCCAGTAAATAAGGCTTTTGCCTGTATCTCACTGAGGATATTTAGCATGAAAAAATAAATCGATACTTCTTTCCTATTTTTGATTACACAAAAACCAAACCCCGTTGCACGCTCTCATCAACCTGACAAACAGTGACACTCAACTACAACTGGAAACATCTTGCGAAATTCAACTCCTCACACATCATCACTCCAGAAAGACCAAAAATATTCATCCCACAATATACCGCACACAATCTTATGATTGTGTGCGGTATATTGATAAAATCTTATGAATAAAAATTAAAATGAAAACAAAAAATACACAGAAACACAAATACAAAAACAACCAAAATTAAAACAAGAAGAAACCCACCCTCACGAGCTCACACAAATATGAAAATAGAAAATACGAAAAATATGTATTGAGATCGAAAGTCTACTGTTCTGTCCTCTTTGCCTACCGAGACAGGGAAACGGCGCTATGGTATGTATTAATTGTAGGTGTTCTTATAAAAATTTCGTTATGAAATATATTTTGTGATGTCAGTTATTTCTAATGATTAATTTTATGTACTGGACAACTCGAAAAGTATTTGATTGTAAATACACGATTTTCCCAAGCACCTGATATATGGTGGTAATATATGTCTAAATCTACCCCCACCAGCCTTGTATCAATTGCCAGACAGTAAGATAAACGCAGCTAGACTACAAAAGGATCTCGAAATGGATGCTGGAGACATTCCATCAGACAAATCAGATTACCAAGTTACAGAGATACTAAATATTATTTTTACAGTGAAATAAAATACATGTTTAACCACCTCGAAGAGAGTATGATTTGAATTGAAATCGGAGTCGTGAGGTTACCGACCTTGATTTTTACGCAGAAGGTCGCCCGTTTGACCTCTTGCTACCCTTTGGGGTCAGGCTTTTGTCAATTGCAAATAAATCATATCCATTGATGTATGGGACTGATCTGCCGTCTTTCATACTGATATTATTAAGAATTAGAATTGATGATAGTCGGTCCCTGACTTTCATATATAACGGATTCCTGAAAATGTTTACGAAAGTTGAATGTACGAGTACTAAAGTAGACTTCACAAAACAAATAACTGTGATGTATTTTAAAATAAGTTTCGTAGACGTTTTGGTACCACTATCAGGTGTTTTTTTAAGCTTGAATATTGTTTAAAAATTTCTGGACTCCGGTATGTTTTCAATAAAGCTGCTAAGTTGATATATGGTTGTCATAAATATTACCATATTGGTTCGCTTCTAAAAAGCCTACACTAGCTAACTAAGTATCGCAAAATGATTGATTTGAAGCTCCCTTTGTTTTTGTCTCTTTGTATTCAAGTCCTTTAATGGGATTCCTCTATTGTATTTTTGAATCTATGTCTGAAGGATGTTCCTTCGGAGAGAAGTTAAACATCATGATCGATTTTTTTAATCATATAATTTGGCTGTCCTAAATTAATTCAATAAGGCAGAATTTTATGATGTGAAATGATTTACCTCCTAATGTCAGAGATGTTAGTGGTGTATGCAGCTTCAGGAAACACTTAAAAGCTATCCTTTTCGGGATGTCTAATCAAAATTTATGAGTGGGTTCGAATTCTGAATAAGAGCGCTCTTGATAAGTGTTTGCCCTCTAAACGACGCTATATACTCGTAAATTGCCCTTTAATTATTTTTGTTATAAGACTTGCATGTGCAGCGGTTTTTTTTTCTTCGATATCGACAACTTAACGACATAGACTGGTAAAAATAACTACGATATTTAAAATAATAAAACTCTAGTATTCACTAGTCAATGTTCGAAATAGCAAATCGTAGAAAAGTCGAGGACTGCCTGTATTCGTAAAATGACTGCACTGTTTTTGATGTGGTTTTATTGGTGTTTTTTAAGGGAATGTGACGTTACGCTATTTATTAAGGGAGCCAGGCAAATAAAATTGTCAAGCAAGTCGAAAAAGAGCGCATTAGCAATTTTTTAATTTGGATAAGTTGACTTATCTGTCAGATGTCAGAGATATATCACAACAATGATGAAATAATTGACAAATTCAAATAGTTTAAAAAAGGCTTTAACTATACGCTTGCCTTACAAATCATTCAAATTAACTATTTTTTTGCTGTTATGAAATTTCAAAGCCTTACATTAATTGAGTCATGAATTTATTGCTGTGCCGTTTACCTGAACTTGATCCTGAAATTTGTCATGCTGCGCATTCGTGAAGAGTTAAGGGATGAGAAAGACTCTCATTTCCAGTAAAATGATGCACCTCTCCTCTACCGTCGTGATATGAGAGCCTATCTTGATGAAAATTTGCTAAGCATATGGATTGGGTGTAGAAGTAACATTGCATATCCACCGCGCTCCCCAAACCTCACACCAATGAATATTTTTAATGAAGACTTATCAATAATAAAGTGAATGGCACAACATCTACAACAGTTCATGGATTGAAAGCAACCATTGAAAGGTAATGCAGCCCAATAACAAAAATAATGATTCGTGAAATTTGTGATTCCACGCTATCAGCAGTGCATGCCAGGAAACCCATAGTTAAATCCATGCCAGGAAACCCAAAGTATTTGCGACCAATGAAAAAAAAAATACGTTCATCTTTTTTTTTTTTTTTTTAACCTGGCGAGTTTATTGCCTTGTGGCAATCTCTTCCAACCAACCAGAAATATGTTTTTATAGGCCCTAAGTGTTAACCAGACTGGAATCCTATTTAAAAAAATCTGGGTTCCAGCGGGGATCGAACCCGCAACCTCCGGATCGACAGAAAAGTGTCTTACCACCAGGCCACGGATCATCTTCTTTAATTTGAAGTTTTAATATTAGATTTAGCTTAATAAATACTGAATTTTCAATAATTTGAAACGTGTGTATATGTTTTTGAGACATTCTGTATACTAAATTAACAAACACAGAAAAAAAACATTTGTTTGTTAGTTCAGTACACACTTTGTCTTATGTGTGCCAATGTATGCGTATACTACATACGAGTATAATAAAAAACAAACAATTGCTTTTGTTTATTTAGTATACATTGTGTCTTGATAAAACAAAATATTTTTTTGTCGAAACTAGTTGAATTGAAATTATATAATATTTCTAAAGTTTAAGCATTAGCATTGGAAATTTATTAAAATATTGAAACAATGTTCAACCCACTTGAAAATATATATTTAACATAACCAGTTTCAAGTCATATGCGAGAGTTAAATCGGAACAGCCCTGAAGATGAGTCACATATGACTTGAAACTAATTTGGTTTAATCTATGGTTTCAAGTGGATTAAACAGTGTTTCAAGATTTGATTATACAATATTTTAATTAGATGAGATAAAAACCCGCAAAGTTAAGGTGTCAACACATTAAATAATTAGTTAATTTAAGTAACAGTTCTCTCTTTAAACTGTTTCCTATTCGTCAGCAACTTTTTACCACGCCTACACACCCCTTTCTATTACTAGCCATTAACCCCTGTCTTAAGTAACCTGTGACCCTTAAGAAATATATTTTAAATTTGTATTTAGATCCTCATCACCTGACGAAGAAGACACAGGTCGTGGAAACTGTAGTGAACTTAATTTATAAAGCAGTTGTTAATACAAACGAATTTTTTTTTTTATTAAATTGATATGACATCACAAAAATAATAAATACACACCATCACGCCATTTACTTGATAGGATAGGCAGAAAGAATAAAGCGCCAGATTTTCCGTTATCAACCTATATTTTTCGCCTCTTTACACTTTCTTAAACAACCCATGACACAACAGAATAAACAAAATATATTTTTAATGATTCAAAATATAGAGTAAATGCGACATACTCGTATGACTGAAAATAAAATATCGCAGCAATTTGAGGAATTCCGCTATTTGGGTAATATTTTCACAGATAATGGAAGAGTAAAGAGGGATATCGAGCAATAGGAAACAATGACAATGGTGCACTAAAACATACGTATTTTGGAACTAGACAGTATCAAAATTTACTTAGATGATAGTCACAATAGTATTTTAATGCCAACTTTAATGTTTGGGAGTGAAATGTGGACGTGTAAAAACACTGAGAGGAGCCAAATAAGCGCTGTAGAAATGCGTGCATTGAGAAGAATACATTGAGTGATAATGTATGAAAGAAGACGGAACGAAGTGATAAGGGATGAATGTGAACTTAAGGCTGATGTGTTAACCCTTCCCTTACGGTGATAAAAATAATACGCGTGTTACGGTGTTGGGTAGTGAGTACGCAATAAAAAATTAGCGATTTTAAATCGGAAAAATAAGAACATTCATAGGAAATCCCCTTAATTAATTATAATTGAAGTTAAAAATTATAATAATTGAGATGTATTTGCTGAAAACATTAAAAAAACATCTGAAAACATTAAAAAACGCTCACGGAACGGGCGTACGTCTAACCTATTTGCAGGCCTAGAGGCAACTAGTGGCACGGAACGTCAGTCGCATACCCCGGCGCATACGCCTTTGCTTGCGACGTTGAGAAAATTCAGCTCCTCGCAATTCAGTCTAGTATGCAAGATTGAGATGCGAATATAGTGTCGCGCTTCCCGCATACTATTCACCTATCGTCAAGACGAGGCACTCGCCGCGTTTAAATGCGAATTTGTTTTCGATCTTTACAAAACACCTCGATGTAGTCGATAAATTCTGATTATTATTAATATTATTTTTTAAATCAATGCGTAAATATATTATGGAGGAATACCTAAAATCTTAACCTTGTATTTATTATATTTATAGAGATATTGATGGTTATTAGAAGCAACGTGTAGAAGATACCCAACACAGGGAAGGAAAGGTTAAGTAAGATGATGAAAAGTACGTTGACATGGTTTTGGTACGTAGAACGAATGAATGAAGAAAGGCTAACTAAACAGATATACAGTACATATATGAGTGGAATACGTATGCGAAGAAGGTCAAGAAAAGTGTGATTGAATCAAGTAAATGATATCCTGAAAGAAGGAAATGTAGAAAATCAGAGAAATGGTACAAGTTGTTTGATAAGGTGTATGGATGTAGAAGAGGCTCAGAAGGTGTTTTGATACAGAAAAGTTTGGTGTAGTGTCCTATCTGCCTACCCCGACAGGAAAATGGCGTAAAGGTATGTATTTAAATATACGATATTAAGAATTTCACAATCATTGGTTTCTTATCCCTGCTTATAAACAAAGGGAAATTAAAATCGCTTTTATCAAGAACAGTTAAAATTGGTTCTGTCATGTCCACATTTTGTTATATTTTATGAATATAAACAAACCTTGGAACAGGGTTTTATCTCATCAAGAGCCTTCTTTCATTCTTTCAGCAGATTGAGAATTCAATAAAGCAGCAGAGTGCCTCATGTCGCCCTTTGAGGCAGAGTACCTGCATGATGGATGATGCTGGAAGGAAGAGGATGAAAGACTTATGAGATTCTGGAGCAGGGAACGATGTTATAATTAATGTTATCATTTTTGTTTCAGAGAATCTTTTTATTGCATAAAACAAAAGAAATCTTCCATCTTTTGTAATGTTTTGTTTTGATGAATTCGCTTAGATAATAAAACACCGACAGCCCTCTTGGACTGTTATGTAAGACGCCTGTCTCTCAGCCTTGGGGTTACGGGTTCAATTCTCGGTAGAATTCAATTAATTTAAAAAATTGTAATTTATTTTTATCACTGTTTATTCCACTTTTTTGTGACGGTATAACCCCACCGGTTTCAAGGCTTTTTCACCTCATATTCAGGGGAGCCTTAACAAATCCTTTAATTTATTCTGAAATGGCTAATCATTGTCACCGTGAAAACCATACTTTTTCCATCGATGATGCCAAATTCTTACATATCAGTAGTAACGGAAATAAATTGGACAGATTACAGGCCCTAGAAATTTCTAAGTCAGTACACTGATCCGAACATCTGTTGAACAGTTATTTCCCAAAAATCTCTCCGCTCTTGGTCGAAATTGTCCCATGCCTCCCTCAGCCCCCAACCGTTGAAGCGTGTATATCGGTACCAGTTCGAACAGCATTTAGTCTTGTTTGCGTTCCCTTGAAGATGAGGTGAAAGCCTTCAAACCGGTAGGGTTATATCGTCACAAAAAAGTGGAATAAACAGTGTTTGATAAAAATAAATTACAATGTCATTAAACCTTCACAACGTTAATGCCTTAACTATAAACAGCATAATTAAAAAAATGTATTATATTATAATAGATATGACCGAAGTCTTAGGTATCCTTATACCCTCGAATTAGTAGTTGAGGGTACAATGATACCATTAATATAAATGTTAATTCAGGAATAACAGTTATACAGAACGAAATAGTAATTCTGAATGTAACAATCATGCCGATGTGATTAATAGTCAAATTGTGGTAAACTGGTTCCAGTGCGCCACTCAAGTATGCAAGATCAGACATTTCTCATGCTACTTTTAAATCCAGGCAAGCTTTGGGGCAGTGCCGCTTTTGTGTAAAAGACAAAAAATGACATTTGATCGGAAGCGGAATTAGTAGATTAGAAAATTATGGATAAAATAGAAAAAGTAAGGAAAGTAAAGTGGTGAGAATCAAGAAATATACAAAAGATTTACAAATAAATCTCATAGTATTTACGCCAAGTCAGAAACAGGTAATGGGACTAAGGGACAGTATTTATGGAAATTTGGCGGCACGATATGTGTAAGAGAGAAAATAAAGGCGAATTATAGGGGAAGCTAATATTTTGTTATAAGTAATTTTTTATTTGTTATAAGTTTTCTTGGAAGTGTTGTTATTGTATAATATTATGACATATATTTCCATTATATTTTGCTATCAATAAATATATTATTTAGTTGCATATTTACGTGTAAGGTTGTACGTATTCATTGTTTATTAATTTAAAAAATATATTTTTCACATATACATTGTGTAAACTTAAATTGTAACCTTTTGAATACCGACACGTTTACGCAATTTGTTTAAACATAGTTTAATATGCGATAAATGAAATGTCGGCGTTGAAGGTTTTTCTTTTCTACAAAATAAATAAAGCTCCCTGCCTCTCGTCACTCTGTACGCAGACTGGGTCCAAAACAAGATAACAAGTAGTGTTCGAAGAGTTAAGAAGAAGTGTGGCATAAATAGAGTGCACACAATTTAAAATGTTAAGATGGTATTACTTTGAATGGAAAAAAAGACGACCAAATTATCATAACTTGGGAAACATAATAAAAAATACTAAAGGATAACAAGTTTAAACATCGGCGCTGTGATCGAATAAAAAACAAATTAAGAAAGTAGACAGGTTCTCGTATGTTTAAAGATTTCATAGCTATTCTTTGTTGGTTTAAAATCTTTTTATATTGAATGGATGATACGACTTACGTGGGAGAATGTTCTACAGAAATGAATCTGTGAAGTACAGTCCTGGGACAAATGTGGATGTGTAAAAAGTCTGAAAAGAGCCAAAAAAACGCTGTAGAAATGCCAGTACTTATAATAGTACATCGGGTGATAATGTGTAACAAAATACAGTATGAAGGGATTGGGGATGAATAAAAACTTAATGCTGATGTGTAAATAAGATTTATTTATTTAGTTAAAGACACAACAGTGTATTTTATATACAAATCAACATATGACAAGTTATAAGAGAACTTTAAAATTATTGACCAAAAATACAAAACTTTGTCTTAAACTAAAATGGAGATACAAAAATCAGTAGTTATAATAAATTATTGTACAAAAACATTGTTTAAAATTATTTAATGTTAATATGTATATTTAAGTTCAATATATGTATGTATATCACAAAACATTACCAAATTTTACCAAGTAGACTTACGTAATTGTCAAAGATTTGTTTTATTGTGGTAAAGAACTTAGATTTGTTTTTAGTGGAACAACGCTTACATATAACAAGAATAATTGGATTTTTCGAGAATTTTATGGATAGATCTTGAAATATAGAAAACACATGGGCTCACTAGTAGAACTAGGTGCAGGTTGCTTTGCAGAATCGAAACCTTCCACATGTTAATACAGGGTTACTCAACTCCAGAGGCAAAGTATTGTCCTTAATGTTTTGTTTATATTACGTTATTTATATTAATAAAGAAGAGCCCAAAGTTAGTAGCTATTTCTGAATATTGTTGTGATATTCTGGCGACTATTATATATACTTATATTAAAAATATCTAAATGAAGAATAGCACTCTTAGATGATTTGGGTACTTGAAACGAATTAATGAAGAGAGACTCTCAAAAGAAATGTACTTGTCTCGTCTTCAGATTCTATCGTTCCGAAGAGGGGAAACTAAAATTACGTGAAGTAATTCGAAAATTATTACTAGTGATATACTCGTAAGGTTTTTTTTTTTGGAGGTGGTTGGGAATGGAAGGACACCTGGCATGTGACGCACCAGGTTTATAGTGCTGGGTTGGGAGTATTTTATTCTTAAAAGTGGCTCTTTGCAGAGTCACTTGTACGTTTGTGATCCCCAAACGTTGCCCTTGGTGTATCGTGTCAGCGATATACTCGTAAGGTTGGCTTGGATAGGTCATGTAAGCAGACCTCAGTTGACTCGATCAACAAAGATCATTATGAAAGCCTTTACGACACAGAAGAAGGTCACTTGTTTTTAGATAACATACAGCATTTTAAATTGATTGTAGAAGAGGGAATCTGAGAAGGCTTTAGTGGTGGTAAGTAGATCTATTAAACTTGCCACAATAATGGCTCGTTCCATTGCTTTTTGGACTGTAATTTGATTGATTGAATCGTCAGATGAGAGCACTAAATACATTTATAACGGTTGTAGTAAAAAAATTATTGATCACATAATATTTTAATGTTGCAAACAGATCAATTTATTTTAGTGTTGCAAAGGGATTTTTTCTTTTTGTATTTACGTTCTTTAACGGGATGTTTCCATTGTATTATTTGACTATGTCAGATTTTGCTCCGCAGAAGAGCAAAACCTAGAGCCATATCTAATATTTCCTGATAAATTAATTGTTTCAAATCAATCTTATAGGATAAAGTATTATGATGATCCCGTGGCGTAGAATAGTTTACCCCTAATTACTCGAGATGTGGGTGACGTGTGCATCTTTAGGAATCGCTTGAAGACAACCCTTTTTGGGAGGTATTATCAACATTTATGAATGATCCATACATTTTTTTATCCACTTTGCACGGATTTCTCCTGTTACACAAAGAGGATTCTGTTTCTAGCGTTAGCTTATTCGTTAGGAAGAATATCAGCCAGGATTCTTCTCATACTGCTAGACGGTACCGAGAATATATCCACAGTGTCATTCAGTTGGTTCAATATCTCTATACCACGCGTGACTGAGTGTTTAGCCACGATATTCGTCCTGTAAGTTGGTATCCAGAACAGAGGGTGATTCCTTGCACGGCTATATTTATTAGGTACATATAAACTTAGTGCTTCAAGAATCGCGGGACAGTTAAAGCAACCTTGAAAAACCTTTATTAGGAATATCACAGTGGATTATTGCCTTCTTGTTTCGAGGCTTCTATAGTTACGCACCGTGAAAGTTCGGCATGGTGAGCATATTTTGGGTAACCGCCCTTTGTTCTGTACCATAGATATCTGAGGATTTTTTTGTATTTGTTCTATATTGTTTTTATATTTGAGCTGATGAGGAGCCCAAACCGTAGATGCGTATTCTAATTTGGTTCTAATTAGATAATTATATAAGTTTCGGAGGATATCGGTGCTGTTAAATTATTTTGATATTCTCATTATAAAACCGAGTAGTTTGCTCCATCTAAAACTGAATGTGTAACTATAAAAACATATATCGCAAGATCTACAAAAGTTTTTTTTGACAGTGCGTCTACTCTAAAGTCTTTGTAAGCTTTCTACTGTAGTCTTACTAAATATGTTTTTCTAAACATATGCTGGTACGGAGTAGAACTTAATCTTATTTTTACTGCAACGAACATCATATCCTTATACTCGACTTATTATTTTTTTTAATACTTGAAAATTTTCAATAAGAGTGGGTTCGATTCTCAAGTTATTATGCCTTTGAGGAGAAATTTCAAACTAAATGTTGCATTGTTTGGTGATTTTTTTGTCACTTATATAAAAAAAATAACATCCCCAATAAAATAGGAACAAGGGAAACCCTGGGCATGTAAGGTGGAAAAAGTTCCATCGGAGTAAATGAATACGGCGTCAAGGAATCGTGGAACTTCTCCAAAGTGGAATTTGTAAATCTCTCAGCGAAGTCTGTGGATATCTTCCTGAATATAAAGCTCGTCGCGCGTGACCGAAGTACGTGACCGGCGCGCTAAGGGTTAAACATTTTATTGTTTTAAAACTGTATTAGCGAATTTATATCCGGATGCGGCTGTTAAACGGTTCAACTGTTCAAATACAAATATCGACTTTTCATTCATTTTACATCTTTTATGGAGATATTTCATTTTCAGTTGAAGCAATATTTTCTGTTCAATTTTAAACCGTTGTTAGACAAACAAGTATTTTTTTGTCTGTTTATTGGTTTGTGAATCTTTTGTCCAATTAGCATAGTTGTGTAGGAACTACGGTCGTCCCTGAATATTGTCAACACGCACGGTCAACGACCGACAAAACGACCTTCGGATATGTCCAAAGGTCGCATACCAAAACATCGATATTGTTTACCTACGAATACTATTTACGATACATTCCACAGACGAAAGAGAACGCATCATGCTGTCTCGCCGTTTTCGCCAACAAATTATCTACCCACAATATTATTCGTGACGTCTGCAATATTTCAATCGACCATCTCTGCACGCACAGGAGTGAGATAAAAATATATTGCGGGTGCACTCACGCGCCCCGTTCTGAAATGTATAAATACCTACTTACCGATAAATAAAGCATCATTTGATCATTAATCACTATTTATTATTCATTGATTCATTCACTCTCTCTTTCCGCATTGCTAATTGACGTATTTTATTTAAATACCAAACAATCAAAATCATCAGCACGTCCAACAAGGAAATCCCGCTAAAGTTGGTTAAACGATTAATTGTCTTTCACCTACGGGTTAAGAGTTTGATTTTCGATAGGACCCGTGAAACCTAGCATCATTACCATCATGTCATGTCGCCATTATCCTCATCGCATCGCATTACATGACTTGCCAGTGTAATGCGATGTATTCAGCATAGCCACATACTGGATTATGTCTGTGACTTTACGTTTATCACAAATTTCTAAACTTCAATATATTTCTAATGGACCTGTTTGGCTGATATATGTAAGTCATAAATATTGTCATATAAATCCACTTCTAAAAAGTCTACATTGTCTCAAGTGTCACGAAAGGATTTATTTTAAACTTTGTATTATTCAAGTTGTTAAATCCGCCAAATGTCCACCTCTTGCAGGTCCACAGATGTCCACTCTTTTGTCAAAAAAATCGATGACATTTTGGCATATTTGCGGTTCTAACTCACCAATAACGGGAATAATTTCGTCCTTCAGCTCAGGAGTTGATCGGGAGTCATTCTTATAAACCTGGCTTTTCACGTAACCCCAGAGAAAATAGTCCAACGGTGTCAGATCACATGATCTTGGTGGCCAATTAACATCACCGTTTTTAAACATAAAATAATTCAACAATTTTAACACGTTATTGTATTGTATACGACACCATTTTTATAAATGTGGTGTGCATTACACTTCTCAAATGTCACAATACCTAGGCAAGACCGCGACGCCATCTGTGTTTTATCCAAGAATTAAAAAAAACACAATTTTAAAGACCCTTTAGAAGAGGTCGAAGATGTGTGTTGCAATAGTAAAGGTTATACCGACGAACTTTTCATTTTTGCTATCCATCTTTTACACATGGTCTCGCTAGTGTCTTTCTCGCTTGCGGTTTCAACCCCATCTTACAATATCTTCTATTTCACATAATTCTCTGATAAAAAAGTTTCTTACTTAATCTCTATACTTTCTTCATTTCATTTAATTCCTTTCTTTCGTTTCATTAGTTCTGAGCATACTTTATATTTTCCATATATTTATTTTAGATTCAATTCTATAAGACGTGATTGGCCTCACAGATTTTTTTCTAAGTTTTGAACATGTATTTGCTATACTAAACCAATAATAGCATTTAGTTATTATTTTCTGATTTAAACGAATCGATTATTGTAATTGATCAACTGGAAAGTAATCCTAAATGTTGTTTATAGTTAAGGCATTAACGTTGTGGTGGTTAAAATACATAATTTATTTTTATCAAATATTGTTTATTCCACTTTTTTGTGACGGTATAACCCTACCGGTTTCAAGGCTTTCACCTAATCTTCAGGGGACACAGTCTTGTTTGCGCTTCCCTGATTATGAATTGAAAGCCTTGAAACCGGTAGGGTCATACCGTCACAAAAAAGTGGAATAAACAGTGTTTGATAAAAAATAAATTACAAAGTAATCCTAAACTTGAAAAAATACGATAAACTGTTTTCGAAATTTTAAGAGTCAAAAATAAAAATAAAATGTAGTTAGACATATTTGACCATAGACCATATAATACTTGACAATACCGTTTCTCTGTCAGGGTAGCCAGAAATTACAAATCGCTAGACTTTCCAATCGTGACACAAATCTTTAGCTTTTTCTACATAGATAAATCTTCTCAGACTATCGTTATACCCGCGATTATGTATGGCTTAGATTGCTGGACTATGTACAGCTCTTACTCTAGGCAACTTGAAACAGCAGAAATGCGAATGCTTAGGTGGTCGGCAGGAGTATCACTGAAAGATAAAATTAAGAGCTTATGCATCCGTGGTAGCCTAGAGGTCACTGACATAAACAGTAAACTGGAAGAGCGACAGCTGAGATGGTACGGGCACATAAGACGGAGACCACCAGACCATACGGTAAATCAGGCAATTTCTGTGGATCTTCCACGACAGCCGTCCAGAGGAAGACCAAAGAACTCCTGGATAACTCAATGCTCCAAAATCCTGCAGAGAAACGGCGTAGATGAAAGCGACACCCAGAACCGAAGAACATACAGCCTGAGAACGAGAAGAGCCGACCCCAACATCCTATCTAGGCAATGAGTTGGGACAGTGCCAGGAAGAAGGAGAAGACAAACTTTCTCAAAAAATGTATACGTTTTCTTTTTACATCACCTTCTTATAAAATATTCATTTGATCTAACTGCACCTTCCTCGGTTTCCTTTATCACACCGTCTACTCCTATTTGCACTATACGAGTATATTTTGTAAGCCTTTCTTTATTCATTTCTTTTACATGCCCAAACCATCTCAGAATATTCTTCTTGATGTTACTTAATATATGTTATAATATTAGCCTTAAGTTCACTTTCATCCCTTAATTTAATATTCTGCCCTACGTAGTCACCCCATTTATTTTTCTCAATGTATACGTTTTAACAGTATTTGTAAGGTTCCTTTCAGAACTTTTCCAAGTCCACGTTTTATCATCATACATCAATATTGGTACTAGAATGCTATTTAGGACAATATTTTTAGCAGAGATATTATCTTGTTCGAGTATATATTCGAGTACTATATATATATATATAGAGTTTCGGCTCCTTTCAGTAATTTTTCACTTCGCTGCCTTATCAATAATAAAAATACCTTAAATCAAATAAAAAATATTGAATTAAAAAAAAAAATACAAAAGTTTCCAAATCATTTAACTTCAAACATAATATAAAAACAATATTGGTTTCAGTGTAACAGGAAATATGTTGTTTTAATATGAAAAAGAAAAACCTCAGTTATTTCCAAGGAAAACTGTTTAACTCTTTTATTATTCGATTTCCTTTGAATTTACTTAAACAGGGTGTTATACAAATTTCGGTATCATATTACAGAAAGGGGCTGGTGGAGAAATACAATAAGTCCAAACTTTGAATATTTATTTTATTTCTTTAAAACTGGATTTAAATATGTTATAAAATTGAATAAATGCCATTGTGATACCTGATTGAGGTTGTTTATTTATATTTACACGTTATGTCAATTGAAAGCTTAAATATTACCTAAGATAGAGACATTGTAATTTGTTTTATCAAACACTGTTTATTCCACTATTTGTAACGGTATAACCCTACCGGTTTCAAGGCTATCACCTCATAATCAGGGGAGCACAAATAAGACGTTCAAACTGGTACCGAGTGAATTCTGTTCGAACCGGTACCGATATACACGCTTTAACGGTTAGGGACATTCGGGTTGGGGACTGAGGGCTGAGGAAGACATGGGGCAATTTCGGCCAGCAGCGGAGAGATTTTTGGGATATATGTGTTTACCAGATTTTCGCCCCGGCGTACTGACTTAGAAATTTCTAGAGATTCTAATCTGTCCAATTTATTTCCGTTACTACTGATATGTAAGAATTTGGCATCATCGAAAGAAAATGTATGATATGGCGCATCAACGTGAACATCTGGCAAACACATATATACCAAGAATATCTCCGCTGCTCGCCGAGGTCGTCCCATACCTCCCTCAGCCCGCAGTCCCCAACCCGAATGTCTCCAACCGTTAGAAGCGTGTGTCTCGGTACCAGTTCAAACATAATTCAGTCTTATTTTTGCTCCCCTGATGATGAAATGAAAGCTTTGAAACCGGTAGGGTTATACCGTTTCAAAAAGTGTAATAAACAGTGTTTGATAAAATAAATTACAATGTCTTTAAACCTCCACAACGTTAATGGCTTAACTATAAATAATAAACTAAGATAGAGAAGGTGTAAAGATACACGGGCAAAAGGTGGACATGATAAGGTTCGCTGACGATATTGCTATGGTTGCTGAAAGTGAAGAGGAACTACAAGAGGCCTTAACAACTATGGAAAGCATTCTTTAAAATAACTACAGTATGAAGATAAATAAAGACAAAACAAAGCTGCTGACTGTAGGCCGAGCGCAGCACCAGATGAGAATAGTGATGTCGGGTAAACCACTAAAGAGCACCAAGGAGTTTGTCTACCTCGGGAGCAAAATAACATGGGACGGTCGGTCCAAGAGCGAGGTCGACAGCCGTATACATCAGGCTAGACTTGCATTTAATAAAAGGTCGAAAATAATAGAATCAAATAATATAGACCTAAAACTGAGAATACTCCTCATCAAGACCTATGTATGGAGTATCTTGATGTACGGCTGCGAGACATGGTGCCTATCCGAAAGAGATAGACGAAGACTAGAGGCTTTTGAGATGTGGTCCTATAGAAGACTATTAGGAATTTCCTGGAGAGACCGCATCACGAATGAAGAGGTTCTCCAACGAATCGAAGGAGGAAGGCACCTGCTCAGGATCCTGTCCGAAAGGCGTGCAAGATGGATCGGTCATATAATACGACAAGAGGGCCTCTTGCATGCCATAATGGAGGGTATGACCGAGGGGACAAACTCTAGGGGACGCCCACGCCGAGAGTACCTGGAGGACCTGTTGGTGGACGTGCGCTGCTCAACATATACAGACTAAAGAGAGCCGCACAGGACAGGGGGGAATGGAGGAGAAGAGTTCAAATTGCTGCAAACCAGTCTTAGGACTGCAACCACGGAAGAGAAACGTATTCTGAGATGGGTTGGGCATGTAGAGCGAATGAATGAAGAAATAATAACAAAATAAATATACAATGCAAATGTAAGAGGAAAACGTGGTAGAGGCCTAGGAATGTAAAGTTGGATCAAGTGATGGATATTTTGAAAGACGAATATATAAAAAGTCAGAAAAATTGTAGGAGTTATACCAGTAAGCACATTGAAATCATATTAGATTCTTCTCATTCTTGGCAAGAACAAATAAATGAGCAAACGAAGAAAGTGTGAATGTATTGTAGAAAATGTGATTGATGTGCTCCGCGATATGAAAGTCTGGCACTGTCTCCTTTCTACCTACTTTAACATAAAAATTACGTGATGGTTTGTATGTATATATTGTAAATTATACAAATGATGTGTTAATCTCTTTCAACCAACCTTAAATTGATGGGTGAAAGGTAATAATTTGGCAGAGAGTCCTGCAGGTTGCCAAGATCCAGCCAGTGTCAAAGGGCTGATGATGACAGTTGATAAAATATAAGTTGATAATTTTTTTATCGTACATTTAGACAAACTTTATCTTATTTATTACTTATTTAGACACTTGAGTGTAAAATTACTTAAATATTTGGTCATACGTTAATGTCTTCCATCTGTGGCAGTCGCCCACTCGGCGTT
Organism: Odontocerum albicorne; assembly: GCA_949825065.1. NCBI lineage: Eukaryota > Metazoa > Arthropoda > Insecta > Trichoptera > Odontoceridae > Odontocerum > Odontocerum albicorne. The sequence goes on from OX463856.1 coordinate 33,749,834, forward strand.
CATACATACGGTCAATGACCGATGAAATGACCTTCGGATTCCTCGATAAATCTAAGTAAACAAGTCCGAAGGTCACCCGCTGGCCAGTCATCCCGTAGCCGAGCGGACCGCACTCCATACTAGAGAGAGAACGCACCACGCTGTCTCGCCGGTTCCGTAAATAGATCGTTACCTACATACAACAATTAATCGTTTTTGCATTTACAGAAACGAGACGCAGGCATATCGCGAGCGCATTCTCGCATGCATTCTAAAAAGAAATAAATACCTACGTTACTAATAAAATAGGACAGACTCTCTTTCCGCATTGCGATCTAACGTGTTTTATTATTTATCAACAAACCATCATCATCTCTTCCCATAAGAACCATTCTGCTAAACATCCAACCAGAAAACTTTTATACCGATTAAGTATTCTATAATTTGTTTTGTGAAAAGTTGTAAACTTGAACTTTGAAAAAAAAAAAAGATAAACTTAAAGCTTTAAAAAACAAATGAAAAATCAATTAGATAGAATGTTACAAAATTTTACCCAATATTGGGAAAGAAGGTAGAAAAAAAGATAAAAGGATTTAGAAAGAAAGAAATTTCGTCATTGAAGACATGTGTAATATTTAAATGCAATAAATTATAATACGCATGTTGGGTTGAATGCAGACACAAAAGGGACACTTTTATCTTTGATGACGATGATTGATTTATAATGACGGAAAGAATAAAATTCTGCACATTTAGAAGCAGTTTTTCTGCATTGATTTATTTCAAACACTGTTTTCCCATTTATAATAATGGTACTCGTATGACCCTATTGGTTTCAAAGTTTTCAAGTCATCATCAGGGTAGCTCAAACAAGAGTGAATTATGCTTGGACTGATATTGACAGACTAGACGCATCTAACGAACTAGGGGTTGGGGTGAAGTGAGACAGGACTTCACATTAGCTAGCAGCTTTGAGACCTTGGAAACGTGTGTGTTGACCAGAGGTTTATCTCGTTCACTGATTTTGATATTTTAAAAATTTCCAATGTCTCATTCATTTCCGATTGATGTGCAAGAACTTTTAGGAGCTATGTCCTTAAGGGAGAGATGATGATGATTTGTTGATAAATAAAACTCGTTTTAGATCGCAATGCGGAAAGAGAGTGATTTATTTGGTAGACGAAGGTATTTATATCATTCTGGAATGTCTGCGGGAATGCGCTCGCGATATGCCGCCGTCTCGTTTCTGCATTCGCAAAACGATTAATGTTGTATGTAGGTATCGTTTAAATACGGAACTGGCGCGACATATGTGGTGCCTTTTCGCTCTAGCATGGAATGCGCTCCACGCCCGGCAATGAGTTGAATGACCGGCGTGTGGACTTTGTACTTGTTTGTTTTGAATTGTCAAGGAATGCAAAGGTCGGATCGCCGGTCATTGACCGAGTGTGCGACCGCCACAAACTTTTCATCATCGATAGATAATAAATGATCTTTTTGATAACAATGATAAACCATTTCAGAATAAAATAGAGGGTTTGTTAATATTGATTTGTGTTCTGGAAGCATTTTTTCAAAGAACTTTCTTGTCTTTCCTACATAGAAATTATCGCATCACGCCCACTTCATATACATCACTGTTGTCAAGTACTCCATTTCTATATTTTCTTCAAATAAAAGGTTTCGAAGATTGAAGTTAGCGGAAAAGGCTGATTGTATGTAACTTTCTCGTTTGTTATTGTATATTTTCCATAAATTAAATGTTGCTTCACTAATAAGTCCATTTATAATTCAATTTAATTTAAACTTCCCTGATCATGAGATAAAAACCTTGAAACCGGTTCGGTCATACCATTATCTTAAGTGGAAAACAGTGTTTTAATTGAATCAATTAAAATTATTTTGTATCGATGTTTACCTTCTATCAGAATAGTTATATCTGCAAAGCTTAATTCCACGTAGTAATAAATAAAAAAAGTTAACATTTACCTAACTTTAACCTGTAACCGAACTTGAAACACCCAGATGATCTAAAAAGTTTACATATTTAGTCCACGTTAGTCATCACGCAGTTTAAATGAGCTTTTCTGCTAACAGTTTCTTCAAAAAAATAATTCGATCCTCGAGGAAGCTAAAATTAATCCACGTGTACACAATAATTTTTCGTCTTTGATCAGATTTATCTAGGCGTCTTTGATCAGATTTTGTACTATTTGATTTTTTTATATGTGCGTTGTCCCCATGCTCAATTCTTAAGTGTAAGAACTTTCATTTGCTGCTTTGATCTAGATTTATAGCGTATACGGTCACAATTGATCTAGATTTATAGCGTATATGGTCACAATTGATCTAGATTTATAGCGTATATGGTCACAATTGATCTAGATTTATAGCGTATATGGTCACAATTGATCTAGATTTATAGCGTATATGGTCACAATTGCAATTGTAGTAGCATTGCCCAAAGTTCACTGTGAGACCGTAAGTTGATAGGTCTTGCACGCATGAAAGAATATCTCGCATGCCTTATAGATAAATGTCTATTACTAAAACCAGATTTTTAATATCTACAACGTGGATACTTTTTCTAATCTGTCCCCCCTGTTTTCTTTAATATATTAATGTCTTATGCCTGGCTCCATCCCAACTCAATGTCTGCGAAGACTGTTGGGGTCAGCTCTCCTCATCCTCAGGTTGTATGCTCTTCTGTCCCGGACTACGTCCCCCAAGTCGTGCCTCTGCATCAGGTTATCTTTTTGCACCACCCACGAATTTTTTGGTCTTCCTCTGGTTGTTATTCGAGGAAGATCCATGGAGATTGCCTGGTTCACAATGTGATCGGGTGATCTGCGTCCAACGTGCCCATACCATCTCAATCGCCTCTCCTCCATCTTGCTGTTGATGTCTGTAACACCCAGGCTTCCACGAATGTGTGAGCTTCTTATTTTGTCTCTTAGGGACACACCTGCTGACCATTTTAGCATGCGCATTTCAGCAGTTTCTAGTTGCCTAGAGTATGAGTTATATATCGTCCAGCATTCGGAGCCATAGAGGAGTGCGGGTCTGACAATCGTTTGGTATACTTTTCCTTTTAACTTAACTGGCATTTTCGGATCACATAGAACTCCCGTCATTGATCTAAACTTCATCCATCCCACACTAATTCTATGTGTTATATCTGCTGCACACCCTCCATCGCCATCTTTAATATATTCATGTAATTTCATCAAATCAGGCGTTTAATTATTAAAATTGTACTCTTTCCAAGTTTCATTATATATCTCTTCTTAGTGCTCATGTTAAGTTATAAAGCATTAATAAAATGCTTCCAATTTTTTATCCTACTTTATGTAACATAGGTCTTCAGTTTAGTTTCGTTCTCAAACCTGGAACAAAATCGTATGTTATACTTTTTGGCAATCGGTTTTTAGGCATACAAAGTTATTTTATAATAACAACCTCCGAGATTTAGTTCGTAAAATGCTTGTTTTACAGCCCGAGGGTTATTGCTTCTATTCATGTTCGAAACCAAATATTTTTTTAAATGTTTGCTATCTGATTTTCTCTTAAGTTCTATTTATAGTAGTATAATTTTGGATGGTTGTAAGACTGTTATAGTAGGTTGGATGGTTGTAAGACTGTTATAGTAGGTTGATACAGCAAAAATAAATAATAAAAGTTTGATTCCAGGATTGTATCAAATGTAAATATTTCTTTAATTGTTTTCAAAGCTAAAGGTAAGGAAAATGGCAAATGTGTGATTTTAAAAAAGGTTACTAAAACGGTATCTCTTTCCGAATGGTGATCTCCGAACGGTATCTCTTTCTGAATGGTGATCTCCGAACGGTATCTCTTTCAGAATGGTGATTTCTGAACGGTATCTCTTTCTGAATGGTGATCTCCGAACGGTATCTCTTTATGAATGGTGATCTCTGAACGGTGTCTCTTTCTGAATGGTGATCTCCGAACGGTATCTCTTTCTGAATGGTGATCTCCGAACGGTATCTCTTTCTGAATGGTGATCTCCGAACGGTATCTCTTTATGAATGGTGATCTCCGAACGGTGTCTCTTTCTGAATGGTGATCTCCAAACGTAGGTTATATAAAGTTTTTCAGAGTATTGTGCCACGTGATTTGGCTAATGATACCGACGTTTCGAAAACGTTGCAGTTTTTATCTTCAGAATATCACGAAGTTGATGACAAACAAACCCTGAAGATAAAAACTGAAAGGTTATTATTATAAGCACTACTACGCGGTAAAACACTTCTAAAGGACCACGAAAGTTTCAAAATATATTTGTCAAAACGAACATTATAAAAACTATTCTTATTATTTTTTTCTTATAGAAGAAAAAAACACCGCCAGAGTATTTAGTGTTAAATGGTTGTTGACAATCGCTATAACACGTTAGAGGACTCGAACCTGTATCTTTACGTTTGTCGCATTACCAGTTTTACTATAACCTCCTGATCATCCTTTATACGTATCTTCCAACATAATCTCAAATCAGCACCTCTCTTATCTTTTGTTGTCACTATTCTTACAATTGTGAAACTTGCGACAATTTTTTCTCATCAAAATTTCCACCACGACATCTTAATTTCCTTCAACTTTCTCTTTTCTTCCCTTTTAATATTCATAACTTATCTGGCAATAAGTGCTAAAGCGACAAGCGCTGAGGCGACTGGATCGTTACAAATTAATATTTTAATTGAGTAAAATTATATCCAAGTATTTTTTATACTATTATTATTAATCCAAATACGGCACAGCCTCTTTTGACAACGGGTAATGTATTCAGGGGGAAAGTTTCGGAAAACGCAAAGTTTGTTTAAAAACACGAGAAAATGTGGATCATGCCATGAATACCAAATTATTTACTCCCTGATCACCAGGAGAGCCGGGCACAGCGGGTTCCGGAGAAGTGAGAAGTATCTGTTTCCAAACTCGATCCTTGAAACTTGAGACAGAAGACGCACAAATCCATGCATAAGAAATACCTTCTAGAACCTTCAATACATTAAGGAATGATTATAACATTGACTGTATCTTAATCAATGCCATATAAAACTGATCATTAAATAACGTAGTTATAGCTGAAAAATTATTAAATGGGTTTGAAAGCTTACTTAAACAAACGTCACGATAAGTTACGTTAAAAGCATTGACTGTGTGCGACCTATCCTCACATATGGCATCGAAGCGAGGGCGGGCACTGTCAGGACAAAAAGTATGCTAAGGACAACGGAAATGAAGACTGCGTGATCGTGTAAGGAACACCACAATCCGAGAGGTCTGTGAAGTCCAAGATGTGGTCAGATGGGGACGACAGCGTTGACGATACTGGTACCAACATGTACAGAGAATGAATTCCACAAGAATTCCATACATAGCTCTGCATGGAGTGCCGGATGGACGGCGTCCGCCAGGGAGACACCCGAAACGATGGAGAGATAGCTGGAGCTCAGCATCACAGGAGGACCATCCTGCAGTAACATACTCTTGAGAGTCTACAAAAAGTTTAAGAAGAAGAAGAAGAAAAGCATTGACTGATAAGTCGATTTCGCGGACCCACAAAGGAGCACACTACCTACTATATATCATTTATCATTTACATTATTGTGATGATCTTTGTGGTTTAGACGTAAGTAGCAATATTTAAATATTTTCAGATAACATTGTTGTGCTGTTCAGACTATAAGCTGGTCACAGACACATTATATTGGTTGAATCATAACTTACTGATACTGAATATCGAAAAAATAAAGTACTCGTATATTTGTTTCACCGCAACTGAAGCAGGACTGCCTGAAATCCATAGTCACATACTGGTTCATAATAAGGGTTGTTCTGGCTTTTGATCTGAATGTAAAATACTAAAATATTACTTTTGCGTCAAACATTTAAGGAAAATTTTAGGTTTTTGAAATGGCACTCTCACATTGATAATTTGACTAAGCAAATAAGGAAATAAATTCATTTATTGAGAAAAGTTCTAATATTTTGCCAAAAAAGAAAATAAAAAATTTGTAATTTATTTTTATCAAACACTTTTTATTCCACTTTTTTGTGACGGTATAACCCTACCTGTTTCAAGGCTTTCACCTCATCTTCAAGGGAGCGCAAACAAGACTTCCCCTGAAGATGAGGTAAAAGCCTTGAAACCGGTAGGGTTATACCGTCACAAAAAAGTGGAATAAACAGTGTTTGATAAAAATAAATTACAATGTCTTTAAACCTCCACAACGTTAATGCCTTCACTATAAACAAAACAATGTAAAAATTGTTCAAAACTATAAACGACAATATTGAGAGGGTACAGAAACTAATAATTAAGGTTATATTGAAAAAAAAAACCCTTATGATATTTAAGTGAGCTACTCTTCAAAAAATTTGAGTATAAGACAAACGCACATGAAAATGATTCTCATGATACATAAAGGCTCTAGAGCTAATATGATGATTGATTCTTTTTCTTCCCAGTATCATGTCAGGCCCCCCAACGTTGAATATCACCTGAGATCTCCAACGCCCCTTATGGCCAGTCCAATCACGTATATTGCGGAGCCAGGAGATTTGCCTCCTGCCAACACCTCTTCGGCCTTCTATTTTGTCTTGGATGATCAGGTGCAGTAATTTGTACTTTGCTCCTCTAAGTACATGACCCAAGTAGGACACCTTTCGGATTTTAATACTAGTTAGCAACTCTCTATCAAATTTGGCTCTTTGAAGAACTCTTGTGTTGCTGACCATATCCGTCCAGGGTATCTGTAGCATTCTCCGGTGCATCCACATTTCGAATGCTTCCAGTCGGTTCATACTACCAACTTTGAGGGTCCATGATTCCATTGACCAAACGTAACATTTGACTAACCGTTGTCGAAGTTTCAAATTTAGATTATCATCGCAGAATACGCTTCTCATTTTATTAAAAGCCGCACGAGATGATTCAATTCTGCACTTGACTTCGGTTTCTGGGTCGAAGTCTTCGACTAGGATACTTCCGAGGTATTTAAATGTTTCTACTCTCTCTATATCAGCACCGTTCAATGTAAGACGTGATCCTGCCGGCCAAACACCATGAACTTAGTTTTACTCACGTTCATGTTCAGCCCCAGCCTCACACCGGCTTCATTAATTCTATCTATAAGCTTTTGAAGGGCGTCAATATTGTCTGCCAGAACAACCTATCATCTGCGTATGATTAATTACATTTATTAAACTAGGTGCAATAGTAGACGGAATATACTTAGGGTTAAAATGATGAACACAGCTTTTGATCAAAATTATTATAATTTTTAGCTCGTCGAGTATATAACACATAGCCTATGTAGTATTGGAAGTGAAGTGGTAGTCATTTACGGTTCCTAAGCTCAAATGCACAGTGAATCAATTGCTTTTTTCTCACTGCATTAGTCTTAGAGAATATTATTTGCATTTTGGGAAATAGTGGTGGGAATCTTATCGTATACAAGTATTAACGTTTAAATGCAGAATTCTTGATGTTTATACATTATATATAAATATTGAGGGTGGTTATTTTTTTATTTGCGAGATGCTGCTATTATTTTTTTTCTTTTGTTTATTTAACTGAAAAACTTTTAAATATCCTTTATTTCTAGAATATGTTTTTATTTTTATTTTTAATGTTCTTTTTACTGACGATAGTATTTAATTATCACGCGACTAAGCTAGTTAACTTAAAACAAGAATTCTTAGTTAATCGAAATTAAGTATGATAGGGGAAAAGAAACGTGTTTTTATTTGACTATTGAAGGGCATGTCTTTAAACTATTGCTTTGTTATTGTTGTATTTTTCCTTGTCATAAAAAGAAAATGAAATAATTATATTCCATTATAAAACAATTTCGTTGTGTATAGTACAACTTGGAGAGCTTGTTGTCATGTGCTTACGTCTTTCAACCAATCACAAAGGTCATAAACAAGCTTAAATGAAAATTGACTGGAATCAACTGGCAACTAGACTAGTTTCCCTTTTTTTTAAATAGGTACACACGAAAATCGTTACCCTTGGGGTGTAAGACAGATATCTTATCAACAGCCAGGATCTGTTAAAAACTCCACAAGCATACAAATCATTTTGTCGTTTCCATTGCAGGGTAGACACCGAAAACAGATCTTTTAACTTTCCTATCCAAGCACACAACTATCGTTTCTACCAAATTCATACATTTCACATGCACGATCTTCCATTATTTATACTTCTCACTTTTTCTTACATCAAAATTAGGTCCACTTGATCCTGCCACGTTTTTCTCGATCTTAGTCTTCAACGCAGACTTTGTATTTCTGACTTGTTTCATTGCTTAGTTATTATAATATTTCATCATTCATTATCTACATGTGTGTATGCCTAAACGATTTGAACCTTTCCCTTCATGTGCTGAAAAAATCCGCGCGTTCCGGTTCTGTGTATTCAATACACATCAATACACATGTAAAAATGAGCGATTTAAAATCGAAAAAAATAAGAATATTCATAGCCAATCGCTTAAATCAATTAAATTTGAAGTCAAAAGTGATATTAATTGAAATTTTATTGCTAAAAACATGAAAAAACCATCGGCCGACGCTCACAAAACGGACGAAACGACCACCACAAACGAAAGTCCGCGAGCTACTGAAGCGAGAGAAGCGAGCGAACAGATTCTATTTATGCCGCTCCCATATACCGAAGTAGAGTGAGATGTAAATAGCGTCGCTTCCTCACCCATAGCGGTTTTTTAGAATGAATATACCTATGTCACACACTGGCACACGTTTGATTGTATTGGTGAATTTATTCCCGATTTTCACAAAATATCTTTTATGTGGCCGATAAATGCTAATTATCATCAATATTATTTTATCATTCAATGCGTAAATGTATTACAGAGGAATACCTAAAATCTGAACCCAGTATTTATTATATTTATAGAGATATTAAAGTTTTAAGAAGCAATGTGTACTAGTTACACATCACGCGGAAGGAAAGGTTTACCTTTGATTTCGCTACATTCATTTGTAAACCTTTTACTAGAAATCTCTTAACATATGTAGCTCACTCATCATAGCCCTTAAATCGCCTTCATTTTCAGCAAACATAACCACGTCGTCTTCATACATAAGTCCACATACATTTACTTCTCTCATTCTTACACTTCTCTCATCACATTTTAGATCACACATACATGATTCTATATATAAATTAAACAACCAATGTAACAAACGGCGCTATAGAAATTGTCCTCTTTTCAATACTTAAATAATTCATTGCGCACATACATTGCACTATAAAATAAAGTCAAGAAATAATAAGCGGAAAGTTCTTCTTACAAAATCAACCATAAATACATTACTGAGTATTTTAGTTATTAACTTAATTTGTATACATTATAAACACTGATAACTTAACTATTTTTCAAACTTTCGTAAATTTGAATCTAACAGCTAGTAGGTTTTTTTTATGTAACTTAAAATCAACTTGAAGAAAATCATTTGGTATAAGTGATTCGCTTTTATATTCTGATTAAAAGAAAATTAAATACAATGAATAATTTTGTATTAAATTTTCTCCGCAAGGGAAATCTGTAGACTTATTGCTTATCACCCACGCAATTGTAAATAAACCTAGAGAACTAACTTGATGTTGAATTCAAGTACTATTTTTAGTTAATGAATTATTCAAATCCATTTCTATAATTTACAATGATAAAATATTTCACAAAACGTTTTACATAATAGCTGATATTTTATCAAAACTTCATCTCTTTTCATTTTTCACGTTATTTTTTAATGTTCATACCATCAGATTCTGGAACCAGTTACCGGCTACCGTAAAGCTACAGTTTCCTAAGAAAGCGGTGCCATTATGTAGCGGTCGTAATATGACGTGATGCAGCGGACGTAAGAAAACGACCAAACCAGAGATGTAAACTTAAAAAAGATGGAAACGGTCAGTAAGCGTATTGCTACACGGGAAAAAACGTTCCACGACTGTTTGTTCCGCTATGACGGCCATCATGCAAATGGCGGCATCGCTATTTGACGTTACGCTCAGAATCAACGCTCTCTAGGAAACCAACGCCATTGGTTTGCGTAGACAATATTTTGTTACGGCCGCTACATAACGGCACCGCTTTCTTAGGAAACCGTAGCTTAAGGCTCCTGCCCTTAAAATTAATTTCAAACAATGACTTAAAAAATATAACATCTCTTTTCAAAGATTTATTTCTCCATATTATCTTGTTGATCCCAAATTCAATTCTTTTATCCTAGTCTTTGATGGTATTTGCATTATTTTATTTTTTCTTTTTTCAATTTAATTTTTTTACAAATTTAAGTATGTTTGGGTTTTTTTTTCTTTTTCAAAAAAAATAACGTTTACAACCTTTCATACAACATTTAGCACTTAACTGCATAACTCTTTTTTGGTTAGTTAGATGAAATTATTGTGTGGTAATAAACTCATCATTCGTATATTTTACAATTAAGTCTGTAAATATATAAAGTAACAAAAAAGAGATGAAATTTGTTTCAATAGATGAAACAAATTATTAACTTGTGTTCCACCAACATCAGCATTGCCAACCCTACAGCCCAGGATGGGTTTTGGCTGCTTGTAGGATTCTTTACTACTTATCTCTCTCAGCAGCAACCCTTCTCCTATTTGTTTTACACAGTGTGCGACAGTTCTCTGTCACACTATTTAGTCATCTCAGATTTGGTCTCCCCACACTGCTACACTCCATTGGATCACTGAACAAAGCCTTCCTTATTAGTGTTGTGTCCTGCATGGGGCGGATGTGCCTTAGCCTAGAATTATTTATGATTTTTGTGTCCACGCGTCATTATAATATATTTATATTTTGTTGTTTATAGTTAAGGCACTAACACTGTTTAAAGACATTGTAATTTGTTGTTTATAGTTAAGGCATTAACGGTGTGGAGGTTTAAAGACATTGCTATTTATTTTTATAAAACACTGTTTATTCCAATTTTTTGTAACGGTATAACCCTACCGGTTTCAAGGCTTTCACCTCATCTTCAGGGGAGCACAAGCAATACTAAATTTTGTTCGAACTGGTACCGATATACACGCATCAACGGTTGGGGACTGATGGGTAAGGGAGGCATGGGACAATTATATCCCAAAAATCTCTCCGCTCTTGGCCGAAATCGTCCCATGCCTCCCTCACCCCTCAGTCCCCAACCGTTGAAGCGTGTATATCGGTACTAGTTCGAACAGAATTTAGTCTTGTTTGTGCTCCCCTGAAGATGAGGTGAAAGCCTTAAAACCGGTAGGATTATACCGTTACAAAAAAGTGGAATAAACAGTGTTTGATAAAAATAAATTACATTCTAATTTGTTTAGTCCAACACTGTTTGGACTTAACAGATTAGAGGCCATAGAACTATCCAAGTCAGTACATTGGGATGAACTTTTAGCAAACACATACAAATAAACAAATAAGGTGCGGGCTGAAAAATATCTGGTGTCCCCGTGGCTTGGCTCGGCCTATATTGGTGGAGTGTATCTTGGCCGGGGGGATCTTATTAGATGAGTCCAGACCTTTTAACGTGTTCCTCGCGGGTAGCACAAACGTCTGTGATCTGACGACAATCCAAGTTTCAAGTCACAAATACTTAAAAAAGAATGACAGAAAACCGGGATAAAAATGGAACTAAAATTTAAAATAATCTTTATTCTAGCGACATCTCTGAAAACCTTGTCAAATAATATATTAGTTTATGAGATATTGTTGAATAAACAGAGCGCCTTTTTTTTTGTTTCTCAATATTTCTAGCCATTGCGTCAGTATGCGTGATGCGCTCGTAATGACCTGTCGTGTATCGAGTCCTGCGTTGTGTTTCTCTTACGTAAATAAACATTACTAAATATTTTATTACATGAAACGACCTGTCGCGCGGATCGAGTCCTGCGATGAGTCTCTCTTACGTAAATAAACATTACTAAATATTTTATATACGAGCAGCATTCAATCTGATTTTTTTTATTTCTTTTAAAATATTTTTCATTAGTGACTATATAATTGTGTATGGTTAGTTTAGTTATTGTCAGTTTTTAGTGTTTTGATTTCAAATTTGATATTTGTATTTGAAATCAATAAATTTTAAATGTTCTGTTTTGTTATTTTTAACACGTTATATTCATTATGGTTAAACGTGGTCTAAGTGAAGAAGAAATTGGCGATTACGTATGTGAACTTGGGTCAAATTACGGGTCAAGTGTTAGTAAAGACGATAATATTTCCAACCTTAGTGATGTTATTGATTCCGATAATGATGAAAATGTTGGATTTGGCGGTGAATCGTCTAGAGAAACGTTTTCATCTTCGTGGCTTTCAGGTCCACATATTCCGGTTATTCATAATTTCAACGCATTTTCAGGAGTGAATCCAGACATTACGTTTTCTGAAAACTCCACCGAACTTGACTATTTTGAACATTTTCTCAATGAAGATATAACTAGCAAAATTGTTGACGAAACGAATAGTTTTTATAAACATGAAATTAAAAACAAAAGTTTTGGAGATAAATCAAGGATAAGAAGATGGTATGATACATTTATTTACGAAATGTACATATTTGTAGCAGTTACAATGTTAATGACGAGGAATCGTCATCTTACCATCGAGAAGCACTGGCCAACAGATCCTCTTCTGCTGAGTCCTATTTTCGGGCAAACAATGTCTAGGGACAGATTTGAGCTCATTTTACAGATGCTACATTTTAGTGACAACGCATGACAATCATCAGATAGACTGCATAAAATAAAAATTGTGATTGATTTTTCTAGAAAAATATTTAAAGAAACCTTTGCACCTTTTTTTTATTGACACTTATAGAGGAAGTATATTTATTAACAATTTAGTTTATCTTCATCTGACGATGAAGACGGTGGTCTTCGAAACCGGCTGTAAACCAAAATAAACCTGTGGTGAACACAAAAATACAAAATATGTTTTTATTTACTTATTTGTCCCTTTACGTAAACATGGCACCACAAAGTGAAACTATAGTCTTTTCGAAGATTCAAGAAAAAAATCTATCCGTTTACTTCAGTATATTGGAGTAGACAATCGGTCCTAAGATAAATCGACGTATGTTAAGTTGTCATACTCTAAATATAATTTTGTTATGTATTGTTATAATATATATTTTTATTGTGTAAAGTAAATAGAAAGGTGTTAACCAGACCTTCAATAAAAACTAGACTGAAACCATTGTAAATAAAATTAGGTACTAACGGGATATGAAACCTTCGGGCCATAGAAATATTTAGCGGGATGCTTAATTTGATACGTCGTGATGATTTTGATTTGTTTGCATTTAAAATAAAATACGTCAATTCAGGAATGCGATAAAAGTGAGAGTGAATAATCGATAAATAGTAAACAGCGATGAATGGTCAAGTGAATAATAACAAGTGCCTTTATTCATCGATAAGTAGGTATATATAGACTTTCAGAACGGGACGCGTGACTGCGTCCGCGGTATATCTCGATCTCACTCCTGCGCGTGCTGAGGTGGTCGCAAGCGCTGCGGATACTACAGTGGGTAGGATATTTATTGTCGAAACGGCGAGACGGCGTGATATGTTCTCTTTTTACCTTGGAATGCGATGTAAATATTATTTGCGTGTAAACAGTGTTGACGTTTCTGGTATGTGACAATTGTAGATATCCAGAGGTTGAATCATCGGTCGTTGACCTGCATGTTGACAATATTTTAGGGACGTGGGTACCCTACAAACATATCATATCAACTAGGCCAGCAGGTAATACAAAGAAAAATACATACAACTGAACAAACATGATCTCAATTAAGAACAACACTTTTAAAAAGAAGCTTCAAGACTCAAAACTAAAAAAAGCAGGTTTTTTTCATGATGTTTGCAATCTTTTATGCCACATATGGTATTGATCTGCAAAATGGTTAGAAGAAATAGCCGAATGGTAATAAACTAGCTTTTTGTATATTTTAAAATAAAGTGTCTAAATAAATAAATAATAAAAATAAGCTTAAGTTTGTCGAAATATACGATACAAAATTACTTAATTTATATTTTACCAATATCAGCAAAACTACAAAAAATACAAGTAATTCAAAAACACTTGTTTTTTTACGAATGCTTTTGAACCACTTGGGATATCTTTAATAAAACATTATTTTCCAAAGAAGAAAAAACTCGTTTTTAAAGTAAGTTCATTATTTATAGATTTGAACTCAAATATGTTTTTCTCGCCTCTGCTACGTGTCGCGACCACTGCACCTGTAGCCTGGATATACTCGTAGCAGGAAAAAGAGTTTCCATTACTGGAGACTTTAAATATGCCAAACTAGTTCTTCCGAAGGTAGCCTGACTATTTCCCCGGGGACTGGAGACCAAATGGAAATAATACCTTCGATATAAAAAAACCTTGAAACTTTTCAGTTTTTTTGTTTTTCTGAAATTCTTTTTATTTTTTCACACGAGAAATAAGCCTTTCACACGAGAAATAGGCCTTTCCTGGCATATTTAATTAACATTGTCATCATAAATACGTTTATATAACATATTATTAACTTGTATGATACTCTTCAACACATCCTCACTGACGTTTAAAATAATTAAAAGCATGGCCAGTAGACACATTGTCTTTGGCCCGATTCATCAAACCCTTGAACCATTTGAGTATGCACGAGACTTGCGGTTTGTTATCACGTGTGTTGGCAATAATACCCAACTTGTGGAGAGGTTACAATATAAGCACACTATTGTTACCAACCGAGCTCTTTTACTATAGTTCGGAAATTCTAGGATGAGTCCTGTGACAGCTCACAAATTTGCCCCAATACAACCTTATGTAATGTATTTACCTAAATAACTTGCTATTTATTAGAATTGAGGCTTATATTAAAGTTGATAAAATAATTATAATTACTAAACATCTTTACAAGGTTGTATTGGAGCAAATTTGTGAGCTGTCACAGGACTCATCCTAGAATTTCCGAACTAAAGACTGGTAATTTTGTATGGACTTGCAGGGGAAAGTCAAGGGTCTTACCTTCTCAGCTACGGAGGTCGTTGTAAATAGTAGCATTTTGTTCATATTATATAATAATTACAGAAAATGAATTATCTAAAATATATTTGTATAACAAGTATTATTACACTAAGGCTATATGCAGTGAACTGCTCAGGTTTCATGACCTCCCCAGAGAAGTAAGGCCTCAGGTAGATAAAGCTACAGTTGTGGCGGGATGCCTGAGAGATGCCACATGGAGGAATAAAGATATGAGAACAGATAGCAAGGTACACATTTATAAGACCTGTGTGCGACCTATCCTCACATATGGTATCGAGGCAAGGGCGGACACTGTCAAGACCAAAAGTATGCTAAGGACAACAGAAATGAGAACTCTACGTGCTATTGCTGGGAAGACTGCGTGATCGTGTAAGGAACACCACAATTCGAGAGGTCTGTGAGGTCCAAGATGTGGTCAAGTGGAGACGATAGCGTCGACGATACTAGTACCAACATGTGCAGAGAATGAATTTCACAAGAATCTCATACATAGCTCTGCATGGGGTGCCGGATGGACGGCGTCCACCAGAGAGACCCCCGAAACGATGGAGAGATAGCTGGAGCTCAGCATCACAAGAGGACAATCCTGTAGTAACAGACTCTTGAGTCTACAGAAAGTTGAAGAAGAAGAATAAGAAGAAGGTTGTATGCAGTACGACCTCCGTGTTCTAATAGTAAGACGCTAGTACAACCCAGGAGTTACAGGTTCGATTCCTATTGAGAAACAATTTCTTTAAATTTTAGGGATTTAGTCTGATTTTCACTAAAAGGTATCTTTAATAAATTTCACTAAAATGTATCTGTAATATCATCATTATCATTGTCAACCTGGGTCGATCCTTTGCTCGCCTATGCCACGTGATGCTGCCATGCTTCTTGATTTCGTCCATCCAGCGTACCTTCGGTCTTCTTCTAGGCCTCTTTATGCCTCTTGGGTACCATTGGATTATTTCGGATGTCCATCGGGAGTCTGACATTCTGGCCACGTGTCCGGCCCATTGCCGCTTCATTCTTTTGCACACCTTTATAACGTCTTCTACCTTTGTTATATTGCGAATCCAGGTGTTTCGTTTACGGTCTCTTTTAGTATATCCCAACATACATCTCTCCATGCTCCTTTGTGCGGTCTGGAGCTTTTATGTGTTCTTTACTGTGAGCGTCCATGTCTCGCAGCCATACGTAAGTACTGGAAGAATGCACTGGTTGTAGACCCTTCGTTTCAAAGATATTGGGAGATTACTTTTGAAGATGTTGTTCAAACGTCCAAATGAGCTCCTTGCCAGTTATGTCCTTCGTGCTATCTCCTCCGATATGCCACCTATAAAGGAAATAAGTTGGCCCAGAAACACATATTCCTGTAATATAATACAACGTATCTTTAATGTTTTGACATTCGTAAAAAAACCCACCAGAATGTACTGCATATAACGAAAATGTAAAACAATATTAACGAATAGTTTTACTTCTTGAAATATATTATAATAGATTATCTATAAAAGTTTGTTGGGACTGACATACTCGTAGATATATTAATTTGGGAAAAAATATCAAACTAGTAGAATGTTTATTTTATGACTCGATTCCGTATTAAACAAATTATTCTACCGATCACATGAAAGCAATCGTGTATTTTTTCAAACAAATAAAATGGATATATTATGAATCATTTTTACACTCAAATTTCCACATTCTTTTTCAGTGCATTTCAACAGTTTTTATTAAAAAAATTCACTAATTGGACATAAGTTATTTTCAAAAAACAAATCTTCGTCCAGTTTCCGAAAGCTTAGTTTTGACTTCTTCCTCGTATTTCAACAATTCTTCAATCCTGCAACGGATCTTCGGTTCTCAACTTCCAAAGCAGACAAATTCTTCTGACGTACCAAGTTGATGACAGGCCATCACAAGTGATGGGCTGTCATCAACAGAACCTTTGTGAAAGCAATTTGCATATTTATTTCTATATTATAATTGAATTTCCAACATACTGAATGTATATATTTGCTTAATTAATGTGACTAAGTTCTTCGGGTTTTTAAATTGATTTTCGAGGAAATAAATTAAACGAGAATGATAAAGTTGAATTGGCACTGCGGCCTTCTTGACGGCATACTCGTTTATCACCCAGGCACCTCAGACTGAATTCACTCAAAGAACTATGTTTAATGTGAAATTACTATAGTTCTGTTGTCTAATAGCTACAAAAGTTCTTGGCTCCCTTATGGACTCAATATTTAACGAAAGAACTATATATTTTATTTATTATTACACATGACAAGAAATATACACAATTTGAGAAAAAAACAACAGGTAATTTGATTTGGACATACAATTTTAATGGATCTGGGTTTGTTGCCTTTCATTTGTCGTATCCCTAGTAAACTAGGCTTTTGCCTGTATCTCACTGAGGATATTTAGCATGATAAAATAAATCGATACTTCTTTCCGATTTTTCATTACACAAAAACAAAACCCCGTTGCACGCTCTCATCAACCTGACAAACAGTGACACTCAACTACGAGTACAACTGGAAACATCTTGCGAAATTGAACTCCTCACACATCATCACTCCAGAAAGACCAAAAACATTCATCCCACAATATACCGCACACAATCATAAGAATAAAAATTAAAACAAAATTAAAACAAAAAAAATACAGGATTGAAAAATACAAATCAAAACAACAAGAAAAAATCCACACTCACGAGCTCACATAAATCCTTTCCACACGTCATTCATCCTGAAAGCCTAAGTACTCAAAATCCTGTCGCAATAACAACCACGCTCCGATCGACTGTCTAAATGGTTTTCCTACCTTTACCTTTATTGAAGTCGGCACGCCATTGTATGTAATGGGAGCCAAATAAGCATATTGCCTTTGGGCAAAAGAGGTTTTAACTCTGGGGATGGTGAACATTTCATTAGTTGCCATGCGTGTCATATAAAACCATAATTTCTTTCCGGATGCTAAGCGTCTTGAATCTTGGAGAGCTCAATCTGTTATTTAAATATTACGGAAGAACTTATTATTTTTAACCTGAGAAAGAACTTACATATAATTTCATACCAGAAGGCACTGAACTGGTTGAACGTAAGAAATAGACGCCAAGTTCACATACTATCTCTCCCATTAACTATCCCGCCACCTCCTCTTGTTTCGCCGATAATTTACAGCGTCTTTACGATCAGGAACTTACGATACGCTCAAACAGACATTGTTTATTGGCCTTTGCAGTTCGCCGCTCTTCTTTTTTTAAGTCATCCTTTATTGCCCCTGCATTGAGACTCTGGAACCAGTTACAAATTATTAATAGATTCGCTCCATCCTTGGCATGGTTTAAGAAGCGAATGAAAAAACTCTTTATTTCTAGTCGGTAATATGACGTGTTTCATTCATGATATTTCTGTCCTCTCCCCCATCCCTTCCTATATCTTAGATTGATATCTCACTTTATATGAAAATTAATGTTCGGGTGATTGTCCGTCTTTGTGGGGTTCGTGCGCATATTCTGACGTATGTGTTCATGGATTTCGTGGGGATGTATAGTCATTTGAATGTTTTATGCGACCACGCAATTCGCTTTATTTACTTTGGTCTGGTTGGTTTGAAGAGATTGCCACTAGGCAATAAGCCCACCAGATCGCATTTACAATAAAAGTGTTAAATAAATAAATACACCTGGTCGGTTTATTGCCACGTGGCAGTATCTTTCAACCAACCACGAACATGCTAAAGAAGCCTTACGTGGCTTTTTTGGTTAATTTTTAATTTAGTTTCCAACGGGAATTGAACCCGCAACCTCCAGGCTAGGAGACTAACATTTTATCATCAAGGCTACGAAGTTCGTTCTCTCTATATGTCAAGAAAAATATATTCAGCAAGAAACTCACAGAAATTACGACCTCCGTGGCCCAGTTGGTAGGACGCCTGTCTACCATCCCGGGGATTTCGGATTTAATTTCCAATGGTACCCAGTTTAAAAAAAATCCAATTTTCTCTCAAGGCCTCTTAAACATATTTTGATTTTTAGAAGAGATTGACACGTGGTTTAAAAACCCACCAGGTTGTACTATATACAACGGAAATGTAATACAAAATCCAAGTAAAGACGAACTATTGTGTATTCCTTTATGTGGTAGTAATACATTCGGCTTTAGGTGGAGTGTAGTATATGTATGTAGTGTTCATATATAATATAATCATAAATGTTTATACGAGTATATAATCATTTATACAACATTTTTACAAAATATCAAGACTGTATAATTTTGATACATAGTCCATTTTCGTCTATACAAAGTAATAAAATATATAGAATCCTTTCTTTCCTGTTAGTTGGATCCTTTTGACATATATTCGTATACAGCCAATTGATCCTCTTCAACGTTAAGGGAGAAGGTTTCTAAGGACATTTTAGGAAATCAGTAAATTTTAGTACAAAACATCTATTCCCACTTAAACGGAGGGAATCGGACATTTCAGGTGCCTTGATGGAGGTCTAACCGAGATGTCATGATTGTTCTTGTACTCTGGAAGCTGTCTCCGTCTGCCTTGGTCCTCCCGACCCTCAGCCGCTCCCGTCTCGCCTGCCAGGGATGTCAATGTCAAATTGACACGTGGCATGATTGGCAGGGTGACATGGTGTTCAAATTTTGAGGAACTCTGTCGGTTTTTTGAGAAAGTTTGTTTGTGTTTTGGGATGTGTGTGGTTAATATTTTATTTTTGTCTTTACAAAGTTTGTTTTGTATTTTTATATTTAAAAAAAAACCAGGTGTTTTAAACGTATTTATCTATTTTCTTTACACAATAAATAAAAATTTAATAATTACAACGCAAAAAATAAAGAAATGCTTTAAAAATCATATAAAAACCATATTTCTCATATGTTTAAATTTACATGCTCAGATACCGTAGACCTGATGGCCAACTAACTATAAATTCTCATTTTAAGCCAACCAGCTTATCACATGTGTTAGTTCTCTTCTTCTTCATCTTATTTTAGGCCTGTTGGCCTGTTATGGTCCTGCATCATCATTGTTTGCCTCTTGCAACGTCGACTGCCAGCTGTCTTTCCATCTTTTGGGAGGTCGTCCTGGAGGTCTGCTTGCTTGGGGGGTACTGTCCCTGGCCATTCTTACGGCTCTTGGTTCCGCCATTCTGGATACGTGTTCGTTCCAGAACCTTTTTCTCTGTCGTCCCCATCTGACAATATCTTCAACTTCGCACGTCCTTCGGATTTCTGTGTTACGTACTCTATCACGAAGGGTTTTGCCAGCGATACTCCTGAGTACCTTCATTTCGCTGGTTCGAAGGAGATTTTTGGTTGTGACAGTGTCGGCTCTGGACTCTATGCTGCATGTCATTATGGGGCGGACACAGGTCTTGTATATCCTCATCTTGCTTTGGATGTTCATATGCTTGTTTTTCCAGGTAGTGTTCTTTAAACATCCGGAAATAGCTGCGGCCTTTTGTGATTATTCAAGCACTTCGTCATAGAGGTCATTATTGCAGATTATGCTACCTTATGCTACCCAAGTATTTAAATTTTGTTACTTGTTCAATCGGTGTGTCGTCGATCGCCACACTGCATCCAACTTGCTCTCTGGCTTGAGTCATGCATTTAGTCTTGCTGATGGAGATAGACATGTTGTATTTTTTGGAAGCAGTGTGGAATCGATGTAGCATTTGTTGCAGGTCTTCCTCAGATGTGTTAGTGATTTTCACAAATAAATACTTTTATCACTGAAAAAAACATAAAAAAACATAATTAAGAAATATGACATTTAATTTTTTCAGTTAAATATACAAAAGAAACAAACCAATAATCCAATCCGAAGATGTACACTTTGATAATCATTTAAAAAAAAACGTATTTCTCTTCTTCATCGTACTTGAATTTCCGTATTCAGATACCGTAGACCTACTTGCCGGCTAGCTCGAAATACATATTTTAAATCAACTTGCTTATCATAACATATGTGGTAATTAAATCCTCTCGTCTCTGAAAAAAAAACGTAAAAAACATACTGTATAAATAATTGAGATTTACACAAAAAAACAATAGAAGCAACATGTGAGAAACAAAACATAATCTCACGTAATATTGGTATATGATGCATGAATATCAAGAAATATGTACGTTAACGTAACCACCCTTACACAATAAGATCCCCACCACTATTTCCCAGTGTGCAAAAGTACTCTTTCAGACTCAGTAAAGTCAAAAATGTTTTTTTTTATTGTAGTAAAATTTTAAATTGGCATGCAGAACGAATAAATGAAGAAATATTAACAAAATATAGTCTACACGTGAGTGGTGGATGTGGTTGAGGAAAATGTGGTTTGATCAAGTGAATGATATTTTGTAAAATATTTACAAAGAAGGTCAGAGGATTCGAAGAAGGTTTATGAGAAGATTTATGTATGATGAGGAAGAGGTAAAAGATGTGTGTTGAAATAGGACAGTATAGCGCTTTAACCCCTTTGCCTACCCTGACAGGTAAAATGCAAGATGGTATCTATGTTGAATGATCTTCGTGGTCTTGTTAGAAAAAGGGGTGAAATTATCGGTGAGATTAAACAAAGGGCACATTCTGCTCTATCAAATACGACCCTTAAGGACCTTTCTATGGTAATATATAGTTATAAACACGGAAAGACTAAAAATATATAAAAAATACGTGTATCTTTAGAATGGATTGTCTGTCCCATGGTTCAGTATACAGTTAACAAACAAAAAGATAGCGGAAAAATTTAATACATTTTTAGATTTTTTGTACATTACGAAGTGTCAAGAAGAATTGTCACTCGAGAAAATTTCATTAAACATTTATTCTGTATTTTATAATGTATTATACAATATTACACTTTTGTTGTGAACAGTATAACATGGCGAACTTCTTGCCATATGGCAAAATCTTTTAACATAATCAACAAGAAAGACTTTAGCAAAACTTTAAGTTAAACCTTATTAATATCACTTTTTCACAATCTCCCAGGTTTTGAGATAGACGTCTTATCAACTTGGCTGCGGAGTTCATATTGATTACTTTGATTGATTTTTATAATAAATTTATTTCAAACAAAATATGATCGATCCAACAAAATGAGCATCACCCTAGAAGAGAAATGGATTGAGATATAAACAGTGGCACTCTTAACACGTATCTGCTGTCTAATAAAGCGAAATAATTCACCGGTGTAATTGGAGCCAGGCCGGGGTTGATGCGAGCGGAGGCGTTTGACGGCTATTAAACACCTACAGGGTGGGCTTGTTCTCCACGGATGAACAACTCCTGCTTCAGGCATACCCTTACGCATCAGATAAGGGTCTGGCTTCTCATTTAAGACTATATTTGTAGAATTGTAGATCACATTTTTTAACGAGTATAGATTTAACTCGAACCGGATAGTTTCAAAATTTGGTAAGATGGTAATAAGTCTACAACAATATTTTATTAATGGTAATAAAAAAGTGGGAAAAGATAAGAAAGCGTGATATATAAGTGAGTAATGAGAGATAAGAGGAAGTTGAAGAATTCTGCTATTTAGGTAGTATTTTCTCAGATTATGGAAGAGTTACGAGGAATTTCGAAAGGCGTTTTAGGAACGGTTGTTCCTTAAAGGAGAGACGATGAGGATGATTGTTGATAAATAAAACTCGTTGGAAATCGGAATATGCAAAGAGGTATTTTATTGATAAACGTCGGTATTTATAATATTTTGAATGTGTGCGGGAATGCGCAAGAGATATATCGCTGTCTCGTCTTTGCCTTACAATATGTTTATTGTCGTCTCATAAGGAATTCGTTGTTTTGACTGACAGCGCGGATGATATGTTGCTCTCTCCTTTCCTCACGGAATGCGGTCTCCGCTAGTAGTGAGTTGAATGACCGACCGTGTGAACTTTGCCCATTGTTTGTCTCGCATTGTGAAGCATGCGAGTTTGATGACCGAGCGGGCAAAGGTCGCATCGTGGGTTCAGTGACCGCACGTATAGTCACTACAGTGTGAAGCGATAGGAAAAAAAAAGTAAATGGGGCACTAAAACGTATATACTCGAACCCGTCAAAATCAAAAGCTGTTGCGATGGTAGTTCACAGCAGTATTTATATACCAATGGGAGTGAAACGAAGGTGTCGAAAATTAAAATTAAAAGGACTATTTTATAAAGTGCATAGGCGCTCAAGGGCGCTCTAGGGTGCTTTAACTTGCGACTTGAACCCACTGTTACTAAACAAACCACGCCTAGCAGCTATAGCAGCGCCCGAGTGAATCATGTTTAACACCGCAAATTATGTGAGATTAGTGCCATGTGGCAAATTCTTCTAATCAACCAGGATGATGAGGTCTTACGTGAAAGCCAGACATAAAAAAATAAAGCTGGGTTCCAGCTGGAATCGAACACGTTACCTTCGAATAAAAATACTGAAATGAACTGAAAAAGTGCTGTAAAAATGCGTGCGTTGAAAAAAAAAATTGTGACAGAATATGGAATGAAAGGATTAGGGCTGATGTGTTAAATAAAACAATGGAGAGCATTCTTAAATGATTTGGACATGTAGAATGCAGAAAAATGATTTGGGCATGTAGAATACAGAAAAATGATTTAGGCATGTAGAATACAGAAAATTATTTGGGCATGTAGAATACAGAAAATTATTTGGGCATGTAGAATACAAAAAATGATTTGGGCATGTAGAATACAGAAAAATGATTTGGGCATGTAGAATACAGAAAATGATTTGGGCATGTAGAATACAGAAAAATGATTTGGCCATGTAGAATATAGAAAAATGATTTGGGCATGTAGAATACAGAAAAATGATTTGGGTATGTAGAATACAGAAAATGATTTGGGCATGTAGAATACAGAAAAATGATTTGGGCATGTAGAATACAGAAAATGATTTAGGCATGTAGAATACAGAAAAATGATTTGGGCATGTAGAATACAGAAAATTTATTTGGGCATGTAGAATACAGAAAATGATTTGGGCATGTAGAATACAGAAAATTATTTGGGCATGTAGAATACAGAAAAATGATTTGGGCATGTAGAATACAGAAAATGATTTGGGCATGTATAATACAGAAAATGATTTGGGCATGTAGAATACAGAAAATGATTTGGGCATGTAGAATACAGAAATCTCGCAAGGGATACAGGGTGATGATATTTCCTTCAGTTTAAATGTCTCCAACAATATCGTTCCATTATTTATTCAGCCTATGTATTCTTCGAACACCATTCTGGATTGAATGATTTATTTCGATACGTCCAAACTCTCTCAAGATTCCTTTTTGAACTGTATTTAAAACATGCTATTCTACGAATTGCTTTCCCTCGTAATAGAGTATAATTGCCAAATATATATAGCTTTGGTTTGCGTACAAGCTGTTGTACTTCAGGGAACCCACATTATTGACAAATCAAACCCAAACTTCCGAAAGCAAGGAAATCACTGTTTTTTGTTGTTTTATATTTATATTTTTGTATAAATGTATTTTTTTTGCTTTATGATTGTGTGGGGTATATTATGGGATAATTGTTTTGGTCTGTCTGGAGTGATGAAGTGTGAGGAGTGTGATTTTGCGTGATGTATACATATGCAATTGAGTGTCACTGTTTGTCAGGTTGTTAAGAACGTGCAACGGGGTTTTATATAATCCAAAATTGGAAAGTATCGATTAATTGTATTTTTTTATGCTATATGTCCTCAGTGAGATACAGGCAAAAGCCTAGTTTACTGGGGACACGACAAATGAAAGGCAACAAACCCAGATCCATTAAAGTTGTGTGTCCAAATTAAATTACCTGTGGTTTTCTCGCAAATTATGTATATTTCTTGTCACGTGTAAAATAAATAAAAAAATAAAAATGAATAGAATTAAGTTATTATTTTCTGATTTAAACGAATTGATAATTGTAAGTGATCAACTGGAGAGTAATCGTTAACTTGAAAAAATACGATAAACTGTTTTCGAGATTTTAAGAGTCAAAAATAAAAATAAAAAAGTAGTTTGACATATTTGACCATAGACCATATAATAGTTGACAACAACATAATACCGTTTCTCTGTCAGGGTAGCCAGAAATGACAGACCGCCAGACTTTCCCATCGTAACACACATCTTTCGCAAAAAAATTGGCCAAAACGATATGCAGATTAAGTCCACTGCAATCCTTAATAGCCCATTGAAATAGTTGTATATTTACGCTACAAAATATGTTATACTTTGTTAGTCGTTTTTCTTCATTCATTCGTTTTACTTGCCCAAAGCATCTCATAGTGCTCTTCTTCATCTTAATAAACCCATCAGTCTTAAGTTTACATTTATCGCTTATCACTTCATTCCGTTCATACATTGTTATACCATATATCTTTCTCAGTACACGCATTTTTACAAAATTTGTGTAGCTCCTTTCAGTCTGTAAAAGGGTTAAATACTAACATAAAAAAAGTTTAAAAATTGATTGACATTTTTTTGCCGAGTATCACTATTTTAATCAATGTTCGTTATTCTAGCTTGATAAGAGTTCCCTCTGTTAACCTTTCCCTTCCTGTGCTAAAAAAATCGGCCCAATCCGGTGATGTGTATTTAATACACATCAATACATATGTATAAATGAGCGATTTAACATACTCGTATGTTCTGATGTGTATTATTCATGGCCATGAGCGATTTAACATATGTATTGATGTGTATTATTCATGGCCCTGAGCGATTTAACATATGTACTAATGTGTATTATTCATGCACGATTCATGGCCAATTGCTTACATTAATTAAATTTGAAGTCAAAAGTGATAATAATTGAAATTTAAATGCTGAAAACATGAAAAAAAAACATAGGCCGACGTTCACAAAACGAGCGAAGCGACCACCTCAAAGGGATGCCCGAAAGCTACTAAAGCGAGAGAAGCGAGCAAACTGAGATTCTATTTCTTGCGTTCCAATATACCGAAGTAGAATGAGAGTGAGACGTGAATAGCGTCACTTCCTCATCCATAGCGATTTTTTTAGAATTAATATACCAACATCACATACTGGCACACGTTTGATTGTATTGATGAATTTATTCTCGATTTTCACAAAATATCTCTGATGTGTCCGATAAGCGCTAATTATTATTAATATTATTTTTTCATTCAATGCGTAAATGTATTACGGAGGAATACTTTAAATCTGAAGCCAGTATTTATTATATTTAAAGAGATATTAAAGTTTTTAGAAGCAATGTATACTAGTTACACATCACAGGACAGGAAGGGTTAATAACGCTGTATAAATCATGCTTTTCGTTAAAATTATTATTTTCAGAAATAATTGGTATACTCCATTATAATCTCACATAAATAAAATGATTATTTTGTCTGGGGTTATTAAAGTTATGTTGAATTGTTGAACACAAAACACACGGTTATAAGGGGTAATTAAATACAACCATTGAGGAGGGGGTGGCCTTTCAATAAGTACCCTAGCCCCACGCACACAGCACACACCACCTGCCGATAACACCCCCACCCCCCGCCCCAGCCTGAACAATGAATGATCAATTTGAAATATTCATTATTATTTACCTTTGTTCACTAAACGGATTTTCCCTTTCAAAGAAAAAATAGTGTTGGCCTATATACATGACTCCTTATAAACAAGTGTATTTACTTTAATTTTAATTAGTACGAATGGTCTGTCGATGTATGAGACGACCTCCATAGATTTTTTAGTGGTTACCTGTCTTCCGAGTCGGGGGTTGTCTACTTAGTAATTTAATTTATGAGGAGTTTCTACGAAATCTATGCACAACAAAGATATCCCCAGTGGCTTATTTTTTAAGACGCATGTTTAATCCGGGGAACGAAATTAATGCACATCGGAATCTAATTTTTTTTTTAAATAAATCTGGATTGGTTTGTTGAAAAATATTTTAACATAGCAATAATCCCGCTTTGTTGTATTGTATACAAAGAGAGTGCAATACAAACTTATCAGATAGAAGAAATTTGTTTGACCTCACAACTTTATTTAGGATTCTCAGCTCGTATTTCAATTGTCAGGAACTAATTCCACTTGTTTCGTTACCCATACGTTGTAGGCTCACCCGGAAAAAAATACTTGTATTTTGCTCCATAGTGAAGCAATTTCTATGAACTATTTTGCGGTTTCTTGCATAACAAGACTGCTGTAATTAAATACAGTGAAACCCCGTTTTTACGTGCCCGGAATTCACGTTTTCCCGCTTTTTGCGTTCAATTTTTACAATCCAGTTTTATTTTAGTACATTTAGTACCCGCTTTTACGTTTTTATTTCCCGCAATTTACATTTGAAATATGTAAAATGGATATCAATGTATAAACATATTTAATTCAATGCGTGACGATTTAAAATATTTGAAATGAATATTAATTAGGAAGCAGAAATATGTTGTCTCTATTTATAGACACATGTGCACCTGCAGCTGCAGCGCTCATGGTCAAGGTTACACGAGTCGTGTAATACGGGGCAATTGGTGGGAAGTTTAGCGAATCAGCGGCAAGGTCCTGCATATTGCGTTTCGATTAAATATCGAAGGATTTCCTGCATCAAATGGCTGGATAGATGGTTTCATGAAGAGGCACTCTGTGGTGATCAGTTTGCGAGGAATCTCGAAGTGTTGGTTTGGAGTTGGCTGAAGATTGAAAGCAGACGGATGTTCCTACTCTAATTGTGATGACATCTTAAGTTATGGATATCGATTATATAGTGGACAGTCACATCCAAGAAAACTTATCCGACCAAGAATTACTCGTATCTGGTGAAGAAGAGGTAAATTTAAACCATCCAATTCCAACAAAAGAAGATGCTATGAGGCATATTGAGGGCCTTAAAAGCTACTTTACTAGCTTTGAAAACGTACAAGACGAAACTTTCTTATCGATTTATAAGATCGAAAGAGCTGTAAACCAGCAAAAAAAGATGTACCAAACCGATTTGCGTGATTATCTAAATAAAACATAATTTTCCATTTTTTTTTTCTAGCCCCCAATCTACGTTTTCCCTCTAATTACGTTTTGTTTTATCAGTCCCTTCAAAAACGTAAAAACGGGGTTTCACTGTACAACCATCGGGTAGTTAATAAGGGTTCTGTATTTTATTATATAACTTAAATTTCTTATAGAAGCAAAGTAAATAAGTTGTTCTTGCCGGGATAAATTTATTGAATTGTAAAAATTTGCTTAGTGGGATGTTCGTCTTAAACGTTTTTTCCTACTGTACTGTACTAATACTGCTTGCGTGTCAATGTACTCGTATGTTTATTTGTGGTTGTTTTACTTATATTTTGTATCAAAATAGTCATTTTACTGTTGATATAAAAAAAAGTTAGACATTAAAAAGAAATAAAGCCTTATCCTTTATTTTTCAATTTATTAAATTCAACTATTTTAGTTAAAATATGTACTGAAAAGAGTTTTTTTATTTGTTCGTAAAGTGCCCTTTAAAATATCCGAAATGATGATGCGGACAAATTTAAAAGCTGGCCGATTGACAGTACTGTTTTAAGCTTCAGTAATCGACCTTTCGGGTTATGAACCTTGGAGTATGCAAGAAATTTGTGATTCGTCATCACACGTGAAGGGTGTATTACCCTGCACGAAAGTAGACAGCAAAATTTGCACCCATTTGTAACACCAGAGTATTATTACCAGACGAACTATTTACCCTAAATGAAACCTTTTCATATATATTTTTTCAGGAATTAAACCCAAAACCCTCGGGTGAAAGCCGTGCTAAGACATCACATTATTCCAACGTAACATAAATATATTTTAAGCGAATGATAACTATGTATATATGTTAACAAAATGAAAATTGTGAACACTAAATTTATTTGTTAATAGTGTCACACATTTTGACTGTCTGGTAAAATCAAGTAAGTTTCGTTATAACTGATAGATTTTATTTATTAAAAAATGTAATATATACAGTTCACGGTAGATCACTTAAGACGAATGAAATGTGACAATGCATGATAGAATACGAAACGTAGTGATTAGGGATGAATGTGATTTTAAGAGTGATGTATTCAGTAAGATAAAGAAAAATACTCTGAGATACTATGGCCGTATATAACGAATGAATGAAGTGCACATGCCAATGGAACTCGTGATATAGAAGGAGGAGGAAATATTAATTGAATGAAATGAATGATGGTTTGAAAGAAAGAAATATAAGAGTAAGAAAGAAGTAGGAGTCGTATGAGATAGGGATATAGATGTAGAGGAAAACATAATACGTGTATCGCAATGTACGAGTAAAGTCAGGTTATTAGGATATAGTGGCCCTAATATTAGGATATAAAAACCATACATGGACGTGACAAAAAAATGATGAAATTAAAATACTCGTAAATGCGGTGAACACAACGTATGAGAGAGTAAGAAATAAGTATATTAAAAAATAATGCAGATTAATAAAATGCTGTGCTTACGAAGATGAAAGGGACGTTGAGTTGGTTCAACCACGTAGAAATATTGAATTATGAAATGTTAAAAAAAGTAAGATATAGAAATAGTACAGAAGGTAGGAAAAACTCAAGAAGACTTGATACGACAGATAAATTCTAAAAGAAAAAAAAAGTTGATATATGCATGACGGTGTATAGATGTAGAACAAAGAAAATATGTGTAACATGATAGAAAGGGGTGGAGATCGGATCTCTCTGCCAACCGCTATAGGGGCATAGCTGATGCTGATGGTAATTTGTGTGTAGAGAGGAAGGCGATACTTGTGTAATATTCAACCACTTAGTATAATTTGTAACTTTTTAACCCTTCCGTCCCTGTGATGTGTAACTAGTACACATTGCTTCTAAAAACTTTAATATCTTTATAAATATAATAAATACTGGGTTCAGATTTAAGGTATTCCTCCGTAATACATTTACGCATTGAATTAAAAAATAATATTACTAATAATTAGCACTTATCGGCCACATCAGAGATATTTTGTGAACATCGGGAATAAATTCACCAATACAATCAAACGTGTGCCAGTGTGTGATGTAGGTATATTAATTCTAAAAAAGCGCCATGGGTGAGGAAGTGACGCTATTCACGTATAACTCTCACTCTACTTCGGTATATGGGAACGCAATAAACAGAATCTCAGTTCGTAGTTATGTTTCTTCCTTCGAGGTATAACGTACACAGTGTTAGTCCGTCTCAACTCTCAGTAGCTCTAGGGCATCCATTTGAGGTGGTCTTTTCGCCCGTTTTGTGAACGTCCACCGATGTTTTTTTCATGTTTTTATCAATTAAATTTCAATTATTATCACTTTTGACTTAAAATTTTATTGATTTAAGCTATTGGCTATGAATATTCTTATTTTTTCGATTTTAAATCGCTCATTTTTACATGTGTATTGACGTGTGTTGAATACACAGATCCAGAACGCGCGATTTTTTTAGCACAGTAAGGGAAAGGTGAATATCTTATCTGAACAAATTACTCCTAGTATATATAGCTTTACATACATGAACTGAAATCGACTTATATTTGTAAAAAGAAACCAATCCATACATTTTTATTTAATTAAAAATATCGAATAAGCATACCTCAATCCTGTGTGCACAATAATGTCAAATCAATTAAATTGTTTTTCATAATTAAATTCCATCTTAGAAAAATATGTTCAACACGACTCTTTACAAACCAGCTGGATGTTTCCTAAATTATCTCAGAACAAGTTTAAATGTGGGTTAGGTGATTTATGCATAATAACCGAACAGGGTAGGCTAACAAAATGAATCGAATTTCAGCACAATCGGGAATAATTTGATCCCTTTTCTATATTTATTGAATTATTATTATTAATATTATTCGCGCAATTTAATGGGGAATTAATTTCGCTGTACGGAATACAATACGAAATAATATAATATCTTTATATTATATAATTCCAACGTTTGAACAAAACAAACCTCGATCTCTACGGCGAAATTAATTTTGTTAGAAGTTTCGTACGTAAAGGACATACATGTGACATTAAATAACAACTAATTTGGTATTCATATTAGAATCATTATTTCTGGAATTACCATATATTGTTTATAAAACATTATTTATTTTGGAATTACATTTCCTTGAACAAATATTCTGCCAGTACCTTAGCGGTAAACCGCGTATTAACCAGGATATTTTATGTAACATATTAACTGGAAGTACGAGTATATTGTTTATAAAACATTTATTTTGGAATTACATTTCCTTGAACAAACATTCTGCCAGTCCCTTAGTTGTAAACCGCCTATTAACCAGGATATTTTATGTATTAACTAGAATTTTATTGTTTATAAAACATTATTTGTTTTGGAATTACATTTCCTTGAACAAACATTCTGCCAGTCCCGTAGTTGTAAACAGCGTATTAACCAGGATATTTTATGTATTAACTAGAATTATATTGTTTATGAAACATTATTTATTTTGGATTTACATTTACTTGAACAAACATTCTGCCAGTCCCTTAGTTGTAAACCGCCTATTAACCAGGATATTTTATGTATTAACTAGAATTATATTGTTTATAAAACATTATTTGTTTTGGAATTACATTTCCTTGAACAAACATTCTGCCAGTGCCTTAGCGGTAAACCGCGTATTAACCAGGATATTTTATGTATCATATTAACTGGAATTATATTGTTTATAAAACATTATTTGTTTTGGAATTACATTTCCTTGAACAAACATTCTGCCAGTCCCTTAGTTGTAAACCGCGTATTAACCAGGATATTTTATGTATTAACTAGAATTATATTGTTCATGAAACATTATTTATTTTGGATTTACATTTACTTGAACAAACATTCTGCCAGTCCCTTAGTTGTAAACCGCCTATTAACCAGGATATTTTATGTATTAACTAGAATTATATTGTTTATAAAACATTATTTGTTTTGGAATAACATTTCCTTGAACAAACATTCTGCCAGTCCCTTAGTTGTAAACCGCCTATTAACCAGGATATTTTATGTATTAACTAGAATTATATTGTTTATAAAACATTATTTGTTTTGGAATTACATTTCCTTGAACAAACATTCTGCCAGTGCCTTAGCGGTAAACCGCGTATTAACCAAGATATTTTATGTAACATATTAACTGGAATTTTATTGTTTATAAAACATTTATTTTGGAATTACATTTCCTTGAACAAACATTCTGCCAGTCCCTTAGTTGTAAACCACCTATTAACCAGGATATTTTATGTATTAACTAGAATTATATTGTTTATAAAACATTATTTGTTTTGGAATTACATTTCCTTGAACAAACATTCTGCCAGTCCCTTAGTTGTAAACCGCGTATTAACCAGGATATTTTATGTATTAACTAGAATTATATTGTTTATGAAACATTATTTATTTTGGATTTACATTTACTTGAACAAACATTCTGCCAGTCCCTTAGTTGTAAACCGCCTATTAACCAGGATATTTTATGTATTAACTAGAATTATATTGTTTATAAAACATTATTTATTTAGGAATTACATTTACTTGAACACACATTCTGCCAGTGCCTTAGCGGTAAACCGCGTATAAACCAGGATATTTTATGTATTAACTGGAATTATATTGTTTATAAAACATTATTTATTTTGGATTTACATTTACTTGAACAAACATTCTGCCAGTCCCTTAGTTGTAAACCGCCTATTAACCAGGATATTTTATGTATTAACTAGAATTATATTGTTTATAAAACATTATTTGTTTTGGAATTACATTTCCTTGAACAAAAATTCTGCCAGTGCCTTAGCGGTAAACCGCGTATTAACCAAGATATTTTATGTAACATAGTAACTGGAATTATATTGTTTATAAAACATTTATTTTGGAATTACATTTCCTTGAACAAACATTCTGCCAGTCCCTTAGTTGTAAACCGCCTATTAACCAGGATATTTTATGTATTAACTAGAATTATATTGTTTATAAAACATTATTTGTTTTGGAATAACATTTCCTTGAACAAACATTCTGCCAGTCCCTTAGTTGTAAACCGCGTATTAACCAGGATATTTTATGTATTAACTAGAATTATATTGTTTATGAAACATTATTTATTTTGGATTTACATTTACTTGAACAAACATTCTGCCATTGCCTTAGCGGTAAACCGCGTATTAACCAGTATATTTTATGTATTAACTGGAATTATATTGTTTATAAAACATTATTTATTTCGGATTTACATTTACTTGAACAAACATTTTGCCAGTGCCTTAGTGGTAAGCCGGGTATTAACCAGGATATTTTATGTATTAACTGGAATTATATTGTTTATAAAACACTATTTATTTTGGAATAACATTTCCTTGAACAAACATTCTGCCAGTGCCTTAGCGGTAAACTACGTATTAACCAGGATATTTTATGTATTAACTGGCGATCGTAACGAAATAAATATATAAGGATTAAATAAATTAATTAATATAGATTAATTGATACCAATATAATATGTACATATAAAAATGCATTCCAAAATCGCACATATGACATATGTCAAGATAAACTGCAAAAAATGCATTAAAAAATAAGCTATCAAAAGTCTGAGCTCTTCTCATAGCATCCTCCCGGCCGAGATACACCCCATCAATATTATGCGATTATGGCTGCGAGGATACCAGATGTTTTTCAGCCTACACTCTTGTATTGTACATGTACACTAAGAAAAAAATGGAAAATTAATAAATGGCAGAAAAAATAAAAAAGCAATCTCACATTAATCCAGAGATTAACTCTCAGCAAAAAATAGGGATAAGCTGACGTTTTATCAAAATAATATCACAGATGGCAAATGATGTTCATACGTACAAGCCACACTATAAAAGATGAAAATAAATAAGCAATAATAAACGACTTAATGCAGTGGCAATGGGCCGGACACGTAGCCAGAATGTCAGACTCCAGATGGAGACGAAAAAAATATCTACGATATCTCTATATGAGAGAGTTCGGTGTCTATCCATGGCTTTATCCTACTCAGTTCCTGCTGGGCATGCTCGGGTATAACTCATTGAGCGTAAGAAGAGATCTGCATCTCCTAGTATACGTTGTCAAACTCGTTCGAGGAGTTGTGAGCTGTCCAGCATTACTACAAAGATTAGCGTTAAATGTTCCTAACAATTACACTAGACTGCGCCGGCAAGAACTGTTCTCAATAACATACGCAAGAACGGGTCTTCCAGCCGCTATGCCTGTTGGAAGGGCCTTAACTCTTCTGAACGGGACTGCTTCGGATATTGACATATTTCATATCACATTACCAAAAGCAAAAGTAAATTTTCTTCTTAGATTGAGCGCGTTAGAAGGCAGTCATCAACATACCTAAATGACTGTGAATATATGTGTGTAATATGTTTGTGTGTATATACTCGTTAGTATGCATAATTTTTTATTTTATATAATTTTTTAACTTATTTTTTTTCCTCTATGTAATTTTTCTTCTTTTTTGATGTTTTGTATTTTCAAAGTAATTGGGCTAAGCCTGTTTTGAAAAAATAAATAAATAAATAAATTGACATCCGAAATAATCCAATGGTACCCAAGAGGCATAAAGAGGCCCAGAAGAAGACCGAAGGTACGCTGGATAGATGAAATCAGGAAGCATGGCAGCATCACATGACATCAACGATCAAAAAACCGAACTATTTGGAGTCAGCTTGGGGAGACCTTCATCTAGCAGTGAATCGACCCTGGTTGAAAATGATGATGATGATACGAATTAATAAGAGAAAACACACAACCCCTGATTCACGGATTTTTTTGTTATTTGCACGAAATACTGTTTATTCCACTTTATTTAACGGTAATTTTACCGGTTTCGAGGTTCTCACCTCATCATCAGGGGAGCATAGACAATACTTGTTTGTGCTACCTGATGATGAGGTGATCACCTTGAAACTGGTAGGATTACACCATTATATAAAGTGGAATAAAAAGTGTTTGATCAAACAAATTACAATGTTTCAAAACATCCACAGTGTAAATGTCTTGACTATAAATAATAATATAAAAATATGTATTTTTTTATATATTTCGGGTTTAAGTTACTTTGTTCCGTAATGACGACCTCTGTAGCTTAGTTGGTAAGGGGTACATGGCCGCGAGGTGACGCATTGAATTTCCATGCGAAAGGTTGTCGGTTTGAATCCCGCGATGTGCTACTTCCCTCAAATGACACAGGATTTTTTTCGCCTAGTATGCGGGCGTATAAGGATACCTCAATCATTTCTATTACAGTATCCGGCGGTAAGTAATACATCTCGGGCTTAAGAAAGAGACTGTCGGCCATAATAGGCTATCTTCGGCTTTGTAGAGCGTCGTCTCTGTCGCACGATGCGCTAACAGTCCGCTTGACAACGACTGACAAATCGTGACGGAATACGTGTATGAATGACAGAGACGACGCTTTATAAAGCCGAAGTTAGCCGATTATGACCAACAATCTCTTAAGCCCGATGTGTATTACTTACCGCCGGGTACTGTACTTCAAAAATAGAAAATAAAAAAACTTGCCGGTGTGCTTCGATCGTCTCACATCTATATGGCATTGGATCCAGTACAGCATTGTGGCAGGTGAGTTAGCTGGTGTGCAGCGGCTTACTCACTAAAAAAATAAATAAACGGTGCAGCTTCGGTTTCCAACTGAATTGACGTTGGAATGTTGAGGTGATCCTCGACTACGATGCCCAGCAATGATACAAACGATCAGTTGGTAAAAAACTTGTCTTTCTGCCCGAAGGTCGCGGGTTCGATACCTGGAGGTTTTTGTTTTGTTTCTCGTTGGAGTATATCATAATCATCACCATCATGTCATGCCCCTATTGGAGTAGGCAGAGTGAATAAATTTATATTTTATTAGATCCTGACATGAAACTTTCCCTCCGAAAGGAGCGTTGAGATGGTTTGGTTATGTAGAAAAAAGTAACGACCTCTATAGTCTTGTCGGTAAAACGTCTGTCTTCTGACCCGAGGGTTGCAAATTAAATTTTCGCTGAAGCCCATATTTAAAAATATGGTTTCCAGTCTGGTTTTCCCCGGCCTCGAAAACAACTTTCAGTTGGGTTGGGGGAGATACCCCACATGGCGATACTCCCAGAATGTTGTACTGTACACAATGAAAGTGATATACGTGAATCGCTTGGGCGCCACTATAGCTGTCAGCCCAAATTTGTTTCATAATAGTGGGTTCGAATCCCGAGTTAGAGGTCCCTTGAGAAGAGTTTGCTCTCTAAATAGAGCTGTATAAAATAATCATTTGAATTGAAAAAAATGATAATGGAAGATTTACAAGAATATTGTACACGAGAAGTATAGAAAATACTTGTAATAGCTGTTTAGGAAGGCTTAGAAAAACGTTGCACAACGAAGTATAAAAAGCTTTCATAATAAAATAGCATGCATGACGAGGTGTATGAACATGCCAGAAAAGAACTACAATAGTGATGTTAATCATCATCACTATTATGCCATACCCCTATTGGGATAGGTAGAACGAACAAACCTCCACTTCATTCTATCCTGGCATACATATTTCGCTTCTGCCACGTCTATACACCTCGTCATGCATTTTATTTTATTATAATGTCATATATTCTCCCTTATTATTTTCGTTATTCCCTCTTTAGGAATTAGGTTTAATTGACGATCTCACGTTTTTTTAAGATGTTACCAAACTTTTCGTGCCTTTTATTTATTTTACACATGACAAGAAATATACAGAATTTGAGAAGAAACAACATGTATTATAATTTAATTTGGACACACAATTTTAATGGATCTGGGTTTGTTGCCTTTCATTTGTCGTGTCCCCAGTAAACTAAAATTTTGCCTGTATCTCACTGAGGACATTTAGTATGAAAAAATAAATCGATACTTCTTTCCGATTTTTAATTATATATAACCCCGTTGCACATTCCGATCAACCTGATAAACAGTGACACACAATTACACATGTGTACATCACGTGAAATCAAACTCATCACACTTCATCACTCTAGAGTCTAGATAGACCAAAAATTATTTATACTACTAAAATGAGTAATTTGAACTTTAAATAGTTAAAAAAGTAAAAAAAAAATATTTACACTCAGAATCTTCTTTAATCCTAATATTCCTCCGATGGCTCATCCTAATTCTTTTACCATTCCTTTTTTCTTGTCCACCCATCTTGCCCCTTTCCGTCTTTTAAAATTGAATTTCACTAGTCATGTCACGTTTTCTAGGTATTTTTAAACTATATGTTACTTTAGTAAATTTTTAGTCATTCATTATTTCTATGACATTCATATTACGTATTGAATGATCCAAAAAATCCAGCTGTGCTGGAAAGTCTTAGTTTATTTAATTACAATATATATTTTATTTAACACTTTTACTGCAAATACAATCTGGCGGGCTTATTGCCAGGCGGCAATCTCTTCCAACCAACCAGACAAAAGTAAATGAAGCAAGTTACACGACTGTATACATCATTCAAATGACTATCAATCTCCACGAAATCCATAAACACATACGTGAGCACATGCCCACGAATCCCACAAAGACGGGCAATCACCCGAAAATTATTTTTCATATAAAGTGAGGTATCATCAATCAAAAAAAAAAAAAAAGGTAGGGATGGTGGAGAGGAAATGAAAAGAAAAATTGAGAATGAAACAGATTATTTTACCGACTAGAAATTAAGGGTTTTTTCAGTCGCTTCCTAAAGCATGCCAGGGACTGAGAGAGTCTAATATTGGTTTGTAACTGATTCCAAAGTCTCACTGCGTGGACAGTAAAGGACGACGTAAAAAAAGAGGAGCGGTGAACTGGAAAGGTCAATAGACAATCCCTGTTTGAGCGTAGCGCTAATCCATGATTGGAAAGACGCTGAAAATTTTCGGCGAGATAAGAGAAATAAGATATAATATAAGGTTAGTTTATATGTTCCGGATAAATATCTGAGGCAACGTTTCTTTTATCAAAATATTATTTTATCAACATCTATGAGTCAACGCATTCACGGATTGTTTTATCAACCTTTATGCAGAACCAACAAGTCTTTGGAAAAGCTCGTAGGTAGAGCCATCACACTTTTCAGCCCCGTACCCCCTTAGATAGACGTTTTTCACGTATCGCTAAACTCTTTTAAGAAAAAATGTTACTCTTAAAATTTTCTATAATATTGTTTAAAAAACTAATACAATATTTACAATATTATATTACTTTTATATTAATTTTTTACATCTCAATATTCTTAATATTGTATATTATTTGTCATTACGGCATTAATTAACATTGTGGAGGTTTAAAGACATTGTAATTTGTTTTATCAAACACTATTTAGACAACTTTATATAACGGTACACAATCTTGTTTGCGCTCTCCTGATGATAAGGTGGAAACCTTGAAACCGGTAGGGTTATATAAGTAAATAATATAAAGCGGAATAAACAATGTTTGACTAAACAATTTAATTATATTGTTGATTGTTCTAAAATACATTTTTTTGCTTATTTTTCTCAAAACAGCCTTAGCTTACATTGAAATATCCAAAAATTGTTAACATTTAAAAAAAATTACATATATGCATACACACATATATTCCAAGTCACATAAAAACGTTGAAGGGGGCTTTCTAACGCCCCCAATCTAAGAATAAATTTTTATTTAGCTTTTGATAATAAGATATGAAATATGTCAATATCCGAAGCAGTCCCGTTCAACAGAGTTAAGGCCCTTCCAACAGGTATAGCGGCTGGAAGACCCGTTCTTGCGCATCTGATTGATAACCGTTCTTGTTAGACCTGCACTTCTAATATGTCTAAGTTCTTGTTAGACCTGCATTTCTAATATATCTATGTTCTTGTTAGACCTGCACTTCTAATATATCTAAGTTTTTGTTAGACCTACACTTCTAATATATCTAAGTTCTTGTTAGACCTGCACTTCTAATATGTCTAAGTTCTTGTTAGACCTGCATTTCTAATATATCTTTGTTCCTGTTAGACCTGCACTTCTAATATGTCGAAGTTCTTGTTAGACCTGCACTTCTAATATATCTAAGTTCTTGTTAGACCTGCACTTCTAATATATCTAAGTTCTTGTAAGACTTGCACTTCTAATGTATCTAAGTTCTTGTTATACCTGCACTTCTAATATATCGAAGTTCTTGTTAGACCTGCACTACTAATATATCTAAGTTTGAATATTATTTTATTTACTTTTTTTTTGTTACTTCTTTTTTTTATATATATATATTTTCCTTTTAGATATTAGGGGTGTGATGTACAAATGATTGTTTAATAAATTAAATGGAGTATTCAAATATGTCATAAACTAAAATAGAAAAACCTTTTAAAAATTAAATTTTACTAGTATTGTAAAACATAATAAAAAACAGTGTTTATATTTTCTCATAGAAATCCAGGTTAATGATGACCTTTGACCAGAAAACACCGGTGAGATGGTAAATATAATGGTAAAAGTTAAAAGTGTTGTTGCCAGTCCCTCCTCAAGGCACCTTTTTCCTCCCCTGCCCTCCCCATCTGCTCAGTCATGGCTATCAGGGCCTGTAAACCCGGGACCGCAATGGGCCGCAGCCCCAGAAGGATTTACGGGATGGTATACGAGTGTTACAGGGGTCTTTAACCAGTTGTCTAAATATCTAAGAATTGTTCATTTATTATTTTCCAAAGCACACGTATTCAGGCTTAACCCAATTACAAATCAAGCTTAAAGGAAAAAATATATATACAGTAACAAAAATTAACAAATAAGAAATTTTTGTTAAGCCAAAACGACTAACTCTCATTACTAAGAAAACTCAAAATGTTTTTTTTTTAAATATTCTGAAATGAAGATGTCAATATGCGAGGCTCTATTCAAAAGGAACAGTCCTAACAAACGAAGAGCATTTGGTAAGTTAGTTCTACTTTTAGTTCTACTTTAAATAGATGTATTATTTAAAGTTGAGGCATTAACATTATGGAGGTTTAAAGACATTGTAATTTGTTTTATCAAACACTGTTTATTCATAATCATCCTCCAAGGACATTCGCTAAAATACAATGGTCACAGTCTATAAAAGGACTTGAACATATGATAAATCAAAAGGAAGCTTACTTTTCTTCAATAAAATATTTAATTTTATTTTTCCTCTATCTCCTCAGAGAACAATGGTTGTAACTCCCTGGAGCTAGCAAGGGGAGGGGGGTGAATAGTTGGAGGAAGGACCCTGCCGTCCCCTGAGACGGGCCGCGCAAGGGAGGGTATGGGAGGCTATATGGAGCTGTCGCACCCGGAGAAGTGGTTTACCTTGCTTGATAACTATTATAATCTGGACAGGGGTCGGCAACCATTACACACCGAGCCGCTTATAATTTTAATTAATTTTGGAATTGTGTAAAATTTAAGTCAAAAAGATACCTTTAGCCTGCTGGAACACATACTTCTGAAACTCAAAGGCACAAACTGGTAGATGACGGCAAAAATAAGGATTAAAAAAGCTTTTATCCAGCAGTGGATAAACAACAGCTGAAGGTTTTTCTTTTTCATAGTACCAATCTACACATACCAAAAACAACAATACAAATTAAATAATTCAAAATCTAATCATTCATCTAAAGTCTAAATAGTAAAATTATAACAACATAAATAATGTTACTCAAGCTTTCTTTAAAATATACTCAGTTATACCTATACAAGTTTATTAATGAGTTCAATTCTAAATAAATCTAAAGTCTAAATAGTCTAATTATGACAACAAAACTAATGTTTCTCATGCTTTCCTTAAAAGAAACTCAGTTATACTATACCTACGAAGATCTATTAATGAGTTCAATTCTAAATATTCATCTTAAGTCTAAATAGTCTGATTCTTCTTCTTCCTGGTGTCATGTCAGGTTCCCCCAACGTTGACTATCACCTGAGAGTAAGCATCCTTGTCCCCGGCAGCCCGAAAAAGATCCCCAACAATCCTTATACCAGTCCAATCACGTATATTGCGGAGCCATGAAATTTGCCTCCTGCCAACACCTCTTCGACCCTGTATTTTGCATTGAATGATCAGGTGCAGTAAATAGTCTAATTATGACTACATAAATAATGTTACTCATGCTTTCCTTAAAAGATACTCAGTTATACCTATAAAGCTTATTAATAAGTTCAATTCTAAATATTTATCTTAAGTCTAAATAGTCTAATTATGACAACATAAATAATGTTACTCATGATTTCCTTAAAAGATACTCAGTTATACCTATAAAGCTTATTAATAAGTTCAATTCTAAATATTTATCTTAAGTCTAAATAGTCTAATTATGACAACATAAATAATGTTACTCATGCTTTCCTTAAAAGATACTCAGTTATACCTATAAAGCTTATTAATAAGTTCAATTCTAAATATTTATCTTAAGTCTAAATAGTCTAATTATGACAACATAAATAATGTTACTCATGCTTTCCTTAAAAGATACTCAGTTATACCTATAAAGCTTATTAATAAGTTCAATTCTAAATATTTATCTTAAGTCTAAATAGTCTAATTATGACAACATAAATAATGTTACTCATGCTTTCCTTAAAAGATACTCAGTTATACCTATAAAGCTTATTAATAAGTTCAATTCTAAATATTTATCTTAAGTCTAAATAGTCTAATTATGACAACATAAATAATGTTACTCATGCTTTCCT
Organism: Odontocerum albicorne; assembly: GCA_949825065.1. Lineage (NCBI taxonomy): Eukaryota > Metazoa > Arthropoda > Insecta > Trichoptera > Odontoceridae > Odontocerum > Odontocerum albicorne. The sequence continues at coordinate 33,791,648 of OX463856.1, forward strand.
TAAAAGATACTCAGTTATACCTATAAAGCTTATTAATAAGTTCAATTCTAAATATTTATCTTAAGTCTAAATAGTCTAATTATGACAACATAAATAATGTTACTCATGATTTCCTTAAAAGAGACTCAGTTATACTACAAAATTTATTAATGAGTTAAATTCTCAATTTCGCAACCAACATATGGAAGAAATCGGTATAGGAAAAATAATTGAACAAGATTATTTCGTGTGCAAGTATTGTTCTTAACTTAGTTCGTGAATACGGCACCGACAAATAAACTTAATTCATGATGGCGTTATAATTTATCCCGTACAATCAACAAAAGGTTCCCTATTTTTACTGCTAGTAATTTGTGTGTTAATATAACGAGTGCGTATATCTTGTCTAACGCTTAAGAAGTATAATTTAAGCATACATTATTAGAAAAACATGGGAAAGAGTCATGGGTAATATCTATTCTCTTTCCAATAAAGGTGTCGCAGAAATATCTTTTGGGCTCGCTTAATTATCAGCGAATCCTGAATTCCTTTAGTTGTCCATATGATTGAACCGCACTCTAATCTTCTGTGGACCAGTGAATCATAAAGAATTTCATAATAGTGCCACTATCAAATGTACGAGAAACTCTTATCACAAATATAACTTTATATTATGGTTTAGAGTTAAGGCATTAACACTGTGAAAGTTTAAATATAATATATTATAATTTATTTAGTCAAACACTTTTTATTCCACTTTGTATAACGGTATAACCCTACCGGTTTCAAGGTTTTCACCTCACCAACAAGGGATTACAAACAATGGTGATTAAAACGTTGTTTAATTCAATGATCCGTAGCAAACTAAAAAGCAATGCTTGCCCGGTGGGGGCGCAGAACTCACTCATGGTGAAAAAAAATAAAAATATCTACGATATCTCTATATGAGTGAGTTTGGTGTATATACATGGCTTTATCCTACTCAGTTTCTGCTGGGCATGCTCGGGTATAACTCCTTGAGCGTACGAAGAGATCTGCGTCTCCTGGTATACGTTGTCAAACTCGTTCGAGGAGTTGTGAGCTGTCCAGTATTTCTACAAAGATTAACGTTAAATGTTCCTAACAATTACACTAGACTGCGCCGGCAAGAACTGTTCTCAATAACATACGCAAGAACGGGTTTGTCTTCCAGCCGCTATGCATGCTGGAAGGGCCTTAACTATTTTGAACGGGACTGCTTCGGATATTGACATATTTCATATATCATTACCAAAAACAAAAGTAAATTTTCTTTTAAGATTGAGCGCGTTAGAAAGCACTTATCAATGTACTTAAATGACTTTGAATATATGTGTATGTTTGTATGTATATACATGTACATTATTTTTTATTTTATAATTTTTTTTTATCTATGTAATTTTTCTTTATTTTTAATGTTAACATTTCTTGTATTTTTCAAAGTTATTGGGCTAATCCCGTTTTGAGAAAATAAATAAGACTGAATTATGTTTGTTACGCTGATGAAGAAACCGGTAGATTTATGTTTGTTACGCTGATGAAGAAACCGGTAGAATTATACCAGTATATAAAGTGAAATGAACAGAGTTTGACTAAACAAATTTAAATATTATAACTTCATTGTCAGATAAACACATACTTTCAATACGATAACCAGAAGTATAACATATTTAATGTTAAACATGATGCTAAGGTCTTCGTTTGTCACCATAGCCTTAACTCCACCATTTTATTCCAAAATGCACTACGAGGAGTAAACTCACTTGGTTCCAAAATGCACTACGAGGAGTAAACTCACTTGGTTCCAAAATGCACTACGAGGAGTAAACTCACTTGGTTCCAAAATTTTATTTATTTATTTATTATAACACATGACAAGAAATATACATAATTGGCGAAAAAACAACAAGCCATTTAATTAGGACACATGATTTTAATGTATCTGGGTTTGTCACCTTTCATTTGTCGTATCCCCAGTAAACTAGGCTTTCACCTGTATCTCACTGAGGATATTTAGCATGAAAAAATAAATCGATACTTCTTTCCGATTTTTGATTACACAAAAACAAAATACCCGTTGCACGTTCTCATCAACCTGACAAACAGTGACACTCAATTACAACTGGAAACATCATGCGAAATCAAACTCTTCACACATCATCACTCCAGAAAGACCGAAAATGCTCATTACATAATATACCGCACACAATCATAAAAATAAAAACAGAAATATAAAATAAAAAAAAAATGAAAACAACAAAAAGAAACCCACCCAACCGAAAACCCACCCAAAAATGTAAAAGAAGGAAAGCCTCATTTTGAACTTCAAAAATAGTCCAAACTCATTTTTGTTCATTTTTGTTCCAAAATGTAATAGGAGGAGTAGCCTAACTTCACCATTTTTCTCCTAAATGTAATAGAAGGAATAGCTCAAACGCCACCATTTTTTCCTTAAATGTAAAAGAAAGAATAGCCTAAACTCCTCCATTTTATTCCGAAATGTAATAGGAGGAATAGCTTAAACTCCACAATTATTTCCTTTAATGTAAAAGAAAGAATAGCATAAACTCCACCATTTTATTCCGAAATGTAGTAGGAGGAATAGCTTAAACTCCACAATTTTTTTCCTTTAATGTAAAAGAAAGAATAGCATAAACTCCACCATTTTATTCCGAAATGTAATAGGAGGAATAGCCTAACTTCACCTTTTTGTTCCAAAATATAATAGAAGGAATAGCTTAAACTCCACCATTTTATTCGGAAATGTAAAAGGACGAACAGCTTAAAATCCATTGTCTAATATATTTCTCATTTTCAATATTTTACCTACAAGTATGACGTCAAACAACCCTATAAAATATATATATTCCCAGCGACTTACAAGAAAAATTTCAATGGACCGTATCCGGGCTGTCAGGACCCTAACTCACTTTTTCTTAATCTGAATATGGAATTTTTTCGCGAATAAAAAATCTTCTATTCGCGATTTTATATTCTAGATATGTTCCGCTGACATTTTGCAAATTTTATCAACACGATTGTATTTTTTGAAAGGCACGGAAAATAAACATTTCTGAATGAAATACGTTGAATGTTAACAGACTGAATATTTCATTTTATTCCTGAAAAAAAAAAGTCTGAAAAAGGCTTTATTTACTTATCCATGTTTTATTCAATTAACGCTATATAATTTCAATTGTTATATTTATTATATTCTTTTTAGCAAAGAAATTAATATTTTTTTAATGGTTTTTACCACTCAATCAATCCTTTATTATTTTGCAATTTGGTTTTAATGTATATTTTGAAAGAAAAAAATGCATAGATACAAAGAAATTGAAGGAGTTGTATGAGAATGTGTATGGGAAGACAATATTATTGAACGATGTGTGATTTGATAGTTAAGTATGGTTTTCTGTTATATCTGCCTACCCAGACAGGGAAATGGTGTGATGCAATGTATGTACCATATATAAAAAAAGCACTAAAAAAATGTTATTTTTGTACTACATACCTAAACATCCATCGTGATGTTTACGAGCTGAGGCAGACAAAGAAGACTGAGTGCCAGTCTCTCCTATCACGATAAACGTATACGTGTATGAATGCTTTAGAAGCGATTTTCGCTTTTTCCACATCCATACACATTCTTATATAACTTTTTCTGTCAGTCTTTCCTCATTCATTCGTTTAACATGCCTAAACCATCTCAGAGTGTTCTTCTTCATCCTACTTAACATATTTTATTTATTTATTTATTTTACACGTGACAAGAAATAATCATAATTTGCGAAAAAACAATAAAAATTAATTTGGATACACAATTTTAATGGATCTAGATTTGTTGCCTTTCATTTGTCGTGTACCCAGTAAACTAGGTTTTTGCCTTTATCTCACTGAGGGCATATAGCATGAAAAACAAACCGTTACTTCTTTACGATTTTGGATTATATGAAAGCCTGTTGCACATTCTCATCAACCTGACAAACAGTGATACTCAATTACAACTGAAAACATCACGCGAAATCATACTCCTCACACTTCATCACTCCAGACAGACCAAAATATTCATCCCACAATATACAACACATAATCATAAAAACAAAAATACACAAAAATACAAACATGAAACAACAGAAAACAGCACATTCAAGAGCTCACACAAACACTTTCCACAAGTTATTACTCTTACAAGCCCAAGTACTCAAACTCCTGTCGCAATAACAACCACGCTCCGATCGACTGCCTAAATGGTTTTCCTCCCTTTACCTTTATTGAATTCGACACCCCGTTGTATGTCATGCGAGCTAAATAGACATATTGCCTTTGGGCAAAATATGTTTTTATTCTAGGGATGGTGAATGATACGAGTATCAGCATTAAGTTGATATTAATATCTTTAACAGTTGCCTTACTGTGCTAATAAATTCCGCCAGTCACGGTGCTGGACGTCTAGTGAAAAATGTATGTTTTAAATTAAAATTATGCAAAGTCTGTCAGGTTATTTTATGTAATAATCCATTAAAATAATATTATTACGTGTTAAAACGTCGAATAATCAAATAAAATATAAATCCTGGTCACTCGATATCCATCACAGGGTGGCAAGTGTTAATTACACCATGATGTACTCCAACTTACATTTTAACCCCATGTATGTTATTCTTCTCAGTACACTTTCTATAATTCATTCAGCTCTTTTCATTATTTATCAACGTCCACGTTTTATTCCGGAAGGTAACATTGTCTTCGACCCCATTAATTGAGCCTTCATAGAACAACTGAAATAGGTCGAAACCCCTTTTCCGTCTTCATACATGTTTGGTGATACTATCGCATATTCATTAATGCGTAAGACTTTGTAACTAGACGATTATTTTTTTTAAATAAAGCTATCCATTATACATACGCGTACATTTGCCAACATACATAAATTTATTACTTAAGAAATAATTACTCAATTTTCATTTCCTCTATGTAATTGTTTTATTTAAAATAATCTTAATATTTAATTTCGAAGAAATATTTAACATCTACATACTAAATTATAACAAGATAACAATTCTTACAATTAATTATTTAACATGTTAATGTCCACTCGGTCAGATTACTTGCATATCCACCACATTCACTCAAACATTGATCTTCCCTGCTAACTATAGGCGGACTAGTTAGTAAACGTGTGATGCTTCGGAAGTATGTGCTTATAACGGAAAGGTAGGAAATATAGAACTTACTCTCCTAAGCTTCCAGGGTAGCGATAAACAGAAGAACTCTTTCATCTGGCTTGAATTTTTATTTTATTTTAGTAGTTTGAAGAATCAAACCAGAGTGAAACTCAAGTGTCTTACCTACTAGGTCACAGAGTTCGGCATTCTATGCCTACAGAAATTTAACATTAAACCAATACAACTTTTTGCTCCATCCAAAAGCTGAGTTAACATTATCAAAATAAAAAGTCATTTTCCCAAGAAGTTAGAGAACAGTTAGCAGAGCATCCAGCACCTTAGATGTAATAGATTGCGGTCCATTAAGCAGCAGACTTAGGAACTAGTGGTACCTGTTAGCCAATAAATCATCACTTCCTCGGGCCTACGTCCTTCCTGGTCGCCTCCTTATCATAACGAAGGGTTAAATTGTTTCACTTAGTTCATTGTACACTACTTGTATCGTTAATTCTCAAACTTGAGATGAAAGACTTAATTTATGTACGTAATTTATTTTGACATGCGTATATTCATTCCACTCGACCGTTTCAAGTTAGCAGATTGGACAAATATCTACGTTTTCTCAACAGCTAAATCTAGATAGTTACATGGTCTAGTCGGTAAGACAACAGTCTTTCGACCCAAGGGTTATGTGTTCGATTCTCGTTGAACTCAATTTTTTTCAAAGAGGTTTCAGTCTTATTGCACTTTTTTTTTGTTTTATTGTTTTAATTACACATGACAAGAAATATACATAATTTGCGAAAAAACAACAGGTAATTCAATTTGGACATACAATTTTAATGGATCTGGGTTTGTTGCCTTTCATTTGTCGCGTCCCCAGTAAACTAGGCATTTGTCTCTGAGGATACTTAGAAAGAAAAAAATAAATCGATACTTCTTTCCGATTTTCGATTACACAAAAACAAAACCCCGTTGCACATTCTCATCAACCTGACAAACAGTGACACTCAGTTACAACTGGAAACATTATGCGAAATCAAACTCCTCACACTTCATCACTCCAGAAAGACCAAAAACTTTCATCCCACAATATATCGCACACTATCATAAAAATAAAAACAAGAATATACAAATATAAAACAGCACAAAAACCCACATTCAAAAGCCCACACAAAACTTTTCCACACGTCATTCACTTTGCAAGCCCAAGTATTCAAACTCCTGTCGCAATAACAACCACGTTCCGATCGCCTGCCTAAATGGTGTTCCTTCCTTTACCTTTATTGAATTCGGCACCCCATTGTACGAGTATGTCATGGGAACTAAATAGGCATATTGCCTTTGGGCAAGAGAAGTTTTAACTCTAGGGATGGTGAACATTTGATCAGTTGCCATGTGTGTCATGTGTCTCTGCTGAGGCTGCATCTTCCCTTCCTCCCGATGGTAGTGCCAGAGAATAGATTTGAGATGCAAGTTCAGGACTAAGTTCAAGTTGACTATGTTCAGGACCCGATATTCACTGAAAAGCTCCGCCGTGGGATACCGGGAAGGTAGTATACACATTATTTTCCCTATTAATTTTTGGGAAACCTGCAATATGTGTTTTTGGGTCTTTATACAACACATTTTATCTCATGGATGTGGTTATGTTTAGTACGATAAAATGAGGGATGTAAAGATTTAATGATCACGTATTGTATTATTTAATATTGAATTCAATACCACTTGGCGTGTTTATTTCAATATAGTAATCTCTTCCAATTAATTTCAAAGATATGAAAGACTCCTTACGTCAAAACGAGACTGGATTTTTTTCCAAATAAATTAAGTTCCGACAGAATCGAACTCGTTACTCTGGGGTTGGAATACAAGCATTTTACGCATTTTATTCTTAGAAGAGTAAATTTATTAGTCTTAGAAAAGAAAAACGTTTAATAGAAGCTTTAATTGTACTGTATTACATTTTTGTTGTATAAAGAATGACCTAGCGGGCTTATTGCTATGTGGCAATCTTCCAGCCAATAGAAAATATTGTAATTTGTTTTATCAAACACTGTTTATTCCCCTTTTTGTAAATGGTATAACCCTACCGGAATTCAATATTGTTTGAGCTCCACTGAAGATGAGGTGAAAGCCTTGAAACCGGTAGGGCTATACCGTTACAAACAGTGTTTGATAAAACAAATTACAATGTATTTAAACCTCCACAGCGTTAATGCCTTAATTATGAACAATATAATAGAAAATATACTATATTAAAGAAGTCTTTAGTGAACACCAGAAAAAAAAAATATTTTTTTAAAACATGGATCACAGCACGGATCGAACTCGTAACCTCCAGGCTAGAAGGCAGGCGTCTTACCAACTAGATTTCGGAGGTTGTCTTTATTAAATTTGTATGTATCAATTATGTGATGGAAAATGATGTCTCAAATTAATCAACTTCTCACAAATATGGGAGTTTATAAAACTGTAATCATGACATATGTGATATATGGATGCAAATTATATGCTATCTGCAGGCGACATATTATGGAACTCGAAAAAAATCACCAAAGACCGAAGAACCACCTTCACTCCGTCTCTTCTTGTGTCAACTTATCAGGAAAACTCACGCACAAGTTAATAATATCCCCATGCTCGATAAATAGCGGCAATTGAATGGTGTGTGACGTTAAAAGCAGTCATCTTGTAAATGATTTGATTATGGAATAGCCTGAAATTTTTTCTTGGAAGAAGTGCTCATTCAGATGCGGAATGGGTGACATTTATTTATTTATTTATTTAACACGTTTATTGCAATACAATCTAACGGGCTTATTGCCAGGTGGCAATCTCTTCCAACCAACCAGACAAAAGTAAATGAAGCAAGTTACGTGGTCGCATAAATCATTCAAATGACTATCCAACCCTTACGAAATCCATAAACATATACGCGAGAACATGCCCACGAATCCCACAAAGACGGACAATCACCCGAACATTATTTTTCATATAAAGTGAGATATCATCAATCAAAAGGATAGGAAAGGTTGGTGGAGAGGAAAGGAAAAGAAAAATCAGGAATGAAACACGTTATTTTACTGACTAGAAATTAAGAGTTTTTTCAGTCACTTCTTAAAGCATGCCAAGGACGGAGCGAGTCTTATATTGGTGATACTGCAATTGAAATACAAAAGTGGGTCTAAGAAAAGACACCTTTTTGTGAATACGGGGAAACCCAGACCATGAACATTTAATTAACAGCTGGCTACAGTATGCGTTTTCTGGAGAGGTGCAGGAACTGTACAAGTTAACGCCAGATGCTGTGATCTGATTGGATGCTAGGCATACTAGGCACACCAGCTACGGACGTTGCATTGACTTATCTTGAAAACTTACTAAGGACAAATTATTTCAAATATTTTAGCGTAACCAATGAGATGCTCCGACACGTAAAAAATAGAATAAAATTTGATGGAACAAATGAAGAGAAACAACGAAGGTTATATGCGATAGATGGCTATCAATAAAACTTTAGAACAATATATACGAGAAGGTGATCAAGCCCACTAAAGCCGAATGTTGGTATCTAAGAAGAAAAAAAGAGTAACAACTGATTAATATCGCAGTCGCACATGTTACAGTGGTCACTGGGCGTCACTGGATTGGATAAGACTCAAAATGAATGAATTCATGGAGCAATCAGTACGTCTTAATAGTAGTCTGAGCCCGAGGAACATAATCACGATGGTATGGGCACATGCAACGTCTAGATGGACGGTCTATGTTGTTAAAAACAGCCAGGAATTAGTAACTCCAAAATTAACACAGAGAGAGTCCCAAGAATACCATGTATAAAAAGTCGATTATCCTCGAGTGACTGTCGAGATAGAGAGGGCTGGAGAAAGAAAGTCCAAAAAGTAAAATGGGTGGGATATGGCGGAGGAAAAAAATATGCTGTGACCTGGTTGAAAAGAACACACGAGGACCGCACGTAAAAGAAGAACAAACAATTCCCACACACAAATATTATTCTTTACTTTTCCAAATATTTGAACTCGAGTAAAATGGTGCACACCACACTCCAAAATTTCCCGACCCGTGATGTAGAGCGGCCTACCCCTTACTTCACCCTACCTAAGGTAGCTACAGAGTACGGGGCGCACCGTACAGTGTTCTACAGATATCGCAACATCTGTTGTGCGGTGAACTAGCGGGAACAGCCTAATACGGCAGGCACCACTAGCCATTTCGATTGTCACAATTTTGGTTAAAAGTTTAAAGTAATGCATGTCCTAATGTGATGTGAAGTCCACATAGGAGACTTCACATCACATTAGGACATCCCATTGTGTAAAGACTTTGGATAAGTGGATCTACAGATGTATCATAAAATTCTCTGGACATATCGAGTTTAAAATATACAAGAGTTTACCCGTATGTATAAGGACTGAAAACTCTTTGAAACTTTGATTATTCGTAAGTTGCAGTTTTTTAATTACATAATGAGGAAACACTAAATGGCAAACGAGGCAGAAACGACACCGCATCTCTCGACTAAAAACTTGTAGAAATATTTTGGACACAAATAACGTGCCCGCCTTGTACACAGATGTTTCGGGCAGCAGAGAATAATGTAAGCATTATCATGATGAAGGCCAGCCTCCGAAAGGAGACGGCATCTCAAATATAATAATTTCGTTTCAATAGAGCATAAACAAAAAGTTCAGGACCCATAACAGTATCGAAATTGAAATCCAGGAATACTCGAAGTTTCATGAAAAGAGCTCAATAACATAACTGGCAAATCCTCCGAATTAAGCGCATTTTCTGAAGTGAATAGAAAAAAAAAACACATGACGACTGGATAAAGATCTTATAAAATTATACCTGAAGACTTACTGCCTTGATCTACTTAGAAATCGATAAATAGACTCCAAGTAGAGGGGACTACATGCAAGGTGGACATGAAGAGATAGAATTTCCTGAAGGAAAGTAGAACTGAATTTGATCGCGAAGATATACAGGACTCAGAACACATGTTGTTTATCCGAACATGGAAACAACATGCTCTGATGGATGCTGATAGCTTAGCAAACACATGACATAGTTACTAATTGATAGTCCGGATACAAAAATGACTGAAAGAATTAACTATTAATGTTCCATCAGTAAATTCCTAAAATTAATTACATATCAGTCTGTTTAATCGCCTCTACGTTAACAAAAAAATTAGACGTATAAATCGAAACCCTAAATTTTAATCTCACTTCATTATTTTTCTTCAATATCCAATTTTCACCAAAATATTTTCATATGATGCTGCTTCCCGTAATATCGCACCATACAAATTCGAGGTACCTTTGGAAGTTGGCAAAAAGCGTCGAGACAATTTACTCAGCGCGTGGGCTGGATTTATGGGCGGGTCTCGCGCCCTGCAATGTTTAGCAGTCCATTATGTGCTCAACTGCTTCCTACTTCACCCCTGCTGGCCTGACTCCGTGGAACAGGGTAACAGTGGGTAGTAACGTTACAGGAGTGCTGTCAAAAAGTTAACAAGGTAGAAATTAGCATAAATTTAATGCAAAGTATCTATAGTGTCCCAAAAAATGTAAACACACTCTTATACCTTACTCGATCATGTTGTAGAAATTTATCATTTCGTTTCGACACGTGGAACAAATGAATGAAAAAAGACAAAGAAAACAAATTTAAAGTGTAAATATGAGTGGAACGTGAGGTTGTTAACCTTTCCCTTCCTGTGGTAAAATTCGCCCGTTTCGGTGCTGTGTATTCAATACACATGTCAAAATGAGCGATTTAATATCGAAAAAATAAGAATATTCATAGACAATCGCTTAAATCAATTAAATTTGAAGTCAAGGGTGATATTAATTGAAATTCAATTGCTGAAAACATGAAAAAAACATCGGCCGACGTTCACAAAACGGGCGAAGAGACCATCTCAGATGAATGCTCTAGAGCGACTGAGACCTGAGACGGACGAACACTGTGTTTGTTATACCTCGAAGGAAGAAAAACAACTGTAAACTGAGATTCTATTTCTTGCGTTCCCATATACCGAAGTAGAGTGAGAGTGAGACGTAAATAGCGTCGCTTCCTCACCCATAGCGGTTTTTTTAGAATGAATATACCTACGTCACACAATGGCACACGTTTGATTGTATTGGTGAATTTATTCCCGATTTTAACAAAATATATCTGATGTTGCCGATAAGGGCTAATTATTATTAATATTATTTTTTCATTCAATGTGTAAATGTATTACGGAGGAATACCTAAAATCTGAACTCAATATTTACTATATTTAAAGTGATATTAAAGTTTTTAGAAGCAATGTGTACTAGTTACACATCACAGGGAAGGAAGGGTTAATCAATACCAAGGGAAAATGTTTGTATCAAGTGAATGAAATTTTAAAAGAATGGAAAGTTAGAAGTAAGAGAAGCTGTGCAAAGTCGTTGGAGCTGTGTGAGAAGGTGTATGCAATAAAAAGAGGCAAATTATGTATTTTGAGATAGGAAAGTCTGGTGATAGTACTTATGTACCATATAAATGAGATAATGATTTTTCAGAATATTGAACAATAAATTGGCATTCCACCTTTCAGGCATTCCACTTGAAAGAAGTCTTGAATTAGGAGGTAGCAACACGTGTAGCGTGGAGTGGAATAACAAAGTTATTTATTGTTAAATACAAAGTTAAAGCCGAAACCTTTGATAAATGAATTATTTTATATATATAAATAATTTAATTGACTACATTGTGAACCGAATTGCTCCATAAATTCATTGCTATCAAATTAAACGAATGTGTAAATGAGGTAACCAATATATCTTCTTAGATGCATTAAGAAACGCCATAGCTCTCGCATCGACACTCGCCCATGACTAGAGTTGGCCGCGTGGCTTAGGAGGGTCGGCTGCTCAGAGATTACATCGGCTTTAATTGAATTCTATTCTCTATTCTACCTCCTCATCTGCCCTCTCTACACACTTACTTTGCTTCATTTCCTTTTTGCTACAAGACCCTCAAACTATGGGCCAAACTTTAATGGTTTTCTCTTTGTACAAAGCTCATACATAATTAGTGATTAATTAGTTAATAACTAGACGATTAACCCATTTTATGTACAGTTTAGGTGAATTTTATAAATGTTTCTGAGATGTTATAATATATTATAAAACTATACTTCTTCATAAAATATTCAAAAGGTAAACTATTATATTTACTTCTTGAAATATATGTTTTATCATTTTCCTAAATAAAATACCACATTAAACACAATACCACCCGGACACATCACTAGACAGCCGAATATCAAAATTTTATACTTTGAAAACAGGATATATAGGTATTATTGACAGATTACAAATTTTACTAGTTGTAAGGGACATTGAAAAAATGGTAGTGACAGGAAACAAGGTAGACGGAGCTCTTAATATTATATACAAAAACCATGCAAGTCAACAGTATTAATAATGACAATACATAATAGTGTGTTCGTGCCTACCTTGATGTATGGAAGTCAAACTCGAACTTAAAAGATGAAGGATATGAGTAAGATTAATGATATAAAGATGCGTGCACTAAGGACAATTTTGTGCAGTGTCAAATGTTAGAAAGAACGCGAAATGAATACATCAGAAATTAATGCATGGATAAAATTGATGTTTTCAGTAAGATAAAGAAAGGGGATTTAAGATGGTTTAGAGATGTGGAGATGATGAAATAATGTCAACATACAAGTCAGAAGTGAAAGATATGCACGGAAGAGGTAGAATTAATGGTTTATGGTTCATTGCACCATTCAGCGCACTGACTGGAATAAAATTATCATTGGTTAAAAACAACTCAACCAGACCATTGGTAATGGTAAGTTATGCTGGACCAATATAATGATTATACATACTATTACATTACATCACGCCTTTTCACTGCTGGGGTATATATATAGATGACAGACTATGAATATATCTTGAGATTTAAAGATATATCCATAAATATCACTTGTAGAACGAGATTAAAATTGCTTTGCAGAATCGAAACCTTCCACATGTTGATGCAGGGTTACTCAACTCCAGAGGCAAAGTATTTTCCTAAATGTTTTGTTTATATTACGTTATTTATATTAATAAAGGAGAGCACAAAGTTAGTAGCTATGTCTAAATATTGTTGTGGTATTCTGGCGAATACTATATATACTTATATTTGTCTAATAAATAATACAAAAACGTTTGAGAAGAACATTTGCGGAAACGGAAACGTCCCGGTGACATCCCTTCCGGATTAGAAATGCGAGAAAAAGTATTCGATCGAGCGAGAAAGTAATGGAAAATCTAGATTTTACAATCCCCGTCTTTTTGCGGCGAAAGTTAAGGTCCAGTGCATCTGCTAAATGATTACCAAGAAAAATACTGAAGATGAACACAATTCAATCTAATTCTAAGAAAATACTTGTTCAGTGGTGCTAAAAAGTATCTTTAGTTAATATATATATATAGTACGTACATGCAAGTTATAACGTCGTGCTGCTTGCGCTGTAAGCAGATAAAATAGATCCTAAACTTATTTATCCAAGCATACACATCTCGTCATGCACAATCTTCTAATATACATTCTTCTCACTTTGCCTTTTATCAAAATCTGGTCCATTTGCTCCAGCCACGTTTTCCTCGATCGAACTCTTCCACGCATATCTTGCGCTTCTTACTTGAATACTTGTTTAGTCATGCTTTCATAATTTATTCTCTATCTTCTTCTTCCCAGTGTCATGTCAGGTCCGCCAAACGTTGAATATCACCTGAGAGTAGACATATTTGTCTCCGGCAGCCCAAAAAAGATCTCTAACGTCCCCTATGCCAGTCCAATCACAAATTTTGCGGAGCTAGGAGATTTGCCTCCTGTCAACACCTCTTCGACTCTCTATTTTTCCTTGGATGAGCAGGTGCAGTTATTTGTACTTTGCTCCTCTAAGTACATGACCGAAATAGGACACCTTTCAGATTTTAATATTAGTCAGTAACTCTCTATCAACTTCGGCTCTTTGAAGAATCCTTGTGTTGCTGACCATATCCGTCCAGGGTGTCCGTAGCATTCTCCGGTGTATCCACGTTTCGAATGCTTCCAGTCGGTTCATACTACCAACTTTGAGGGTCCATGATTCCACTCCACGCAATAACACTGACCAAACGTAGCATTATGCTCTGTAGAAGTCTAAACATCTTAATTATCTTTCTTAAAACATTCATTTGATCCAAGCTTTCATTTCTGATGTCTTTATTCCACTTTTTTCAAACATTGACACTCCACAATTTTTTTCTTAGTGCACGTACCTCTACAGTATTAATCTTACTCGTATCCTCCTGAAAAGTCTAAGTTTCACTTCCATACATTGAAGTTTTTTTTCTTTTCGTTCTTGCTGACAGTTAACCTGAGGTGGTATACTATATGTGGGTTTACTTTTTATTTTGTTTTCTGCCATACGTTTTTGTTTTTTTATTTATTATTAAATCTAGATATGCAGGGGCGTGGGATGGAAGCCCCCCGATGCCCTTGCGGTCGGGCTCGCCCTACATTGGTGAGATGTATCTCGACCGGGGGAATGTTTGTGGGATGAGCCCGGACCTTTTAATGTCTTCTCTCTTGAATGTATTTTTTTGTCATCTATTTATTTTTTTATCTTGTTGTTCTGCGTGTTCAAAGGTGTGGGCTGAAAAACATCTGGTGTCCCCGTGGCTGAGCTCGCCCTATATTGGTGGGGTGTATCTTGGCCGGGGGATGTTATTAGATGAGTCCAGACCTTTTGATAGCTTCTGTTTTTTTAATGTATTATCTTTTTAATGTGTTCTTGAAATGTGTCTAAATGTATTATGTACATACTATGTAAACCTGCATTTATTTGTTTATTTAAGAGGGTACCAATGCATTATAATTATTTATTGTCATTTTTACTAAAGTTGATATTGCGCGGTTGTTGTTTATATCATTTAGTGCTTCGTTTATCGTGTTTTCTGTCACTACTCTTTTTTAAATCTTTAGTTAATACCGTGATAATAAATTCTATCAATGAGTTTGAGATGTTGCACTGGATACGAACATGTGAATCGATTAGATGGAAAGAAGAACAAACGAGTCTATATTGCTAAAACTCCATTTGATCACTGCCTCTCTACAACTCGTCAACAAAGGGTATTGCATTTCTATGAAGATATCACATCCTACACAGAGCATCACATATTGAGATGTTCGAGAATAAAAGTTTTAGTGCCCCATGGTCATTGTATCCAATCGCTACACGCCGTTTAATATCCCTCTATGTTTTCAATCATTTAAGAAAATACTGTCCAAATAGCACAATTTCTGAATGACTCTTTAAATTACAAACTAACTTATCAAGTTTAAAATATAATTTATATTTACTCAAAACTACGGCACAGAAATCTGATTTGAATTGCCAACATTTTATAAACTACAAACATTTATTCAGAAACAATTCGTTGTGTTCTAAAATGCATCCATCCAGCAGTTATTTACGTTTTATTTCTGGAGCTGAGTGTAATTTAACGGTCGTTTCTCAGTCCCTAACGAATCCGTTACTCAAGGCGCACCGGCGATGTTACGCCGTCGCATTCCGTTTAACGAAAACCTGAAATCCGTTAAAATCTTTCGCCTGAAGCCTCAATACTTCCCGCCGTTTGAAACTCTCAGAGCTTAACCACTTGCAGGAAATGTTGATGTATTTAAATGCAGTTGGAGACATTATTTACTGAATATTATAAAGTATATATTTACTGAATATTGTACAGTAAATGTTTACTGAATTTTAAACAGTAAATATTTATTAAATATTATATGGCAATTGTTTATTTCATCTAAAGCAGTACGAATGCCTACGAAGTTAAACGAATATTAAAGAGTAAATCCTGGCTCATATTTTCTAATCAACCAAAAAGAAAATTTGTTATATTTTTTATTGGCATTTTGATAATGTAAAAATAACAATGGACATTGAAAAAAAAACAGGAAATCAAAACAAAAATAAATAATTGTCAAATTAAGTAATGCAGAACCTTAAAAAATATCAAAGAAAAAACAGTTTAAAAAACTTTATATATACGAGTATATGGTATATTATATTTAGAAATATTTTATTCGAAAAAATAAAGACACTCAATGTATACAAACAATATTGTTTAAAGTTAAGACATTAACGTTGTGGAGGTTTACATATATTGAAAATTGTTTTGTCATTCCACGTTGCATTTTTTTCCCATTTTTTGGCACAACAAACAAACACACTTTTCTTTAATTTCAATGAAGAAATAATCCTCTTCCCATTCTGTGTGATAATGATAGGTTTTAACTTTTTTATTGTTATTAATTTTTTTGTTGACAGGGTGAAAAAAAAAACAAAATGAATGGTAACTTTATAAACGTCAAGCTTTGACGGTCGCGTGGAACTGTGTGAATCTACGAAAGAGAGACAAAGTGTATGGCGCAGTTCCCATCGTAATACATCGCTGACTGCATCTCTATTTTACTTAGAAATTCATATTACAACGGCAACCTGTTAAGAATTTCATTGAAATTTAATATTTCATTTCGGAGTCCAATAATAAAATTTGAGTAACAAATTTATAAATATGATAAAATATCCTACGCAAGCTACCGAAATGTCGCTCGCGAGTGACCGGTTGCTCGTGAGCGACCGTTTGGCGACCACTGATTTAAAGCAAGCATTGGTGTGTGTTTAAACACAATGTGAGTCAATCAAATTTGTTGAACAACGGCAATTTAAATTTGAAGGTTAAAAATACTGATGCTGGATGCCATCCGAAATCTGGTTGGCATCGTGGTTCAACTTCCATCATGGCCTATCCTGGGACTGTAGATCTATAGAAGCGTAGAGGTCATTAATAACGCTTCGTTTCACGGCAATTATTGAAATTGGATTATTATTTCTTATTCGGGAACAAATAAACGGAAAAAAGATTTTTTTTGTAAATTCAAGGGTGACTTTTAAGAATTGCGCCGGCTTCATCCGATTTACGAATCGCAGATAAAATCAAGATGAATCGAAATTATGTAATAAATTATACAGTTACAGATGAAAAAAAATAGGTTTCATCTTCGTTAATAGATTTTTTTATAAATGTTAGCGCAATTGACGTTAATGAATGTTTAAAAAAAACCCCTGTTGTAGTTTTCTTCTTCAGTTTCAATCCTGGGGATTGATTAGCAGCAAAACTTTGCATCTCCTCTTCCACTCCGCTCGGTCTTCAGCGATACTCTTGAGCTCTGTATAGGAGGTGCAGTTCATATCTTGGCATATTTACTCCAGACACTCTCAGTGAGGACACCCTCTGCCAATCGATCCCTCAATCATTCCCTCCAGTATATTGTGCAGGAGATTTTCATGTCGCAGCATATGACCCATCCATTCTGCACGCCTTTCCGATATGGTGTTGGACAGGTGCCTGGTTTTTTCGATCCTGCTGAGAACCTCGTCATTTGTTATGTAGTCTCTCCAGGAAATTCTTAGGACTCGTCTACAGGTCCACATCTCGAAGGCCTCCAATATTTTTCGCCTATGCACTATGTCTCGCAACCATACATCAAAATACTCCACTTTATTTTTATCAAACACTGTTTAGTCCACTTTTTAATAACCATAAAAAGTGAAATAAAATGTTTGATAAAAACAAATTACTATGTCTTTAAACCTCCACAATGTTAAGGCCTTAACTATAGTTAATATATTAAAATATTATTTATTGTTAAGGCATTAACATTGTGGAGGTTTAAAGACACTGTAATTTGTTTTATCAAAAGTGGAATAAACAGTGTTTGATAAAACAAATTACAATATATTAAAACCTTTTTTGTCATTAGATTTTTCCCTTCTCACTTTTGTGTATTAGATGTAAGAATTGTTTTCTAGTTATAAGTAGTATGTAGGTGTTAAACTATTTCTAAGAAATTATGTAAATATTTAAGAGTTTTTTAAATTAAGTGCCATGTAGAAAATTAAAATTAAGTAAGTAATAATACACATTTTAGATTCGTTCTTAAGATATAAATTTGTAGTAAAACTTAATAACATATTCATCTTGAAATTGATTATAAATAATATTTATTCATCAAACTATTAAAGAGAGTAGCCGGGAGGCTACGTTGTATTCGGCCCCATTACTTAAGCCTTCGGAGCTTCGACCCACTGAAGTAGGCATGCCATTCATTGTTCGTCTTCACACGTATTCACAATACTCGCACATGTTTAACATACACGACTATTGCTACAATGCATCCATAGCATTACGCCTTCTTTTATCGGGGTTGGCAGAAAGGTGAAAGCGCTAAACTTTCCTATCGCGACACACATTTTTCGCTTCTTCTATATACATATATCCTTCTCCTACAGCTCCTTCTACACCTTTCAAACATCTCCAACGATTTCTCTGATTTTGTATGGTACATATGTTACATACATATACATCATAACACCGTTTATTTCCTTGGGTATATAGAGAGGACATATTGCCAAAATACTCTATCTCAAGATGCATATTTCGCCTATTCTGCATTCATACGTCTTCTCATAGAGATCCTACGATGTCTTTGACTTTTTTATTTTCCTTCTTTCAGAAGATCGTACACTTGATCCAACCATACTTTACTTGGTCTTCTTCTACCACGCCTTTCATTAACATTTGCATTGTTTATTTGTTTTGTTAGTCTTTCTTCACTCATTCGTTCCACGTGCCCAAACCATCTCAGAGTGGTCATCATCTTAATCAACACGCCAACCTTAATTTTACACTCATCCCTAATCCCTTCGTTCCTTATTCCACTATACATGGTTACCCTCATGTATTTTTCTTAATGCTCGCATTTCTACAGCATTCAATCGACTTTTTTCAATCTTATTCCACATTCATATATCACTCCCATACATCAAAGTTTATACTAAAATACTGTTGTGAACTACTATCTTGGCAGATTTCGATATTGTTTGGTTGGAGTTTATGTAGTTTAGTGCCCCGTTAACTTTATTTCCTATCGCTACTCACCGTTCAATATTCCTTTGTTTTTCTACCGTATAACTAAAAAATCGGGTACCATTGGAATACAAAATGAACCAGAATGCTTGTCAATTTATGAAGATTATACAATATAAAACCAGAACAAAAGAAAGTGTACACGGGTCAAGTCAGCCTGATCGAGTGTTCAGAATGGATGACAGGTTCTCAAAATCTTTACACGCCTTCTACCGTATATACTTTATTATTTTCCTATTTATCATATCTGACCTTCTTTAGGTGCCACCACTATCCTTTTCACAATTCGGTGTGGCACCAGCAGAGGAGTTGCCCCAGCGGACAGCTCTCTCATCAAAGTATGACAATAGTTACTTACGAGTGTATAATAGCACTATAAGGAAACGTGATTCGATTTCTTAAGACGATATGGGCGAAGGAGGTATGAATGCTTGTCATAGAAAAAAAAGAGTCATATACTAAATAAGTACCTTATTGGCCTAATTGGTAAGATGCCTGTCTCACAATCCAGAGATTGCGGGTTCGTTTCCCGTTGGTACACATTTTTTTTAATAAGGATTCCAGTATGGTTTCAATTAAGATATCTTTGATATTTTTCTGGTTAGTGTGTAGAGATTGCCATACGATGATAAGTGTAATAAAATATAAAACAACATTTATTTATTTATTTTATTTAACACTTTTATTGCAATACAATCTGGCGGGCTTATTGCCAGGCGGCAATCTCTTCCAACCAACCAGACAAAAGTAAATGAAGCAAGTTACGTGGTCGCATTAATCATTCAAATGACTATCCATCCCCACGAAATCCATAAACATATACGTGAGCACATGCCCACGAACCCTACAAAGACGGACAATCACCCGAACATTATTTTTCATATAAAGTGAGATATCATCAATCAAAAGGAAAGGAAAGGATGGGGGAGAGGAAAGGAAAAGAAAAATCAGGAATGAAACACGTTATTTTACTGACTGGAAATTAAGAGTTTTTTCAGTCGCTTCTTAAAGCATGCCAAGGACGAAGCGAGTCTTATATTGGTTTGTAACTGATTCCAGAGTCTCACTGCATGGACAGTAAATAAAGAGGAGCGGTGAACTTGAAATACCAATAAACAATCTCTGTTTGAGCGTAGCGCTAATCCATGATTGGAAAGACGCTGAAAATTTTCAGCGAGATAAGAGGGTGTGGCGGGACAGTTAAGGATATTATACAATAGAGACAATATGTGAATTTGGCGTCTATTTCTAACATTCAACCAGTTCAATGCCTTCTGGTATGAAGTTATATGATCGTACTTTCGTAGGTTGAAAATAAATCTTAGTCACACATTTTGAAGACGCTGTAATTTGTCCAACTGTTCCTCTGTAACAGCATGTCCGCTGTTCCTCTTTAACAACATGTTCGCACTACCGATATGTATTGAAGTACACCATACTAAAGATTGATGTGTTAATTAAGATGAAGAAGAACACTGTACACCATACTAAAGATATGTATTGAAGTACACCATACTAAATATATGTATTGAAGTACACCATACTAAAGATATACATTGAAGTACACCATACTAAAGATATGTATTGAAGTACACCATACTAAAGATATGTATTGAAGTACACCATACAAAAGATATGTATTGAAGTACACCATACTAAAGATATGTATTGAAGTACACCATACTAAAGATATGTACTGAAGTACACCATACTAAATATTGATGTGTTAATTAAGATGAAGAAGAACACTGTGAGATGGTTTCGATACGTTGAACAAATGGCCGAGGCCACGCCAAAGTGCTTCGTTAGGTGCTAAGCTAGGTTTTACGTGACTCATATACTAGGTAACTTCATGCCTGGCCACACCAAAGTGCTACGTACAAATTCATTTGACAGTTGGGAGTGGTTGACTCAACACACGATGTCACTCTCAAAACTAACAAATTTCTTTACAACTTACCATCTTTATTTATTTTCTGTGCAACTTCATTCCAAAGTGATTTTATTACAGGTACATTTCTGTATAATTTGCTCGATGGGTGCCACAAAGGCTCCCTTTTATACATAGCTGTCATTAAAACTTCCGCCATCTTGTAAATTAACCAACACGTCTGTTCGCTAGGAGCTTCACTCGATGACTAATCGTCATGCAACGTGGCGCGAAGCGTGTAGTGTGGCCACTGCGATAGTATGCGGTATATTGGTTCGCTAGGATATGTCGCCTAGCTTGCAACATAGCTCTAAGCATCAAGCGAGGCACCTACCTGTATGGCCGAGGCCTTACAAAACAAATATAATATACATGTGACTGGAAGATGTGGTAAATATAACCAAGGGAAACATAATAAGATCACGTGTATGAGATCTTTTAAAACGTCTGCAGTTCACTTAAGTCCTCTTTGACATCTTTCTTATTGGTTTGAAAAAATTTTCACGTGGCAATAAGCCCACAAGGATATACTGTATACAACGAAAGTGTTTGATAAAAAAAATATGCGAGGCGTATCCAGAAAGTAAGTGTACTGAGGCTCTCACGACCGGATGGATTTTATTTTCGACATGTTGGCTACACTTCCGTGTAGCCTGACCCTTCTCCTCCGCAACGAGACCGGTTCGAACCGGTCAGTACGTTGAGAAGTGTCGACGCGACAACACGTTTCGTGAAGAATGTCAATCGAATCTCCCGCCAAGTGCGAAATACGCGGCGTCATCCGTTATCTCGTTTGGAAGGGAAAACCTCCGGTTGAGGTTTATAATGAGGTGAAAACTGCATATGGTGATAAAGCTATGAATCGTACGAGTGTGTACAAGTGATGTCGCGAGTTTGAAAACGGTCGTACGTCTGTGCATGATGATCAGAGGAGCGGAAGACCTTCAATTGTGACTGACGAAATTGTGGAAAAAATCGAAAAGGCGCTCCCTGACGATCGCAGATTGAATATATGCCTCAAGGGGAGACCATCAACTCTGCAAGATACTGTGAGACCCTAAAAAAATTGCGGAGGGCGATTCAGAACAAGAGGAGAGGCATGCTGACAAAGGGAGTCTGCCTGCTGCACGACAATGCCAGACCACACACGGCCAACGCCACGAAGGAACTGCTCGCCTCGTTTAAATGGGATGTCCTGAACCATCCCGCGCATTCCCCTGACCTAACACACCTTCAGATTACTATCTCTTTACCTCCCTGAAGCTGCACATGGGTGGACAAAGGTTTTCAACCGACGAGGAGGTAAATGAGGAGGGGGAGAAGTGGACGGAGGGATTGGTGGGAAACTACTTCGAGGAAGGCATCAAAAAGTTGATACCCCGCTTCACCACCTGCATTGAGAGGAATGGCGACTATGTCGAAAAATAGCTTACATATGTACTACGGTAACCACGTAATTTTTTTGTTTAAATAAAAAAAATTGTAACCTACAAAAATTCAGTACACTTACTTTCTGGCCTTACCTAGTATATATATTGAAATTATTTACAATATTTTTTCCTCCACTTCCGAACCGTTTGAAAAAATAGCTTTCTGTATCTTGGGATTCCGCTTTTGCAATACGTAAGCATTTCTCTCATTAATCCGTTATCTGAAAAGCAAACATATTAAATTTATTCTAATCAACTTAATTTTATTTCCATAACGGTATTGTCGATTGGGCCCGGTAATTCAAATTTATGGAAATCGTCTTCAACAACGTCTGTTTTTTTTTAATATCAATAAAACTCTATTACACAATCATCTAAGTATATTATCTAGAATTGTTTCAAGTAAAACGTTTTATTTATACATTTTTTTAATACATTAAGGGTCTCCATTAACGCGAATTCACCTTCACGCGGTTGTTTGTATTTGAATTTTTAAATTACACTTATAAAAATGATAATTTTTGGTACAGCGTTATTTAAAGAACAGACTCTTCTCAAAAAGCGTTGTAATTAAAGATTCGAACTCACCATATTTTACAAACTAAAATTATAATTTAATGAATATATACAAGTTGAGTGTAAGGATAGAAATGTGGTTGATGTGGTCATTAGATAACCTACCTATCCGCATCTTCTAGAAAAATGTATTTGGTAAGAAAACCGCAGAAAATATACCAAGGGACATAAACTACAAAGGTATCTTTGTAGTATAGATCTTCCGATATATGATAGTAACATATTCGTCATTAGGTGTATGTATATTAGGCGTAATGTAATTACTGTGATATTACTTAATAAGGTGCCCACTTGGACGCATTTAATTAGTGTGATATTACTTAATAAGGTGCTCACTTGGACACATGTAATTACTGTGATATTACTTAATCAGGTGCCCACTTGGACGCATGTAATTACTGTGATATTACTTAATAAGGTGCCCACTTGGACACATGTAATTATTGTGATATTACTTAATAAGGTGCCCACTTGGACACATATAATTACTGTGATAATACTTAATAAGGTGCCCATTTGGACACATGTAATTATACTGTGATATTACTTAATAAAGTGCCCACTTGGATACGTGTAATTTCTGTGATATTTCTTAATAAGGTGCCCACTTGAACACGTGTAATTACTGAGATATTACTTAATAAGATGCCCACTTGGACACATTTAATTAGTGTGATATTACTTAATAAGGTGCCCACTTGAACGGATGTAGTTACTGTGATATTACTTAATAAGGTGCCCACTTCAACCCATGTAATTACTGTGCTATTATTTAATAAGGTGCCTTGGATGCCGTGGATTCTTCTCATACTGCTAGACGGTACCGAGAATATATCAACCGTGTCATTCAGTTGGTTCAATATCTCTATACCACGCGTGACTGAGTGTTTAGCCATGATATTCGTCCTGTAAGTTGGTATGTAGAACAGAGGGTGATTCCTTGCACGGATATATTTATTGGGTACATATAAACTTAGTGCTTCTAGAATCGCGGGACAGTTAAAGGAACCTTGGAAAACCTTTATTAGGAATATCGCAATGGATTCTTGCCTTCTTGTTTCAAGGCTTCTATAGTTACACACCGTGAGAAGTTCGGCATGGTGAGCATATTTTGGGTAATCGCCCTTTGTTCTGTACCATAGATATCTGAGGAATTTTTTTTGTATTTGTTCTATATTGTTTTTATATTTGAGCTGGTGAGGAGCCCAAACCGTAGATGCATATTCTAATTTGGTTCTAATTAGATAATTATATAAGTTTCGGAGGATATCGGTGCTGTTAAATTCTCTTGATATTCTCATTACAAAACCGAGTAGTTTGTAACAGTCCGATATCAAACGTGAGACATGGTTAACGAACGTGAGTCCGACATCGAAGGTTACGCTCAAATCCTTGAATTCAGAAACTCTGTTTAGTGCCACTCCCTGTATAGTATACTGATGGTGGATTGGTGAAAACGATCGACTATAAGATACACAGACACATTTATTAATGTTGAACAGAAGATGATTTTGCTCACTCCAGGAGACTAGGGAGTCTAGGTCCTGTTGTAACTGTGCACAGTCGTGAGGTGAATTGATCTTTTTGAATATTTTCAAGTCGTCAGCGAACAATAAACATGTCGAGTGACTTATGGAATTCTGAATGTCGTCTATTAATATGAGGAATAGTAGGGGACCTAAATTGGATCCTTGTGGTATACCAGATCTTGCGATAAATTCCACAGAAGACTTGTTACGGATTGTTACGTATTGAGATCTTTCTTTTAGGTAAGATGCAAATAATCCAATTAGATTATCGCTGAAGCCAAGTTTGTGCATTTTCTTAAGTAATATATCGTGATCAACTTTGTCGAAAGCTTTCTGAAAGTCTGTATATATTACGTCCGTTTGTGAAAGTTCGTCTAAGTTTGACGCAATCTGTTGTGTGAGAGAGAGAAGGTTGGTAACAGTCGATCGTTTTGGCAAAAAGCCATGCTGGTTTCCAATAAGTCTTGTTGACACTTGGTGGGTCAATTGGTTGCACAGTACAGTTTCGAAAATTTTTGGAAGCAAAGAGAGAACAGCTACAGGTCTGTAATTATGAGAGTCTAACGGGTCTCCCGATTTGAAGATAGGGCAGACCCTGGTTGTCTTCCAGCTTACGGGAAATGTATTGGTATTTATGCTCAAGTTAAATATGTAGCAGATGAGATCACACACGTATTTCGCACAGACTTTGAAAGTGTCGGCTGATAACCCATCTGGCCCGATTGCTTTGTCGGTTTGCAAGGAGTTTATGCTTTTCAGCACTTCTTCCTTAGAAATGGAATGGAGCGATATGCTTCTGCTGTCTGACGAACTGTTTAATATATTTTTTATGTCATATTTGGCCGCTGAATCTAGGTAAACTGATTGAAAGTATTGTGCAAAGATTTCTGCAATCTTTTGGGAGTCTTCAGTTATACTGTCACCCAGTTTCATAGATTTGAAGCTAGTTTTATTCGTTTTTCTGTTTTTTACATGATTCCAAAGATTCAAAGGGTTTCCTCGGATGTCGGTCTCTATCTTGGCTAAATACTCTTGGCGCGATTGTTTTATTTGAGTTTTTAATTTGGCTCTCAGCCTTGAGTATTCTAAGTAATCAGACTGGTTTCTGCTTTGAAGATAATTGTTATGAAGTTTATATCGAATCATTGTTCACCCATACGAGTATATCGAATCATTGTTCACCCATACGAGTATATCGAATCATTGTTCACCCATACGAGTATATCGAATAATTTTTCACCCATACAAGTATATCGAATCATTGTTTTCCCATACGAGTATGTCGAATCATTGTTCACCCATACAAGTATGTCGAATCATTGTTCTCCCATACGAGTATATCGAATCATTGTTCACCCATACGAGTATGTCGAATCATTGTTCACCCATACGAGTGTATCAAATCATTGTTCACCCATATGAGTATATCGAATCATTGTTCACCCATACGAGGATATCGAATCATTGTTCACCCATACGAGTATATCGAATCATTGTTCACCCATACGAGTATATCGAATCATTGTTCACCCATACGAGTATATCGAATCATTGTTCACCCATACGAGTTTGTCGAATCATTGTTCACCCACACGAGTATATCGAATCATTGTTCACCCATACGAGTATGTCGAATCATTGTTCACCCATACGAGTATGTCGAATCACTGTTCACCCATACAAGTATGTCGAATCATTGTTCTCCCATACGAGTATATCGAATCATTGTTCACCCATACGAGTATGTCGAATCATTGTTCACCCATACGAGTATGTCGAATCATTGTTCACCCATACGAGTATATCGAATCATTGTTCACCCATACGAGTATATCGAATCATTGTTCACCCATACGAGGATATAGAATCATTGTTCACCCATACGAGGATATCGAATCATTGTTCACCCATACGAGTATATCGAATCATTGTTCACCCATACGAGGATATAGAATCATTGTTCACCCATACGAGGATATCGAATCATTGTTCACCCATACGAGTATATCGAATCATTGTTCACCCATACGAGTATGTCGAATCATTATTCACCCATACGTGTAGTCGTGTAGCGGATGTAAATGTAATTGGCTGAATAACAAAGTAAGCAAATGTTAAATATTCTAACTATCAACAATGTTTAATTAAGTTTTCATAAACTATCTAAATTCGTTAGGTTAGTTTAGCTTACACCAAAAAATAACAAAGCCTATTGACTCTACTGTGACACGATTCTTTAAACGTCGTTGTAAGGAGTTTAGGAAATCGCCGCCAGTAACACGGTCCGTTACCCAAAGGATCCCAGAGGACCCCAAACCCTAGTACGTAGTGCGTGGGGGGGGGGGGGGTGACTGGGCGACCCAGTGGTCTGATTCTCCCTATGGAATATCATATTGCGCTCTTCCTAAAAGGGCTTGACCTTATTTAATATGGACCTTCAGGGTTCGGCACGCAGTACATGACCCGTAAGGATATGCTGGTGTTTAACAATTTAATTTCATATCCTCGATATGTATTGAATTTCTTCTTAAATAACCTTGAACATTTTCAAAATATTAAAACAAAAAATTTCATAACGCAGATTTTTTTTAAATAAACAAATGACTCAGGGTGCAATGAAGTAACGTATACCGAATCAAATTGGGTCACTTGCGCCACTGCATCGGATCTGTCATGTTCACATAATCCAGAACGCATGGGTTCAGGGTCTTGATGAAGCATCTAATTTCAACTATGAGAAATAGAGAACAAAGGAGGAGTTAAGTATCAAATCAAACATGTTCACTCAAAAATTCATACAATATTACGTACTAGGTCACAGCTAAGAAACCTAACATCATTCCCTAAAGACCACATCCTTTTAGAGTTAAGCGGTTTTAGCGAATGTCCTAGTTGGATGCGCTGATGGTTTTGATTGTTTGGTATTCAAAATAAAATACGTCGATTAGCAATGCGGAAAGTGAGAGTGAATAATCAATGAATAGTAAACAGTGACGAATGGTCAAATGAATAATGATGCTTTATTTATCGATAAGTAGGTATTTATACAATTCAGAACGGGGCGCGTGAGTGCGCCCGCAATATATTTTTATCTCCCTCTGTGCGTGCCGAGGTGGTCGATCGAAATATTGCAGACGTCGCGAATAATATTGTGGGTAGATAATTTGTTGGCGAAAACGGCGAGACAGCGCGATGCGTTCTCTTTCTACTGTGGAATGTATCGTAAATAGTATTTGCGGGTTAACAATATCAATGTTCTGGTATGCGACCTTTGGACATATCCAAAGGTCGTTTCGTCGGTCGTTGACCGTATGTGTTGACAATATTCAGGGACGACCGTAGTTCCTACACGGTATTTACAGATTCGATTGCCAGCGATGCGAGGTGTATATGGGACAAACGACTTGAACAGTGTACAAAAAAAATTGCCGAACATGAAAAAGCGTGCAAACTCGCTTATCTCGATAAAAAGGTTTGTCCAAACTCTTCATCGAGAAAGACCATCTTATTTAACTTGAACCTAATCCCGCCTGATTAACCAAAGATACAATGGAAATTTATATAAATCCAAAAAAATAGCAGAGACGACAGATTGCACTTCATATCAGCATGGAACCCTTTTGTGTAACAGGAGAAATCCGTGCAAAGTGGATTAAAAAAAATCAAACCGAAGCGCCATAATGAAAAATAAACAAATAACTTCAACCCCTGTGAAAGCTACGCGCTTGTTCTTCAATATGGGTCCAGATCCCAGCGCTCATATTACGGTTGACTATCATCCACTTATGATGAAGTTAATTTCAAATAAGCCCTGAAAATGAAAACTGCATTGTTTTCGAAACGTCAGCATAATAAGATACTAATTGGTACAACACTTCGAAAGACTGATACCAAGAACCGCTAAAACTTCAGAACATATTAGGCAAACCCCTTATTCACTGGGGACACGACCAATTAAAGGCGAAAACCCCATATGAATTGAGTGCCCACTTCAACCTATCTGTTTTTAGTTCCTTTAGTTTTTTGTCTACTTCTTCTTTATCCCAGTGTCATGTCAGGTCCCGCCAACGTTGACTATCACTTGAGAGTAGACATCTTTGTCCCCGGCAGCCCGAAAAAGATCTCCAACGCCCCTTATGCCAGTCCTATCACGTATATTGCGGAGCCAGGAGATTTGCCTCCTGCCAACACCTCTTCGGCCTTCTATTTTGCCTTGGATGATCAGGTGCAGTAATTTGTACTTTACTCTTCTAAGTACATTACCCAAGTAGGACACCTTTCGGATTTTAATATTAGTCAGCAACTATCTATGTACTATTACAAATAATTACTTGTCATGTAAATAAATGAATAAAATTCATTTTAATTTGCTGGGCGAATCATGTGGTAATTTATTCCAACCAACCAGACAAAAGTAAATAAAGAAAGTGACATGGTTGAAAAAAATATTTTTAAATGGTAAGAAATAAAAATCAGGAATGAAACACGTTATATTACCGATTAGAAATGAAGAGTTTTTCAGTCACTTCTTAAAGCATGCCAATGACGGAACGAATTTAACATTAGTTTATAACTAGTTCCAGGGTACTACACGGACAATAAAGTCCAACTTAAAAAAAATGAGTGGTGTATTAGGAACGCCAATAAACAATCTTGCTTGAGCTTAACGCAAGCCAAAATTTCGTTCTCGCACGTTTTTGACAATACAGACTCCCGTGAGATAACAAAACTCACACATATTGTATTGTATTATAATTTCGTTTCATATAAAACCGCCTAGCGGGCTTATTGCTATGTGGTAATCTCTACCAACCAACCAGAAAATTGTTAAACATATCTCAAGTAAAAGCAGGCTAGATTTTTTTTAAATATGGGTTCCATTGGAATCGATCGTCGAAAACGGGCGTCTTAAATAAATAATAATAAATAAATACAGGTTTATTGATAGCAACATAGTATGTACATAATACATTAAGACACATTTCAAGAACACATTAAAAAGATAATACATTACAAAACAGAAACTATCAAAAGGTCTGGGTTAATCTAATAACATCCCCCCGGCCAAGATACACCCCGCCAATATAGGGCGAGCCCAGCCACGGGAACACCAGATGTTTTTCAGCTCACACCCTTGAACATGTAGAACAAGAAGATAAAAAACACAGAAAATAAATATATGACAAAAAAAATACATTCAAGAGAGAAGACATTAAAAGGCCCGGGCTCATCCCACAAACATTCCCCCGGCTGAGATACACCCCACCAATATAGGGCGAGCCCGACCGCAAGGGCATCGGGGGGCTTCCATCCCACACCACCGCACATCTAGATTAAAGAATGAATAAAAAAACAAAAACGTATGGCAGAAAACAAAATAAAAAGTAAACCCACGTATACCACCTCAGGTTAACTGTCAGCAAGAATGAAAAAAAGGAAAACCTCAAAGCAGTCCAAATTTTACAAAATGACCAATGGGAAATGAAATAGTTGAAACAACATTGAAATAGTTAGGCAGTAATACATTGAAATAGTTAAGCAGTTGACCAGTTTACCAGCTTACCGATTAGGCCACGGAGGGCATCTTGTGCGTGCAGAGTATTCTAAAGAAATTAACTCTTTTAACAGATTGGGATCCTCCGATTTTCGGATAACATCGAAAAGTTAACCCGAAACCCCTGGGTAGAAAACCAAGTTTTAACCAACAGGCCACCGAATTTGAAATGAAAATATGTTAATAATAAAATCCCCAACCGTTATACAGTTCACCCGTACTCGTTTACGCTATGAAAATTCATTTTTCCGTTACATTTGTGAAATATTGAAGATTTACGGGTAGAGGGTCAGTGGCGCGCGGCGAGCGTGCCCGCCGCGCGCCAACCACTGGCGGCCCGTCCCGCAGAATTTATAAATAATTTTACCCTCTTTAACAGAATTCCAAATTATGAAACACTGAGAATGAGAACATTTTCATTACTATTATAAAAGTTTTTTTTTAAGAGAGCCTCGGGGTGAGAAGTAGAAATACGTGTGGCGGTGATAAAGTGTAGTTAGTGGAATAACAAAGTAATCTTTTCTTAAATATTCTTAAACATTTAATCTCAAATACACTGCTTTACAAATTATAACTTATAGCTTTTTACAAAACTGAAAAGTATATGGAATTTATAAATTTTAAGGCACTGAAATCAAAAGCCTTGGTAACAATTTTGGATTAGTTCCAGTTTACATAATGAACTGGACATTTCTGTATCGAAATTATGGCCAATCCTTTTCATAACTTGCTTTCATAAGACCAAGTTTTATATGATATGGTGGCTGCAAAATTTTTAAAGGATTTACTAGCGGTTTACATATAATATTTTTCGTGTCAGGCAAATGAGCTTTTTGATGAAGCTATTACTTTTGCTCGTAATAGATCGTGTAGCGTGGTTGCCTCACTCACATATCAAGCAACAGTATTTGGTGGACTCGCTCTGCAGGGACATCTTCCAGTTTCAAGCAAGGGCATAAACCAGTCTACAGAAATATCTGTTTACCAAGCTCTCCACTGATATATCTGCTCTTTCCACACCTATTTATGGGTCTGAGATTCAGTTTTCTTATAAGAGGCACATATGGAGACTAGAAATGTTCCATCATTCTTCGAATCTACTGGAAGGATTATGTCAAAAATGTATCGGTCTTGCTACACTCTAACTTTAACCCTACGAAGGGTTGTGTGCAGAGGAAGTGCTTTAAAAACTGTCTGCGAGAGTCGCTGACTTTGTGCGGGGTGCCTGAAGACTGGAAGCAAGTGGAACAAGATATTCAAAAGTGGAGAGCTATCTGTTCTCAAGCTAGTATCATCATCCATCGGATCTATTAGAAGAATCATGTCAAAAATGTGTCATTCCTGCAACACTCCAATTTTAAACGTGAAGAAAAGATGATTGTTTAAGCGAAATTGCAGTGGATTGGATACGTAACATAAGGTGCATGAGCAATCATGGGCTCCCAAAACGCGACTTATACGGGAAAGCGAAAGATTGGTGTACGGTGGTGGTGCTTTAAAGACTGTCTGCAAGGTCACTGACTTTGTGAGGGGTGCTTGAAATCAGATGAGACAAAATATCGGAAAGTTGAGAGCTGTCTGTCTGTTCTCAAGCTATGGTGCCTTGTCATCTTGACTCGTGAGTAACAAACATGCTGCGAATATGTGTCAGCGTTGCCAGGCGGCTCAACAGGATCCACGTAACATATATGTGACATCTACAAGAAAAAGCTAACATCTATGATCGGACTGTTATCTTAGAAGAGATCACAAGATCGACACGGAGGAGCAGCTTGAGATTAACGTAGAAAGACGAGGGGACCCTCGACTACTAGACCCAACAACATCGACGAAGACTCGCCTTACTAATACGGTAAACAAGTATTGCAATAACTTTCAAATTGTCACAGACCAACCATTAATATATCCCTTAGTTTTAACTATATGTAATTAGTTTTTTTTTGTAATAACAGCATATAATTAGCCAATTAGTTTAAAGCTGCATTCAGAGAATACAGTATATATTAAGGAGGTATCAAGGAGGGAATACAGTATGTATTAAGGTGGTAGTTTAAAGCTACATACAGGGAATACAGTATATATTAAGGAGGTATCTCAGTTATGTTTACTTATTTAATGTAAAAAACAAGAGCCTATCAACAAACTTTAACGTCATTTTCGAACTCAACACCCTTAAAACCCTACAGTGTATTGGGGTGGAAATTTGCATCATGATAATTAAAAAATATTATAAATGCAAGACCATCTTTCAGGAATAAAATACTCTAAATATCATATGGTACAACTATCTCTCTTGTTGACTATTTGCAAAAAAACATATTGAAAAAGGCGTTTGTATATCAAAAAATGATTTTGCATTCTGACAGTTGGAGGAATAGTGGATTCAACTTTTTACTGCATTTCAAGAATTAATTAAACCATAATAAAAGTGTTTTAGAAGTTGAAAAATATAAATAATTCAGGTATGTTTTATTTATTTACACAATATTTTCATTTAAAAACTTATCTGCATGGTAAAAATCAATAAAATATGTGTGAAGCAAATTTGCATAATCACGCATTTGTTCAATTAAAAAAAAACACTAAAAATTGTTCTTGATTTTTTTCATTATTTTTCTCGTTGTATACATCACTTTTTCTATGATGAATATAAATTTCATCAAAATCCATGATGTAATGCATTGTAGGGTTAAAGCTGTTTCGAACCTTTCTATCTGTATTGTTTTTACATTGTATAACTGTATTATTTAAGGTTTTAGGATTACTATACGGTAATAAAATCATTCCATTAAGATTCACGTGTTGAAAAAAAATTACGCTTATAGCTTAAGATTTACATTGAATAAGATATCACATTAAAATATGCACTATGTGGATAAGGTAGCTGGAGACAGTAGTCTATACATAATGGCACATGAGATTGCTGCAGGATATCGCATGCGTGAAAGGCCACCTAAAAAGGGAAAAACAGGTGGTGCTCTGCTTGTTAAAAAATATTTTCGTTCCAACAGATCCAAGATCAATTTATTTAACATTTTTATTGCAAATACAATCTGGCGGGATTATTGCCAAGCGGCAATCTCTTCCAACCAACTAGACAAAGGTAAATGAAGCAAGTAACGGGGTCGCATAAATCATTCAAAGGACTATCCATCACCACGAAATCCATAAACACATACGTGAGCATATGCCCACGAGCCCCACAA
Organism: Odontocerum albicorne; assembly: GCA_949825065.1. NCBI lineage: Eukaryota > Metazoa > Arthropoda > Insecta > Trichoptera > Odontoceridae > Odontocerum > Odontocerum albicorne. The sequence continues at coordinate 33,825,104 of OX463856.1, forward strand.
AGACGGACAATCACCCGAACATTATTTTTCATATAAAATAAGATATCATCAATCAAAAGGAAAGGAAGGGATGGTGGAGAGGAAAGGAAAAGAAAAATCAGGAATGAAACTCGTTATTTTACTGACTAGAAATTAAGAGGTTTTTCAGTCGCTACTTAAAGCATGCCGAGGACGGAGCGAGTCTTATATTGGTTTGTAACTGATTCCAGAGTCTCACTGCATGGACAGTAAAGGACGACGTAAAGAAAGAGGAGCGGTGAACTGGAAAGGCCAATAAACAATCTCTAATCTTAAAGCATCTGACAAACGTTACGAAAAATAAAAAAGTCGAACCCTTCATCCTTCTGTTGGGAGTCCAGGGTTCTTTCACCAAGACCACGGGGGCTGATTTATGTACTTGTATATATTTTTTCTATATTTTGATATAAAATTGTTCTTTATTGTGCTTCGTATTTCTTGAATAAGTCTCGTTTTTGAAAATTTAATTACTTGGGGTAGTAAATGTTGCAATATGTTTTCCCTTTTAAACCAACTGAGAAATATACCAGCCATACTAAAGAACTTAGGTATATTGGGATAAGAAAGGCTTAATTTGATAACCGCGTTAGAGATTTTCAAAAAAATTCTCAGGCCCCAAGAATTCTTAAGCCCTTCCCTTTATTCTCCTTTGTTCCATCTCAAACTTTTACATCTCACAGAGGATCAAATGAAACATAATTGAATTAATCTGCAAATAATTCAACGAAAATTTTACTCAGATATATTAAGAGAAAGTAGGCCGTGGTCCATATTGTTCTGCCAAGATCGGATGGATTCCAGTTTTTCTTTCTGCAGACTTTCCCCGGTTTTCTTATTGGAAACTTGGCAGACGTGGCGGTTTTGGTTCAATTGTCGAAGAAATAAACCCAGAGGAAGATATTCATCGTTCGCATTCTGATAGAAATTGTAGAAGTTCAAAAACCTTATTTTAAGAAAATAAAAACTTATAATTTGTTTAAATAATTGAAGCGTTCCATTCCACAATTTCATACTTACTGGAATAAAAATCAAACACTTAACTATGTTTTTTCCCCACCATACTTAAAGCCTATCAGTATGATATTACAGTGCTAGTGCCCACTTAAAAGTATGGAAGGGAAATTTGGATATGGTGGAATAATACTAAAAGTAAGATTAATACTGTCACTATTGAAAATCGGTGAAATGTCAATATTTGTAAGAAAGCGGAATAAATACATTAGAAATTACTGCATGTATAAAAGGGATGTTTTAAGTAAGATGAAAACAGGAGCTTTAATATGGTTTGGACTTACAACAAATTATTTTAATGATTATTATTTAATGATTATTATTTAATGATTATTATTTAACACGTATGGTACATCTTTGGTAAATTACCTTGCAGTATTTATTTGAATATTAAAAGGATAATTTATAAATATTGTCGTTTAGAGGTCAAACTATCCTTAATATAAATACTGTCGTTTAGAGGTCAAACTATCCTTAATAAGACTCCAATTGGGATTCGAACGCACTATTATTAAAACATTATATATATTATTGTCGTTTAGAGGTCAAACTATCCTTAATAAGGCTCCAATTGGGATTCGAACGCACTTTTATTAAAACATTAAATATATTATTGATAGTTAAGGCATTAACGTTGTGGATGTTTAAAGACATTATAATTTGTTTTATCAAACACTGTTTATTCCACTTTTTGTAACGGTATAACTCTACCGGTTTCAAGGCTTTCATCTTATCATCAGGGGAGCACTAACAAGGTCTTGTTTAAGCTCCCCTGACGATGAGGTGAAAACCTTGAAACCGGTAAGTTTATACCGTTACATAAAAGTGGAATAAACAGTATTTAATAACACAAATTATAAATTAAATATCAAAACACATTAAAATTTATAAAAAAATACTAAAATATTAGGAAGGTAGTGGCTGCGGTGATTAGATAGATACTTTCCCGTATCGGAATATATTCTGAGAACCATATTTGTTAAAAAACTCGTAGAAAATTTACCAAAGGAAGTCGAACTACAAAGAAACCTTTATAAGCCTTCCCATATGTGATTGTAAATTATTTGGTTTATGTGGTGTAGTGTTACGTGTCCATTTGAAAATTAATATTTTGATAAAACCTTCCAAAAAGTGTTTTCTATATGAGGGCACACACGGTTAAAAAGTGTGATTGTTTTACCTACCGGCATTTCCAAAGATATGTTGATTGTATTATATTTATACGTTGATAGAACAATATCTGTGTGCGTTTTGTCAAATAATTATATCCGAATCATATTGACCAAGACTATTAAGGGTAGCTTAATTAACTATATCACCCCTAGGGAAAGAAAAAGTGTACATCCAATCGAAGAAAACTTTCACTCTCTAATAATTAAGCATTCCCAGTAAGATTCATCTTCTCTTGATAAACTTTCTGCGGTTTTCTTACCAAATATATTTTTTCGGAAGATGTAACGATACCGATAATTTAATGGTTGCAGTCGCCGCCTTTCTATCCTTATTCTCAACAAATAAATATTTAAATTTTATAATATTATTAATCTGTCAGAGAAAATGTGTTTTATTTCTGAGTTGAACGCTATTAAGGAAAGTTTACTCTTTAAACGGCACTATATAAAATGACATTTTAAAATCATTATTAAGTTTATTTTTGGTCACTTTCGACTTTTTTTCTTTTCTTGAATGTATAAATATTTTGAAAAAAACGTTTCATTTTCTAAATTAAGCCATGGTTTTAGAATTGTACTTATACTGCGAAAAATTCACAGAAGTAATTAATTCCTTGCACAAAAATAATGAATCACACTCGGCGTTCGCTTTACGGGAGTTTTTGGCAACACGGGTTTACTTGTGACGCTTTTATATGCCTAATAAATGTTTTTATACACATTTTCTGTAACGAATGTATTTACTTTCATCAAAACTCCGCGAAAAAAGCGTACATTACTTGAACAAAATTGTGACAAATGTGAATTGTTGTTTCAGTGCTACGGATTAATATTATAACAACAATATTTTTTTCCCGAGAATCGTCAAATATAACGAGCGACTGCAGATCGGACTTGTTGAATAATATAATGTATAAATAAATCTTTGATAATCTCCATATGATAATAACACACGCACGCGCAAGACGTGTGCTAGTGCTATTTTACGTTCAAATGGGGTAGTTTAATAACAATACGTACGATGGCTAACCGTGAGTAACAAACTTTTGTTTCTTTCAGTGATTCTTAATTCTACGGCTTTACTTCACTCCATTACTGAGGACTGAAAATAATTTTCCCTCCAGTCCACATACTTCATCATGCCTGCATTATTTATTATGATATTTTGAGGGATACCATACGAATAAGTAAATATGTAAACTTTGCGAGTGTAAGTCAGCTGCCCAAGAACAGGCAATGAACTTTGTTAAACAGGTTACATTTTCTATTTATTTTGTGTAGATAGATTATGTAAAGAAATAAATATTGAGAAAATTTAATGGAAGTAATTAATTCATTGCACAAAAATAATACAAACCATTCGGGGTTCAGTTTACGGGAGTTTTTAGCAGCACGAGTTTACCTGTGTTTTCTATTATAAATTTATTTATTTTTGTCAAAATTCCGCGAAAAAAGCGTTCATTATGTAATGAAAATTTAAGTAAAGTGTTGTTTCCTGTCTACAGGGATTTAGAAAGCACTTGAAAACAACTTTTTTGGGAGGTATTATCAAATGTAAAATTATACGTGTAACTAAAAATATACTCTACACTTGACCTTAAACCAAAGGAATTAAAAATACGTATGGAAAAATATATAAAGGTTTCTTTGTAGTTCAAGTTCCCTCGGTATGTTTTCTGTGGATTTCTTAACAAACATATTTTTCTATAACATATGCCGATACGGGGAAGTACCTAATCTAACTGTCGCAGGCACTACCTTCCTAACCTTACACTCAACTTACATACATTTATTGTGTTCTGTTTTAAATTTGTCAGTAATACTGTGTTCGAATCCCGAATTAAAGCGCCATTGAAGAGAGTATGTTCTTCTAAACGACGCTATAAAAAATGTCATTTGATTCTTATTATTAATTAAAAAAATACTAGAAGATAACGAAGCAAAGATGTACGTGATAAATAATTAGTTGTTAAAATTGTTATCTAGTTATAAGTTAGTACGAGTATATAGATTAAAGATTTTTAAAAATAAACATTATATGACTTAGTTTAACATTTTAACTAAATTTTATAGTATATAACTTAGATAAATCCTTAAGATGTAAATTTGTGGATAAATATATCCTTTGGCATATATTAAAAATTAATTTATCAAATTAACAAAAAGACCGTGTTTGGATTAATTCGTCTATGATTTCCTCGAGTTCGTTGTTTTTTTTTTATTAAAGGTGTATTTAAAATATTAAATCTTGTTACCTAAAGATGGTCACTCTTAGACTACATGGGCATAAATCTCACCCCAGAAGTAGATAGATAGTGGTAGTAAAAGGTTGTCATATTTTTTTTATACACCCCTAACTCGTCCATTTCTTATATTATGTCGTGGTTTCACTGCCATAATATGCAAGTTAGAGGGTGTTTTACTATCATGCTGACCCATGAATCGCATATGAGGGACTAAAATTTTGTTCATTAAGTCAAAAGTTCATTCTGAAATATGATACCAACAACGCAGGCACGTACACACTTAATTTGTCAAATATCCATTATACTATCATCATTATCACTTTGTTCAATATTGGACATAGTCTCTCCCATTGTCTTCTGTGTGCTGACTCAAGTACTCATTGTATTGTATTACCCTTTCGTTGTATACCATACAACCCGATAGGTCAATTGTCATATAACAATCTCTTCCAGCTAACCAGAAAGCTGTTTAAGATGCCTTAACCTCTTCAGACCTTAATTAATTTTAAGATTAAAAAAAAATATCCTTTTTTGTGACTGTATTATTTTCATTCAAAGCAACATGATGTCATATTAGTTTGGATAAATGGCGTCCAAAACATTTAAATTCGATAATACAATATCCTTCCTTCACTTCATTTGTTATCAGAAAACAGAAGTATACCATAAAGTTGTTTATAAAGCACATATGAAATCTGTATTCATTATAATGGATGCCAGGTCTAAAGATATTAAATAGAAATCAGATTTGAATCCTTTTAAAGAATCCCAGCGGCAATCAGAGTTCCAGCGGCAATCAGCGGCAACGGCTTTCTCTTACGTTAGACCTGTTGACAGTTATCATCAGGACTGCCTCTCTCGAGATGTTGACTCCCAGCCATACTTCTATTTTATGGAGGTCTTTCTGGTAAACGGCTGCCATCGGTTATTTAGTGCATGGACACGTAGGAAACTCATGTGGTATATATCCTTTTTACATTACCTCGCAAATGTCTTCTACGATTTCCACCCTATCTCACAACATCTTCTAATTCACGTATTTCTCGGAGTAATGGCAATTTCTATATGCTTCTAGTATTTTGCCAACAACAACTCTGAAGTATTTCATTTCATTAGCTCGTAGCAATTTTTTTGCTGTTGTCATATCTGCTAAATATTTGATTAAATAAGTCATGATTGATTGATAATTTTTGCTAGACTTAAAATACTTTGCATCATTTCAGAACATGTATTGAATTTTATTGACATTAGACTACTAACGGCAGCATGAAAAAACTTTCAAACACATTGCACTGATGACCTCCGTGGTCTAAACGATTGTCTCCCAATACGGAGGCTGCGGATTCAATTCCTGTTAGAGCCCAAATTTATACAACAAGAATTGCAATCTGGTATTCATTTAAGGCATCTTTAACACTTTTCTAATTGGTTTGAAGATATTGCTAAATGACAATAAACATGCCAGGTTGTACTATATACGACGAAAGTGTAATACAATATAATACTGCAAGTTTGTCACTGAAGTTTTGCAGTCAAGACTTCTTTCTACTTCCCTTCTGTTTTCTCACCTACCACCTCTCATGATACGATGTAGAAAGTCATACTTGTCACCACACAAAACATGGCCAAAATGTGATACATTGGCAACTCAAACTTGCTACGTGACCCCCTTGAATGTTTTATTTTGTAAATAGGGAGTTCAATTCTCGAGTCTCTTATCAAAACAGCATTATACAAATTGTAATTTTATAATTATTATCATCTATAAAACAAACAGATGGTTTGGGGCACGCGAAACAAATGAATGAAAAAAAAACAAAACAAACAATTATATAGTACAAATGAAAGTGGAAAGCGTGGTAGAGGAAAACCAAGAAAAGTATGGTTGGACCAAGTGATTGATACTTTCAAAGACAGAAATGTAAAAGTCACAGAAACCGTTGTAGCTGTAAAAAGTCTGATGATATGAACTCTCTGCCTAACCCAACAGGGAAACATGTGGTATTTATGTATTAAAATAATTATATTATAATATTTAAAGAATAATTTATATAACACCGTTTATAGCCAATTCTCCTCGAGGGCTCTCGGGACTTTATCCCACAAATATATTACTATATATATGAGAAATTTCAGCATCAAGTAAATAAAAAATTAAGAAATTATTTTTGAAGTCCTTCAAGCTCAATTGTTCTTCTTCAAAACAAATTTTAAACATTTGCTCTCAATTTATTAATTTTACTTGATCCAGTTTATTTAATTTTTGCTTTGTTTTTCCACTTCAGTGAGTGCATTATTTAATTCTAAAACCTCTAACACAAACCAGACGGTTTGTTTTAGAGAAACCGAGTATTGAATTATGAGAAAATGCCTTACGGTCAATGTTTTAAAGTTTATTTATTTAACTGCTGAATAAATTCAAAAGTTCGCGGACAAGGAAAAGTTCAAATATTTTAAATTTAAATTACAAAAATATTGGATTTCATTTCTTTGAATTTCCAAGAAGGTTTAGTAGAAAACAAATAGTTTTAGGTGACGATCTGCACGACGTTGTTAGTAAGATACTTGATGTCCGGCTGGGGGTAACGGGTTCGGTTTCCGATAGGGCCAGAAAAAAGTGTACCAGTATTGTAAATAGATTGTCTTATGACAAAACTCAATTGAAAGAATGCTGTTGCGTATACTCATGCGGGCTTATATTCCAAACATGTGCTATGACAAACTGTACGAGTACCGTAAAGCTCGATTGATAGAACCCAATACAATGTTGTCTCCCAGCCACGAAATGTGGTAGCTGCAATCATGAGAAGTATTTTTCGGCATTGGTATATGTTGAGAAAAACGTATTATGTAAGAAAACCGCAAGAAACTACAAAGAAATTTATATAGATCTTCCGATGTATGAAAGAAACACGTTAGGTTTTACGTGTAGTGTTGAAAAAAAACAAGCTAGTTAACAATTTGACGAAAAACTACGAGAATAATTTTCTTAATATTAAAAAAAAAACAAATTTAAAACACAGAAGATGGAATAATAAACAAACAATAAAAAAAAAAACTAAATTATTTCATGCAATAAATCTCAATATATCAAAATTCTCATTTCACAAAACATCCGAGATAAAACATACTCGTGTCTGACAGCTTTCAAGATACGAGTATACCAAGATCTGGGTTGAATGACGCCTGAATGTACAGAGAAACAGAGAAACTGTGCGGATCTTAGTACAGCGGCGGAGCTTACAGCTTTCATTTTACAGCTTATGTAGAAACTCATCAGAATTTATCTTATCAAGTGGAAGGAAACATTGAGCTCGCTGGATCAGATATAACATCAACGGAGTTATAAGGAACGATAAGCGAACAATACGCCAAGTTGACAGTTAACTAAATAAATTGTCAAATTAGCCTCATTGTATGTATAATTTAACAGGTTGTTACTTGTAAAATAAACCTTTTGCTATTTAATAGTTCGTTTGTTTAATTTATTACTGAACGATTCAAAGGTTGTTGAATTGAATCAACATATTAACATGGGGTTAAATTAAATTATTGTATTAATTGTGAGCTAAATTGTATCTCAGTGTATCATTGTGTGTAAGCTAGAGAAATTGTATGAGTGTATGAGAAAGCGTTTGGTTATGGGAGAGGCGAAGGATGTGTGACAAGATAGAAAAGTCTGACTCACTGTCCTATCTACCTACCACGACAGGGAAATAATCGTCAATTCTCAAAAAATCCATTTTTGTTCTACGTAAGCGTTGTTCCACTAAAAACAAATCTGAGTTATTTACCTCTATAAAAAAAGTCTTCGACAATTACGTAAGTCTGCTTGGTGATGTTTGGTAATATTTTGTGGTATACATACATAACATATATTGAACATAAATATACATATAATTATTAAATAATTTTAAACAATGACTGTAATTTATTATTACTACTGCTTTTGTATCTTCATGTTAGTTTAAGATAAAATTTTGTAATTTTTGTCAATAATTTTAAGTACTTGTATAACCTGTCACATGTTCATTTGTATAGAAAGACACTGTTATGTCGTTAATAAAATAAAATAAAAATAAAAATAATGTGATGGTACGTACGGTTAAATTAATTTCTTTAATCTTGTTAACAGTAGATAAACCCAATCACCATATTTACAGATAGTTAAATTAAATCCGTTGAATTGAACCACTATATGAAAATGTTATTAAATTAAATGATTGTATTTATTCAAGGTTTAATTGAAAAATATTAAAAGATTCTTCAATTTAATCATCATGTTTATAGATTGTTAAATAAAATCATAATTTTCACAGATAAATAAATATACGCACCCTCTTATCTCGCCGAAAATGTTCAGCGTCTTTCCAATCATGGATTAGCGCTACGCTCAAACAAATATTGTTTATTGGCCTTTCCAGTTCACCGCTCCTCTTTCTTTACATCGTCCTTTACTGTTCATGCAGTGAGACTCTGGAATCAGTTACAAACCAATATAAGACTCGCTCCGTCCTTGGCATGCTTTAAGAAGCGACTGAAAAAAACTCTTAATTTCTAGTCAGTAAAATAACGTGTTTCATTCCTGATTTTTCTTTTCCTTTCCTCTCCACCATCCTTTCCATACCTTTTGATTGATGATATCTCACTTTATATGAAAAATAATGTTCGGGTGATGGTCCGTCTTTGAGGGGTTTGTGGGCATGTTCTCACGTATATGTTTATGGATTTCGTGGGGTTGGATAGACATTTGAATGATTTATGCGACCACGTAACTTGCTTCATTTACTTTTGTCTGGTTGGCTGGAAGAGATTGCCGCCTGGCAATAAGCCCGCCAGATTGTATTGCAATAAAAGTGTTAAATAAATGAATAAATATAATCATACGAATTATATAGTTAAATGAAATCATTATATTCATATACGAGTATATAATATCAGGTGTACAAATAAGCCGCCGCAGTTTGACAAAAGTTGGCACCACCAGTAAGTTATGGTTAAAATTGTCGGGTGTAAAACGTCATTGTCGTAAGGTTGGAAATCTGTCAACAACATAATCTTGAAATATTAGTGAATTTTTATCAGTATAATATATTCTTTTGTGTGCGAAAATGTCAAGTTTTGAGCCGAATAAGCGTCATTTGCGGGAATTTTTTTATTTACTTCTTCAATTCGAAGAAATCTGCAGCTGAGGTGCATCGATTGCTTGTAGAAGGATATAGTGAGGCTGCCTTAAGTGAGAGAAGTTGTCGTGAGTGGTTTCAAAATTTTAAGATAATAGTTAAATTTAATCATCATATTTAAAGGTAGTTAAATAATATTAATATATTAAAATACAGTTTAATGCAATCATCATACACATTTAAATATAAATTCAACCATCATATTAATAAATAGTTAACTTGAATAATCATATTTTTAGACAGATTACTGGATAATCATTTAAGATATGTGTATGGTTAATATGTTGAAATTCTAAAGTACTGCTTAAAAATTTTATTGGGCATATTTTTGAAAAATATTATATAAAATTTGTATTATTTATTATTTGATTATTTATTATCATATGTATGTTAGAATCGGCAAGATTGTTGCTAAACGGCAAACTTTTCTTACTGATTATAGATTTATACGTAGACTGCCGATTACCGTGTGAAAAATAATTAAGTCATTTATCTAACAAAATTAAAGAAGGAACTATCAAAAATTTAAAAAATTCAACCATTTATTAAATAAAATCAAATATTTTATTCAATTATCAATAAAATACACCGCAAATGAAATCAGGAATAAGAAAAAATACACTTCGTCATTGAAGACATAATCAATAATTTTGGTCCATGTTTAAGGAGGTAAGCGAGCGAGAGAGTTTAACTAACAGTCGATTTCCGGTTAAAACTAAACAAATAATTAACTGAAAGTTTGCAATTTCGAAGACGCTCATTGAGTAAAAGATAAATCAGCGGAAAATCTGCGTAATCAAATTAAAAAAACTCGTTTAATATCTCAGAAAATATTTTATTGAAAAACTACCTTGTATATATTAAAAATTGAAATATTCATTTAATTAAAATATATCACAATATTTAAAAGCGATAAAAAGAAACCAAAAATAAGTATACATTAAAAATGTTTTTTCAATCTAGGGCGGAGGCTCGATTCCCGTTAGTACTGTTTAAAAATAGGTTTCTGTATAGTTTCTAAGGCCACTTTAACATCTTTTGTTTGGTAGGAAGAGATTTTTACATGGCAATTAACCCAATAGTTTGTAATTTATACAACCAAGGGTATAAATACATTGAACATGAAAAAACAAGACATGTCTATTACCAAGGACATTAAAGCTATGAAATGTTCAGAAAAAAATAAAAAAATACTTCAGATGTAATGAAAATTAAATATGGAGTAACCAGTATCTCAGCCAAGACCATAGATTGAAGATATTGCATATTGCAATAAACCAGATGGGTTTTACTGTATGCAACTATATTTTAATACAATGTAAGAGGCTTTTTTTTCATTTTTAAGTAAATACCTCTAATTATTAAATAATGTAAATTGAGTACCTCTAATTTTCAACAAAATTCTCCTATATATAGAATTCATCTTTTGTGAAATCAATTTGCTGAGATTACCAATATATTTTTGCCATAGTCTATTGAGCTACTATAGAATGCTAATTGCAGAATTTACACAATGTTGAATTTGTACAATACTTTTTTTCCGCTTGAATGTCAAGAGTGACGCTCGATGTTTTGAACTGCGGGCTATCTGACTCGAGACGGTCCCGAATCGGATTGATAACTGTGTATATTTTTATTTTTTCACTTGCCCACTTGTATGCTTATGAATTGTTTAAATTGTTTTACTATATTAATGATATTTTTATGCTCGTATTTCTATAGTCTTGAACTAACTCAGCTTGTCATGTTACACGTTCCTTGTAGGCCCACTCGACAAAATATTTCATTCCATAATGAAGTGGTTGCAACTAACTATTTGTACAACTCTTGCAAAATAAGACTGCACAGATTGGGTAATCGAGATGGACGTTGTATTGATTTTTTATATGACATGGCTACTTATTAGAGTAAAATGAAGAAGTGGTTCTTGCTGGTATGAATTGATTGAATTGTACATGAAGATTTGCTGAGTTATGTTGTTCGACTTGTACTGGTTTCCCTATTGTATAACATTGCTTACGTGTCAATGTTGAATTATGTATAACACGTTGTTTTCTTTTTCTTTCTTTGTATCAAAAAGTCATTTGACAGTTGAAATAAAATAAAATAAATAGATATTGCAAGTTGTTTAATCAAACACTGTTTATTCCACTTTATGTAACAGTATAATCCTACCGGTTTCAAGGCTTTCACCTCATTGTGCTCCCGCGATGATGGGGGGAAAACCTTGAAACCGGTAGGGTTATACTTTTACATAAAGTGGAATAAACAGTGTTTGATTAAACAAATTACGATGTCTTTAAACCTTTACAATGTTAATGCCTTGTCTATCAAATATTGTTTTATTATAATTGTTTTTTTTTATTTATGTGTTATATAGTATGTCAGCGTAATGAGTTCAGAAATTATTATTCATGTTCTTTTATATAATATATTATTATAAGGTACACTCTACCGATGATGAAATAAATACATTAATCAGAAGAAAAAAACATAGTGTTTCATCTTCTTTTTCTACGTATATTTCTAAAAAAGTGTTTCGTTGTTAATTTAAATTAATTAAATACAAGTGTAACATAAAGAACTGGAACAAATTTATTTTGAGAAAATGTAAAATTTTCCTGAAAAATGAGGCCCTTTCAGAACAAATCCATTTGGCAAGCTCCTCGAATAGACCCGAGCGGCGGGGGTCTTGGAATTGAATATTTAAAAAGATCAGGCGATTGCTGAAAATTGGATAAAATCCTTATCAGGCGTTATTGCCAATTTTAAGCTGAAAATTGTCCCGGATTTATGTCCCCCCTGAAATTGGCGACCCAATTGATTTTGCGAGCATTCAAATCGTTACTCTGTTTCCTTCCGCTCTTGATCTACGCTAAAACCATATTTTTCGTGTAGAAAATAATTGACTCGTTCTTTTCAAATATTTACACAAAATATATTCACCATTCTTGTTAACCCTCCCGTTTTTCAACAATGGAAGATATGAGTATATTTCAAGCGTATTTTGAAACTTTAAATTATCTAGATATGCCAATCTTTAAAATATGTGTTATTATGTTATATTGACTCATATAATTGCATAATAACTTTCATTTTATGACACAAATCATCCTGATTTGAGTGAATTTTCTAATAAAGAAAACTTAATATTTTTTGTACGTATTGTTTTTTAAGTGCTGTAAACAAAACGTGCACGGAAAATAATAAATGGGGTGACTATGTATGACAGAGTACAGATAAAGTGTTAAGGGATGAATGTGAACTTAAAGCTGATGTATTGAATAAGATGACGAAGATTGCATTGATATAGTTTGGGTATGTAACAAAACAAATTTAAAGAGCAAATTTGAGTGGTAAAGGATAACTAAGAAAAGTGTGGTTGCATCAAGTGAATGATATTTTGAAATGAAGGAATGTAGAAAATCGTAGGAGATTTATTAGAAAGTGTATGAATATAGAAGAGGCGATGGATGTGTGCCGAGGTAAGACAGTCTGGCATTCTGTCCTCTCTGCATATCTTGACTGGGAAATGGCGTGATTGTGTGTATATTAAATTTTTTTCTAGAAAAAATATGAGCGTTATACAGTGGAAGTTCTAACGTTTTATAAACATCAAACTGCAAATCCCAAGAACTTAGTTAGACTTTGGACTATTCTTGTTAGAACTGACGACCCTTACTACCTTGTTAGATGGAAGAAGGATGCTTGACCTCATATCATTACTCGAGACTGTCAGATAGTATTTAAAAAGTTCGGAACTAGTTCAGCTTGTCATGTCACACGTTCCTTGAAAGCCTACCCAAAAAATGTTTTGTTCTATATTGAAGTGGTTGCAACAAATTATTTGTACAACTCTTACATAATAAAAGTGCACAGATTAGTCAATCAATATGAAAATTGTATGAGCTTTCAAGTGACTTAAAATACTTAGTAAAATAAAAAAGTTGTTCTTGCCGGGATTAATTAAATAAATTGTGTATGCTATCTTTGTTATTGTGTTGAACTCGTCTTCTATGAGTTGTTTTCAATTGTACAACACTGCTTACATGACATGTTGAATTTTGTTTTATATATTTTTTGTAATCGTTTGGAGCATAAAAGGTTATTTGACCGTTAAAATAATTTGAAATAAATAAAAAATATGTTGTGGAGTGTCGATATATGACCGAATTAGAGATGAAATTTTAAAGGCTAAATATGAGCTTAATACTGATATAAATAAAATTAAGTAAATAAATAAATATTGGTTTATTGATAGCAACATAGTATGTACATAATATATTTAAATACACTTCAAAAACACGTAAATAGCAGAAAATACGTTTAAGAGAAAAGCTATCAAAATGTCTGGGCTCATCTAATAACATCCCCCCAGCCATGACACACCCAACCAATATAGGGCGAGTCCGTCACGGGGACACCAGATGTTTTTAAGTCCGCACCCTTGCACAAGTAGAATAAGAAGAGAAAGAAAGAAAAAAAACAGAAAATAGACATGACAGAAAAATAGATGGCAGAAAAAAAAGCAATTCCACAAATACCACCTCAGATTAATTCAAACAAATAAATAAAGGTTCCTTGACAGCAACACAATAGCACACATACATATAATAAATTTATTTCAAGTATTGCACATACATCTCAAAATAAACTGCAGAAAACACATTTAAGAGAGAATACATAAAAAGGTTCGGACCCATCTCACAACATTTCCCCCGCCGAGATACACCCCACCAATGCAGGGCGAGTCCGACCGCAAGGACATCGGGAGGCTTTCAGCCCACACCCTTGTACATCTAGACTAAAAAGACAAAACAAAAATATATTAAGTAACTAATGAAGAAAGACTTACTGAAAAAATGTTTAATGTAAGTATAAATAGGACTTGTGGCAAATGAGACTGACAATAGTATAAATGAACTAAGGGAATGGTATTAAGAAAGAAGGAATGGTAAAGAATAGAGAAACACAATGATCTGTATGAGAATATATATATGGATGTGAAGGATGCGAACGAAGTATATCGTGATAGGAAAGTTTGGCGCTTTATCCTATCTACCTACTCTAGGAAAATTAAGTTATGGTATGTATGTACGAGTATATATGATATACTCTCTTTGCATGTAATACAACCTGATAATGCAGGTTTCGAACTTGTGACCATCCGCACAAAAGTCCAGTGCTTTAATATGCAGCCATGCACCCCGTCATAATATACACTGATGAATTAATTAAATATTAAAGAAAAAAAAAAAAAAGTCAAATATAATTAGATGTAAGTCAGTGGTTACTTTTTCATACAATCGAGGGTTAAATATAAATGATCAGCGGTAGTCAACATCCTACCCTTGTTGGCTTCCCAGCGGCCAGGGGCTGGCACGACCAGACAGGTGGGAAAACAAGTCTTTATTGGACAGGGGTGGTCAAACAACGGTGTATTTACTTGAATCAGATTTATAATATTATGTACCAAATGGATGTATTAACAATTCCACTGAGAATTATACAGGCAAGTTATATTATAATTAATTAACGACATGCCATTATGGAATATGGCTCGTTTCATGTTTTAAATTAAGGCTTTCAATTTTAATAATTATATGCCGTTTTATATTTTATCTTTGATTTCATCGGAATAAATTATTCATTGTAAAAATACATTCAAATTAATAACATATTGTCATTAATTTGAATGTAAAAAATACATTCAAATTTACAAGTATTTTTTATAGAAATTGTAGACTATTAATTATGTAGTTTGTTTTATCAAACGCTGTTTATTCCACTTTTTGTAACAGTACAACCCTACCAGTTTTAAGGCTTTCATTCATTTTTATTTCATCAGGGGAGCACAAACGAGACAAGTCTTGTTTGTGCTCCCCTGATGAAATAAAAAATACAGAAAAGCAAAAAAAGGAAACATTACACTTAAGGTTAACTAGGATGTATATTTTGCCATCCGGTTTATCAATGTCTAGCAAAGTACTCATTTAATCCTTTTTTAAATGTTGCAATTGAAATCCCAAATTTGTCTAAGTCCTCATTGATTCCTTTAATTATTTTCTATATCTGTTTAACCTCAAAACTCTGTAATTTCTCAATCAATGGTACGCACAGCATGTGTAACTTCTGCTTGGTTTGTTGAAAGAGATTGCCATATTGCAATAAACTCGCTTATTGTATCTTATTGCATTGAATTGTCAATTTATTTGTCAAATAAATAAATAAATATAGAAATTAATGATTTGTTTTTTCTTTTTTTCAGGTGAGTACCTACCTACTAATATGGTTTAGTTGGGGATACAAGAGATGGTGAACCTGTAAGTGTTTAAATGTCAGTGGTAGAATTAACTTTTATTAAGGTTAATGGTGGTTGGACCTTTAATCCTCTTCGCCTACCCCAAAAGAAAGAGACACATCGTATAGTATGACGAATGTTTGCATATCAACAACAAATAATTGATATATTTTGTAATGCATATTTAATCAGAAATTCGTTCATTCGTAGGGTGCTGTTAATTGTGTCCCTGGTACCTTAATTGGTGCTGCGGAACCTTTTAATAGCATGCTCTAGAGAAACCAATATCGTAAGCCACAGTTATCGGGCCTTGGAGTTGAGAACAAACAAATAAAATTGGTAAAATATCCTACAGGCATGCAATATCCATGTTGGGTTAAAACGTTGGTAGTGGTGATGATGATTAATTTACTCGTTGACACGAGTATTATCTGATGAAATCTTTAACCAGACTGGAAGCGTTTTTAATTTTCTTGTGTAAAATCGAACCTTAAACCCTCAAGGGGATAAGGAAAGCCTCTTGCAGTCACGGAAGTCACTTAATTTGAAGTATAGTATCTATACCGCAATCCTTAGTGAGATAAATGTCGTGCACAAATTGAGTGAAATATCAACTCGAGGAATAGAACAGTGTCTTTTGAACAGTGTCTTTAAGAAAAAAGAAACAGAAAGAGGAGATATTTTACGATAAGCTTCAAATATCTCATGAACAGAATAAGGGTTGGATAATTTGTTGTATCGTCTTCTACATCGCATGCTTCATGCTGAGCGTTGTGGTCCTCTACTTGTATAGAACTCGACGATCCACATGTCTCCATCTCCTGGCTGATATTATTCCTAATGAATAAGCTAACGCTAGAAGCAGACCCTCTTTGTGTAACAGGAGAAATCCGTGCAAAGTGGATAAAAAAAAAAATATCTCCCGGTCCTGGGCCATCTTGAATGCAGCGTTTAATTCTTTCTGTCCTGTGATGTGTAACTAGTACATGTTGCTTCTAAAAACTTTAATATCTCTATAAATATAATAAATACTGGGTTCAGATTTTAGATATTCCTCTTAATACATTTACACATTGAATGAAAAAATATTACTTATAATAATTAGCACTTATCGGCCACATCAGAGATATTTTGTGAAAATCAGGAATAATTTCACCAATAAAATCAAACGTGTGCCAGTGTATGACGTAGGTACATTCATTCTAAAAACCGCTATGGGTGAGGAAGCGACGCTATTCACGTCTCACTCTACTTCGGTATACGGAAACGCAAGAAATAGAATCTCAGTTCGTTCGCTTCTCTCGCTCGCGGGCTTTCGTTTGAGGTGGTCGCTTTGCCCGTTTTGTGAACGTCGGCCGATGTTTTTTTTTATGTTTTCAGCAATTAAATTTCATTTATCCCTTTTGACTTTCAATTTAATTAATTTAAGCGATTGGCTATGAATATTCTTATTTTTCCGATTTTAAATCGCTCATTTTTACATGTGTATTGAATACACATCTCCGGAACGGGCGGTTTTTTTTAGCACAGGAAGGAAAAGGTTAAAGTGGATTCTATTAACAAGTTTTTTTCTCTGTTCATCTCAAAAGACCTTGTGCAGGATTTACCTCACTGTCACCGTGATCAGTAGCTTCTACAGACATCCAAAATTATTTCTAACAACATGGCCAAAATACGTAAGGATTATTTTTCTGCATGTTGTCGAAAGTCTTTCGGTAATCTCCAATTCTGGAATTATACAGACGTTGGTGCGCATTGCTGTCCATAGAATACGAAGCATCTGCCTCTAACATCACATCTCGAAGGCATCTATCATGTTTCTTTCCTTCTGTCTCACTATCCGTGTTTCCACTCTATACACTGCTGTGGAATAACAACCAGAGGAAGAAAATGCTCGAATAACAACCAGAAAAATACCAAAGAATTCATGAGTGGTGCAAAAAGATAACCTGATTCAGAGGCACGGCCTAGGGGACGTAGTCCGGGACAGAAGAGCATACAACCTGAGGACGAGGAGAGCTGACCACAATAGTCGTCGCAGACAATGAGTTGGGATGGAGCCAGGGAGAGAGACACTGCTATGGAGAATACCCGTACTTTAGGCTTGACTAGACGTATTTCGATTCTTATGAGTATTGACCGGTTAGTCCATACCTTTGTTAGACTTATCATAAGCGATATTGCGATTCTGATTCGCCTTCGTATGTGCTTCAAATCCTCCATTCCTTGAAATACGTTTTGCCTTGAAACATTTTTTTGCATACGAATGTCTAATTATTGAAATACGAACGGATTTTTAATAAAAATCAAATGATAAAACATAATAATATATTCATATTTGGCGATGTAAGCTCTCCCAGCGGATTTCCCCCTCTGCGTATTGATTCAGTTTAAAGGTATATCATAATTAAAACAGCTGGGGGTTTTTGTGGAAAAAAACTGAAAAGGTTTTATTGGAAAAGCCCCAATAATTTAGGATTCGTTCTATGAATATTGATTTCGGGGTGGGAGCGACCCTCCTTCGGTGTATCCTGATTGGCTTATGTGGAAAGAGAAGAAATTTCTTAAATTTCATACGATTTTGTTTTCTTTGTGTATTACGATACGAGCGAGTATTTATTGATTATTCTGAAGCACTTGTGTAAAGATTTATGTTTTAAACTCTTTATATTTGTATTTATACTAACGTAATTTAAATTAAACTGCGTGATCGCGTAAGGAACATCACGATCCGAGAGGTCTGTGAGGTCCATGATGTGGTCAGATGGGGACGACAGCGTCGACGATACTGGTACCAACATGTACAGAGAATGAATTCTACAAGAATTCCATACAAACCTCTGCATGGGGTGCCGGATGAACGGCGTCTACCATGGAGACCCCCGAAACGATGGAGAGATAGTTGGAGCTCAGCATCACAAGAGGACAATCCTGCAGTAACAGACTCTTGAGTCTACGGAAAGTTGAAGAAGAAGTCATTTAAATATAGTGCCGATGTTTTAATTTGTATTTTTTTTAAATTCGTATAACATTTCAACAGTAAAAGTGATCATCCGGACTTATGGAAAAAAAGTTGCTGGAAAACTATACTCTCTTTGGCCCCAATTATCAAGCCTTTGGTTTTAAAACTACTTCAGAAGGCATGGAACTTGCGGTTCATCACCGTACGACTTGACAATACTACTGTTTATTATACCTCTTCTTCTCTTAGTTTCTTTGAAGTTCGTCTCCCTCGTTAAGTTTTCTGGGATTTTCTTACTAAACATGTGTTTCAAAATATATGTAGATACAGGGAAAAGTCTAATCTAATGGTTGCAACCACTACTTTCCATTCTTCATACTTAACGTATATTATAAACCATATGAAGTGGCAATGGGCCGGACATGTAGCCAGAATGTCAGACTCTCGATGGACATCCGAAACAATCCAATGGTACCCAAGAGGCATAAAGAGGCTCAGAAGAAGACCGAAGGTACGCTGGATAGATGAAATCAGGAAGCATGGCAGCATCACATGGCATTAAGGAGCAAAAAACCGAACTACTCGGAGTCAACTTGGGGAGACCTTCATCCAGCAGTGGATCGACCCTGGTTGACAGTGATGATGATATACCATATATTTATTTTGAAATATTTTAATCTGTCAATAATAGTGGGCTCGTTGGAGCGCTCTTAACGAGATAAAAAAAATTAACGACGATTTAAAAATTATTTTATTATCATTATGAGTATTATTATTGTTGTTGGTATTTTTATAATTATTATTGATTATCATTATTGTTAATATTTATTATCATCATCATCATCATCATAATTATTATTATAAGTATGATTATTATTGTTATTGGTGTTATTATAATTTATTATTATCATCATTATTATTGTTATTATTATTATCATTATTATTATTCTTATTCTTAATGTTATTATTATTACCATTTTTATTATTATTATTGGTGTTAATATTATTGTTATCATTATTATTATTATAACAATAATAATTATTATTATCAATATCATTATTAATATTATTGTTATTATTATTATAATCATCATTATTTTTATAATCATTATAATTATTATTATTATAATCATTATTATTACAATATAACTATCATAATCATCATAATAATTTATCTTATTATTACTATTATCCTCAGTGAGATACAGGCCAAAGCCTAGTTTACTAGGGATACAAAAAATGAAAGGCTACAAACCCAGATCTATTAAAATAATGTATGTCCAAATTAAATTACCTGTTGTTTTATCGCAAATTATATATATTTCTTGTCATATGTAATAATTATTGGCCTTTCCAGTTCACCGCTCCTCTTTCTTTACGTCGTCCTTTACTGTCCATGCAGTGAGACTCTGGAATCAGTTACAAACCAATATAAGACTCGCTCCGTCCTTGGCATGCTTTAAGAAGTGACTGAAAAAACTCTTAATTTCTAGTCAGTAAAATAACGTGTTTCATTCCTGATTTTTCTTTTCCTTTCCTCTCCACCATCCTTTCCTTTCATTTTGATTGATGATATCTCACTTTATATAAAAAAAATAATGTTCGGGTGATTGTCCGTCTTTGTGGGGTTCGTGGGCATGTGCTTGCGTATATGTTTATGGATGTCGTGGGGATGGATAGTCATTTGAATGATTTATGCGACCATGTAACTTGCTTCATTTACTTTTGTCTGGTTGGTTGGAAGAGATTGCCGCCTAGCAATAATCCCGCCAGATTGTATTGCAATAAAAGTGTTAAATAAATAAATAAATAATAATAAAATAAAATAAAATATTATTGTTATTTTTCTTAACACTATTATTATAATAATTATTATTCTTATAATTATCGTTGATTCTCGAAGTAGAGTCCCATTTAACACTTGCCACCCTGTGATGGATAGTGAGTGACCAGGGCTTATATTTTATTTGATTATTCGACATTTTAATACATAACAAAATTATTTTTATAGCTAATTACAAAAAATAATCTAGCAGATTTTGCATAATTTTAATTTAAAATATACATTTTTCACTGGACGCTTAGCGTCCAGCACCGTATCTGGCGGAATTTTTTAGCACAGTAAGGCAAGGGTTAAGAGGGTAAACCCTCTAAATTGTCTTTTTATTCTTTCTATTTTATTATGAAACTCATCCAACCTCGATGATACGTACAATAATTCAATTGCTGTTTAAAACATCATTAAAATACATGCATAACAGGATCCGTCATAATAATCAAATAATAATTACATTGATCGCTAACGAGCTTCGCAGGCGGCGGGCAATACATAGTTACACAGAATACTATACTATACAATACTATACTATACTAGTTCTATATAACATAATAAACAGTTAGAATGGCGGAGTCAGATGTCTCGGTGATTAAAAGTCACTTTAAAATGTTTATTTCATAACGGGTGCTTTTATTTGAAAATCCTTTATTTTCATCGCGTCAAGCGCAGGCAGAGGTGGCGTTCAAGTATTTTATTGTTTGACACACGCTACGAGCATTGTTAAACTTTAATTAAAAATCCGCCCCCTTGATTATATTTTTAATGGCTTTGTGAAAATTTTTGATTTTTTGTTTTTTTTTTTTTGTTTTTTGGACTTGTATTTTGTGTACCGGGCTAAAGTTAAAGGCGCCGGTTTTGAATTGAAATTTTTACCGTTTCGTAGCGAACTGTCGACTCTTTGAACCCAGCGAACTGTATTTAACATTTTATTATTACATCGAATTTTAACGGAATATTAAAAAAAAAAAAAAAAAACAAGCAACAATATTTTCCGCTCCTTTGATCTTTAATACGTTGATTTTTTTTCCGTTCATAACTTTTAATATGAAACGATTCACTTTATTTGAGATCCTTGTTTATAATCAAAACAAAAAAGTATTCGTAATTCAGATAACATTTAGTAAAACTATTGATTTTTTGTAATTTAATTTAGTCCAACACTGTTTATTCCACTTTAAATAACGGTATAACCTAACCGCTTTCAATAAGACAAGGAGTCTTGTTTGTGCTCCCCTGAAGATGAGGTGAAAATCTTGAAACCGGTAGGGTTATTCCGTTATACAAAGTGTAATAAACAGTGTTGGACCATACAAATAACAATGTCTTTAAACCTCCGCAGTGTTAACGCCTTAACTAAAAATATTTTTATTTTTTCAAAATAATGAAGGAAAAGTTGTGTAAATTACTCCAAAATTTATTTTATGTTTTATACATCACTGTTTAAAGTCTTTTATTAATATTTATTCCCTGTCCATTATTATCGAGTAACCTGATGATTTTATACTCTAGGAAAATCTTTACCAACCAACCAAACAATAGTTATCAAATAATTGTAAATTAATATTTATAAAATTATAAATAGCTTTGGTTTTCCACTATCTACAAATAGTTTTTTCTTTAATCATTCGTTCTACGTGTCCAAACCAACGTACAGTAGTCTTTTACATTTTATTCTACCACATCTAATTTATGTTCATATTCAACTCGAATCACTTCATTCTATATTTTGTTCAATATTTCCACTGAAATAAGACTTGCATGATTTTTTAATCAGACCATTAATGTACTGATGCGATGATAAGAAATGACATCTTACGGGTACCGTGCAAAGTACAATATATTGGTGAAGGTGGGATCTAGATTTCGCTTTTTAATACTAATACTAGATAGCGCTTAACACGCTATCTCTATCTTCCTCTTTCAGATTTCATTTTTTCACGTAAGTAGAAATGAAATACAGATGTAACAATTCTAGAGAGATTTACTGGATTAATATATTATAAGTCACAACTGTCAGATATGTTTTGACATTGGGCGCTGTGAAAAACTCCAGATGAACTAAGTGCTCCTTCTTCTTCTTCATCTTCTTCCTCTTGGTTTAGGTCGTATGACCTATTTGTGACGATGGGCTGTTCAAGGATCATGACGTCGAGCTATCCTTCCACCTTTTCGGCGGCCTTCCTGGTAATCTCCTGCTGTTAGGGTTTTAAGTCTTAGCGATTCTTGCCAGTCTTATATCCTCCATGCGGTCTACATGATCACTCCAGAAGCGCCTTTTATTTCTTCCCCACCTTACTATGTCTTCAACACCACAGACAGACTTTATAAACGAAGGGCTCCGTGAACCGAAAATGGCTGGAAACAATTATACCTTTTGTCTTTGATTTTCAGAAATGATTAATTAAATGAGTTTTTTTAAATAATTCTTCGACTTACTCAAGTTATTGAGATGAAATTAAAAATATATTTAAGTTGTTAAGTAAATTAACATTTCAATCTTCTGTCTGTCCAATCGTCATCCTGAGGTCAGAGGTCTGCCAATATTTCATAAGTCATTTCTGTCTCCAGATACATGTGCCCCCTCGCAAAGAGTGGAGTTGGAAACGTCATTGATGTGGTACACACTGTCAAATGTAGACATAATGAACAAATCTTTTAACTTTTTTGACAATTTATATTTTTTGAAGACACATAAAATCGGTTTTATTTACGATTTCTTTTTATTTTCATTCGGATTGTGAAATATAAGGAATGTGACGATAGAATCATATTCAGAATCGAGGGGTGTGCGTTACCAAATGTCGAAATAAAATTCCTCAACGAATGGAAAAGCAAACAGTGACAATTTTAGACAATACAATTTATCTTGCCGGTTTTATTGTGTTTATGCCCGTATTCCAGTCCGTGGTGAGTAGACTGTAGGCAAACACAATTCAGAAACTGCCAATAAATTTGTTGCTCTGTGTAAACACTTTTGTCCTTGTTTGGATTTTAGATCGGAACCGATTTACTTAATTTAATAGATGTGGAATAATTTATTTCATATTATTTAATGTCATTTTCCTTCCTTTGGCCACCGCTAATAATATTTTATATTATTGATGTATTTTCAACAACGGTATAATAAACCTTAATATATATATTTTTTAAATGTTGTGAGTATTTTATTTATTAAAAAAGATAAAAATAAACAATTAAAATAAAACCATGTTAAAAATATTGACAGCGTAAAAAAATCAAGGCATACTTAACGTTGCAATTGAAAAGTCTAAATTATTTGAAAAATATAACAAACGAACGGTAGAGTTATACCGTTACAAAAAGTGGAATAAACAGTGTTTGATAAAATAAATTACAATGTCTTTAAATCACAAAGTTCATGCCTTAACTATAAATAATATATACATATTTGATTATACAATACGGGGTGGGCCCCCTCACCACACCGAGCGTCACTCTTTCACGTCACACATTCACGTGGAAATAAAAGTACAGTACAAATATAACACATCATATATTCTTCTTTTACAATTCAACAGACTTGTAAAAAATGTCAGCAATCTCAGCAAACTCATTTCCCAAAAGATGCATTCTTAAATATATATAGGGCTATTTCGTTGATAATTAGGGGTACTTAATTTACAATGGAAAACACCCTTATGGCGTACGAATGAACTTGAATTTTAAAAAGCTAAGCAATTCAGGACAGTTTAAGTGAGAATTGATAATTATTTGCAAAACTTTTAAAACATTCAGTATTTTTTTTGCTCAGAGTTAATAAGTTCAATGTTCGTTCGAGATATTTATAATCAATGTCAATTATTTCAATGCCTAATTTATAATCAATATCAATTATTTGAATGCCCAATTTATAATCAATATAAATTATTTGAATGCCCAAGTTAGTATTAATAAATCTTAAAAACGTATGCTGCATACTTTCACTAACTTATATGAACAAGGAGATCAAAAATTGGAATTATATTCAAGCTGATTATTTAGTAGCATGTCACCAATTTAGATAAGTTGATGAGAAGCACGTGACTACCACCTTTCTACCTCTTGTCTTGAGGTTCTTTTCAAGCGGAAAGATCCCGGATTGTTAAGAGAGTAATGTTTATGTCCATCTGGTGTAATGTTTCATCATAATGTGTGTCGCTTAGACCTAGTAGTTCAAAATTACAATTATGTTTCATTAAGTCTTTTTTTTCATTCATTCCTATTGTACACATGTTCTATACCATTCCTATTGCCCATGCAGTAAGACTATGGAATCAGTTACAAACCAATATGAGACTCGCTCCGTCCTTGGCATGCTTTAAGAATCGACTGAAAAAACTCTTAATTTTTAGTCAGTAAAATAACTTGTTTCATTCCCAATTTTTCCTTTCCTCTCCACCATCCCTTCCTTTCCTTTTGATTGATGATATCTCACTTTATATGAAAAAAATGCTCGGGTGATTGTCCGTCTTTGCGGGGTTCATGGGCATATGCTCACGTTTGTATTTATAGATTTCGTGGGGATGTATAGTAATTTAAATGATATATGCAACCATGTAACTTGCTTCATTTACTTTTGTCTGGTTGGCTGGAAGATTGCCGCTGGCAATAAGCCCACCAGATTGTATTTGCAATACAAGTGTTAAATAAATAAATACCCCTTAAAATCCACATGTATGTCGAATAATATGACAATGAGACAGTACAAATTACTCTGCAACTCTTATGGAGGCGTTTTGTAAAAAAACCGTTCGTATAATTTTTTATTTATTTATCAGAAATATTTCGAATAATTCCTGAAAGATTATTGAAATATTAAGGCATATGTTATGTTATTTTTTTGTATATATGTGGTATTGCATTTAGAGAAATAAAATTTATTCTTCTTTCTCTATAATTTAAAATACTCTTTGCTTTTAATGGATTTTTTTCTTTTAACAGAACTGAAATTTCAAAGTGATTTTTTTAATTTGAAATTAGAATGTTGAATTTCAGTTTCGGTTAGAGATCTTAAAATGTATAGAGGGGTAGTTGTAAAGTTTCACCCACATTGACCTGACTCAAATTCGGAACCCAAGTTTGTTTAGTGCCGCAGGAATCAGACAATTCCCTAATTGCCGACTCAAGTTGCTTGCTTCAGAGTTGGAAATAAACACGCGGTGGCAAAAACACGGAAGCACCCCCCCTCCTAAAATGGATGACAGATTTAAGGAAATCTGATATTAACTTCAAATTGTTTTGACAAATACTTGTTATTGCTCGATTTCAAGTAAATAATATTGAAATTGATATTCTTCTGTTATTGATATACAGGGTTACTTGAATTTGATGCGATATGATGAAGCAGGGAAAAAGGAAACTAAAACAAATAGAAAAAATCATTTTAACCTGAAACGAACTTCCGACCATTGTTATAAATAACAACTATTGTGAAAATATATGCAAGAAGATTGAAAAAAATAGAATGAATGTTGCGTCCAAAGTCATGGTAATAGAAAAGTGTGAAAAGAAAAGAAGGCATCAGAGAACCCACTAATTAATCATTTGCATCAATCAGGTCCTCCTCTAAGTATAGAAGAGGACCTGATTTATGCAAGTTTTTACCACTCTATACTTAGAGGAGCAAAGTGCAAATTACTGCACCTGATCATCCAAGGCAAAATAGAAGGCCGAAGAGGTGTTAGCAGGAGGTAAATCTCCTGGCTCCACAATATACGTGATTGGACTTGCATAAGGGGCGTTGGAGATCTTTTTCGGGCTGCCGGGGACAAAGACGTCTACTCTCAGGTGATATTCAATGTTTAGGGGACCTGGCATGACACTGGAAAGAAGAAGGTCCTCCTCAGAGCACGCAGTGCCAATTTGTGGAAAATCTAGGGTTGTGAGTCCTGTATAGACCTACAATCACATTCAATACTACTTTCGTCCAAGAAAAACCCATCTTTGCATGCTCACCTTGCGTCTAGTTACCCCTACATAGAGTATATGAAGTGTTTTCCAAGTAGATCGAGGCACTTGGTGTCCACGTGATATCTTTTCCAAGAGTTTTATCCAGTTGTCAGATGTTTTTCCTTTCCCCTTCCAAAGAAAGGCGCATAATTAGATGTATTCCCCCTTATCAGTAAATTAATATTTCCCATCCCTATAAAGATCTTCAAGCATAAGAGCAAAAAGCTCGTAAGGGAATGTTTTTACTTTTCCTCAGAGTTAAACATGGCCCAATGACAAATTTCCAAAACTAAACTTAATCCCAAAATGATAAGTTCGAGTTTTTATCACATCTTCGCAATACAGTGTAAATATGTTATATTTTAAGTCACCGTACTTGAACAGCTTGCGTTTTTAAAATTCTTATTACAAGCAAGGCGTTATACGCATTTTACTCGCGAACATTTTTAATTTTAAGTAAAGGGTCGTGACATGATCAATGATGAAAAAAAAACGTCAAATAATGTCGAGTGTCCCATTTAAGTAATGACGAAAAATATATAATACTTCAAGACAATACATGACAATTTACACCATTGTTAAATAAGTTCAATTAAAATATAAATAACTTTTGGATCAACCCTAGAACAATAAGAAAAATAACATAAATTTCTTCGCGTTTTTTTCTATGTAATTGGTTTGATTTTCTCTTTGAAATTTTCTCGAATATTTAACATTTTGACTGAAAACTGATTTTTATCGCATAACTAACTTTAAAGACTAAACTAATGTCGAAATGTCCATCGTTATGGAGTAAGTGTCTCCACGAGACTGATGGAGCTTATGTCTCCACGAGACTGATGGAGCTAGTGTCTCCACGTGACTGATGGACCTAGTGTCTCCACGAGACTGATGGTTAAAAAAAAAATCTGGCCACTGTAATAAGTGCTTTGTGTTGAAATGTCATTTTAAAATTTTCCGTTTACGCTGTAACAATTTCAGTCCACGTGGATCAAACCCTTTCGGTCCCAAAAAACTGTTGCCATCACTTTTCTGGTGTTGAGAAACCTAGGTACTTGTAGAGTACTTCTCTTATAAGGTTTGACTGTGTATTGGAGAGATTTGTTGTCTGTATGGGTATTGCAGATAGAGGATAATTTATGGCTGCCATCAAATTTATTGGATGTTGACGTATTGAAATTTCGATGGAGTCACGTACTAGTTGCGGTATGTACAGGTTTTCTGTTTATTTGATGTGATTATATCTGATGCAAAGATGTTATACTATCTGATGCAGTTTATTTGATGGGATTATATCTGATGCAATGATTGATTACCGTGATTTAAAGGTGTTGATACATCAGTACTAAGAGATACTAAAAATCAAATATAAAATGTTAAAAAACTGAGCTTTGAAAAAATAAACAACAAAGAGAGAATCAATAAAATCAAAATTAAACCATGGCGTTTCGTAGTCTCTATGACTATCATCCTCTATGTGAAACCGGAGTCATGGTCTGGAGATCTTATCTACAGACCTTTTCTGTACATTCTTTGTGTTTTTATTTTCTTGAACATAATGCAAATTGATACAATGCCATTTAGATATCAAACTGTCATCAAGGGCGTTCTAACTTGGGACTTGGAACCCACCATTACTGATAGATTTAAATTACAAAATATGCATGAGTTAAGTGTAAGGATAAGAAGGTAGTAGCTGCGGCAATTAGATAAGGAAGTTCCCCTTATATTCGGAAAGAAAACTGTAGAAAATTTTCCAAGAAAGACGAACTATATTATCAAAGACGAACTTTATTACAAAGAAACCTTTGTAGATCTTCCTAAATGTATGTGGTTACAAATTCAACTTCAGTTTAGTTAAGCATATACCATGTGTATAGTATTTATACACTATCATAAATATTTATAACACATCCGAAAACGGGTTACCTTCAAGTGCTTACTAAAGCTACGCACACTACGCTCATGTCTTTAACACTAAAAAGTAAACCATCCCACGCCACAGGACCTTCTTCTTCGATGTCTCTACAGCTCATATCGGGCCTTGGCCTCCATCAATTCTCGCCTCCAACTCCTCCTGTCTCCCACCGCGGTCTTCCAGTCTGTCACTTGCAGTAGTTGGACCGCGTCCTTTTTCACCTCATTCTCTCATCGCAGCCTAGGTCTACCGACCTTTCTTCTTCCACCTGGATGTTCCTCAAGGATCCTCTTAGATACTCGTGATGACGGCATTCTCTGCACATGCCCAGTCAATCTCAGCTTGCTCACTCCAACATGTATAGAGAGCCTGGGAGCTTTATAGATGTTATACATCTCATCATTGTATCTTATTCTCCAGGTTTCGCCATCGTTCACGTGCCTCAGGATTTTACGTAACACTCTCCTCTCAAATGTGTCCAGCATCTCTGCGGATCTTCCTGTCATCGTCCACGCTTCGCATCCGTACGTCACTCCTGTCCTTATTATGGTCTTGTACAGGGTGATTTTTATTTTTCTGTCGACACTTCTTGATTTAATCACTGGGAGAAGAGAGAAGAATGTTTTGTTTCCTGTCGCAATCCTTCGTTTGATCTCTATGTGGTCTTCATTTTTCACGCCATAGGACCAGCAATTGCAAAAGCTTAATCATAATACCCCGCCTTATTTGTCATTTTCGTAGAACCAATTCATGAGACGAAGAACAAATATTCCTTAAAATGCTACCCCTCTTCGAGCAATGTGTGTCCTTCAAATTCCTTAAGCTCTGCAGAATCTCATTTAATACATATTGCGTTATGTCGCGAAATGTCTCTGTGCCGCAGATAAAGATGCGCTATGATGTTTCAATTCGCTAAAAATGCGCCAGAATGTTTCTTCAAATATCTGAAAATAATCTAATTGCAGGTTGGATCATTTTAATATATTTATATGTTTCTGTATTCAACCGACATCCATACAACAATCTCGACACGTGGTGTTTACTCAGAGTATTGGGTATTGTATGGTTGGATAAAATTACAAATGAAGAAGTGGCCAATGAAGCAGGTCGTTTTAATATTATGATGACTCTCAAATTTTTATTTTATATTATTTATTTATTTTCTCAAAACAGGCTTAACACAAATATATTGAAAATAGAAGAAACGTTAACATTAAAAATAAAGAAAAATTTAATAGAATAAAAAAAAATTATGTATATGCATACACACATACATACACATATATTCAAAGTCACTTAAATACGTTGTTGATTGCTTTCTAACGCGCTCAATCCTAGAAGAAAATTTACTTTTGCTTTTGGTAATGTGATATGAAATATGTCAATATCCGAAGAAGTCCCCGTTCAAAAGAGTTAAGGCCCTTCCAACAGGCATAGCGGCTGGAAGAGCCGTTCTTGCGCATGTTATTAAGAACAGCTCTTGCCGGCGTAGCCTAATGTAATTGTTAGGAACATTTAACGCTAATTTTTATAGTAATGCTGGACCGCTCACAACTCCTCGAACGAGTTTGACAACGTATACCAGGAGACGCAGATCTCTTGCTCAAGAAGCTATACCCGAGCATGCCCAGCAGAAAATGAGTAGGATATAGCCATGGATAGACACCAAACTCATTCATATAGAGATATCGTAGATATTTTTTTGTACCTTCTCCACCATGAGTGAGTTCTGCGCCCCCACCGGGCTCCAAATGCAAACATTGCTTTCTAGTTTGCTAAGGATCAATGAATTAAACAACGTTTTGAGCCCCATTTGTTTAAAAAGATTACATTGGCTAAGCCATACAGTAAAAACGGGTGAAACCAGTCTTCTGAAATTCGGACAGTACAGTGAAAACGCCGAAAGAAACCAGGGATGCCTTACGCTTAGATTTAATGACACCTGTAGAAAAGACAACGTGTCGTTTGGCCCAGTAGACCTTCATTAAGAGATGCATACTAAACACCAAAACCTGTGGTGAGGTACTATTCGAAAAGGGTAGATTATTCACGACCAAGCTTGGCTAACTAACCTGCATAGGAAAGAACAACAAAAAAGTTGCTTAACGAGATATCCAAGAGTACTGTTCATATTTATAGTGGATGTTCCAGATGTTGGTCTAGGATTAGACTCTAAAACCACAGTCAAAGATGTCTTGAAGTAGCTGCAACATTCCATTGTCAACCGTTGATGGAAGACGGTCATCATCATTATCATTATTTTGATTAGCGTTTTTTCTGTACTAAATACAATTGACAAGGACATATAAAGTCAGAATGAAACGTTCTTTAGACTCAATAATAGGTAACAGCAATTAAATAAGATGCTTTGGTGCGTAATAAAACACTATCAATTTATTTATTTATTAGGTCCTTACATATGAAATTGGCGTTTTGTTTGGGAGGAACATAAAGTTGATTTTTTTTAATATAATATATTTATTTAATCAAAGTATGAACCATTGATATCTATGCACTTTTGCCATCTCATAGGTAGTTCATCGATCCCTTTACTAAAAAAACCATTCGGACGGGAATCAATAAAATCTTTGAAGTCGGTTTGGACTGCCCCATCGGAGTTGAATTTTTTCCCTTGCAAGAAGTTATCCAAATTTCGAAAAAAATAGTAATCTGTTGGGGCAAGGTCCGGAGAGTACGGTGGATGTCTTAGACATTCCAATTGAAGCTCTTCTAATTTGGTAACCGTCTGTTGTGCAGTGTGTGGTCTAGCGTTATCATGAAGCAGCAGTGGCCTAGAGCGATTAAATAGCCTCGGTTGTTTAGCAGCTAGCTTTTCCATCATGGTTTGCAGTTGCTGACAATAGACATCTGCCGTAATCGTCTGGCCAGATTTAAGAAAGCTGTAGTGAACGACACCAGCACTAGTCCACCAAACGCTCACAAGTAACTTTTTTGGAGTCAATTTTCGCTTGGGGCATGGTTTGGCTGGTTTGGCAGGGTTCAGCCATTGCGATGAGCGCTTCCGATTATCATACAGGATCCACTTTTCATCACAGGTAATGATTCGATTGAAAATCCCTTCATTATTGTGCCGGTTGAGTAATGCAACGCAGCAGTCAACGCGCGTTTGTTGATTTGCTTCACTCAATTCGTAAGGTACCCACCTTTCAAGCTTTTTCACCTTCCCAATTTGCTTCAAGTGGATTAAAACAGTTTTATCACTAACACCGCAGCCTGCAGCTAACTCGGACGTGGTTTGCGATGGATCCGCTTCCACAATAGCCTTCAATTCTTCATTATCAACTTTGGTCTCCGGCCGTCCACGGGGCTTGTTCTGCAGGTCGAAATTTCCAGAACGAAAACGTTAGAACCAAAAACGCACTGTGTTTTCTTTTGCGGCACCGTCGCCATACACATCATTAATCCTTCGAGCCGTTTCTGCAGCACTGGTGCCACGGTGGAACTCGTACTCGTAAATAACGCGATATTTCAAGTTTTCCATTTTGTAAACTGAGTGACGCAAAGAAAAAAAATAATTGAGGAAAAAACAAATGAATTATAATTTTCGAAACACAAATACTTGAGTAAATAGCTGTATAAATTTGAATTTGGAATTCCTAACCAAAGAGAAGATATTTGAGATCAAAGTTGCCAGTACGGCAAAACGTCAATTTCATATGTAAGGACCTAATATTTAACACTTTTATTCCAAATACAATCTGGCTGGCTTATTGCCAGACGACAATATCTTCCTGCCAACCAGACAAAAGTAAATGAAGCCAGTTACACTGTCGCAAATCATTTAAATGACAATCCATCCCCATGAAATTCATGCACACTTACGTGAGCATATGCCCACGAACCCCTCAAAGATGGACAATCACCCGAACATTCCTTTTCATATAAAGTGAGATATCATCAATCAAAGGAAAAGGAAGGGATGGTGGAGAGGAAAGGAAAAAATCAGGCATAAAACACGTTATATTACTGACTAGAAATTAAGAGTTTTTCAGTGTTTTCTTAAAACGTGTCAAGGACGGAGCGAGTCAACATTAGTTTATAACTGATTTCAGTCTCTCTGTATGGACAGTAAAGGACGACGTAAAAAAAGGAGCGGTGAACTGGAAAGGCCAATAAACCATCTCTGTGATCGGAAAGACGCTGAAAATTTTCGGCGAGATAAGAAGGGGTGGTGGGGCAGTTAAGGATATTGTACAATAGAGACAGTGTGTGTCAAACTATCTTAATCTTAATGCATTTCTTTTAAACTGGCGCTCATGAGTTGCCTTTTATAAATTTGAAATCAAAGTGCTCTTGACGGGATGTTATAATACGAGTATGTTACGAAGCAGTGGTATACCACTAAGGTCCAAATGTTTTCGACTTAAACAAATTAGAGTATGTATGGACATTTACTATAAAGCCACGTCCACCGCATAGTCAGGCGATGCTACAAATAAAATTTAATACCTCTATCCGTAGAAATATATAAACTAGTGTCGATGTTCGGCGTTGTTCTGTCTGTTATATTCTGAAATATTACGCGGTTATCAAGTTTTTCTTAAAAGAAACGTAAAGCATGGATTATTTTTATTTTTATGATTATGTGCGGTACATTGTGGGGTGAATGTTTTTGGTCTGTCTGGAGTGATGAAGTGTGAGGAGTTTGATTTCGTGATATATAAATGTGTCATTGAGTGTCACTGTTTGTCAGGTTGATGAGAATGTGCAACGGGGTTTTATATAATCAAAAATCGGAAGGAAGTATCGATTTATTTTTTCATGCTACATATTATCAGTGATATACAGGCAAAAGCCTAGTTAACTGGGGACACGACAAATGAAGGGCAACAAATCCAGATCCATTAAAATTGTGTTTCCAAATTAAATTACTTGTTGTTTTTTCACAAATTATGTATATTTCTTGTCATGTGTAAAATAAATAAATAAAAATAAATGGGATGACGATTGACATGACATTATCAGCGAATGATTTAAACAGTTTCAAATATGCAGAGAATGGATTTGACTCTCGAAAAGGCAGTCTAACAGAAGCATTCAATCCAGAAACAGTTTCACTAGTGCGAGAGAAAGTGTTACAAGATGGAATACTAAAATGAAAAGAAGAGCAAAATGTTACCTTTCCAAGGTAGAAATATCCATTAATATTGCCTGATCACAAAATGGGTGTAGCTGGTGTGATATACGTCCATAAACGTTTTAACTAACATAGGCTGAAAACTTTTGGACTTGTTTAAGACGTTTATTCGTTGTGAAATTCGGTTGTGTGTATCAAAATTAAAACACATAAAAAGCTTTGTTTCTTTTTCACCACTCAGATCGTTTTTTCCTACCAATGAAATTGCCCATTTACTGTAGATTGGCAACCCCTGAATGTTGGTTCATGCGATAGATACGTAATGAAAGTATTCGAGAAGAAGTCCTCCATTTCAGAGATTGTTAACCCCAACTCGTAAAAACTTGTTGAAATTTCTGGGAAAAACACTATTTATTTTTATCGCGTCATGAAATGCGTACTCCCATGTTACCGTACATAACAGGAGCTTTCAAGCGCGGTCCAATATTTTTTTGTTTCGTTGCCGAATTTCGATCAATAAACCAATCTATAAAAGAATATATGAATCTGGCGGGCTTATTGCCAGGCGGCAATCTCTTCCAGCCAACAAGACAAAAGTAAATGAAGCAAGTTACATGGTTGCATAAGTCATTCAAATGACTATGCATTCCCACGAAATCCATAAACACATACGTGAGCATATGCTCACGAACCCCACAAAGACGGACAATCACCCGAACATTATTTTTCATATAAAGTGAGATATCATCAACCAAAAGGAAAGGAAGGGATGGTGGAGAGGAAAGGAAAAGAAAAATCGGGAATGAATCACGTTATTTTACTGACTAGAAATTAAGAGATTTTTCAGTCGCTTCTTAAAGCATGCCAAGGACGAAGCGAGTCTTATATTGGTTTGTAACTGATTCCAGAGTCTCACTGCATGGACAGTAAAGGATGACGTAAAAAAGAGGAGCCGTGAACTGGAAAGGCCAGTAGACAATCTGTGTTTGAGCGTAGCGCTTATCCATGATTGGAAAGACGCTGGAAATTTTCGGCATGATAAGAGAGGGCGGCGGGATAGTTAAGGATATTATACAATAGATACGGTATATGAATTTGGCATCTATTTTTGTAGATTATTAGATAATGGAAGTTCCCTAGGGGTGATTTAGATTATCAAACTCTCCTGAATAGTCATGGTTTGTGTGATACGGATAAAATTATCTGACATAAAGCACCTATAGATTGTTATATCGACCTTAAAGTAGAACCAACATACCTTTGGACATGATAGCATTTAGAATAATCACACTTTTTAACCTGGCGTGCCCTCGCATAGATGTTTTTCATGTGTAAGTCACCTGTTTCAGGTGAAAATATACTTAAATTCAGTGTTATCGATATTACTATATATTATACAGACTTTATGTATGTTAGTATAATATTTGTTAAGAAAACCGCACAAATAAACCAAGTGGAGACGAACTACAGAGAAAAAAATATATATCTTCCGGTATGTGATAGTTACTCATCTGGCTTGTGAACCATGGTTGAGTAATACACGTAATATTTGCATCAGGTGACATTAAGCAGTATTCGGTTTCTGGAACCTGGAACAAAACAGATCAAACAAGCCATAAGCAATTAAGTTAAACCAGACTTAAGTCAGGCTGAAGAGCAATTTGGACTCGGATGTCTGGAATTATGTAAACGACACTTGTACTGTCTCGCCACTCCATCTTCAGTATTTGTGAAACTATTCTGGAAAACCTAACTAATATCAATAATATTAATTACTATCAAACTTGAGTCGTGATTTGATACTGGAAAAAATGTTTTTTTTAGTTTTTAAAAGTTTTCAAATTTTTTGACGTATTTTTAAAACATTACAGTATATGTACAAAATGCATAAAGATAAATAACGAGGTGGCTCATCCACGAATGAAGAACGAAGAATTAGAAAATTTTTCATAGGAAATGAGTTATTTTTTTTAAACCAGATTTACAATATTTAAAAAGATACAGTTCAAACATATACATTTCAATAAGCATAGAAAAAAATATATTACTGTAAAAAATATATTGTGTGACCCAAAAATACCTATAAAACTGAAAGGAAATGTTTACCAGACTATTGTTAGACCCACGATTATGTATGGCTCAGAATGCTGGACTATGTACAGGTCCTACTCTAGGCAACTTGAAACAGCAGAAATGCAAATGCTTAGGTGGTCGGCAGGAGTATCATTGAAAGATAAAATTAAAAGCTCACGCATTCGTGGTAGCCTAGGAGTTACTGATATAAATAGTAAACGGGAAGAGCGACAGCTGAGATGGTACGGGCACATAAGACGGAGACCACCAGACCATACTGTAAATCAGCCAATGTCTGTGGATCTTCCTCGACAGCCGTCCAAAGGAAGGCCAAAGAACTCCTGTATGACTCAATGCTCCAAAATCCTGCAGAAAAACGGCCTAGATGAAAGCGACACCCAGAACCGAAGAATATACAGCCTGAGAACGAGAAGAGCCGACCCCAACAGCCTACCTAGGCCATGAGTTGGGACAGTGTCAGGAAGAAGAAGAAAAAAATGTATTATTCTTCCCCTATCATGCTTATTTTCTATGCCAAGATACTGCAGACCTACTGGCTGACTAACTAGGAATTCCTCTTTTGAGTCAACCAGCGTATCACGTGTCAATTAAATACTCTCAT
Organism: Odontocerum albicorne; assembly: GCA_949825065.1. NCBI lineage: Eukaryota > Metazoa > Arthropoda > Insecta > Trichoptera > Odontoceridae > Odontocerum > Odontocerum albicorne. The sequence continues at coordinate 33,861,494 of OX463856.1, forward strand.
CATTGAAAAGAACACATTCTTTAGAAATACACTAGACTAGCATTTTTCTGTTGAATAAACAAAAGAAAGAAAAAACAATAGTAGCAAAATAAACAAAACATAACTATGAATGGAGAGGTGCCTATCGAAGGGACAGATACTTTACAAGAATTTTTGAAGTTTTTGTGGATAAATTGTTTTTTTCCCCGCTAAGGTAGCTCGTCACCATTTTACAGAAATAAATAAACTCTCCGTAACGGAAGAAAAGTTTGAACCTGGCAAGAAAGATTATATTTCCACATGCCATAAACTGTTATAAAATTAAAATAAAAAACAAAACATAACCTCACTAAACATTGCTATAAGAATTTTCCATTGCTATAAGCCATTTCCCAATATGTCAAAATACTCCCTCAGGCTGACAATGCTCTGAGAAAGAAGCTGGTGTTTATGTCATTTTGTTTTATTTTTCTTTCCATATTTTTTTTTATATTTGTAGTTATTTTTTTTAAGAACACGGTCCTAGGTGTTTTGAGCCCTGGCTTTTTGTTTGCTTGTACTCATGTGTGGTTCTATGTGTATCCTTCTTTCTGCTTGTAATTTTGTATGAGTGTTCTTAACGTTTATAATTTTGCTAAAAATTTTATATTTTGTTTTCACGCGAACTATAAATGTTAATTTATATGTTGGAAACATCTTTATTACCGAAATCGACCGTAAATTATAAAAATAAATAACTACTACCAAATAAGACTACCTGAACATATGAAGGTCGTATTCTACTTGTCTTGCGGGGGTGTGAAAAGAAATAGACAACTTAATTTCAAAATACGAAGGTCGTATTCTACTTGTCTCGCGTGGGTGTGAAAAGAATTAGACAACTTAATTGCAAAATATGAAGGTCGTATTCTACTTGTCTCGCGGAGGTGTGAAAAGAAAAGAAGTAGACAAATTAATTGCAAAATATGAAGGTCGTATTCTTCTTGTCTCGCGGGGGTGTGAAAATAATTAGACAACTTAATTGCAAAATACACAAAAAAAAGTGTCAAAACCACTAATTGATCCAGGGATCTTTAATTCAGCGTTTATTTAACTAAGATGTACCACTGATGTCCGAATGTTTCCAGTCTTAACAAGTTAGAGTATCTATGGGCAGATACTTTTCAGAATATTCTCCATAGGCAGCATCTTACCGACATTAAACTTGAACCACGCTATCCCTTCTTTTTTTTTAAACTTAATGTCCACACTGTATTAAATTTTCAACTTTGCAGAATAAAATAAAACAACACGTCTACCATCGGATATAGTTGGCATACTACGTAGAAGTATTAAATTTTAACTGTTAAATCATCCGACCATGCGTGGGCATGGCCAGCGTGGTATCTGTCTATACACACCTTTAACTTGTTCGAAGCGGTAACTTTTGGACCGTAACGGTATGTATCCTAGATTGTTAGTTTTTTAAATACATATATTAATAAGTTATTTTTTTTTAGGAGTAACTGTATTTTCAAAATATCTAACATAAGTATCATTTATCATGTTATTGCAGTTAACATTTTGTCTGCCTCAAAGTATTCGAGATATGGGTGGCGTTTGAAGCTTTAGAAAGCACTTGAAGACAACCCTTGGGGGTCTAATAATTAATTTTAATTTCTTTTGAATACATACACTCTACTCCACCTAAAACCAAATGTAAATGTGAATGCCCATAACCCGTGACAAGTATAATAGAACGCACAATACAAAGTAGGTCATTAGGAAACTTGATGTTGGTGCCACCAGAGATGACTACGTAAGCCAATTAAAAAAAGGCATATCCTGTTGTATAAAGAGCAAGGAGCTTCAGTACTTGCAGCTTATCTGCATATTATTTTTCGATTGGGTTCCACGCCGTTTGACTCTGTATGCTGCTGTTCGCACTCTGTTGTACTGAGCATTAATGTTTTTAAGCGTCTCATGTAGTACTTTCTAATATCTCTCGCGCTGACCATTGTGCATTCTTCTGCTATCTGTCAGCTCGCCAAACAGGACATATTTTGATAGTCTATACTTGAGTATACGAGCCACGTGTCCAGACTAACGCAAGCGTGCACGTTACACCAGAATATCGATGTTTCAGGAGTTAGCTTCTCTCAAAACTTCATCAATTGATTATTCTATGCTACATGCTGAATCTTCATCATTTCCTGAGGTGCCTCTCCTAACATTATTCGAATGTCCTAATATATCGTTTGTAGGTAGCCTATAACTTTCTGGCCTATTCATACAACATATATAGTATGATTACAGCAATATACTCGTAGTCTGCCGTTTTGGTGTTCAGTGTTAAATTGTGATTATCAAACACTTATTCACGAAGAGCCCATAAAAATTGTAAAAGCCCTATAAAGTATTACACAGCGAAAAAAGTATTTATATCACATTTCTGAAGGTCTACAAAGGTTTCATTGTAGTCCGTCTTTCTTTGGAAAGTTTTCAAAGGTTTTCTTACCAATCATGTTTTTCTTAATATATGCAGACGCAGGGAAGTTAAACTTTTATGTCCTTACACTCAACTTTTTATTTCATTTATCTGACAATAATAGTTAATTTCAATGTCGAGGAAGTGTGCCTTTGAAAAGAATCTTCTCTCTTTTTATAAATTAACTTTTTATTATTATTTTGTTAATAAAATAATTAAATAAAACAACGAATTAATCCACGAATGATAAACTCGCACATATTTCATCCCAAAATCTCATTTCGCTGTCACAAAATCTGCTCTTTGAGTGTTTGACATACTCCAGTATCATCAACAACAATTCTGATGAACAAGTTTTATACAAACAGAACTCTGTCAAACACTTTACCGGCCCTCTCCGTCCCCAATTATTGCAAAACCCGACCGCTCTCCATCTCTCAGTGATGCTGGCGAGTCGAGATGTGAAGAATGGAAAGAAGTGGCGAGGAATGGAAGGTGGTGTCAGAGTTGGCTCTCCCCTTGTCAGTTTGACAGATGTCAAGCGCCTCTCGACCAAAAGTTGATTCGTAGACACCCACAGGGTGTTTAAGAGGGTGTATTTTATAAGCTTTTGTGTTGAATCAAAATACGAGTATGTCTATGTCAATTACGAAGAGAAAATAAATATTTATTTCATTTCTATTTGAGGTAATTATCATTTCATTTAAAATAAGGTCCAGTTACCAATAAAACTAGTAAATTAGTCAGGCACCATGATCTAATGGTAAACATTCTAGATAAGTAAATTCCGTTACGAACTTATTTTCTCTTGGACATACTACATATGATTTTTTTTTCTATAACATTGAAAAAATGCTTTTCTTCATCGTGTGTTGAATTCTGAGTGTCGTGGTACTCTATTATATCTCGAAATTGACGCCCCACCTAACTCCATCCCCTTTCAGCCCTTAGCCATGTTGAATGCATCGCTTAAAGAGAGTCGTGTTAACTGTTTTACTTGATCCGTTCATCTCATAGGACACCTTCCACTTGCTCGTCTTCTCTATACTGGACCCTTAATTGACGGCTTCTTCAGTTTCATTATTATTTCTAGCAACATGGACAAAGTACGTTGACATTATTTTTCTTCATGTTCTAATCTCCCATTATTGGGTGATAGAGACGTTGGTACGCCTTGCGGTCCATAGGAAACTAAGCATCGCGTCCAACACTACATCTTGATTACATCTAATATGCTTGTTTCCTTCTTTCTCGTCGTTCATGTTTCCACTCCATGCAGTCCTATGAAGAATACTATAGACTAACCGAGAAAGTGGTTACTTTCTTCTTCTTCTTCAGTTTCAATCCTGGGGATTGGTTAGCAGCAAAGCTCTGCAACTCCTCTTCCACTCCGCTCGGTCTTCAGCGATCCTCTTGAGCTCTGTATAGAAGGTACAGTCCATATCGTGGAATGTTTGCTCCAGATACTCCCGGCGATGACGCCCTCTGCTAAACGAGCCTTTAATCATTCCCTCCGGTAGCCGGCAAAGGTTACTTTCATAAACATAAAGGTTATTTTCATAAACAAAGCAAAGGTTACTTTCATAAACATAAAATCTCCCTACAACAAAACTGTGCCGAACGAAAGACTACAGAAAATTAAATCTGCCGATCATCTTAAATGTTTGATCATCGGCTATCAACCAACCAACTTTATGTTTAATTTGTAAAGACTGTGTACTTGCTGAAGTACAATAGTTTACATACAACTAATTAACATTAAAACGTTTGTCTTTTATTCACGAAATTACTAACGATCAAACTAGATCATGACAGATTATCTATCGATAACAATTATTACCAGCCAGACTGTTCTACCAGATACTTTTTTATATACATGTATGTCACTGTCATACATGTATATAAAATTTTTTCAATAATTGTTTTTTTTCTTAACTTATATGTTAAGAATATTCTTAACGATAACAAGCCCAAAAAACACATAAATGACCTTTTTAAGCTCACATAAAAAATGATCTAAAAAGCTTCATAGATGTTTAGATCAGGCTGTAACCGTTCAGGGTTAGTATAAACGAATAGCGAGATATGTGGACCCCGATACAGCGGGATAAATATGTAATGTGGTTGGAGCCCTTTGACTGTCTGGGAGAGGGTTGGATAACTGCTTGTGGTGGGTGAAAAAGTCCACTTGACCTAGTATTTTGATCTTTCAGTTTTATTATGTTGTCTTTTTAATGTTTACACAACTTATGTTAGATTTGTCGCTTTTCTATTCTAATCATTTGAAATTAGACACTTGACTTATTTTATTGCATTATCATTGCATACAGTTTAATCTGGTAGACTTATTGCCATGTGGTAATTTCTTAAAGATGCTAAACAGGCCTTCAAAAAAAACTAATCGATCTTTTTTTTTTAAATGGGTTTCAACAGGAATTATAACAGTAACCCTCGGACTGAAAGACAGGTGTCATACTAATTTTTATTTATTTATTTATTATTATTTATTGATTATTTTATTTATTATTACACATGACAAGAAATATACACAATTTGAGAAAAAACAACAGGTAATTTGATTTGGACATATAATTTTAATGGATCTGGGTTTGTTGCCTTTCATTTGTCGTATCCCCAGTAAACTAGGCTTTTGCCTGTATCTCACTGAGGATATTTAACATGAAAAAATAAATCGATACTTCTTTCCGATTTTTGATAACACAAAAAAACCCCGTTGCACGCTCTCATCAACCTGACAAACAGTGACACTCAACTACAACTGGAAACATCATGCGAAATTTAACTCCTCACACATCTTCACTCCAGAAAGACCAAAAATATTCATCCCACAATATACCGCACACAATCATAAGAATAAAAATCAAAACAAATTCAAAACAAAAAAAAAAGAAGAAAAAAAGAAAGAAAAACACACAGAAACACAAATACAAAAACAACCAAAATTAAAACAACAAGAAGAATTGGCAATAGAGTTTGTCTTGCCTTTTCTATATACATATTTATTTAAAATTTATATTGTCGTTTTAAATACATACATACCATCATGACATTACCCTATCGGGGAAGACAGAAAGGACAGAGTACCAAAATTTTCTATCGCGATACCCATCATTTACCTCGTAGCCTCAGGGTCGCAAATTAAATGTCTCACCAATTAGGCGACGGAGGTCATTGTAAGTTGATGTGGGACAGTTGGAGGTGATAAGGAATAATTCAAGCAATAGGGTATCAACCCTTCAAGGATTATGACATACTTGTGAAAATTAATGTCTTAAATCATAGGGTGAGTTTTGGCTCTGAAGCGGCGTTTCTTAATTGCTTTATTGCTCAATATAAAGTTTATAATCAAGGGATGATTCATATACTATCATTTAGTTGAGACTTTCTTCCAAGTGCGGTTTACGTGTCTATGCGGTAGAGTTATAATTTAAACGCTTAATTTAATAGAACACGTGTTTAAAAGAAAAAACAAGGGATCAAAACAAGTTACATATTTTTTGTACGTGAGTTATGGCTACTCGTTATAAAATCCTATTATCATAGAATATGTCAGCAAAACTTGGAAGAGGCAAAAAGTTATGTAAGTTAGAAGAATGCAGCACAAAAAAGAGTGTTGCGTGGAATGTGTGGAAAAACGATGTATTGTTTTTTTACAGTGCTTTTCTTTTGTACAGTTCTACCTGGAGGGATAATAAGTGGTAATCTTTTTCAACATACCAGAAATATGTTATAAAGGTCTGAAGTGAAAATCTTTCTCTTTTGAAAAAAAAATCAGGCAACAACGAAAAATAAATCCGTTACCTCAGGATGGCAAGATAAATTACTTACCAACTAACATATACCATGGAAGATAGATGTCTTGCCAACTAACATATACCATGGAAGTTGATAATGTTTTATGTTAAAGAAAAACCAATAATGCCATATCAGATTGATGAAAGAAGATACAGTGTTTAAGATGAAAACAAGAGAATTGAGATCTTTTATTTAAGTAAAAAGACTATTGTTATGTTGTTGCAGGTGTTTTGCTTTAGATATCCGTTATTTTTACGGATATGTTATTTTTTCAGCCTTTTCAATCGCATCTTCCCCCACCATGAAGGCTAGACTTCGGAAGCTCTCATTGATTTACTTCGACTAGCGAATAAATTTGATTTTATCTGTGTAATTCTCCGAATTGCACGAGTCAAAATATGAACACTACACACACTACACTTCACTGTGTAATTCTCCGAATTGCACGAGTCAGAACATGAACACTACACACACTACCCTCCACTGTGTAATTCTCCGAATTGCACGAGTCAGAATATGAACACTACACACACCACTGTGTAATTCTCCGAATTTCACGAGTCAGAATATGAACCCTACCCTCCATTGTGTAACTCAATCCGGAGTTTACAGATTACAATGTAATGATTGTTCATATTTTTATATTGGCAAGACGAAAATAAATTTTGAAAAACGAGTTAAGGAACATTTAAGATGCCTGAACAACAATCATTTTTCAGAGTTCGCTAACCACCTAATTGAAAACAACCATTCGTTCGGTATTAATCGTGGTTTGAGGATTCTACATATAAACCGATGGGGATTCCAAAAAAATCTATGAAATTAAGTTTAAATATCATTAATAACCAAACAAATTTTCATAATATCCCTCTGCTTAATATGTTTCCAATTTAAAATCCCCCCCTGTCTTAAAGATTCACATTCACTTTCACATTTTTTTCCCCGCCCCATTCACCATTGTATCACATATCTCCCCACTTCTCTCCCCCTACCTCATCTCTCTTATATTATATTATTTACACTTGCACAGAATATATTTTAACAACTTAGTTTATCTTCGCCTGACGATGAAGACGGCGGTCTTCGAAACTAGTGAACCTAAAATAAACCTGTGGTGAACACAAAAATATAAAATCAGTTTTTTTATTTTACTTATTTTTCCTTTTATGTAATAAATGGCACCACAAAGTGAAACTATAGTCTTTTCGAAGATTCAAGAAACAAGGAGTCTTATTTGTGCTCCCCTGATGATGACGTGAAAGTTTTGAAACCGGTACGGTTATACCGTTATTTAAACTGGAATAGACAGTTTTTGACTAAACAAATTGCAATGTCTTTAAACCTCCAGATGTTAATGCCATCTTCTTATTCTCAGTGGCATGTCAGGTCCCCCCAACGTTGAATATCACTTGAGAGTAGATATCTTTGTCCCCGGCAGCCCGAAAAAGATCTAAAACGCCTCTTATGCCAGTCCAATCACGTATATTGCGGAGCCAGGAGATTTGCCTCCTGCTAACACCTCTTCGACCTTCTATTTGGCCTTGGATGATCAGGTGCAGTAATTTGTACTTTGCTCCTCTAAGTACATGACCCAAGTAGGACACCTTTCGGATTTTAATATTAGTCAGCAACTCTCTATCAACTTTGGCTCTTTGAAGAACCCTTGTGTTGCTGACCATAACTTTCATACCATAACTTTAAATAATTAATTATATACGTTTTTTTTCATATCAAATCTAAAATATATGTGACATAAGTCTACTTTGCTCAGTTTCGATAATACTCGTACTTTGTAAAATACAAACATATATCAAACTTAAATATTACATACTTAAGAAATATTACAAACATACTTAATAAATTTTACATACTTAATAAATATTACATGAATTTAAACAATTCCTGTTGTTCTCAGTACTATGCATAAAATTTTCTTTCTTTGCAGCCCCCAAGTTCGGAAACAGATATCTTTCTAACCAGGCCACAAAAGTACTCTTGGTACTGCCTTTGTATTTATAAATTTGTCACTTCAATGCACTCCACTAGATGGGATAAAACTTATTTTACTAAATTTATCTTTCGGTTGAGGGTATATGTCATGGAACAAAGCTCCCGAGATATTAGTTTTTCTAAGGTTTAATAAAATATTTCCTTTTTATCTATTAACCCTCTTTGGAGTGTTAAAAAATTCCTGTTGTTCTCAGTATTATGCATAAAATTTTCTTTCTTTGCAGCCCCCAAGTTCGGAAACAGATATCTTTCTAACCAGGCCACAAAAGTACTCTTGGTACTGCCTTTGTATTTATAAATTTACATATTTATATTTTAAGCCTTAACAGATAATTTCACCACCTGGAATTCAAATAGAAGCTCGAGACTTGAAATGTGTTTATAAACTACTGTGGCAATGAAAAACATTAAAATTACTGTTTCAAAAAGGTTTCAATGGCGTTTCAAGTTTTCCAAATTGGTTTAATGGAAGGGTTGAACCAGACGGGTTAGAATCTACCCCTAAAACCATTTATACTTCGGTCGAACAGCGTAACGTGCGTTGCATATTGAGTTCATTAGACCGTTTCTCCTTAAACAGAGAAGCACCCAGAAGAGGGAGGTGGACCCGATACCGGAAGAGGAAGCAAGCGGAAACAGGAAATCAACTGGTACCGGAAGTAGACAGATAAAACGTTTACCTTATCGGCTTAAAGCCTGTTGTTGAATGTAACACTTTATAAGGGTGGCATTCAGTTACATTTGTATTTGTACTTCCCTTGTATTGTCTGGCCAAGAATTTCTCAAACTTTTCACTTTCATTTCTTGCAGACAATAAAACCACGGGAATAAGGAGGTGCTCATTTTCGTAAGGGTGTCTATTCAAATTTGTAAAAATATGTTATAAGGGGGCATATAGGGAGAAGTTTTTTTGAAAGTCCATATAGGCATGTGAGTTAATGACTGATGTGAAGTCTGATCAGTTGCTGGACCATGTTTTGTTACAATTGTTGAGATTATGATGCAGTTGGATTTATTGGAAAATATACAGCTTGTCGAGTTTTTTTTAATTGTAAAAGGGTAATCTCCACCAACAAACTCTTTTTTAAACAGTTTTATTTCAAGCGTTGAGTTTAAGCTTTATACAAATAAATAAAACGGCAACGATACAATTATCAAATAAAAAAGAAACGGGAATGGTTCGATAATGATGGCCAGGGTATAGAAAAGGTAATTGGAAAGAGAAAAAATTGGGGAATCAGGAAACACGATATGCCACTTAACGGATATATAATATTTTTTTGAATTGCACTACAGGGTGGCTATAATAATATATTAAAGCCTTTGTATAATTATATAACCTTTTTGTATCCTTGGACTTAAAACTTTAGGCCCTTACTACGTAATCTCCTATCCCAGTGACTTGATAGTAATCTCGATTGAACAACATTGTACTGTCTACCCACTCCATCCAAGTCCCACTAAGTCATGCTTGAAGCATCCTGAAAAGACTTATTTCAGAAATTCATGTGATCACTCCATACTCTTTCATAAGACTTGGATACCATTTACAGTGCATACCGTCGGAAAAATTGTTTTACTGCTTTTTAAAATCACACATTGTAAATTTTAGTGTCAAAATACAAGCAACGTGTTTTCCTTTCATTCTTCACCAACTTTATGGAATTTCTGCCATTTCTCAAGCGCACCTCGTAAAATATTTATATTTTATGGTTTTTAGACTATAAAGAAGGTTTCAGTTATTTCAACAGACCTAATTGGCTCGATTCGAAAAGAAAACACATATATACATGTCCCTGTTCGTATAGGTTGAGAGACAAGATTTTCCAACCTCAACACATATCCTTCGCATTTTCAACATTCGTACACCTTCAGCTACAACTACGATTTTTTTATACTCGTATTTCTATATTTCATTCAGTATATCATTCACTTGATCCAACCATACTTTCCTTGGTCTTCGTCTACCATGTATTTGACTCATATTTATTTTTCTTCTTCCTCTTGGTCTAGGTTGTATGACCTGTTTGTGACGGTGGGCTGTCCTGGGATGATGGCGTCCAGGTGTCCTTCCATCTTTACGGCGACCTTCCTGGTAATCTCCTGCTGCTAGGGTGTTCAGTCTTAGCAATTTTCGCAAGTCTCGTATCCTCCATGCGGTCCACATGATCCCTCCTGAAGCGCCTTTTGCTTCTTTTCCACCTCACTATGTCTTCAACACCACAGACAGACCTTATCGTCTCATTTCTGATCCGATCTCTAAGAGTTCTGCCTGCGATAGAGAGTAGGATTCTAATTGCCGCCACTCTGAGAAGGTTTTTTGTCCTGTTGGTATCGGCTCTCACTTCTATCCCATATGTCATGATGGGGCGGATGCATGTCTTATATATTCTGACCTTACTTTCGGTTAGCATGTTTGTTTCTACATATAGTGTCCAGCAGGCAACCAGCCAAAGCTGTCGCTCAGTCATATTTGCATGCCCAAATAATCTCAATGTGCTCTTCTTCATGTCACTTAACACATCAGCTTTAAGTTTACATTCATCCCTCATCCCTTAACACCGTATTCTCTCATACATTTTCCTCCCACATATTTTGAGTGGGGTAAGAATGTATTAAGAATTTTCTGATCTATTTTAAATGGACGTTTCAGTGTTAAAAGGACCGATGATCTCAGAGCAGTATGTCTTCCTAAATATTCAAGTACACCAAACCCATACGCCTTCCTACATCCAATGTCATTTAATCACTTAGCTTCCCTATGATTGTGATGCAGTCTAAATTAGACTAACGACACAGTATTCTCTTTGACGAGGTTGCCGCTACCTTGTTTACACTTTGATTAAATAAACTACACCACAGTGTTTACCCAAACTATTGTGTTTTATGTTACGAATTCACGTTGTGTATAATTATTAAAAATAAAAACCCTTCATTAGAATGAATGATCCCTCAATATTTTTTTCCTTAAGCCACTGAAGATTTTTGGCAATATTCCCTCAAATGTTTTCACTTGTTAAGCGGAATAAAATATTACTACTAGGCAAAAATATTTTACTCAACCAAAATTTAACCATTCATTTCGAAAATAAAATAAATACTTTACTGTATGTAGTTACTTATTAAGTAACAGTTGACTGTATGTAGATACTTATTTAGTAACAAGTTAAATTTAACCATTCATTTCGAAAATAAAATAAATACTTCACTGTATTTAGTTACTTATTAAGTAACAGTTGACTGTATGTAGATACTTATTTAGTAACAAGTAAAATTTAACCATTCATTTCGAAAATAAAATAAATAATTCACTGTATTTAGTTACTTATTAAGTAACAGTTGACTGTATGTAGATACTTATTTAGTAACAACTTAAATTTAACCATTCATTTTGAAAATAAAATAAACACTTCACTGTATTTATTTACTTATTAAGTAACAGTTGACTGTATGTAGATTTAGTAACAAGTTAAATTTAACCATTCATTTCGAAAATAAAATAAATACTTCACTGTATTTAGTTACTTATTAAGGAACAGTTGACTGTATGTAGATACTTATTTAGTAACAAGTTAAATTTAACCATTCATTTCGAAAATAAAATAAATGCTTGACTGTATGTACAAATATACTTATTAAGTAACATTTGACTGAATGTAGATACTTATTTAGTAACAACCAAAATTAAACCATTCATTTCGAAAATAAAATAAATGCTTGACTGACTAAATGCTTGAATGTACATATAGTATATCCTTATTAAGTAACAGTTGATTATATGTTGATACTTACAAAGTAACAGTCGACTGTATGTACGAGTATGTTATGTTAGATACTTATTTAGTGACAAGTCTTTCAAATTGAGTGGTTTTTTTAAATTCGCGGATAAAACACAGATGGCGTCGTAAACTTGTCTGGGTCTTGTGGCATTTGAGAAGTGTAATGTATGACACGTATAATATAAAATGAAGTCGTATACAATACAACAAAGCGTTCGAATTGTTGAATTATTTTATGAGTTATAATCTCCAGAAATGGTGATGTTAATTGCCCACCAAGATCATATGATCTGACACAGTTTGACTAGTTTCTCTCGGGTTTCGTGAAAAACCAGGTCTATAAAAATGACTCCCAATCAATTCCTGAGCTGAAGGACGAAATTATTCGCGTTATTGATGAGTAAGAACCGCAAATATACCAAAATGTTATCGAATTTTTTTACCAAAGAGTGAACATCTGTCGAGCTGCAAGATGTAGACATTTGGCGGATATATTTTTTTGTGTTTAAATGTCATAATTTAATGACAAACAAAAAGTCTTTGAAATCGAAGCGAATTGGGTATTTTATTCAAAAAATTTTAAAAATTTAATTAAAAAAACCGCTCAATTCGAAAAACCCTTTAGATAATTATTTAGTAATACTTAAGCTTATACAAAATTTCAATTAAAAATCACTTCCTATCTTGAGTGGTAAATATACTCACATGGTTTTAAGGTATTAATTTTTATTTTTACTTCACATGGTAGCATCGAAAGAGTCGAAATACCATGCAAATGTTTTGGGCTTGCATAACTAATTAATAAAGAAAGACTAACAAAGCAAATATACATTGCAAATGTAAGTGGAAGGCGTGGTAAAAGAAGACAAAGAAAAGTATATTAGGAGCTGTATAATAAAGCGTATGGATATAGAAGAGTGTTTTGAGAGATGTGTGTCGCGATATGAACGTCTAATGATCTGTCTTCTCTTCCTACTGTAGTAGGAAATCGTCGTGTAATCTATGTGTTTATTTATTCATTCTTTTCACGATTTTTTATACTTTAATTTTATTTTATAACAATGTTATTATTTATCGACCATTGAAAAAGCTGAAAAAAGTAGAACTAAAATTTTAATTTTGAGTGCACATGAATTTTAATACAACTTGTCACAAACACTCTAAACGTTTACATGAATCATATACAAAAATATATCAAAATGACGTACGCACATGCAAAAATTAAAAAAAGACATTGAATACTTGCCCATCGATTACAAAATTGGATCACAAAATAAATACATCCAAATATAATATATTTTTTATCATGAGCTTTATATGAGCTGTAGTATTGTTTTTATAAGCTTTTTTCATGTACTGAAAAAACGTCTCACAAGTGAAGTCTTAAAATTCTTTTTTTGTGAAATGTCCAACCTTTTGGAGAAGTTTGTAAGATGTTTTAATGTTTATCTATTTTATCAGAATGATACGTGAAGAATTTTATTTAACTAGTTGCAACCCGTGAAATATTCACGGAAATAAAACAAATTCTACATTTATGAAAATTTATGTTCATAAATGTAAAATTTGTTTATATACTCGTATATCATTTATACATCGTCCCCTTTTACACAGGTTCAAAAATTGTTAGCTAGGTATTTAAAATTCGTTCAGTATCACGGACCCACCGAGATTCGAATTACTTTCGGAGAGAATCCAAGTATTCCTCTCTCGCTCTCTTGTATTCAAAATTCAATTCCCGTATTATTTCTTTGGCGACAACCATCGTATGGGTTTTGGCCTATTTATAATGTGATGCATAGCAACAGTTCACGAGTAAAAAGCCCTATGATATTTTCTCAACTACCCTAGAACAGGTCAAATTGAAGTTGGACTTTTAGTACAGGGACGTCCGATTTTAAAATTATAATGCCAAATCGTTAGTACCCAATTTTTTTATATCCAATTTCATTAATAAAGGTTTTCGTCTAATTAAAATTAAAGACCACTTTCATATATTTTTGGTTGGTTTGAAAAAAATGCCACAAAAATAAAAGAATTATTTTTTTAAATTTTCGTCTTTTTAAAATAACCGTATTTACAAACTCATCGGTTTTTTTCCCCTTAAACTCAATTATCTGTTAACTTAAGCATTTCGATTCAACAGTATTGGATTAAAAGTGGCGTTTATAATTCACTTATATGTGAAGTCTTATTGAATTTCTGATACCACTAACATAAAATCTAACAAGAGGGTTGCTTGAAGTTACGGCGAAGTTTCCTTCTCCCCAGTCAGGAATAAATTTGGTCGATTGTTTACAACCTCCTGCTACGCTCGCTGCAGTCTGTTCTTATTGCATCAGTGACGTTTAGTTTGCATAACATCAGGAACATAGATAATTTTGGAAACACTGTAAGATGAATCAACTAACATAAATGTATTATAAAAAATTCGACTTGAAATACATTGATGAAAATATTCAAGTATTTGTTGAGTTATTTATTATGTCACATGATATTCCTCAACATTCTGAATTGACGATGCAGGTATATTGAAGAGCGTTGTCCGGAGGCAGCATTTTCTTCGTCCCCGTTAATCAAGTCTTCAGGTTAAGAACTATAGGAGTAGACACGAGACTCGCAGTTCTTAGTCGCATGTGTTGGCAATACTAATATATAGGAAGGCATAACACAATTGCACATATGAAACGAAAAAAATAATATGTGCAGTGTAAGGTAGCGATGCAGTAAACGATTGTGTGTAACAAATGTGGTTAAAAAGTTGTAGTGGTGATACGACACTTGAAGATAGGTGATACGACACTCGAATATAGATGATACGACTCTCGAAGATAGGTGATACGACACTCGAAGATAGGTGATACAACACTCGAAGATATGTGATACGACACTCGAGGATAGGTGATACGACACTCCAAGATAGGTGATACGACACTCGAAGATAGGTGATACGACACTCAAGAATAAGTGATACGACACTTCAAGATAGGTCATACGATACTCGAAGATAGGTGATACGACATTCGAAGATAGGTGATACGACATTCGAAGATATGTGATACGACACTCGAAGATAGGTGATACGACATTCGAACATAAGTGATACGACACTCGAAGATAGGTGATACGACACTCTTAACCGCTCTGGAAAGCCGATTACAACTGATACTATCAAATTAAGGCTTTGATCAAGAATTACCAGCGTTGTACAAAACTGAGATACTGAAAAAATTTAAATTCATCGTCCACAAGTTTGCGTTTAAAATTGAAATAACTTCCTGAACAACCTAACGCAGCATTTGAACTATAAATTTATGTTACTGCATGAAATAAAGTTCAAAAAACACTAAATACTTTGTTTGCCAATAAATCAATCGCAAAATATTCAAAAAGGATTTTTTATAGTTGTGATACCTACTTTGATGTGTGATAGTGAAGTATGGACATTAAAAGGACATGATAAGAGTAAAATAAATCCGCTAGAATGATGTGACTCCAATAACAATATTTAATAGAGTGAGAAATAATCGAATAAAATATAACTGTTTGTAAGATACCAGAAAAGTTACCAAATTGAAAGAATGAGTTGTGAAATACTTACAAAGAAATATAAATCTGAAAAGATGGAGCGGAGCACAAAGAAGAGGTAGACTGGCTTAAAGATTTAGTTGGGATAATTTGAACTGAGTTTAACCTTTCCCTTCCTGTGCTAAAGAAATCCGCGCGTTCCGGTGTTGTGTATTCAATACACATCAATACACATGTTAAAATTAGCGATTTAAAATCGGAAATTTTAAGAATACCCATAGCCAATCGCTTAAATGAATTAAATTTGAAGTCAACAGTGATAATAATTGAAATTTAATTGCAGAAAACATGAAAAAAATATCGGCCGACGTTCACAAAATGGGCAAAGCGACCACCTCAAATGGATGCCCGAAAACTACTGAAGCGAGAGAAGCGAGTGAACTGAGATTATATTTCTTGCGTTCTCATATACCGAAGTAGAGTGAGAGTGAGACGTGAATAGCGTCGTTTCCTCATCCATAGTGGTTTTTAGAATTAATATACCTACGTCACACACTGGCACACGTTTGATTGTATTGGTGAATTTATTCCCGATTTTCACAAAATATCTCTGATGTGGCCGATAAGTGCTAATTATTATGAATATTATTTTTTTCATTCAATGCGTAAATGTATTACGGAGGAACACCTAAAATCTGAAACAAGTATTTATTATATTGTATTTATAGAGATATTAAAGTTTTTAGAAGCAATATGTACTAGTTACACATCATAAGGAAGGAAGGGTTAAGATAAAAAATGTTGGGAAACAGAAGAGCATTTATGAGAATATGCACAGATACGCTATGTGTATGTGTATGTATGTGTGCATGCATTAAAATGGGTAGAGGTCTGTCTACCCAAAAAAAAAACAAAGTTTGTGGATACGTATGTATTTTTTAGATGACAACATGATAACTAACGCTGAGGAGAAATTCATTTCGAGAAATTTGATATCTAAGCCATTAATGTTTTTTTGCTTCAAGCTTCCTTAATAATATCTTTCCTCCCTTATGGACAATTATAATATCTCCTCCCTTATGAACCATCATATAACAGTCATGTTGTTGATTCTAAATTACATATCGTATTTCTGAGTTCTTACAGCATTTAGTTTCCTGGTTCGATTTCATTTTATAGCTATCTAAATTAAGCAAAACAACTTATATCGAAGAAATAAAAGTAAAATTATATCTTATGGTGGTATGTGTAATTAAAATACTCAATTAATTGATCTCAGACTATTTGTATCCATTATACTGTCTCATAAATATGAGTTAATATTGAATTAATTACGACAAAGAATGATTAATCCTCTGAGGGCATTTTTAAAGAGCGATGCCTCTTTTTAGCAGCAAACTTGAACCTAGCTGCTGGGGATGAAAGAATTAACTAATTGATTAAATTCTTGTTAGATTCGCCCTACCTGCGATATGTTGTCAGCCACATCGAGAAGGGTACTCAAGAGATGGATCCACACCACATCATGTATAAGTACCAAAAACAGGGTCAAAGGCTAAAATTAATGAGGAGCTTTATGAACGTCTCCGTAGCTCTGACTGTCCCGCAATAAATTAAGAGCGTGTTGGCCTAGAAAACTGAATCGACCACAATAATGCGTGACAAATGGTGGAGGTCTGTAGAGTGCCTTACTTCTAGAGGAAACCTATACTACCGCTCACGGTTAAACCTGAACAAACTCCGCAAAAAGGTTTGTCGGACCCGGGACAGCCTAGCCGCCAAATGGGGGATCTCAGACGACCCAGCCTGCGCCTGTAGCGAATTGCAAAACATCGAACACGTTTTTACGTGCGGTTTCTGCTCAATTATACGTGGGTTGGACGATATCCTTTGGGCAAGCGACAGCGTTGTTGCTTTCGCCAAGCATTGAGAAGACGTCCTTTAGCAAAGTTCAATAATTCTGATACGATAAAAAGGAAGTATACGATATTTTAAAAGAAAAAAATTTGAAAAGCCAGTAGATAGTTTATGCACTTAAAACCAATTAATGAATACAGACTAACAAAACAAATACACAGTGCAAATGTGAGGGGAAAGTGTGGTAAAGGATGAGCAAAAAAGGATGGTTAGATCAAGTGAATGATATTTTGAAAGAAGGAAATTGAGAAAGTTCTTGAAATCGTAGTAATTGTATGGGAAACTACACTGAAGACGCGAGAGATGTGTATTGTTATTGAAAAGTCTGGCATTCTCTCCTATCTGCAATCTCCGATTGGAAAACGGTGATATGGTATATATGTATGTACAATATGTATGTTAACGTAACGAGACTAATATGTAAGGACTCAAAAAATTGCTTTCATTCAGAAAACTTTATAATATCATTTATCTTTCCATGGAGACATATTCATTGGAATTGTAACATTAAAAGTTTCATGAACTCATCTCGAAAGTCGCTACATGTTCCAGTCTGTGGCTAATATTTAGTACAGACACCTCCAGTCGCCCCCTCCTTCGCTCGACTGCTTTAAGACCCGCTCCGAACAACCCTCGGGCAGTTTATTGCTTGCGGTTATGTCTAGAGGCCATGTTTGTGGCTCAGAAACGTTTTGTTCTCGAAACAAACCCGCGGCAATGCTATTGTCTTCATGTTAATACCCCATATAAATTTGTTGTTTATAGTACAAACATAAAAGCTTACTAAAATGAGTCAAATTAACACAAATTAAAGAAGCTAGCTTTTGAAAAAGCTTTAGACTTGCGCTGATGGATCTGTCGGAGACTTGGTATTTTACATAGTGGGCAGAATAAGTTTTTGATACATTTGTGAAAAAAATAGACAGTATATATTATTATCATTGCTGTGGCTCGAAGCCGAGGACCATCTTCTCACCATTCCACCAGAAATATGAGACTGCACCCGGTCTGACATGAAATTTCTTATGGGAACACATACTTCTTGATGACTTGTGGCTAAGTTGATAAGACGCTTGCCTTTCAACCCTGGGGATGCGATGATAGTTTCCTTTCGCTAAACGCCGTCCTATTTACATCGTTACTCTTCTATTATCTTCTAAAATATAATCGCATTAAAATTTCCTTTCACACTTTTCTATCACCATGACTTTGGATATCGAAAAATTCATTGTCAGATTTTTCTCTTTCTGTTGACATTCTAACTGGCGTAGTTTTGAAGCAATTTTTAAAACAAAGACAATAATTAAATGCTAGATTTTAATACTGCCTTGCCGCAGTATTTAAATACCTTCTTTGATGTTTGGGATTAAAACGTAGACATAAAAATTACTTAAAAGAGTCGAATAAATGCTCTAGAAATGCGTGGCTAAGTTGATAAGACGCTTGCCTTTCAACCCTGGGGATGCGATGATAGTTTCCTTTCGCTAAACGCCGTCCTATTTATATCGTTACTCTTCTATTATCTTCTAAAATATAATCGCATTAAAATTTCCTTTCACACTTTTCTATCACCATGACTTTGGATTTCGAAAAATTCACTGTCAGATTTTTCTCTTTATGTCGACATTCTAACGGGCGTAGTTTTGAATCAATTTTTAAAACAAAGACAGTAATTAAATGCTAGATTTTAATACTGTCTCGCCGTATTATTTAGATACCTACTTTGATGTTTGGGAGTAAAACGTAGACATAAAAATTACTTAAAAGAGTCGAATAAATGCTCTAGAAATGCGTGCACTTAGGGTGACAATGTACGCACTTAGGGTGAGACTACATAACATAGGGTGACAATGTACTCATATGACATAATGAAGTGATAAGTTATGAATGTGAACTTAGAGCTATTGTGTTGAGTATGAAGAAATAGATCACTGAGAAGGTTCGGGCACATCGAAAAGTTGAGTGAAAAATACTAACAAAACAAACATACAGTGCAAATATGAGTGTAAGGCGTGATATAGGAAGTTCAAAGAAAGTATGTCTGGATCGAGTAAACGATATTTTTAAAGAAGGAAACGTAAGAAGCCAGAGAAATCGTAGAAGATGTATAAGAAAGAGTATGGGTGTAGAAAAAGCGAAGGATGTATGCCGAGAAAGGAAATTCTGACACTGCCATTTCTGCCTACCTGGCAGAAAAACATTTTTATTTTTGATAGCAATGTTTTCCTTTGCAACATAATTGTATTGTAATGTGTTACCCGTTTTTCTATTCATTATATTACAATACAATCTGGTATTGCCATATGACAGTCGCTTATAATCAACCAGAAATATCTTAATGGAAAACCAGAATGTATCCCTTTGGAAACAAACTTCTTATTAATGCTCCCCTGATGATGAGGTAAACACCCTGAATCCGGTAGGGTTATACCGTTAAATAAAGCGGAATAAATAGTGAAATGTAATAAACAGTTTGACTTAACAAATGTAAGAAAAAAATTTATCTTGGATCTCTAAATGACTTCATTATTAATCTCTTGATATTAATGGCCTAGTCGAGGGATTTTTTTGCTTTCGTATTTATAATATCTGCATTCGAATTTGATATTTGATTAATTTCAGTTCATGACAAAAAATTGGCAATTGATTTGAAAGAAAACCCTTCAGCATTTCCTCATTTCCTAATAAGATACTGGTATGACTGTCATGTTATATCTGTTATCTTGCAAGTCTTAAATATTAGACACGGTTAAGGACATCAGTTAAGGATAACTACACGTAGTTTGGTCTGTTTCGTGTTTTGTTCTCAGATGAAACAGGACAAAGTTATTACGTAGAGTGATATTTAATGTTCTCGCGATATGAGATTGCGAATTGGCAAGGATGGGGCCGTTATGTCCTGCTTGCCATGGTACATATTCCACTATAAAACTTTTTCATCAAAGGAAAAGAGAGAAGGATCCGAATTGGAAGGATTTGGGAAAGGATCGAATTGTTGTTCGTTCGATTTCAAAAGAACGAAATGTGTTCCGAATTTCGTTATTTTTTCTTTCGTTCTTTTTATTACAAGTATAAACTTCATGATTCCTTTTTCAACAAATATTTTCGCGTAATTTAAAAAAGTTGAATATGTGGCGTGATGTTGCATGATAAAAAACATGAATATTAATGTTAACCTAAGACT
This sequence comes from Odontocerum albicorne, assembly GCA_949825065.1. Classification (NCBI taxonomy): domain Eukaryota; kingdom Metazoa; phylum Arthropoda; class Insecta; order Trichoptera; family Odontoceridae; genus Odontocerum; species Odontocerum albicorne. Next base: position 33,882,174 of record OX463856.1, read on the forward strand.
AATGTATTAAGTAAGATGAAAAACTTCCATTTAGTGTTTTAAATATTGGAACGAATGATTGACAAAAAAGCTGAGTTAATTTATTTATGGTAAGGACGTGACTGACAAGCAATTATTTATGGTAAGGACGTGACTGACAAGCAATTATTTATGGTAAGGACGTGACTGACAAGCAATTATTTATGGTAAGGACGTGACTGACAAGCAATTATTTATAGTAAGGACGTGACTGACAAGCAATTATTACCTCTGTGGTATACTTGATGGAACATCTGCCATTAAACCTACTCCAACAAGTTATGAGATTATTCTGATGGTTATAACCTCGAAAAATCCCAACAGTTGAAATTTATTAAAAATACAACTATTTGATTCATTAAACCAGAAATGTCAATTAGCGCTTTACTTTTTGGTCCCTAGAATAAAAACGTATTATTTTTACTAGCCATATTCTGATCCTAAAAGGATAGAAGTGTGAAAAACATAATTTTTTGGCATTTAAAGCATAAATATGCCACTTTTTGGTCTTTAAAGCACAAAATAGTACAACAATTACACTACTATATTTGGTAATAAAATCATAAAACGGTAAAAAATAACACTATTATTCCTTCAAGCATAAATAGGAGAACAATACCACTTTTTGGTCCTAAAAGTTTATAACCATCAACTGTCAATTTGGCCCTTAAAGCAACAAACGATCAAAAATGTCACTTTTTGGTCTTATGTTTAAAGCATAAAAGGGTTTAGCGTATGTCCTAGTAGGACGTGCTGATGATGTTGATGTTGACATCTCTGTATTCGCTTTAGTCGAATTCTGTGTTCCTTTTCGTTCGGGGTCATCAATTTAGCGGGATGCTTAATTTGATACGTCGTGATGATTTTGATTTGTTTGTATTTAAAATAAAATACGTCGATTCAGGAATGCGATAAAAGTGAGAGTGAATAGTCGGTAAATAATACACAGAAATGAATGGTCAAGCGAATAATAACAAGTGCTCTTTATTCAACGATAAGTAGGTATATATAGAATTTCAGAACGGGACGCGTGACTGCGTCCGCGGTATATCTCGATCTCACTCCTGCGCGTGCTGAGGTGATCGGAAGCGCTGCGGATAATACAGTGGGTAGGATATTTATTTTCAAAACGGCGAGACGGCGTGATATGTTCTCTTTCTACCTTGGAATGCGATGTAAATATTATTTGCGTCTAAACAGTGTTGACGTTCTGGTATGTAACAATTGTCCATATCCAGAGGTTGATTCATCAGTCGTTGACCCTGCATGTTGACAATATTTTAGGGACGTGGGTACCCTACAAGGGTATAAAAGTTACATATTTGGCGTTTAAGCATAAAAATGCCCTAAATAACAATTTTTGGTTCCTGACTCAAAAAAAATATCAATCATGTGGTCATTAAAGAACTAAAGTGTTAAAAATACAAATTTTCGATCCTTAAAATACAAGTGTCAAGAATGTCACGTTTTAATGAATAAATCACAAAATGGCCAAAAATTTGACATTTTGATTTTCAAACTTTGTTTTGATCTTATAAACGAATGACCAAAGGCTGTTCTCAATCGAATGCCTGAAATAGCTTAGTACATTATCAACAACAACTTTCGTGACCTTGTTGGTAAGACGTTTGTCTCCCAGCCCGGAGGGGGTAGGTTCGATTCCCTTAAGAACCCATTTAAAAAAAAGGATTCCAGTCTGATTTTCACTCAAGGCCTCATCAACATCTTCGTGGTTGGCTGGAAGATTTTGCCACATGGCAATAAGCTCGCCAGGCTGTAATATACAAGTAAACAATGAAAGTCTAATACAATACAATACCACCTTCTGATTTTTGTATGCAATATATTCTTAAGACTCGCTCCGTCCTTGGCATGCTTTAAAAAGCGACTGAAAAAACTCTTAATTTCTAGTCAGTAAAATAACGTGTTTCATTCCTGAATTTTATTTTCCTTTCCTCTCCACCATCCCTTCCTTCCCTTTTGATTGATGATATCTCACTTTATGTGAAAAAGAATGTTCGGGTGATTGTCCGTCTTTATGGTGGGGTCCGTGGGCATATGCTCACGTATGTGTTTATGGATTTCTTGAGGATGGATAGTTATTCGAATGATTTATGCGACAAAGTAACTTGCTTCATTTACCTACTCTTGTCTGGTTGGTTGGAAGAGATTGCCGCCTGGAAATAAGCCCACCAGATTGTATTTGCAATAAAAGTGTTAAAGAAAATAAATAAATAAATTTCTTTAGTAATTTCCGATTATCTTCCTTACAATACAACAAGTACTGAATAATTTACACTGTTTTTAAAACACACCTTTAAAAACATACAATTTGTGTCTTAAAAGTTGCAACATTGTTAAAACAAAGACACCCTCATTTCCTCTTTATCTGTTAATTACAATATTCCTCTTTTGTGTTTGTTACAATTTCACAATCTTGCAATTCCACAATTCCGGACCTGTTTCTGAGCTCCCATAAATTCTTAATAATTTGTTTATGATAAGTAATAAAAGGATAATGTCCTGAGATATAGATCTGTGCAGCTATTGTAAGGGATGAGAGTAAAAACCTTAATCCCAGAATTATCCCTTTGTTCTTTTAATATTTAAACTGGGAAAGATGATGGTCCTTTTGTGCATCGTAAAAAGAAAATATTCTTTTGTTAAGTGTCTTCATTGTATTTTGTAATTTTTCGAATAATTCATATTTTTTGCCTAATTCTTTTGTAACGAGTGCGTTGATCCTAACTTGTACGATTTTTGACATTAAATTGAGAAATAGGGGTTAAAATAAAACGAAAGAATCTTTGTAGTGTTATACACACACACCCTCTATCATGCCATTTACTTGTCAGGGTAGGTAGAGAGCATAGTGTATAAAGCTTTTCGATTGCAACCTACGATTTTCGCATTATCCACATCCATATACAATCCTGTTCATATTTTTTAAGTATTCTTTTTCTTTCTTCAAAGTTATGTTTTCTTGGTCCAACAAAAATATCCTTAGTTTTCCATTTACCTTCATCTATTGATATAATTCTCATTTATAAAGTTAATTAATAATCTCATTCTGCGGTGATAATCTAAACTTAAAACTTCGATAACGGTTGGTCAAATGCTATGTTAGGTCAGTGTTATTGTTTGGAGTGAAATCATGGACCCTCGAAGTTGGTAGTATGAACCGACTGGAAGCATTCGAAATGTGGATGCACCGGAGAATGCTACGGATACCCTAGATGGATATGGTCAGCAACACAAACGTTCTTCAAAGATACAAAGTTGATAGAGAGTTGCTGACTAATATTAAAATCCGAAAGGTGTCCTATTTGGGTCATGTACTTAGAAGAGCAAAGTACAAATTACTGCACCTGATCATCCAAGGCAAAATAGTAGGCCGAAGAGGTGTTGGCAGGAGGAAAATCTCCTGGCTCCGCAATGTACGTGATTGGACTGGCATAAGGGGCGTTGGAGATCTCTTTCGGGCTGCCGGGGACAAAGATGTCTACTCTCAGGTGATACTCAACGTTTGGGAGACCTGACATGACACTGGGAAGAAGAAGATAATGTTTTAAATATTATGAACAATTAAACTTTTAAGGTATTTCGGATTTGGCTTACGATGCCTCATAAGCCAAACAACGCGGTAAAATACTCCGAAAGACCTGATACAACTTTCAAACTTTTTTAAAAGAAGTTTGTTTGGTATGTTCAAATTATTTTATACGAGAAGCATCAAAATTGACTATGGTATATTAATTCTTATATGGAGTTGTGAAATATGAATGTTAGAAATGAAAGAAAATTTATACACAAGTTAACATACATTTATTTTATTATGTAAAAAAATGTAATAAAATATAAAAGAAGAAATTTACAACTTAAAAGAGAAGTTTCAAGTAGTTTTACATACAGTAGGTCTACTTGCGTATGCTGGGTCAATTTGAAAGGCCGGAATTTAATAAAATGAGTTTGTACCACTATGCAATGGAGCAGCCGGCGAACAAGTCTTCTGCTTCAGCGTCGTGGTGGACTAGAGAACTCCATGTTTGGGCCAGCTCCTTTCCCTTTTGTGTTTAGCGTCGTAACAACGAGCTCTATGGTACTGATTTCAACAATCCAATTTACCTGGAAGATTAGCAGGAGTCCCTACATCTTAAGGCTGTGTTGCAGGCAGATGAGATATGTCCGTTTCTGAATAGATCCCTGGACAATTAGACGAAGGCTTTTCGACAAGCATCGTCATTTATCTTCGCCACTGATGTGTGGGAACCAAGTATTTTTCTAGGAAATCGTGTACGTAGTACCCATCATACCCTTTTTTAACAATGGTCCTTTTTAAAACTGTTATTTAAAAAGGGTTAGGAGAGTTCCTTAAATGGATTAAAAAAAATATCTTATCGGACTAAGAAGATAATTAAACACCGCTAGATTTTTACAATGGCAGGAAATAAATTATTGTTCGAACAAAAGAAAACATTCCATTTTGAGGCATTAAAATTGCTGCAACAAACTGATACGAAAAACCGCGAAAAGCTCAACATATTATAAAACTTTCCATGGTAGAGTCTTCACCATAGCTCAAGGCTAGAAAACTTTTTCACCACCCAGGCGTCCCGGGTACAATTTCCAGCGATTCCCGAACTGGGCTTGTAGCCCTTTTGCCATCTGAATATTTTGTACACAATAAAACCAGGCAAATTTATTCTCAAACGGGTATATGATACATTACAATCAAGCAAAAAGTTAAAGATGCCTTAAGTAAAACCCATACTTGAACCATTTTAAAAAATAAATGTGAAGACCAACGGCAATCAATCTCCAATCACTGGGCTGGAAAACAGACGTTTTATCACCTAGAAAAAAGGTTTCCTTTATATTTTCCTTAGCGTTTATTAGTTTCTTATAACAGCTTTGAAGTATACATGACGTGTTGAAAGTAAACGCTACATAAATCGCTTGCATTCGAGGCTAGATAATTTAAAGGACTAAATTAATAATATTAAAAAGACGAATAATATAGCGCCCCTTTAGAGAAACCCTTTTAACAACAAACCTTCAAAATAAAAGAAAAATATTACATATTTACACCCGTTCTCGAAAGTATTTTGAAAAACAGATCATATTATCGTGGGGGCGTGTTTTTGAATGTGTGTCCCGCAGGCGTCAAAATACCTCAGCCTGTCTCTGCCAATATCGTTGGAACTGTCGTTGCCTGATAAGTTTAAAAGAGACATGCGGCATCATCATTAGTGTATGGGGAACGAGTTTATTCTTATTTTTGATGTCATTATTCCAAATAGAGAACCAGCCACTTGAATACCCATTGAAATATAACGAACGCGTCGTCCCGTCCCGTCTCGTTAGCGTTGCACTCCTCCGAGCTACGCTGCGAAGCGGACAGGGTAACGGATATAACGGCGAGATCCGTTACCTGTCTTTACTTCCCTCAACGACAGGGGTGAGCAAGGTTGTTTTTACGAAGGTCAATACAGTTCGACATTATGTTTTTGCGGGTTGTTAATTTGTTTTTTCGTATACAAGCGGGTGGAATTCGTTAACAAATAAATAAGTTGACAGTTAATACACAAACCACCGCGGCCTAGTTGGTAGGACGTTTGTCTTTCAGCCCGGGGTTTGTGAGTTTGAATCCCACTGGTACCCAGATATTTTTTTCTAAACTGGTAGCTCTCTGGTATTTATGTATACACATTCACTATACTTAACCTAAAGCTAAATGGATTATTATCACATATCGGAAAATTTACGAAGGTTTTAATACCAAACATGTGTTTTTAGACAAATGCAGATTTGGGGAAGTTCCTGATCTAAAAGCTGCAGCCTCCACTTTATAACGTTAAACTCGACGTACGTATATAGTTATTTTGTATTTTTTTTAAATTTCATAATAAAAGCGGGTTCAAATACCGAGTAAGAGCACCCTTGAGGAGAATCTGCTCTTTTAATGGCGCTATATAAATTGTACTTTATTATAATGCACTTAAAGGTCGTTGGTTCTCAGAAATCACAATATATCAGTTAGTCAATCAGATTCTACTGTAATCAATACAATTATAATAGTAAATGATGCAACCAGAAGAAGAACTTGAAAGAATAAAAATATCCGACGTAATTAATATACATTTCTTAGTCAAGTGGTATACTTCACTACACGTGGTGAAATTATTAATTTAATAAACATAACGTAAACGATTTAACGAAATACACCGGCAGATATATTCAAATATGAAATGAAATAATCTACCACGGGGCCGAAACCCACCTGCGCAAACTTCAGGTTCTACAAAACAAAGCTGCGTGCACCATTATGGATGCGCCGCACTTTATTAGCAACAAACAGCTCATGAAAAAAGAGGTTTCTCCACCATCCGAGAATTCGCGATTTCTCTGCCCGAGAGGCTCTGCAACTCATTTCCGAGCCACCCCAGCCCTCCTATAAGTTCACTATCAAATTACGACGCGAACATCTAGTTTATCCCAGGCTCAAAGGAATCTCATGAACTACACCACGTTTCCTGGTCCGCAAATATGCAAAGTGCACGTATATGTGTTAGGTATATATTTAATAATCCTCTCTATTTATATATTTAAAATATAAACATACATATACCTTATAAACTAGAATGGGATAATAAAGGCCTGGTGATTGATGGAAAATACTCAGCCATTTGAGATGTGCAAACGATATCGTTATATTCTCACAAAACCCGAATGATCTTCAGCACCAACTGCAAGAATTTGGGTGATGTCAGCAAGGAAATTGGTTTAAACATGAATATATCAAAAACCAAATATATGATGAACAGCTTTGCTATTCCAACACCAATAAACGTAGATGGAAAGCCGCTGGAACTTGTCCAGGAGTATGTGTATTTGGGCCAACTTATTTCCTTTGTAGGTGGTATATCAGAGGAAAAAGCACGTAGGACAAAACTCGCAAGGAGCTCATTTAGACGCTTGAACAACATCTTCAAAATTAATCTCCCAATATCCTTGAAGCGAAGGGTCTACAACCAGTGTATTCTCCCAGTACTTACGTATGGCTGCGAGACATGGACGCTCACAGTAAAGAACACACAAAAGCTCCAGACCGCACAAAGGGGCATGGAGAGATGCATGTTGGGTTATACTAAAAGAGACCGTAAACACCAGGATTCGCAATATTGCAAAGGTAGAAGACGTTATAAAGGTGTGCAAAAGAATGAAGTGGCAATGGGCAGGACATGTATCCAGAATGTCAGACTCCCGATGGACATCTGAAATAATCCAATGGTACCCAAGAGGCATAAAGATGCCTAGAAGAAGACCGAAGGTACGCTGGATAGATTAAATCAGGAAGCATGGCAGCATCACATGGCACTAACGAGCAAAAAACTGAACTATTTAGAGTCAACTTGGGGAGATCTTCATCCAGCAGTGGATTGACCCTGGTTGACAATTATGATAATGATGATACATTATAAAGTAAACCCGTTACACCCCACCCCCCATCTTCGTAGTATATAATAATATAATATATTTATGGTATATTTGTGTGTATATATCTCCATCTTTTATTTCTGTATGTACATATAAACACGTGTGACATAAAAAAATCAAAGTGTATTAATATTCAACATCCGTTTTATACATCCGATGAAGGAGTAAGTTGTCCTAAATCAGACCGATACTCCGAGTAGAAATCATTAAAAGTGTAAATTATCTATAAAATTTGCAACACTAAAAATTTGACGTGCTGTATCACAATATGTCGGGCCGCGGGTTGGTTATCACTGCTCTAACGTTGTCATTCAATTCGAAAAATGTCGCCTGTGATGCGATATAATGAAGCTTTATTATAATATATTATCGTAGATGCAGTTGCAATTCTTAAAATACATAAAGCTTTTCAAATAGCTTTTTAATGATGAATTCATTTAACATAAGTCTTATAATGTTTAAAAATTAAAATGAACAATACAGAATGTTTTAATAACATTCTGTAACGTTTTATAGAATGTTTCAATGCCTAATAATTGCAATTGGTACCTACCCTAACATATAAAAGTAAAACTTGGACTCGGCACAAGAACGTTACAAGTCAGCTTAACACTGTAGAGATGCATACACTAATAAAAATTCTGAAGTGTTCATATATGAATGAAAGGAAAATAAAATCAGAAATAAATTGAATGGTTGAATTATAGGCACTAAGTACCAAAAAAAAAACAAAAAAAAAACTAAGTATGCAGTTTCATTAAATATGATATATAGAACGAAACTGCATACTTAGTTTTTTTAATATTTTTTTTGGTACTTAGTGCCTATTTTAATTCAACCATTCAATTAATGAAGGATAAAATGAACATTTTAAGTAAAATAAAAAACATATATGTGAGACTCTCTCGCGGTAGAAGTGAAACTTCGTAGTTCCTAGAAATTGTTAATTAATTATACGTTGCTTTTTTTCCATTTGTTAACGATTTTTTTTAGGATTAGGAAATGGTTATGTGGAATTTAATTCAAGAAAATTATCTTAATTAAATAAAAAAATATTATTTTATTTATTTTAAATAATAATAATTTTTTTAATAATAAAAAATCATTTTAATAATAATATAACACACTTAATAATATTCAATTTGTATTTTTTAATATTAAATATGTTAATATTTTAATGTTATTATTAATTATTAAATAAATTATTTTAAAATAATTATGTAATCATTTATTTATTATAATAATATTTTTATTGTATTTAATAATATATTATTAATATTATTTTACTATATCATTAATTTATTATATTATTATTAATTATCATACAATATAATAATAATATAATTATTAATATTAAAATAACACATATTTATTATTATAATTATATATTAAATATAAATTATATATTAAATAAATATTAAAATTAATTTTCAATAAAATAATTTTATGTAAAATAAAATAAATAATTATTAAATATATTTATTTAAAAATAATGTATAACAAAAAACTTTTTTTTAATATTTTTAATAATAAATAATAATATTTTTAATAATAAATAATAATTTTAATAATAATATAACATAATACACTTAATAATATTAATTATTAGTAATAATAAATAATTATTAATATTAAAATAATTAATAATAATTTATTAATAAATAAAATATTTAATAATAATAAATAATAATTTAATAATAATAAACTAATAATTTAATGCACCGTTTCACTTTTCGTGACGTTCAGGCCAATTTGCCCTACCGCGCCTATAGAAGTTTCACTTCAAAAAGTAGCTTTAAGACAGTTTGGACATATGTAGAGAATTAATTACAAAACAACGACTAAGCGAGTACAATTCAAGGTGAGCTAGGAAAAAGTAGACCGAGGAATACATGTATGGATCAAAGTTTAAAATAAGAGGTAGTAAGATATATATGAATTATAGAGTCAAGACGTGAAGATACTCGTATTTATGTAAAGATATGTAAGGGTTTTTATTAATTATCTCTACTTTTCAACTTTTATAAAAAAAACATTTGACGGAGATCGAGTACTACCTTAGCAGAATCATGATAAATATTATATCATATAATGTTTTTTAAATCGATTGCGAACCTTTATGAAAAAACTATGGCAAATATCAGAGTGGGCGAACAAGTGATGGAATAGTTTTATATATTACGAAAGGTGTCAAGCAAGAGAGTGTGTTTTTGTTGTCCATTAATCTTCAATTGCAAAAAAAAATATTGAAAACAGATGAAAAGTGAATAGAAAGACGCAAAGATGACAGATCGAGTTACGAATATTTCATTAAATAGATACCATTTGGTATTTGAGAAATTACTTATAGTTCGGAAATTCAAGGATGAGTCCTGTGACAGCTCACAAATTTGCCACAATACAACCTTATGTAATGTATTTACCTAAATAACTTGCTATTTATTAGAATTGAGGCTCATATTAAAGTTGATAAAATAATTAAAATTACTGAACATTGTTTCAAGGTTGTATTGGGGCAAATTTGTGAGCTGTCACAGGACTCATCCTAGAATTTCCGAACTATAGTAAAGAATATTTGGCAGATGTTTAGAAAAATATTAAACAATGTGTTTATGCCGAGATAAGTCGAATGTCATTCTTGTTGAAAAGGTTGATTCCATTACTACAAACAAATACAACACATCATAATATTTCCCTATCAAGGTAGGAAGACAAGGCAGACCGCCAAACTTGCCTATCTCGATACATATTCTTCGTCTCTTCTACATAGAATTTCTATGGTTTCTTACGTTTCTTTCTTTCAATGTGACTTTCACTTGATCCAATCATAAGTTTTTTGGTCTTCCTCCAACAATCCTTTTCCTTATATTTGCACTATATATTTGTTTTGTTAGCCTTTTTTCATTCTTTCGTCCTACATACCTAACCATCTTCAAGTGCTCTTTTTCATATTACTCAACACATCAGCCTTAAGTTCAGCACCTTAAATTTATTCAGCACCTTTCAGTCAGTTTCCACGCTTACGTTATGCAATACATTAAAGTTCGTACTGGATACTGTTTTGGACTATCATTTTAGCACATTATGATACTATCCGTCCCACCATTGTCCTGTTAGGGTAGGCATAAATATCGTCTGACTTTCCTTTCCAACGCACATCATTAGCCTCTTCCACATTCGTACACCTTCTCGCCCAACTTATACGGTTTCTCCGACTTTCAAAATATCATACATTTGTAGGGATCCACGGTCGTCGCGGAATATTGTCGCATACATACGGTCAATGACCGATGAGATTCGCATTCCTCGACAAATTTAAATAAACAGTCCGAAGTTCATACGCCGGCCATTCAAGTCCAAAGATCACCCGCCGGCCAGTCATCCCGTAGCGAGCGGACCGCACTATATACTAGAGAGAGAACGCACCACGCTGTCTCGCCGGTTCCGTAAATAGATTGTTACCTACATACTTCAATTGACCATTTCTGCATTCACAGAAGCGAGATAGAAGCATATCGCGAGTGCACTCCCGCGCCCATTCTGAAATGTTATAAATACCTACGTACTATCAAAATAAATAATTCACTCTATTTTTCCGCATTGCGATCTAACGTGTTTTATTTATTTATCAACAATCATAATCATCAAATACCTTTAAGGGACATTCCCTAAATATTTGATCCAACTTTAGCGTATGTCCTAGTAAGACGTGCTGATGATGATGTTGTTGACATCTCTGTATTCGCTTTAGTCGAATTCTGTGTTCCTTTTCGTTCGGGGTCATCAATTTAGCGGGATGCTTAATTTGATACGTCGTGATGATTTTGATTTTTTTTTTGTATTTAAAATAAAATACGTCGATTCAGGAATGCGAAAAAGTGAGAGTGAATAATCGATAAATAGTAAACAGCGATGAATGGTCAAGTGAATAATAACAAGTGCCCTTTATTCATCGATAAGCAGGTATATATAGAATTTCAGAAGGGCGCGTGAATGCGTCCGCGGTATATCTCGATCTCACTCCTGCGCGTGCTGAGGTGGTCGCAGACGCTGCGGATAATACAGTGGGTAGAATATTTATTGTCGAAACGGCGAGACGGCGTGATATGTTCTCTTTCTACCGTGGAATGCGATGTAAATATTATTTTCGTGTAAACAGTATTGACGTTCTGGTATGTGACATTTGTACATATCCAGAGGTTGATTCATCGGTCGTTGACCCTGCATGTTGACAATATTTAGGGACGTGGGTATCCCCTACACAACTATAGTTTCATTAGCCTTCCTCGACCATACTTTCCAGTAATATTGGCCCCAAATATCTTTTTTGTAAGTCTTTCTTTTTCTTTGGTTCCACGTGCCCAAACACATACTTCATCTTACTCAACACCTTGACCTTTAGTTAACTTTTGTCTCTTAATACTTCGTTCCATAATCTTTAAACATATTGTCATCCCTTGTAATCTTCTCAGTGCACTAATTTCTACAGCATTTATACGGCTCCAATTTGTCTTTTTTTGCATCCATTTTTACTCCCGTACATAAAATTCGTGCTAAAAATAATACTGTGAATTAACATAACATCTTAACAGATTTTGATACGGTCTGATCTGGAGTAAACGCTTTAGTGTCCGATTGACTTTATTTCCTATCACTACATGCCCTTCAATATCCTTTCTAACTCTTCCATAATATTAGAAAATACCACCTTTATATCAAATAACCATAATGACAATTAACCATTGAGAATTCGATGGTCGTAGCATGATACAATTATCTGAGCAGCTTGGCACGACGTAGAGCACACGACCTGCGCCCGACAGGATTATCGTGTTCCAGTGTTTTCCCAACAAATCCCCGGCGAAGGTACTTTGCCAGATAAATGGTGTATTTTGACGGATATCCATTTACTAAGCGACACGGATTTTCAAAACAGCTTCGTTAAGATTACGTCTTTTTCTTCTAAATCTCATTAATGGTTTATCTTTTTTTTATTTGTCGATAATGTATCCTTTAATTTTATTTAACATAGCTTCTATAAACACATTAAGACACAAAAAGCTTAAATGGAAATATATACATTAAAACAATTACAAAATGTTTATTAATATTATTTCATCAAAGGTACAATGTACATAACAACAATATTTAATCAAATGTACATAACAACAATATTTATGGAAATAAAAATTGTTCCATTAGCGCGTTGGATGGTATCAAAGACAACAAATTTTTGAAGAGTGACAACAATACGTCAGACAATAATACGAATAGTGACAATAATAAGACGAGTGACACTGCCGAGATGAGTGAAGATGAACTGAATGATGCTGCTGAAACAAGTTATAGTAATAATTATAAACTAATAAAAGTTTCTTCATATATTTGTATGTGGTAATACGAGAGTGGATCAAGTATAAACGAGTCTTTTGTTTTAGAGCGCGTAATTTTAAATGGAGTGCGCGGCCGCCTCGAGGAGTGTTGGGTAGGGATATCAGGAGTGAACAGGGTGATCGGTCAACCTCGACAAATTCCGTCATTAGTATGGCACATGATGTCTGAGAAAGAGGTGCACCCGTCGATTGCGCAACGCATGATTATCTAGTTTCTCGCTCGTGAGGACGTAAAACCAGCCGAAATTCTGGGGAAACTGACGGCACAGTTTGGAGATTAAACATTGTCTAAGCCTTGTGTGTTTTTCTGGCATAAGGAGTTCATGAAAGGCCGTGAAGGGGTCGAAAACGAGAGCCATGATCGTCGCCCGCAGACGTGCATTACCAAACAGAACATTAACGCCATTCGTGATCTGCTGGAAGGCGACCGACGTTTGACGTATCCGAAATTTATTCTGAGATAGGAATAAGTGGGAGCACTCAATCCATAATCACAAAGAACCTAGAACTCCGTAAAGTTTTCACTCGATGGGACCCACGTATTTTGACTGCAAAACAAAAATTTGCACGTATGCACGTCTGTGAGGGCTTTTGACGCGATTTGCACAATAAGGGAACGAATTTTTGTGTTGTATCGTTACCTGAAATAAAACTTGGGTTTACCACTACATGCACGAGTCAAAACAATCCAGCATGGAGTGGAGAAAGAAGAATGAGGGTACCTCTGTGAAAGTTAAGATTCAGCTGCCAGCTGGAAAGGTGCTGGCGACCGTTTTTTGGGACCGGGGTGGCATTTTGCACATCGATTTTTTGCACGATCGTTGCATTATTTATGCGGCGTACTACTGCGAGCTTTTGAGTGAAGTTAAAATGGCTTATCGATGCAAATACGTGACCAACCGATACGAAAAGTGATTTTTCTACATGACAACGCAAACCCCCATACTGCACCTGTAACATGGGAACAATTGGAGTAAATGAGTTGGACATGAGCGGAACAGCCTTTATATTGCCTTGATCTATGTCCTGCGACTTTCATCTCTTTGCGCCACTGAAAGAAGCTCTGGGCGGCCAACGATTCAACGACGACGATGGAGTAAAGGGGTTTGTGCGCAATTGGCTGCTGACACAGCCCACTTATTTTTACGATGACGGGATAAAAAAAATACTGATCCGCTGAAAAAAATGCGTTTCTAAAGCAGGAGATTATGTAGAAAAATTATGTGTACTCGATATTTTTTCTTTCTGTAAATAAAAATTTAAAAAAAAAACTCTGATTTATATTTGATCCACCATCGTAAAATATTTTTTTTCTAAAAATTGTCTCATAAATTTGGGATGCATTTTATGGTCCGGTGCGTCTTATCGTCCGAATAAATACGGTACATATGATAATAACTATTTGGTCGATATAACTAATACCAATGACAAAGAAACCTATTTATGATTTCACCAAAACATTTTCTCAACTGTATATTATGTCAATATCCGAGGTTGTATTCAAATTGGGTAGCTCGCGAAACAAACCGTGAGTAATTAAAAAGTTGTATATACTTACTACTAGTCTAAGGAAATTAATATTTAAATTAATATTTAGTATGTACGAGTATTTCAAATAGTTAGTCTATCAGGAATATATAATCATATAATTTTTTTAAATAGTTGTATTTGATATCACTCCTGTCCGTCATCTAAAGATAGATGTAGAGGCCTTCAGATTCCAATATGCCTAAAGTAACCTTGGAAGATAGAACAACAGGTAAAAACGGCACTCCAAGTAGAGAAATGTTAAAAATTTCTTTAAATAATCTCGACTACTTGAGAGTAACAAGTCTTCTGCCGTCTTTTTTTCTGAGTTACAGTCCTAGGATTGGTCTGCACCAAGCGCTCGATCCCTCCACTCATCTCTGTCATCCGCCAGTCTCTTCATCTCCTGGTAGCTGCCACAGCGCACATCCCGGATCACCCGGTCCATGTAGCTATATCTAGGGTGGCCTCTATGGTTATTGCCCTCAATCATTCCCTCGACGATGGTAAGGAGCAGGCCTGGGTGCCTGATGTTATGACCTATCCAACTGGGTCGTTGTTGGGCAACTCTATTTAGGAGTTGCCTTGTTTCTCAAACCCCGCTCAATACCTCGTTGTTTCGGATGTGATCTGACCAATGGACCCTGACCATGCGCCTGTAGCACCACATCTCAAAGGCAGCCAGACGCCTGGACTCGCTCTGGCTGATGGTCCACGTTTATAGTCCACGCAGCCATACAGCAGCACACTCCAGACAAGAGTTTTCACTAAATTCTTCCTAACATTGATATCAATGCTAGGAGATTCATATATCTTGGATTTGTTATTGAAACCAACTCTTTCCTGTTGGACCCTACTTATTATTTATGCCATCTTGGGATACTCTGCTGCCCAAGTAAACAAATTCTCTCATTTGCTCAACACTGACGCCACCCAAAACAACATTCGCGGTCACCTCCTCTCTTCCAGCAACCATACATTTTGTTTTATCTTCGTTTATTTTCATATTGTAATTGGATGACAAAACATTTTCCATCTTTCTTAAGGCCTCGTTCAGTTCTGTCGTCTTATGTACTTTATATTCAACTTACTGTCCTACGTAGCAGCGCATTGTAGAAGGCAGGGAGAACGTCTCACTCTATGATCATGATTTGTGACACGAATTCCATGATTTAGGGGTTTATGTTACAAATATCTATAACTTATATGCAGATTTACACATTTATTGTTCGTGGATACTAAATTAAAGTCTTTTCTTTAATTTCAAAGTCTTTTAGGTTGGTACTTGTTGAGCTATTCCATGTTGTATAAGTGTTACAAGAGAGCGAAATAAGATATACGAGTATATCTCCATACACAGTTCTTACAATTGAAATGCTTCTCTTAACGTAGCTTTTTAAGTGGAGCTTTTAATCAATCAAACTATGCCCCGTTTGCTGTAGACACTTCATACCGCATTTGTTCTAAGCATAGCCTTGAACCCGTTTGCTCTAAGCTCAATTTATATCTCATTTGTTCTAAGCAAAGTCTTCACCCATTATGTCATAGAAACAATTAACATCTAATTTACTTGAAACATACTGTTCGTCTCGTTTATTTTAAACTCAATTTATATCTCATTTGTTCTAAGCATAGTTTTAACCCTGTTAGCTGTTGACTCAGTTCATATCTCATTTGTTCTAAGCATAGTTTTAATCCTGTTAGCTGTTGACTCAATTTATATCTCATTTGTTCTAAGCATAGTTTTAATCCTGTTAGCTGTTGACTCAGTTTATATCTCATTTGTTCTAAGCATAGTTTTAATCCTGTAAGCTGTTGACTCAGTTTATATCTCATTTGTTCTAAGCATATTATTGATCCCGTTTGTTGTACTCAATTAGTATCTTGTTTGTTCGAAGCATAATATGTATCCATTTACAGTACACTCAGTTCATATGAGTATTTCATTCGTTCTTCGCATGTTCTCAATTTCGTTT
The DNA here is from genome assembly GCA_949825065.1 of Odontocerum albicorne. Lineage (NCBI taxonomy): Eukaryota > Metazoa > Arthropoda > Insecta > Trichoptera > Odontoceridae > Odontocerum > Odontocerum albicorne. The sequence goes on from OX463856.1 coordinate 33,898,585, forward strand.
ATATGTCCCGTTTACAGTAGACCAAGTTCATATTTCATTTGATCTTAGCAAAGTCAAATTTGCTGTGGACCCAGTTGAGTATAGATTGACCTTACACATATTTGTTAATACTATCCTTATACGGTATCTTTATTCGTAACAATAACAGCTTTATTTATTTAACATCAAATAGTTAGCACTGACTTTAAATATAGCATTGTTATAGCTACTGTTCAATCTAAAGTAACATGTTACTCTATAAATCTATTTTAAAGTATATCGGCGCTTTTTTACAGTTACTCGAAATATTTTATTTACTTGTTAAGATATCTGGAAAATGTTAACGTAGTCTTAAACTCGGTTTTTATTGAATATGTTTAGGATTAAAATTAGTATTGAAAAAATCTAGCCCCTGAGCAGTGTATATTCCCGACTAAATATCTCAGTAAGAAAGAAAAGAAGAGTATGGGAAGTAGTAGAAGCTCGGCATGAGTTGGCAGATCACTGCGGGCTTTTGCCGTGAAATTATTTTATTTTTCCCCCGAAACGAAACGAACTCTCGCTGATGGATCCTTTATACAGTTCCCCACACCTCTCCACTGGGGGATGGGGCTGGAGGAAGGGAAGAAAATTACTAGCAATAAAAATCAACACATCCTCGACACAAGAAAAAACACAAAGAGGGAATGTAATTTCTTAGTTTATACTTGCAACATACCTCGCCATTCAATACTGAGTTCAAATAATTTGATTGGGATAATTTTAATATTATATTTTGAATGGAGCTATGTGTATATTTCCCCCTCTCCCTCTACATCTCTCTCTTCATCTCCCTCCCCTCTCCCTCTACACCTCTCTCTTCCTCTCCACTCCCTCACTCTTTCCATTCATCTCCCTCCCCCTCTCTGTCCAACTCCACCTCCCTCTCCATTCACATTTCCCTCTCCACCCCCTCTTCATATCCACTAACGCTTTCCCTCCACCACATCTTCCTCTCCACCTCCTTTTCCATCGTCACCTCCTCTCTCTCTTCACCCCTTTTCCTCTCCACCCCATCTTCATCACCATCTCCACTCCCATTCCATTCCCCCCTCACTTCTCCTCTCTCCTCTCTCACCATCCCCTTCCCACTCTCCCTCCTCCCACCCATCTTCATCTACCCTCCCTCCATTTTCCTGTCCTCCAAGAATTTTTTCCCCTTAAATTGTTATTGCACTAACCATTTCTATTTCGTGCTAACATATACTTTACGTACTGCAGTGCCTCTTGAATAATTCAGCCGTTTATCCATTCCTCTTGAATAATTCAGCCATTTATCCATTCCTCTTGAATAGTTCAGCCTGTTATCCATACCTCTTCGCCATTTTATTTCATATCCAAGTTCGTATTCGGAATACAATCATAAGTTGATTGGGCTGCATTGCATATGATATGCACAAGTGGGGCCTCTTAGATTTTCTGTGAGTGCGAAGAAATTCAAAGCATAAACCACATTTTAAACAGTGGCCCACTGTGTGCTTTTCTGGAAGCGTGCAGAAGCTGTATAATCAGGCATTGTGATCTTGTTAGAGAGGACATCTTTAAGTTATGACCGCGCTCTAGAACACGATAGACCAGTTACATCAAGAGCGCTCCAAAAACTATATTAAGCAGCTACTATGCGCCAGCAAAATAATACATCCAGATGAAAATGAGCATTTAATAACTAATTTTACACTTGTTTTGTTCTAGATTTCACTGGTAGCAACGGTACGGGGTAATTTCCAGCAGGTGCTATGGGGTAGCTCCACCCCCTCCGATTACGAACCGTATGGCAGGCATTCCATCCCCGCCGGCGAGGGCAGGGATAGCTCTAGAACAGGAACCACGTCATCATCGTCTGAAGAAGTAGGTTCGAAGGTAAGTGGGTGACCTCTTCTTTTAATTAAGTTATCCAGCTTCTTCTCTTACATGGATCTTGTGAGTCTCGAATAGCGTTCAGCATTGAGCACGTGATGATAAATAATATCTTATTTTTCATCACGTGCTCAATGCTTAACGTCGTAGTCCTCTGCAATATCGCGATATCAGCGTACAACATGTCTTCATATCTCCCGGTCCTGAACTATGTTGAACGCAGCGCTTAAGGAAAATCCGGTTAACTCGTATGTTAGACGGCCAACTTCCCGATAGCTAACTTACCGACCGCTAATATTCTGACAGCCAAAATACCCGACGATCAATTTCCCGACGGTCAACTTCTCGACGGCAACTTTCTGAAGGCCAACTTCCGGACAGTCAACTTCGCGACTGCCAACTTCCCGACAGCCAACTTCCTGACCAACATCCCGAAAAAAAAAGTTACATTGACAACACTTACGATGACAAACGATTCCCTTGCCCACTCCAGTGGTTTTTAAGCAATTTATAATAAAGCACACACATAGTGACTTTATTACCATAAGACGATCTCTTCCAAGTAACCAGACAATAGTTACGCAGTTAGCACAATCCGCTGCCGTAAGACTCTCACCCTCGTTGACTTGCTTCAAATAGCGACATCAACCATAATGCATCTATCCACTATGGCAAAATATGTTTCTCCGTAGATCCTAAAGTATTGTACAATACTTTGCATACTTCTTTTTTTCTCTCTGAGTCTTTGGGATGTGCAAAATTTTGTTTTTTTATTAATTTTTTAAAGTTATTTCATTGTTGAAAATAAAATTATAATCTTACATCCAACAATTGCCACTAATTTACATAACTCTTTTCCAGTGCGTTGGAAGATTTTATCGAAAAACTTATATAGTCTTAATAAATAACCCCATCAACAAAAATAGGACTTTTTCATCGCGTATTAACGGAATTTCTTAACCCATGTTGCCTCATTAATATTTTCGTTTTATCCGTAATTCTAAAAAAGTTCTAGGGAACAAAATAATAAAATATAAATTCTTTGATTTTTGTTTTTTCCAAAACAAAAGAAGTACATGTCATTTTATTTTTGGCGGAGGCGATCAGATAATGTCATTTATTTCCTCTTTCTGTTTTATTTCTTATTGTTACGGACCTTTTCTCTACAACTTAAACTTAGGTCAATTCTCATCGATTCCATTCATTCCCTTTTTTCGATTTCTCTGGATTAAATTTCTTCTATTACTAACGACATTATATTTTCCTTCTTCTGGTTTTCAGCGCTTAAACTGTTTTATTGTCTAATCGAATATTAAAAGACACTGAACTTTAGGATATGCGTGGATCATCCAGAAAGTAAAGAACGTTTTGGCATAACTAAATAAAAACGAAAGATATCAACACAAAACTTTCTTTACAAAGTCACAGTACCTTATTCTATTTTTCAATGTAGTCGCCATTGCAAAATTAATGTGCCATCACCGCATTTTGGATTATTACAACTTTAGGTGAGGTGAGGTTTTATTGTTCGAATATTTCAAGATTTTGAAGGTACGAGTACATAACATATATTCTGTAAAATTTATATGATCATTTAATTCGATCAAAACTATAAATTGCTTAATGTGGGCTCTTGATCAACTAAATTTCAAAAATACCCTGAAATAAATGCAAGAAGTCTTAAGATATATATAGTAAACAGTACCCGACGGTAAGTAATACTCATCGGGCTTAAGAAAGAAAGACTTTCGACCATAATCGGCTAACTTCGGCTTTGTAGAGCGTCGTCTCTGTCATTCATACACGTGTTCCGTCGCGATTTGTCAGTCGTTATCAAGCGTTCTAGGGACGGAGACGACGCTCTATGAAGCCGAAGTTAGCCGACAGTCTCTTAAGTCCGATGTGTATTACTTACCGCCGGTTACTGTACAACAAATTATGTCTATCCAAAATATACATAACATACATACGCCATTTCCCTATTAAGGTAGATAGAGTACCAGACTTTCCTATATTGACATACATCTCTAGTCTCTTATTCAGAATATCGTTCACTTAATCCTTTCTTTGCCTTTCTCTTACACGCCTTCCACTCACATTTGCACTACATAGCTGTTTTCTTAGTCTTTCTTCATTCATTCATGACACATGTCCAAACCATCTCACACTTCTTTATTTTACTTAACACATCCAAACTTATCCAAGAGTCCATTGAGCTTTTCTTATTTTAAGTACTGCAATGCAATTTTTATTGTACCGCTATATTTAAGGCCTTTAGTTTTTATGTTGCCGATAATTTTAACTTTTATTGTCCCGCAATATTAGAGGCATTTAGTTTTTATGTTGCCGATAATTTAAATTTTTATTGTCCCGCAATATTAGAGGCATTTAGTTTTGATATTGTCGATAATTTTAATTTTTATTGTCCCGCAATATTAGAGGCATTTAGTTTTTATGTTGCCGATAATTTTAATTTTTATTGTCCCGCAATATTAGAGGCATTTAGTTTTTATTTTGACGATAATTTTAATTTTTATTGTCCCGCAATATTAAAGGCATTTAGTTTTTATGTTGCCGATAATTTTAATTTTTATTGTCCCGCAATATTAGAGGCATTTAGTTTTTATGTTGCCGATAATTTTAATTTTTATTGTCCCGCAATATTAGAGACATTTAGTTTTTACGAGTATGTTGTCCATAATTTCAACTGCAATAAATTATCCTTATTTCTATACACATGTGTTCCAATGTGCAGAAGGAATGGGCTTAGAGATATTGCACCAAATGTATGACACAGTTGATATACTCGTATTCTGGCATGGCACTACCTAACGTCATGTTATCAAAGGTACAAAAAAATATCTACGATATCTTTCTATGAGTGAGTTTTGGTGTCTATCCATGGCTTTATCCTACTCAGTTTCTGCTGGGCATGCTCGGGTATACCTTCTTGAGCGTAAGAAGAGATCTGCGTCTCCTGGTATACGTTGTCAAACTCGTTCGAAGAGTTGGGAGCTGTCCAGCATTACAATAAAGATTAGCGTTAAATGTTCCTAACAATTACACTCGACTGCACCGGCAAGAACTGTTCTCAATAACATACGCAAGAACGGGTCTTCCAGCCGCTATGCCTGTTGGAAGGGCCTTAACTCTTTTGAACGGGACTGCTTCGGATATTGACATATTTCATATCACATTACCAAAAGCAAAAGTAAATTTTCTTCTAAGATTGAGCGCGCTAGAAAGCACTCATCAACGTATTTAAGTAACTTTGAATATATGTGTATGTTTGTGTATATACATATACCATATTATAATTATTTAATTTATGCAATTTTTCTTTTTTTTTTTTTTTCAAAGTAATTGGGCTAATCCTGTTTTGAGAAAAATAAATAAATGAAAATCCTTTTTACCATCCTTTCATATAAACGTAAATAGTAACTACCCACATTACGTAACAGGATAAATTTATATAGTGTGGAGATATTAATTTCAAAATATTATGTTTCCTTAACCCCCACACAATTCCCATATTTATAAATATTTTCCTTGAGATTTACTTTTCGTTTTATTTAAGGTATTTTTCTAACCAATTTTATTTTAATACGCTATGATAACCCCTCCTTCTCTGTGATGTGTAACTAGTACACATTGCTTCTAAGAACTTTAATATCTCTATAAATATAATAAACACTGGATTAAAATTTTAAATATTCTTCCGGAATACATTTACGCATTGAATGAAAAAATAATATTAATAATAATTAGCACTTATCGGCCACATCAGGGGTATTTTGTGAAAATCGGGAATAAATTCACCAATACAATCAAACGTGTGCCAGTGTGTGACGTTGGTATATTAATTCTTAAAAACCGCTATGGGTGAGGAAGCGACGCTATTCACGTCTCACTCTCACTCTCCTTCGGTATATGGAAACGCAAGAAATAGAATCTCGGTGGCTGGCTTTCGTTTGAGGTGGTCGCTTTGCCCGTTTTGTGAACGTCGGCCGATGTTTTTTTTTCATGTTTTTAGCAATCAAATTTAATTTATTATCACTTTTGACTTCAAATTTAATTAATTTAAGCATTTGGCTATAAATATTTTTATTTTTCCGATTTAAAATCGCTCGTTTTTACATGTGTATTGAATACATAGCACCGGAACGCGCGGATGTTTTTAGCACAGGAAGGGAAAGGTTAAAGAAATGGTGATGGATACAAATTATATTTATCTGTTCATTGATTTTACACTTTCATACAAATAATCTAATGAAATTATTGTTTCAAAGCAGTTTCTTCCAATCAACCAACTTTTGTCTCGTAATTATTATGCACTGTTGAAATTAAACAGAATAAGGAGTGTAGAGTACCAAATAAGAAATGAAAGCTGGTCCTGTGAAAGTGAATAAATTAATTAATATATATTATAAAAATATCAGTTCTATGATCTTCAATATTTTTGTAACATAACAAAACAACTTGAACCGAATCATAAACCAAGTTTATTTTTAAACAAGATTGGCCACACCGAGACAAGATAAAACATGTCTTCATCTCTTGTATACGGTCATCTCTCCCTTGTCCATTATGGAAACCGCCAATAAAATTCGTGGCAAATAAGATAAAGTTATAAAAGGGGAAAGATTCGGTCCTGAAGGGGCGCTAAAACCACCCCGGGGGTGCTTGTGACCCCTTAATCTGACCCCTTGCCTCGGGCCAGCCTAAACAGACTGACCACTTATTTTTTTTATTTTTTTTTATTTTTCTCCTTCAGACGTTTGTGTTGTTGTGTGCGTTTTGAGACCATTAGAACACAATCGAAAAGAAACGTGTTTCAGTGAGGTTTTAGATTTTAAGGCTAAGTGTATGACGTGAAGATAGCTTTACAATCTGTTTTTATATCTCATACAATATGAAGATACCTTAATTTTTATTTGTTTAACAATTTTTTACAAATATATCTGACGTACTTATTGCTTAGAAACAATTTGCTTCAATCAATTTGCTTCAATCAATTTGCTTCAAACAACAATTTGCTTCAATCAACCAGTTTTTATTTCATAATTAATATCGGTATTTATGATCTTGTCTTTAACGCAGTGCATAGTATCAATATTTGAGAAATATAACTTAAAATAAAAGATACATTTCTAGAAAAATAGGGATCAGGTGGTTATTTTATGGGAGTTAAAGTCTAGGAATATCTTGAGATAAATAATACTTCTATTATTTATTTTTAAATATCGATAAGGATGATGCACATCTGATTGAGCCAGGAAGATTGTTTTAAAGTTGAGCCGAGTGAACCCCAAAAGATAACATGTAGAATTATATACTTTTAGTAACACAAATTAAAAAATATATATATTGGGTCCTTACATGTGAAATTGGCGTTTTGTTTGGGAGGAACATAAAGTTGATTTTTTTTTAATATAATATATTTATTTAATCAAAGTATGTACCATTGCTATCTATGCACTTTTGCCATCTCATAGGTATTTCATCGATCCCTTTACTAAAAAAACCATTCGGACGGGAATCAATAAAATCTTTGAAGTCGGTTTGGACTGCCCCATCGGAGTTGAATTTTTTCCCTTGCAAGAAGTTATCCAAATTTCGAAAAAAATAGTAATCTGTTGGGGCAAGGTCCGGAGAGTACGGTGGATGTCTTAGACATTCCAATTGAAGCTCTTCTAATTTGGTAGCCGTCTGTTGTGCAGTGTGTGGTCTAGCGTTATCATGAAGCAGCAGTGGCCTAGAGCGATTAACCAGCCTCGGTTGTTTTGCAGTTGCTGACAATAGACAGACATTTGCAGTTGCTGACATGGTTTGCAGTTGCTGACAATAGACATCTGCCGTAATCGTCTGGCCAGATTTAAGAAAGCTGTAGTGAACGACACCAGCACTAGTCCACCAAACGCTCACAAGTAACTTTTTTGGAGTTTGGCTGGTTCGGCAGGGTTCAGCCATTGCGATGAGCGCTTCCGATTATCATACAGGATCCACTTTTCATCACAGGTAATGATTCGATTCAAAATCCCTTCATTATTGTGCCGGTTGAGTAATGCAACGCAGCAGTCAACGCGCGTTTGTTGATTTGCTTCACTCAATTCGTGAGGTACCCACCTTTCAAGCTTTTTCACCTTCCCAATTTGCTTCAAGTGGATTAAAACAGTTTTATCACCAACACCGCAGCCTGCAGCTAACTCGGACGTGGTTTGCGATGGATCCGCTTCCACAATAGCCTTCAATTCTTCATTATCAACTTTCTCTACGGGGCTTGTTCTGCAGGTCGAAATTTCCAGAACGAAAACGTTGGAACCAAAAACGCACTGTGTTTTCTTTTGCGGCACCGTCGCCATACACATCATTAATCCTTCGAGCCGTTTCTGCAGCACTGGTGCCACGGTGGAACTCGTACTCGTAAATAACGCGATATTTCAAGTTTTCCATTTTGTAAACTGAGTGACGCAAAGAAAAAAAACAATTGAGGGAAAAACAAATGAATTATAATTTTCGAAACACAAATACTTGAGTAAATAGCTGTATAAATTTGAATTTGGAATTCCTAACCAAAGAGAAGATATTTGAGATCAAAGTTGTCAGTACGGCAAAACGCCGGTTTCGTATGTGGGGACCTAATATAAGACTTAAAAAATAAATTCACTATTATTGACTCTTAATTTCATCACATATAATAAAAAACTAAATAAATTCAGGTACAATTAGAGTAAGATCAAAATTAGGATGTCTATAATGGATTACATTGAACACCAGACCGTTGATCATTGCAATGCTGTCTTAGATGGTAGGGCAGATATTGTATTACAGTACAACCCAACGAGCGTATTTCGATGTTACAATCTCTTCAAGCTAACTAGAAAGAGTTTAAACAAGTCGTTAGTGAAATCAGTAGAAAACCTTTAAAAACAGTTTTTAATTAAATCGAACTTGAAAGTCTCAGTCTGTAAAACTTCGGTCATCAATGTTTCATTGTTCACCCATATATCGCACTAACTATTTATTATTTAAATTCTATTATATCATAACAAGCTACAAATTTACCTTGTCATATATCAACAACTAAGCTTAATCTAAGCTCACGATGTTTTCAAGAGCGTGGAACCAGCAGTACTTTAGTTAGAGTTGTAGCAAAATATAGAGACCTTCAGGTATAGGATGGTTTAAAAGTAGATTTTGTAAAATATATGTATTTTTAAATTTACCTAATTAAAAAAATAAAATATCTCTATTGTTGAACAAATATTTGTTTAACAATTCACCGCGTCATAAACTAACTATGTAGGTCAGTTATGTATAATTATAGTGATTTATGTTGAAAATTGTTACGTCATATTAATGTAATTGAATTATATGTAACTGCCGATTTATCGTAATTGCTCTATTTTTTCTGTATTGGACATAACTTTCCATTACATGATTAACCCTTATAGTTTATTTATTAATTACAGGAATTCAGTTTATTCTTCTTTTTTTCGTTATCTATGCATTTAATGGAACTAATAGACACTCCGGTTACTTTTGAAACTTCACAATGCCATGTTTTTTTTTTCAGTGTGAAATGGCCAAAAATGTTCTAACACATTCGCTATTATATCTTTCGATTGTTTTTGTCAAATGAAAACCACGTCCAACTTTTGGACACATTTGTTTTTTTAAATTTGAAAATAAAACTATTAAATACTTTCGGGTGATACTGTAGCTGAGAGCAAAGACGGACGAGTGACCAATGACAGACTAGAATGAACTCAATACACTGATGCATTGTACGTAATATAGAAACACTTTTAAATGTATGAGTAAAGGTCTTTATATTTTGCTAGAACTCTACAAAATAAATGATCAGCTCATTTTGTGTGGCATCACTATCAAAGATCATCGCGTCATGTTTAACAATAAACTTGCATTTGGTTTTGATATCAAGAGTTGTGTTCATCTGTCTGAACTTTTAATAAGAGTCTCAAATGTTTTTTGTGAAATTACTGGAAATTACAGGCTGTTTGAACTCCAGGTCTTAAGTCACTTCATAAGTATATTTACTGCGATGTCAGTCGTTTACCTTATCCCGTGATATTAGACTAAGTTCGCTATCACTGCAAGACTTGTCACACTCAAGTGTGTCATCACCGAAGAAGAAGTCCCTTTGGACTTTTCTTTTCTCTCCACTACGTGACGTCGTGTCCATAAAACATTAAAAAATATTTCGATCTTATAGTACAGATTGCGCTGTATGGGAACTTGTTTTGTCCTCCATAACAGCGTAGGTAGTGATGGAATCGAACTGAACTGAACTGCCCACACAAAAATTGGAGTAAAGCACAATCATATGGATCCCAACGAGAAATTCAGAATTCCCTGATAGTGGAATAAATCCAAATAAGATTTCTTTGTTCTATATAATGTGGGTTTTACTTATGAGTCTATCCATAATTTATTTAATAAGTATCCTATCTACTACTCCTGAAGGAAAGATAGAGATCCATACACCCGTTTGTGCATATACTCGTGAAAACAAACTACAAGAAAAAAAGCGAGCCCCTTGTTAATTGAAAAACTTTCCAGGCCTAAAACAGCTTCAAAAGAACTTTTTAAATCGGACCTTAATCCACCGTCGCTTCTATTATTTTCACGCTCGGATGTATCACCAACGGAGGAGTCCCTTTGGGCAGTTCCTTCTTCGCCACTACGTGACGTCGTGCCCACAAAAATGTTAGAAAGACTTCGATCCCCTAGTGTGGATTGCGCTGGATAGGGACTTATTTTATCCCCCATAACAGCGTGGCTGGTGGTGGAATCCAACTAAACTGATTAAATAACTTATTAAATTTACCTGTCTTAAATTAAAATTGTTTTTGGTGCTATCTTCACGAATTTACCTATTACGAGTGTTACATTCGCACATGGAATGACATTATTGGACGAATTCTCCGATATCGATATATTACATATCTTAGTGGATAAATTGATAATTTCATAAACTTTGCAAACATAAATCTTCGTGTGTTATAATTGTTTTCTGTTATTATGTTTTTTTTACTACACATATGATTTGGTGTTATTGGGTTAAACATGTATTAAATTAAAAATAAAATCAATAAATGAAGCTTTAAAGTTATAAGCGTAAAGAATACTTTGAAACTTTTATCAATAAATACAATCCACTTGCGATATTAACACCTACGACACGTGTTTCTAACTCCTATATAGAGGCTCTCTTTAGTCGAAATGATCCTGATTTATTACGAGAGCAATGCTTATGTAAGACTGATGTCATGTAATGTCGGAAGCGTATGCGATTTATTGACCCAAAAGAAAAATATTTAACAGGGAGAAATCTTTTGCATTATTTGGTTATTTTATCTTAGCTTTTGTTCACGGCTTTATTTGTCTTTAATGTTTCTAAATTGATTTCTAATTCTGAAACATTTTATTATATAGACAATACTTGTGTTTTTTTATTTCAGTACCTTTGTTTCTGTGTGTCATACCAATACTGAGCAGAGTTCCTCAGTGTCCTCAGTGAGATACAGGCAAAAGCCTAGTTTACTGGGGACACGACAAATGAAAGACAAGAAACTTAGATCCATTAAAATTGTGTCCAAATTAAATTGCCTGTTGTGTCTTCGCAAATTGTGTAAAATAAATAATAATGTGGAAAGTTATAAAAAAAGGAGTTGCTTTTGCTTACAAGCCAACCTAGGTATTTGTCTAGGGGCGCCCAACGATCCACAAATAGGTTATGAAAACATTTAAAAAATAATGACAAAAACACGTTTAAAAATATAATCCATGTGACGCCATTGCTAAATACAAGATGTGATATATATATGTAGGAACCACGGTCGTCGCTGAATATTGTCAACACACACGATCAACGACCGACGAAACGACCTTTGGATATGTCCAAAGGTCGCATACCAAAACATTGAAATTTTTTACCCACAAATACTATTTACGATACATTCCACAGTAGAAAGAGAACGCATCACGCTGTCTCGCCGTTTTCGCAAACAAATTGTCTACCCACAATACTATTTGCGATGTCTGCAATATTTCAATCGACCATTTCTGCACGCACAGAAGCGAGATAAAAATATATTGCGGGCGCACTCCCGCGCCCATTCTGAAATGTATAAATACCCACTTACCGATAAATAAAGCATTATTAATTATTATTCATTGATTAATTCACTCTCTCTTTCCGCATTGCTAATTGACGTATTTTATTTAAATACCAAACAATCAAAATCATCATCGCGTCCCACTAAAAGCATTCTGCTAAATATGCATATAAAATCAACGTGTGATGACCGCGTAATGGCAACCTGCAAACTTGCAATCAAACTGCAATCTTACGTTAGACAAAATATTTTTATTAGATATTGCAGACAATATAAATCTTAGTTGCGTTTGCGAGAAAGAATCAACTCGAGTGGTTTGTTTAGTGGTAAAAAATACATCATTATCCAACATCACCGTCAGAAACAGTTCTGCATTTTTTAATTACGTATAGGGATTTTTTTAATTATATAAGGCGCAAGTTAAAATTGCTTAGGGACGCCGTCTATATAAATACGGCACTGGTATTTACCCCTGCAAACAAATTAAATTTGCAAACTTGATTTGTTTTCTTAAAAAAATTAACCAAGCCTTTCTTACATGTATATTTTTTTAACTTTTATGAACACGCAATATTCTTCTGACCCATATATTTATTCAGTTATTTTTGCATCTTTCAAAAACCGTTTTGAAACTTGATTATGACAAACGAATTCAGAAGTTATTTGATTTGCAAATTGGGACGAGCACTGGGGAGCGGTAATCGATTCACAGCTAATATCAGTGCGGTGAATCTAATAAAAATTCAAATTTTAAAAGTTTAACGTAAAAACTACCTCCATAAGTTGATAATTATTTGGAAAAGTTCTTAGGAAATTTTCGCTGAGGTTTTCAAAACCGATTATGGCGCTGATATTAAAAGTCGTTGTGAGAAAAAATTTACGTATTTTTTAATGGAATAAAAATATAATTTTAATTAACAGTTGACGACCACCGTGACCTAGTTTTGAGAATGCTTATCTTTCAACGGTTTGTTTAGGGTTCGATTCATCTCTAATAAATGTTATCTCCCATAAAGGTTATCTCCGATAAAGGTTATCTCCAATAAATGTTATATCTGATAAAGGTTATCTCCAATAAATGTTATCTCCGATAAAGGTTATCTCCAATAAATGTTATATCCGATAAAGGTTATCCCCAATTAATGTTATCTCCGATAAATGAGTTCAAGTCTTAGTTTTGAAAATGCCTATCTTTCAACGGGTTGTTTAGGGTTCGATTCATCTCTAATAAATGTTATCTCCGATAAAGGTTATCTCCAATAAATGTTATCTCTGGTAAATGTTATCTCCGATAAAAGTTATCCCCAGTAAATGTTATCTCCGATAAAGGTTATCTCCAATAAATGTTACATCCGATAAAGGTTATCCCCAATAAATGTTATCTCCGATAAATGAGTTCAAGTCTTAGTTTTGAAAATGCTTATCTTTCAACGGGTTGTTTAGGGTTCGATTCATCTCTAATAAATGTTATCTCCGATAAAGGTTATCTCCAATAAATGTTATCTCTGGTAAATGTTATCTCCGATAAAAGTTATCCCCAGTAAATGTTATCTCCGATAAAAGTTATCCCCAGTAAATGTTATCTCCAATAAATGTTACATCCGATAAAGGTTATCCCCAATAAATGTTATCTCCGATAAATGAGTTCAAGTCTTAGTTTTGAAAATGCTTATCTGTCAACGGGTCGTTTAGGGTTCGATTCATATCTAATAAATGTTATCTCCGATAAAGGTTATCTCCAATAAATATTATCTCCGATAAAGGTTATCCCCAATAAATGCTATCTCCGATAAATGAGTTCAAGTCTTAGTTTTGAAAATGCCTATCTTTCAACGGGTTGTTTAGGGTTCGATTCATCTCTAATATCTAAATGTTTTCTCCGATAAAGGTTATCTCCAATAAATGTTATCTCGAATAAAGGTTATCCCCAATAATTGTTATCTCCGATACATGAGTTCAAGTCTTAGTTTTGAAAATGCCTATCTTTCAACGAGTTGTTTAGGGTTCGATTCATCCCCAACAATTGTTATCTCCAATAAATGAGTTCGAGTCCTTGTTTTGAGAATGCCTATCTTTCAACGGGTTGTTTAGGGTGCGATTCTTATCCAATAAATATAATCTCCAATAATTGATATCTCCAATAAATTTTATTTCCAATAAATATTATCTCCAATAAATGTTTTCACCAATAAATTTTATCTCAATGAGTTCGAGTCTTAGTTTTGAAAATGCCTATCTTTCAACGAGTTGTTTAGGGTTCGATTCATCCCCAACAAATGTTATCTCCAATAAATGAGTTCGAGTCTTAGTTTTGAAAATGCATATCTTTCACCGGGTTCTTTAGGGTTCGATTCATCTCCAATAAATATAACCTCCAATAATTGGTATCTCCAATAAACGTTATCTCCAATAAATGTTATCTCCAAGAAATGTTATCTTCAATAAATTAGTTGTGATTTAAATGTTTGTAGCCACTTCCTTGTAACTTGTTTATTTTTTGTATACCTTTGTCAGCTTAAAAGGGATGTCGAAGATGGGGTGGAAACTCCATTTCCTTTCATCCATAAAATCTCCGAGGGAAAGTGGGTTACAGTTGCAATATCATCACTATAAATCAAGCAAATCTGGTCGATAACCCACATTTTACGCATATTGGGAGAATATAATTTATATCTTATATAATATTCATATTTGATTAAAAAGTTACTTTTCTACTATTGTTATTTAAAAATAACTTCTCCAATATTCATATTTGTTAAAAAAAAATAACATCTCTAATGGTTATGCATTTTGAAAATAACTTCTATAATTATTAATTTATTTGAATTTATATTGTTAAATTAATGTTACTATAAAATGATACACTTAAATGGGCAAAAAAGTTTGAAGATGCTTTTCTAAATCGAAACCGATCTGTCAATTTAATTGAACATTTAAGTGTGAAATCGTACTGTTTCGTGCAATAACGTACTGTTTCGTGCTGAAATCGTACTGTTTTGTGCTAAAATCGTACTGTTACAACTTCTATCGTAGTCATATTTGTTTAAATAAATAACTTCTCTAATAGTTATATATTTATATAATAACTTCTATAATATTCATATTTATTTCAAAAATAACTTTTATAGTATACATGTGTTAAAAAACGTAGCGTGAATCAAATAAATTCATTTTAATTTGTTTATTACAACATTGTTTCTTCCACTTTATACGTATAACCCTACCGGTTTCAAGATTTTCCCCTCATCATCAAGGTTTAAATAAGACTGAATTTCATTCGAACTAGTACCCACATATACGTTCCTAATGGTAAACATTTGGGTTAGGCCTCGACCACAGAGGTAGGAGCCTCGCTTGGTGCTTAGAGCTACGCAACTAGATTACTATAACAGTCATGTACGTGGCGCGAAGCGTGCAGTGTGGCCATTGCGATAGTATGGGGTGCGATGGTTTGCTAGGATATATCGCCTAACTCGCAGCGTAGCTCTAAGCACCAAGCGAGACTCCTACCTCTGTGGCCGACACCTTAAGGGTTGTGGGGGGAGGGAGACCGGAGACAACTTTAGCAAACATCGGTGAGATCTTGAAAATATATGTGTGTTTTGCCAGATGTTTATCCCGATGCACTGACTTGAATATATTTCTAGGGCCTCTAATCTGTCCAATTTATGTCCATTACTACTGATATGCCAGAATTTGGCATCATCGATAGCAATAACATATCAAATAAACTCATTATTTCTTATATAAATAACATATAAAATAAACTCATTATTTCTTATATAAATAACATATCAAATAAACTCATTATTTCTTATATAAATAACGTATCAAAACAACTCATTACTTCTTATATAAATAACATATAAAATAAACTCATTATTTCTTATATAAATAACATATCAAATAAACTCATTATTTCTTATATAAATAACGTATCAAAACAACTCATTATTTCTTATATAAATAACATATAAAATAAACTCATTATTTCTTATATAAATAACATATCAAATAAACAGATTATTTCTTATATAAATAACATATCAAATAAACTCATTATTTCTTATATAAATAACGTATCAAAACAACTCATTATTTCTTATATAAATAACATATAAAATAAACTCATTATTTCTTATATAAATAACATATCAAATAAACAGATTATTTCTTATATAAATAACATATCAAATAAACTCATTATTTCTTATATAAATAACATATCAAATAAACTCATTATTTCTTATATAAATAACATATCAAATAAACTCATTATTTCTTATATAAATAACATATCAATTAAACTCATTATCTCTTTTATAAATAACATATCAAATAAACTCATTATTTCTTATATAAATAACATATCAAATAAACTCATTATTTCTTATATAAATAACATATCAAATAAACTCATTATTTCTTATATAAATAACATATCAATTAAACTCATTATCTCTTTTATAAATAACATATCAAATAAACTCATTATTTCTTATATAAATAACATATCAAATAAACTCATTATTTGTTATATAAATAGCATATCAATTAAACTCATTATTTCCTATATAAATAACATATCAAATAAACATTACATTCTATTATAAATAACATACCGAACCGATTCCTTATTTCTTCTTCTTTTATGTTTTTTTCCGTTCGTCAATGGGCATTATGCATACATAAATAAACAGAAGTAACATTTGAGACAACATTAATAAAAAACACTTTTCTATGTGACACATACGTCATATATAAAGAATGTATTTTAACTGGTCATTGAATATTTCAATAAGAATTTCCTTCGAAATTTAACTGGTCTAAAAAACAAATTCTTGAAAAAAAAAACTCAAAAAAATTAGGTAATACTTGATTTGGATTCATCTCATGGACCGCAATAGGATATTCAAATCAAGACTCCAAAAGCTTTGCCGCCTCTGCATATGTCATAATACTGGAAATTGTGAGGAGATTAGATCCGTAATCTAAATTTATAACACAATTTATGTCCTTCTGAAGACCCTGAAGCTATTGCTGAAATCCAATCGGCAAAAGGATTTCATGATTTTTTTTGCACTTTTAATTAAATTATACATTTGTATGGTTGCCTTAACAATGACAACATTGTTTTCAGTCCCATTAATTGAGCATTCGGGATTAATAACCATTGGAGTACGCACGGAACGCGTTCTTTGTAATCATACATAGAGCTAGGAACATTCGCACTTAACAATGACAACATTGTTTTCAGTCCATTGGAGTATGCACAGATCAATTAAGAACCATTGGAGTATGCACAGATCGAGTTGTCCGTAATCATACATACAGTCAGCAAAATTCGCACTTAACAATGACAACATTGTTTTCAGTCCCATTAATCGAGCCTTCGGGATTAAGAACCATTGGAGTATGCACAGATCGAGTTGTCCGTTATCATACATACAGTCAGCAACATTCGCACTTAACAATGACAATATTGTTTTCAGTCCCATTAATCGAGCCTTCGGGGTTAAGAACCATTGGAGTATGCACAGATCGAGTTGTCCGTAATCATACATACAGTCAGCAACATTCGCACTTAACAATGACAACATTGTTTTCAGTCCCATTAATCGAGCCTTCGGGATTAAGAACCATTGGAGTATGCACAGATCGAGTTGTCCGTAATCATACATAGAGTCAGCAACATTCGCACAACATTGTTTTCAGTCCCATTAATCGAGCCTTCGGGATTAAGAACCATTGGAGTATGCACAGATCGAGTTGTCCGTAATCATACATACAGTCAGCAACATTCGCACTTAACAATGACAACATTGTTTTCAGTCCCATTAATCGAGCCTTTGGGATTAAGAACCATTGGAGTATGCACAGATCGAGTTGTCCGTAATCATACATAGAGTCAGCAACATTCGCACTTAACAATGACAACATTTTTTTTAGCCCCATTAATCGAGCCTTCGGGATTAAGAACCATTGGAGTATGCACGGAACGCGTTGGTTGTAATCATAGATAGAATCAGCAACATTCGCACTTAACAATGACAACATTGTTTTCAGCCCTATTCATCGATTCTTCGGGATTAAGAACCATTGGAGTAAGCACAGAACGCGTTCTTCGTAATCATACAAAGACCCAGCAACATTCGCACCGTTTAGCATACAAGAGTATTGTTACCAGATACTTTTTATCAGACTGATGCTCATTTTTAGGCTTCAAAGGGAACCTGAAATCCCCCAGGTAGAAATGCAGCATGTGACTAACTAGGCCACTTAAGTCAACTTCATAAAATGTCAATATATCCATATTGTTTATACCTTTTATAGTTTTTGTGTATTCTCGATCTGTAGATGTTTCATTGTTAAAGATTCATCACCTAAAGGTACCCACCGTTACTTAAAATTTAATCTTAACTAATAACCGAAATACCCTTCAGGCTGGATGGGAACTTATTTGGTCCCCCATAACAACGTGGGTGGGGGTGGAATCAAACTGAAATGTATCATTGTTAATTCTTCTTCTTATTATTATTTTAGGCCTGTTGACCTGTTATGGTCCTGCATCATTGTTTCCCTCTTGTGACGTCGACTGCCAGCTGCCTTTCCATCTTTTGGGAGGTCGTCCTGGAGGTCTGCTTGCTTGGGGGATACTGTCCCTCACCATTCTTACGGTTCTTGGTTTCGACATTCTGGATACGTGTTCGTTCCAGAACCTTCTTCTCTGTCGTCCCCATCTGACAATATCTTCAACTTCGCACATCCTTCGGATTTCTGTGTTTCGTACTCTATCACGAAGGGTTTTGCCAGCGATTCTCCTGAGTATCTTCATTTCACTGGTTCGAATTGTTAATTCAACCGAGGGAAACACTTTTAACTCCGATTTGGTGGTGTCAAAGGATAGTGTTGTTGCTTTTTTTAAACTAAAGTACAGGCAAATTGTTAAACTGTTTAAACTCCAGACCACTTTATAGAAAAGTTTTTACTGAGCTGCAAGTCATTTTTTCTTCTCAAATAATTTCGGACGTTATGTTAAGTCCATACTCACTATTATTATTTACACATTCAGATGTGTCAGCACCGGGGGAGTTCCTTTGGGCAGTTCCTTCTTCATCTCTACGTGATGTCACGCTCATAAAAATAATAAAGAAATTTTCGATCTTCTATTGTATATTGCGCTGGATGGGGACTTATTTTGCCCCCCATAACAGCGTTGGTGGTGGTGAGATAGAACTGAACTGTATAATTATTAATTATCTTGTAGATTATATATTTTCTTTTATTTATTCTGTATTTGGAGTAAAAAAATGTGAGTTTATTTACAAACAAATAAAAATGAAACGTATTATATTAAAATATAGACATTAATTAAAAATAAGATAAATAAAATAATATTAAAAATACAAATTATTGAGCGCTGTTCAGGAAGCAGACTCTCCTCAAGGGCGTTACAGTTCGAGACTCACCTCACTATTATTGTCAGATTAAAAATATTACAAAATAAAAATATAAGTTTAGTATATGAATAGGAAGGTAGTGGCTGTGGCCATTAAATGAGATACTTCCGTACATCTATATAATATCACCGAAATGTATCCACTGTACTGGATCCGACGGCTCAACAAAATGAGACGATTGGAGCACACCGGAGTTCTTTTGAGTTGACCACCCTCTTGAGTAAATATTATTTAAGTCGAATATATTCTTATACTCGTGAATTCCTTCCGTGGTTGCAGTCCTAAGACTGGTTTGCAGCAATTTGAACTCTTCTCATCCATTCCCCCCTGTCCTGTGCGGATCTTTTTAAATCTGTATATGTTGAGCAGCGCACGTCCACCAACAGGTCCTCCAGGTACTCTCGGCGTGGGCGTCCCCTAGAGTGTGTCCCCTCGGTCATACCCTCCATTATGGCATGCAAGAGGCCCTCTTGTCGTATTATATGACCGATCCATCTTGCACGCCTTTCGGACAGGATCGTGAATACTATATGGAAATAATGCCTGTGTCATTCGAGGGGAGTAGCTCAACGTAGCGTTCGAACTAGTGGTCTTCTATACATCAAGTCCAGTACGCTACCACTTGACCATGTACCTCAGACTGTTGTACTCTTAAGGTGAATAACTTATGAAGAGATGTCACTGACAGACAAAAGTGCCAATATACTCTAAAAGCAGCTAAGAGTCAGCTCTTGCTAAAAGTTCTTCCCGTTTCACAGCCTAATCCAGCATAGATGACTACCACGTTGAATACTCGTAGTTTTAAAATTTTTCTTTAATGCTGTACAAAGTTACTTCTCGGCATTATATTCCTTCAATTCTCGACTATTCTTCAACCGTAACCACTTCTATCTCCATATATATCGATAAAAAGTATTCTTCAGAGAATTGTTAAATTTTTGATAAGGTTCATCAACTTTGTCGGCACCTTAATTTAGAAATTCAAGGATTTAGTCCTTCTACCCCCGCCCTACGCCCCGGACCTCGGACCGACCAGCCCAGGCTGAATAATGAATGGGGTCCGTGATTTGCACGTGCAAACCCGCCTCTGGTAGAATTGTGGATACTGGTCCGTCTTTAGGAGCACCATCACCAATACTTTCAAGTTACCTACTTCTTATTATCTCAATTGTATTAAATTACTTCCGCCAAGAATTCTGTTACTTTGACAGCATTTGGCTCTTCTCCCTGGCTCCATCCCGACTCACTGTCTGCGAAGACTGTTGGGGTCAACTCTCCTCGTCCTCAGGTTGTATGCTCTTCTGTCCCGGACTACGTCCCCCAGGCCGTGCCCCTGCATCAGGTTATCTTTTTGCACCACCCATGAATTCTTTGGTCTTCCTCTGGTTGTTATTCGAGGAAGATCCATAGAGATTGCCTAGTTCACAATGTGATCGGGTTCTCTACGTCCAACGTGCCCATACCATCTCAATCACCTCTCCTCCGTCAGCATTTGGCGTTCCAATTATATAAAGTTCTCTCGGATGCAAGACATCAGACTACATGTAGCATTACTTTAAGTGTCGCATAAACAGCTTCTCTTCGTAGATATTAAATTGTGGAACTTAGGTCTCCCAATTCTTATTCGATGCCTCTTAAACTATTCACAAGACTTCCAGGACAGTTTTTAAACCAGGTTATGACACCTGTACAAGCAAAATCTACTCACTGGAGCCTGGTGGTCCTCTCTACATGTTCAACCAAGCAATAGCAGGTAGTTGTTTAGAAGTTTTGTAGTTTTTTTTATTTGAACATGGTAAAACAGGTGCATAGGTGTCTTCTAATACGTAAGGTGTAATGGCTAAACATACGTTTTAAAAACATTCTTCGATAGAACCATGAGTAAAATCCATATTCCTCGCAATAAAGGCGTTTCAAACATTTTTATTTTGACTTGCTCAACTATCATGGAGTTTGGATCCCTCTTGGGTTTTTTTTTTACCTGGCAAATTTATTGTCATGTAGCAATCTCTTCCAACCAACCAGAAAGATGTTTTATAGGCCCTAAGTGAAAACCAGACTGGAATTCTATATAAAAAAATCTGGGTTCCAGCGGGGATTGAACCCGCAACCTCCGGATCGGCAGACAAGTGTCTTACCACCAGGCCACGGAGGTCGTCGGCTTTCATATGATTGAGCCGCTCTCTAATCTACTGCAAATCACTGAATCAGAAAGATATCACATAATAGGCCCATCACATTATTGATACATCAACACAAACAGTCAATGTTGCCAGTGATGTTTTTGGATATGTCTAAATTATCAAAATATCATAATAATCGTCGTCGGGCCTCCTGATCGAGGATCATCTCGCCACTCCAACGTTAATCTTGAACCGCCCTCTCACGTCAATCGTATGATCTTCTGTGAGAAAACAGCCCGATCCTAGATACGCATTCCCTCCAGCAAATGCCACAGACATATGGACCCTGCTGAGTTGCCTGGCCATGCTGCCGCTTGTTCGCAGCGCGCTGACTGTTTCTCACACGTCTAGCCGCTGAGACGCCATCAACATTTTCACAACCCGGTGTGGCACCAGCAAAGAAGAAATGTCTCTTTAGGGATAGCTGTTTATAAATTTACAATCGCACTTTACGATATCCTCATGTTTTTCCTAAAGACAGAGTATGTGGAAAAAATATAACTTCATGCCCCTGAAAAAAAAAATATTTCTTAGTTCAGCCGCTTCTGGAATTTACAACCTGCTTGAATCGCACATATTATACATATGAGTGGGGTGGCCCTGGCGGGGTACAAAAGTGGGACCGAGGGAGGGATCTGATTCGAACTGAGAAGGGATGTGACGATAATTTTAATTATAATTTCCATTCATTAGCTTGTCATAAGACGTGATTTTAAGAAAGTATTGATCCAACACAAAGGTATTTTGAATCTCATTTGTGGTGGGTTTTTTTCTTTTGAATAAATTAATTAACTTTGTCGGAAGTTTCGACGGCTTAATGAGTTTTTGTTTGAATCATATTTTTTTGCTTTCATATAAAATATAGTACCTTATTTCAAGAAAGATATTGAAGCTAATAAATGCGATAGAAATATGTGACTTACGTAGAATATCTTATATTATAATTTTTGATAGGGCTAGAAATTATTGTTTGGTCAGTGTTATTGCATAAAGTGGAATCATGGACTCTCAAAGTTGGTAGTTTGAACCGACTGGAAGCATTCGAATTTTGAATGCACCGGAGAATGCTACGGATACCCTGGACGGATATGGTCAGCAACTCAAGAGTTCTTCAAAGAGCCAAAGTTGATAGAGAGTTGCTGACTAATATTAAAATCCGAAAGGTGTCCTATTTGGGTAATGTACTTAGAGGGGCAAAGTACAAATTACTGCACCTGATCATCCAAGGCAAAATAGAGGGTCGGAGAAGTGTTGGCAGGAGGCATATGCTCCGCAATATACGTGATTGGACTGGTATAAGGAGCGTTGGGGATCTTTTTGGACTTTCGGGGACAAAGATGCTCTCAGGTGATATTCAACGTTGGGGGGACCTGACATGACACTGGGAAGAAGAAGAAGAATTGGAAATATTTCACTGTACGCCGGTAATAAATAAATATATTAATAAACTTTTTAACGAAAGGTAGTTTCGAGTGCTTCTAGTCATATTCGTAAAAACTGCATTGAAATTTTCCGGAAGTTTCAATACGAGACCCGCTGCAATTGAAATGTTCATATTGATAGAAGATTAGAAATGAATTGACGATAACGTGGCTGGACTAAATATACCCGATTTTGAAAGAAGATTAAGTGAGAAATATGAATTATAGAAGCTTGTATATGATGAGATGTCTAAATGTGAAGGAGTCAAAAGTTCTATTATTGGAAGGAAAACATAGGTGATGTGTATAAAATACAAAAAACGTATGTATAACAATTGATATAATGTAAAAGTGTTTTTTTAAGGACAAGGAAAGTGCGGTTTATTTATATTCCTACTGAAATCCACGTTCGTGCCAAATTTGTGATCCCTTTTCTCTAAAAATACATCATATAAAAGTTGAATGATTCAACACATATAAACAACATTTTATGCGAATGTAATTTAATTACACATGACAAGAAATATACATAATTTGCTAAAAAAAAAAAAGTTATTTAATTTGGACATACAATTTTAATGGATCTGGGTTTGTTGCCTTTCATTTGTCGTATACCCAGTAAACTAAGCTTTTGCCTGTATCTCACTGAGGATATTTAGCATGAAAAAATACATCGATACTTTTTTTCCGATTTTTGATTACACAAAAACAAAACCCCGTTGCACATTCTCATCAACCTGACAAACAGTGACACTCAATTACAACTGGAAACATCATGCAAAATCAAACTCTTCACACATCATCACTCCAGAAAGACGAAAAATGTTCATCCCATAATGTGCCACACACAATCAGAATCAGAAATAAAAACAAAAATATAAAAACAAAAATATACAGAAATACAAATGTAAAACAACAAAAAGAAACCCACACTCAAGAGCCCACACAAACCTTTTCCACACGTCATTCATCCTGAAAGCCCAAATACTCAAACTCATGTCGCAATAACAACCACACTCCGATCGACTGCCTAAATGGTTTTCCTCCGTTTACCTATATTGAATTTGGCACGCCATTGTATGTCATGGGAGCTAAATAGGCATATTGCCTTTGGGCGAAAGATGTTTTAACTCTAGGGATGGTGAACATTTGATCAGTTGCCATGTGTGTCATGTGTCTCTGCTGAGTCTGCATCTTCCCTTCCTCTCGTTGGTAGTGTCAGAATGTAAAAAAATGTAAAAAAACATGCAACAAACATACTCAAACACTAGGAATTTATTTTTTAATTAACAAACATACTCAAACACTGAAAATTTATTTTTTAATCAACAAACATACTCAAACACTGTGAATTTATTTTTTAATCAACAAACATACTCAAACACTGTGAATTCGTCTTTCTTGCACTTGTTCACAATAAATTGGTTCATGCAATGGAACAGTCATCGACTAAAATAACCCCAAAATGGTAACACTTCCTTCAATTAAAATTTCAACGAGACGCGGAACAAGTTAACAATATTCTAAGTCATTTGTTAAGTTCAAAATTATTTGCCTGCTAATTAAATAAATTTGATCCAGTTTTCTACTTTTCAGTATTATTTATAAAACATTTCAACTTTTAAACTTTAATATTTTTTTCAGAAATAAGATCTATCAATACCAAAGTTAACTTCGGTTTAATTAACTTATATTTTCACTTGTGTTTAATTAACTTATATTTTCACTTGTGTTTAATTAACTTATATTTTCACTTGTGTTTAATTAACTTATATTTTCACTTGTGTTTAATTAACTTATATTTTCACTTGTGTTTAATTAACTTATATTTTCACTTGTGTTTAAACAAACTAAATTTTGAACTTTAGGAAGTTAACTCACTTCCAAAGCTATTCTAGCACTAATTGAAAGTTTCCATCAAGAGATTTTCATTTTATCAGTAATAATATATTCAGTAACAATCTATTTCTTTTAAAGAGAGAGGTCTTCAGTGATATACAGGTAAAAACCTAGTTTACTGGGGACATGACAAATGAAAGGCAACAAACACAGATCTATTAAAATTGTACTATGTGTCCAAATTAAATAACCTATTGTTTTTTCTCGCAAATTATGTATATTTCTTGTCATGTGTAAAATAAATGAATAAAAATAAAATAAAGCAAGGATGTTTTATGTCATCCTGGTTGTTCAATATTTACATAGATTCATGTATGAAAGAACTACGGAGGTCAATGGGTGGCATAAGAATGTCGAATGGGAATATATGTGGATTGTTGTATGCTGGTGATATTGTAGTGTTAGTGGAGATGTGTGAGAGATGCGAAGAGAACAATTTTGAATCTCCATCTCTACGTTTTCTTACATTCCACAATTTTTCTTAATAAGCACTGCGTTTTCTTTCATTCCACATTTTTTCCTAAGGTACTTACACATTATTCTGCAATAAATGATTTGTCCACAAATTTACCAAACGCTCTAATTTATCTTACTTTCATCACGTTTTGCCATGTCCAAGTTATGCTTGCATATCATTTAGTCGGTACTAAGATTCTATTATGAGTAGCCTACGCAACCCTGTAAACACTCCTAGAGCAAAATGATATAACGGGTTAAATAAAGCTAGTGTCAATATATCCAGTATACAAATATATAAGAACCAATTTAAAATAGTTATATATTTTTTCATTTATTTGTAGTTATCTTTAATGTTGTGACAATTATTCATGACAACTCCGTGGCCTAGTTGACAAGACGGCTAGCTTCCGATCTGGGGATTGCGAGTTCGATTCCACTGTTAACCTATTTCTTTTAACACTTGCCACCCTATCTATGATGGATAGTGAGTGACCAGGACTTATATAATAAAATAATTTTATAGCTAATTACAAAAAATAACCTAGCAGATTTTGCATAATTTTAATTTAAAACAAACATTTTTTACTGGATGCTGAGCGTCCAGCACAGTGGCTGGCGGAATTGTTTAGCACAGTAAGGCAAGTGTTAAAAGAGATCCAGTCTGATTTTCACTTAAAACCTTTTCATAATCGTTCTAGTTTATTTCTGATTAATAATCCAGCCTGATTGTATTGTATACAACGAAAGTGTAAAACAATACAATACAATAAATTAATTAGAGGTTTTTGTAAACATTTTGAGCAGCCGCGTGTTTTAATCAAAGGTTCGATTGAGTAAGTAAACTGATTAAAACAAAACAAAAAGCGAAATCAAACTCTGAAACAAATACTGTGTTTGAAGAAGGTGGATCGGGGCAGTGGATAAATATTGTAACATTACTCAATCAACCCCAAATCATCCCTTCAACCCTTCGCTGTCAGTGCCGTTCTTGAAACCGAAATATTTTATTACTAAAATGTATTTAGTTTTGTTCAAACATCTTAATTGATACAAACTTGATTACTCTTACTGTTTTATTTAAAAAAAATATGTAATATTAAATTTGTATAAAGTGCGATAGTCAGTGATCGTGGTCTAACGGTTAGCATTTAAGCTAAGCAAACGGGAGCCCCAGATTCGATTCCTAACGGATTCACATTCGGGCTGATTTTACTCACTGGCTGAATTGATATTTTTCTATAGCTTATGAGTACACGATGCTTACCATTAAATCATAGAACAGTTAAGCGAGATGCATGTCTACCAACCTGGGGGTTGCGAATTCATTCCTCATTAGAACCCAAAATTTAAAACGTGGATTCCAGTCTGGTTTTCCCTCAAGGCCTTGTTACCATATTTTTTGTTGGTTCAAAGAGATTTCGACATGAAAATTTCAACACGGAAAGTTAAAAATATATCCAAATACAATTAATGTACAATATTTAAATCATTATCACAAGATTCGAGCTGGAAAAATAAATCTATTTCAAGGGCATATTAAAAAAAGGAACAAATTTAGAGTAAAAAAATTTGAGCAAATTAAATTTTTTGCTGGTTGAGCAAATTATGAATAACTAGACTCCCAGTCTAGATCTAAGGTTGAGAAAATGCCAGAGAAAAACCCTCCTCAACTCACCAACACGTACAATAAAAATATCCACCAGTCTTGACATTTAATTAGTTAACTATGGCATTATCACGATTGATTGATGAAGACTTTGAAATTTGCAACGTTCAACTCTCACTAGAAAATTGATTTTAACGCATTTGAATTATATAAGGTCTCGCGTGTTCATACTTGAATAACAACTGCTTAAAACTGTAAAGTTTCAGTATTTCGGGCACTTTATTAAAAGACACGAGAACATTATAACACAACTGAACATCCAGGAAAAAAATATAAGCAAAAGAAACAGATTAAGACATCGCACATCTTGGTTTAGGAATGATTTGGGTCCCTGAAGAGAATAACCCTGGTTTATTACCTTATTCATCTGCATTACAAGATATTAGATGAAGTAGCTTCAAATGAAGATATCTCAAAATTCTCATTATAACCTTTAGAGGGTTGAAAATAAAGGAAAAGCATTTATTTATTGGATACAAAATCATTGATCACTCTTCTGTTGAAAGGGGTTGACTCGAACCCAGTCAGCATTGATTACAAAGTTTAACTTTATTACGTCTGTACCGTTCCGGGGGCTGGAAGTCAGGGGTGGAATCGTTAAACAATGGAAATACAGAATTATCATGAACTTTGTTTAAGTAATTGCTTGGTTTGTTACAAATTATGGGGAATTCCCCCTTAAAAGGAATAAGAAAGCGAGAGATTTTCTTGAGAGCTTAAAATTTACGATGTTTTGAAGGCTTTGAATTTCTTAACATTTTATTTTTTTATTAAATTCCCTGTTTCGTAACACAATTTCTATAATTTTCGATAATGTTTAAGGGAAAATGAAAATTTCCATCTTGATTTTTTTTTTAAATAATTTATCTGTAATTGACCCACTTAGCGTACCTTATAATATAATGTTTTAACTGGGATTTAAATACAGACGACCTTCCCAGACTAGTTGATAATATACCTGACTTACCAACGCTAGGGTTACTTCGATGTCCGTTGGTATATCGAAGCCACCCTCTACGAGTATCATCATTTTTTTAGATTTCTCAATATATTATTCTCAGAGCTTTCTCTTTGCATATCTACTACAATGAACTTATCAAACCTTATAATTCATTATCATTCTTCTAAAAAAAGTATAACTTGAAAGAAAAATACCACTCAATAAAAGTGTAACAAATGAACATCCGTATTCGGCAAAACAGACTGACTGAACTCCGCAGGGTCAAGTGTAGAGCATATCCGATTTTTATCCGGGGAGGCAGGGAGGATAGATGGACTGCCTCGCCTCTCCGTTTAGGGCCGGGGACGGGCGCACTCAGATGTTGAAACGAAATACCTGTAAGCCGTTAGAGCCTAATCGAGCGTGAGCCAGGGATGGATGGCTGTACCCGTATTTAGGGGTGGCACACGCACTTTATTTTTGAAAACGACTTTCAGATACTTTTTTAACATTTTTAACTTATTACATCTTCCAGTTGGATTCTATCAAAGACCTTGGTCAGATCGATGAAAGCAAGGTAAGCAGTCTTGTTGTATTCCAAAGACTTTTCTTTAATTGACCGCAGTATGAATATAGTATCTGTAGTAGTGTAGGAATACCTACCTAAATGAATGAATAAATAAATAATTGTTAAACACAATTATTTAAATTAATTATTGTCAGATAGTAAACATACAGGGGCAATGACCGATGAAGAATTCAATGATTGTTACACACTACGAACAACGACAATATTTACTATTTACAGCGTCTGCAAATTGGCTAGCCATCTCCAAATATAAATAATTAACCTACCGCCAGTCCATGCGTTAGAGCAAGGCAGATATATATCGCGAATGTATTTACTCATTGGTATAAATTACTCGGACGCCGAGAAATAAACATATTAGTATTGTCATTCATTCAGCTGTCAAGACTTGTATTATTTATTTACCCACGGTCCACTTACCGATTTATATCCGCATTCCTGAGTCTGTACTCATTGACTACAAATCAAGATCATCACGCGTATCAAGATAAGCAATCCGCTATATTGATGATTCTGTACGAGAAGTAACGCAGAATCAACTAAAACGAAGATAACGATGTCGATATCAAAATCATCAGCACTTCCTAATAGGACACATGCTACACTGATAACGACCATCGTTACAGTAGATCTGTTTCTTCGGAATCCTTGTTGTTCATCTCTATTTTCAATTTATTGTTCTAATTATACTCTTAGGATGTTGGTGAAGAGCTTGAGAAATGCGCTTAAAGGAGATACTCCTCTGTAGTTACCAGGGTCAGATTTTCGTTCTTTTTTGAAGATGGGAATCGTTATACTGGCCCTCCATTCATCCGATATTTTTGTTATTTTAAGGATCAAGTTGTAAAGTTTATGTAGACTTTTTGCTAGTTCTTCGCTGCCATATTTAATGAGTTCGTTTGGTATAGTATCGCTTCCAGGAGCTTTTTTATTTTTGAGTCTTTTCATTCCTTGTCTAATTTCACTCTCCTCCAATGTCCTGGGTTTGTTAATTATTATATCTAGAGTTGCTGGTGGAGATGTGTTAAACAGGTCTCTAAAATATTATTAAATAAATAGTCTCTTGTGATATGCGTTTTATTATTTCAACTTGATAACCCTAGGTTACCTTGAATAATATTGTTGGTGCAAGTCGGTTTTAACATGTTTGTGTTAATTATGTTTGAAGTTTCATTTAACTTCAGTATTTTGATGCTTAATTGCTCGCGTACCCAAATTCGCAGACCGTTACTCTAGATTCTAGACAGGCTGATAGTGTAGACTTGTTTATTCATTCGTACGGTACCCCTTAACGTATTCGAATTGATTATACGCAGACACTGAAGAGCATGGCAGGCAGATAATATTTTCTCCAGTCCCAGTAATCGAGCCTTCGATATTAGTACTACTGAAGTAGGTTTGATAACACTACCGTAAATAAAGAGGCACCAAGACTCGACTGATGCGATTATTATCACCAGACTAATTATTTTGCAGGACTGGGACCGCTTGAGTTTGTTTAGCTACCACTGGGAATCGAACTTAAAACCTTCGAAGCATGCGTCTAACATGACATACGAGTATGTACGTCACTCTCTCACAATTCACACATCAATTTAGTTGGAAAGCGAAGCTGTGCCGTGGAGTTTTTTGTTTATTTTTAAGTGAGTTTCTTTTTTACGGCTCAAACTCACCAGCTTACTTTTTCAAACTCACCAGCCTACTTTTTCAAACTCACCAGCCACTCCACTATACTGGATCTGATGCCACACCTGAAGTGAAATGATCAAAGACAATCGGCATTTTTTTACCGAAATCATAGATATCCTTAGTGGGTGGAGCCGTTGCACACCAGCAAACTCACCGGTCACACAGCTGTACTGGATCCGATGGCACAGCGAAGTGAAACAGGCGATCGGCGCACACCAGCATGTTTTTATTTCCTTTTTTTTTGAAAGAATAAATATGACTGAAGTGTTTACTATCTTTGTACTCCCAAATACTAGGTGGATAAAATACCTGTGTCATTCGAAGGGAGTAACACAGTGCTGGATTCGAACCAGCGATCTTCCGCATGGAATGCGTTACCGCGCGGAAATGCACCTCATCAACTAGATCACGGAAATCATTATTTCAGTAATATTAATTTTATTTTCTTTATGTTACGGAGATCCGCTAGTTATTGACTGACAATCAGGAATAATAGGTAAAATATTAACAGCCATATCATATAGGCATGAAATGGAAAAGACTTCCTCTGAAGACAATACTTTAAGAAGCAACTGAAAAAACTCTTAATTTCTAGTCAGTAAAATAACGTGTTTCATTCCTGATTTTTCTTTTCCTTTCCTCTCCACCCTTCCTTTTGATTGATGATATCTCACTTTATATGAAAAAGAATTTTCGGGTGACTGTCCATCTTTGTGGGGTTCGTGGGCATGTGCTCACGTATATGTTTATGGATTTTGTGGGGATGGATAGTCATTTGAATGATTTATGCGACCACGTAACTTGCTTCATTTACTTTTATCTGGTTGGTTGGAAGAAATTGCCACCTGGCAATAAACCTGGCAGATTGTATTGCAATCAAAGTGTTAAATAAATAAATACTGGCGGTATGGAGACATTCCAGAGAATTTATAGATTCGATATTTTTTATGACGATCAAATTGCGACGATAATAATGAATAATAGATATATAGATAAATCAATCAATGATCGCGATCAAGTATGATTTATTAATCATCTTGTGGATGGGCAACGCCTATGCGTGTATGGTATGCAAGTGGTTGCACTTCAGCATGTACACATCTTTGACAGATAAATCTCTAAGGCATCGAAGTTCCAAGACAATCGACATGTTTTGAATATGTTTGTATGCATATACAGTATTTTTTATTTTATATAATTTTTTTTATTCTATAAGATTTTTCTTTATTTTTAATGTTAACATTTCCTGTATTTTTCAATGTAGTTGGGCTAAGCCTGTTTTGAGAAAAATAATAAATAAATAAAAAATAAACCTAGATTTTTTATACCACCTGGTTCAAATAATTTGTTATGAATTGTATGCAATTGATGTAAAAGTGTTTTTTTCTTGTATTGGTTTTCTTGTTAAACAGTCAACTTACAAAAATTATCATAGGATCGAACAGTCCAGAGAGATATCGAACGGCGCGAAGCTGTAGGAAATAAAGTCAATTGGACACTTAAACGTATGTACTTGAACCTGAAAGTATTGAAATCTGCTAAGATGATAGTCAGAAATATTATTTTGGAGCAAACTTTGAAGTATGGGAGTGAAATGTGGACGTGGATTAAGACTGAGATGAGCCAAATAAATTATGTAGAAATGCGTGCATTGAGAAGAATACAAGAGCATGCTGAGATGATTTGGGCATGTGGAAAGAATGAATGAAGAAAGAATAATAAAAAATATATAAATATAGAGCAAATGTGAGTGGAAGGCATGTGAGAGGAATAACAAGGAAAGAATGTTGGATTAAGTAAGTGATATTCTGAAAAAAGGTAACGTAGGAAGTCATATGTTATAAATCGTAGAAGTTGTAAAGATGGGAAAGAGGCTAAGGATATGTGTCGAGATAGGAAAGTCTGGTGCTCTGTTTTCTCTACCTACCCCGAAAGGGAAACGGCGTGATGGTATGTACATAAGTTATTATCATTATTAATATTACTATTATTTTAGTTATTATTATTATTATTTTTATCGTAATTATTATTATCATAATTCTTTGCATTAACAATTGGATTTAACCTGAATATAGAATTTTACGAAATAATTCAATAAACAGTTGCAAGTTTCGAAAATATTCGACGATTTAAATAATATTTTTGAATTGATAAGAAAATTGTTATTGAATATTCAAAGATCTGTGGCAGCCCTCTGGCAGTATCTCCTTTCAGCCATTACGCGATGTCACTTTCCATTCACGCCCCCGGTGTAGGAATAAATGTCGTATAAAAAGGGGAATAAATCTGCTACGAGGCAGTCACCCTGCCTTCACAGTGGTGCAGCTTTAGCTCTATAATACCCACAATTCAAATTGTTTAAAAAGTGGCACACAATATTTATTGCCTAGGCGAATATTTCTTATACAATTGAATTGTATATCTAGGGCCGTTATTTTTTCAATATAACAACACAATTAGTTGCAATGATTTTATATCATTGTATACAAAATACAAAAAGGATATTTATTTATATGTAGTTAAATATTTAACACTGTGGAGGTTTCAAGACATTGTAATTTGTTTAACCCTTCCCTTACGGTGATAAAAATAATGCGCGTGCTCCGGTGTTGGGTAGTGAGTACCCAATAAAAAATTAGCGATTTTAAATCGGAAAAATAAGAACATTCATAGATAATCCCCTTAATTAATTATAATTGAAGTTAAAAATTATAATAATTGAGATTTATTTGGTGAAAACATTAAAAAACCATCTGGCAACGCTCACGGAACGAGCGTACGTCTAACCTATTTGCAAGCCTAGAAGCTACTAGTGGCTCGGAACGTCAGTCGCATACCCCAAAGCTTACGCTTATGCTTGCGACGTTGAGACAATTCAGCTCCTCGCAATTCAGGCTAGTATGCAAGAGTGAGACGCGAATATAGTGTCGCGCTTCCCGCATACTATTCACCTATCGTCAAGACGAGGCACTCGCAGCGTTTAAATGCGAATTTGTTTTCGATCTTTACAAAACACCTCGATGTAGTCGATAAACTCTGATTATTATTAATATTATTTTTTAAATCAATGCGTAAATATATTATGGAGGAATACCTAAAATCTTAACCTTGTATTTATTATATTTATAGAGATATTGATGGTTATTAGAAGCAACGTGTAGAAGATACCCAACACAGGGAAGGAAAGGTTAATAAAACAATATTTTTTTCCACTTTACACAATAGATTTTTTTTCCTTTTTCACGATTTTCTTTTCTCGTTAGCATTTTATTAAACAAATCACATGGATATTTATTTATTAACAATAAAGGCTTAGCCCAATTATAGTGAATTATTCAATTATAAAAAATAATTCATCAACTTAATCAACGCCATCAATCCTCTAACGCCCTCAATCTTAAAAAAATATTATTTTTTATCTTTGATAATGTAATATATATTATGTCAATATCCGAAGTAGTCCCCTTCAAAGGGGTTAAGACCCTTTTAACAGGCATATCGGCTAGGAGGTCGTTATCTATCGGCCGTTCTCGCGTATATGTTTGAGAACTGTTGGATATTTCCAAGATTGTATGTTGGCGCCAAATAATTCGCAACTTGCGGATTGCAACACGCCAATGTGTCCATCCTCTAGAATCTACTCGATGTAGTTTTGCTGATGATGCCGTATCTATGAATCGAGAATTGAACTTTACGGTTGATGAGAACTGTTGGATATTTCCAAGATTGTATGTTGGCGCCAAATAATTCGCAACTTGCGCATTGCAGCACGCCAATGTTTCCATCCTCTAGAATCTACTCGATGTGGTTTTGCTGATGATGCCGTATCTATGAATCGAGAATGGATCTTCAAAGTTGATGCTCT
This sequence comes from Odontocerum albicorne, assembly GCA_949825065.1. Taxonomy (NCBI): domain Eukaryota; kingdom Metazoa; phylum Arthropoda; class Insecta; order Trichoptera; family Odontoceridae; genus Odontocerum; species Odontocerum albicorne. The sequence continues at coordinate 33,932,773 of OX463856.1, forward strand.
CCTGCCCCAAGCGATCAATAATAATTTATGTGTGTTATACTAGTTACTCCATGGTTATCGTCTTGCAATATGGCCAGGTGTCAGTTGGGCCAAAATAAATGTGAAAATAAAACTTTAAATTCAGATACAAGCTGTTATCTGTAAAAAATCAAGACATGTAAATTGATTTACTAAGCTGAAAGACTGAAAATATACTCGTAAACTGCGGGTTTTTTTGGTTTAAAGTTTCAGAAGTCTGGAAAATCTAGATTGCTTAATTATACCATTCAAAGTTAAGAGAACTGACGTCTTGGGTCGTTTACATCCTCGAAAAATAGTTTCTTTATGATAGCAATGTTTGAACTGTTATGTCAGGGGATATCACAGATTCAAAATTGAATGACAAAATTGGCATTCACTATTCATCGAATTATGAATCTCAAGCTGAAACTTCCTCAAAACCAATACACATTCTTAAGTTTTTCAAAACAATGAGTGTACTCTTAAAATAGTTTATAAAAAAAACATTCTGAATCCCTTCACCAATTTCTGAACCAAAAGAAATACTAACTTCCTTAGGCAGCCTTCTGGGACGTGAAGGAGATGGTCGAGTAGATCTCTATACTAAATGGTAAAGACTCTTGACAATAGATGGCAGTATGAAATTTGAACCGTTGGACTAAAAACAAATGTAACTATTATTTCCGATTCCCGCTGTCACCAAACAGTCGTCGCTTAATGGAGATAACAGTCTATCACCTTCTATGAGTAATGGACGAACTGTAATTGATGTTTTCCGCATACAAAGTGTAAAGACATAATTGACGCTGTGGTAATTAAAACATCACGATGTAAGTATTAAAAATCAACTGATTATTCTTCTTAACGATTATTTTAAACAGAGTCTCGTTTCAATTTTTAAAAACCACACCATAATATTCCATCGTTTCAATGGCGTTTGAAAATGAAATGACGAATTTACCAAGAGTGGCGCAGGGTGTAGCATTTTTATAAGCCATTAAGTCAAGGGTTCCGCTATGCCAAGTCGTGGTAATAATATCGGAAGACGCTAATTAAAACGCGTTCTAAAAGTTTTCAATTACGTTAATGTCAAACGCCCCTAATACACCCGAGGTATTCTTTAACCCTCTTCTCTCAACGAAATTATTTTTTTAATTGATTAGATGGGATTGCGAATATTTTGTTATGTACTGTATAACAACGTTGTAAACAATGAAACCTGGCGGACTCATTACCATCTATAAATATCTTCTAAGTGACCATTAAGCTATTCTTATTCTTAACCGAGTGGTCTATTTTTTTAAGTATATATGATTGAAGTCATAGACATCCTTATACCCCCGAATACTAGACTAGAAATAGCACATCGTAGAATTCGAATCGGCATCCTTCTGCACGGAAATCCAGTGTGTTACTGCACGATCATTTGACCCTTCCTTCCCTGTGATATGTAACTAGTACATATTGCTTATAAAAAATGTAATATCTCTATAAATATAATAAATACTGGGTTCAGATTTTAGGTGTTCCTTCGTAAAACATTTACGCATTGAATGAAATAATAATATTAATAATAATTAGCACTTATCGGCCACATCAGAGATATTTTGTGAAAATCGAGAATAAATTTACCAATACAATCAAACGTGTGCCAGTGTGTGTCGTAGGTATATTCCTTCTAAAAAACCACTATGGGTGAGGAAGCGACCCTATTCACGTCTCACTCTCCCTCTACTTAGGTATATGGGAACGCAAGAGATAGAATCTCAGTTCGCTCGCTTCCCTCGCTTCAGTAGCTTTCGGGCATTCATTTGAGGTGATCTCTTCACCCGTTTTGTGAACGTCGGCCAATGTTTTTTTCGTGTTTTCAGCAATTAAATTTCAATTATTATCACTTTTGACTTCAAATTTAATTAATTTAAGCGATTAGCTATGAATATTCTTACTTTAGCGATTTTACATCGCTCATTTTTACATGTGTATTGAATACACAGCACCAGAACGCGCGGTTTTTTTAGCACAGGAAGGGAAAGGTTAACTGTAATCAACATTACAAGGTTAAAAATAAGAGAAAAATAAAATATCTCCCAAAAGCAATGACAATTCGAATATATTGTGTTTCTGTCGCTTAATGCTCAAAACGCATAAATTCTAAAAGCTTTTCTGATACTTCAAATTAGCGCTTGATAAATTGTTATATTTTATCAAGACGATAATGTTGACATAAACATTTTATAAATGATTTTAACATTTAGGGGGTTAAAATACCCCCTCGAAATCATGTTGAAATATTAGGGGAAATTTGTCAAACCATTAAAATTCTTCAAAAACTTTACCCCCGAGATACACGGGCTGAGGAGGAATACTATGGAAGAAATCTTCAAGGAAGAAAAAAGTTCATGTTTCCTCTTTATTCTCAACAAGTAGGTAGGCAGTAGGAAAAAGCTGTTTTGAAATGTTTTGAATGTTTTAATACGTATATTTCACAAGACTTGAACAAGAAAATAATTTCAACACGTTGAAAACTTTCAAATTCACACTGTTATCTTTGTGTTCAAGGATTTTGAAAATATTTTCCTTAACTTGCACATGATTGGATATGTTATTTTGTATATAACATATGTAGGAGGTAAATGTTTTATTTTGTTTAAATAATTCATTCACACATTTCATTTTATAAATATTCATGCAGTGTTTTGTTGTTTGATTTGATTTTTTTTTCAATTTAATTCTTATGTCAATTTTATATAGTGCCGTTTAGAAAGTAAACTTTCCTCAAGGGAACATCAACTCGGGATAGAACCCACTTACACTTAACGAAAGCATTAAACATGATTCGAACAGGCGCTATTATTTAATAATATTGGGTTCGAGTCCCGAGTGCGAACAACCTTGAGAAGAGTTTGCTCGCTTAACGGCGTTAAATAAAATTGTTCTTCGAATATATGAATAAATAAATCATGTCTGACAGCTCTAGCAGCGCCCGAGCGAATCAAGTGAAACGCTTTTTCTGTATAAAGTACAACCTTGTGGGATTATTATCATGTGGCAATTTTATGTGATAGCCTTATTTTGTTTAGTGAAATGAACAGTGTTTTACTAAACAAGAAATGCAAAAGACATCAGAAATTAATGCATGAGTAAAATGGATATTTAAAGATAGATATAAAAGTAGCATTAAAATAATTTGGATATATGGCGAGAATAAATTATGAAAGAATGACTAATCGAGTATGAAAGTAAGAAATGCAAGATGTGGACCAAATTTTGAAAGAAAGTGAAGGGAAGTAAGTTTGAATAATTGAATATTGTGCATGACAAAATATTTGAATATGGAGGAAGTGAAAGTTGTGTTTTGGATAGAAAAAAATAAAGATCCGTTCTTGCCTACCCCCCCCCCCCACCCAAGGGACACAGCGTGATATGTATGTACATTTGTATCTAAATTAAAGTGTTTTAAAATCTTCACATTATTAACGGCTGAACTATAAATGTATTATTATAATTTGCATATTATAAGTGCATGATGTATTGATACATTTGATAACGCTTTCGTTATATAACATACTCTCTCATGGCGAGATCAAATAAATGAGGTAAGCCGAAGGATCTTCTTCAGCCTTCATTCCCTTAAAGTGCTGCAAAGATTCCTTCCAACCAAAACCAAAATTTTACTCGTTCAATCTCTGTTCTTTCCGATTCTAGACTATGCGGACGTATGTTACTTGGATGTTACAGAGAAACTATGCGGACGTATGTTGGACTATGTCTGGACTATGCGGACGTATGTTACTTGGATGTTAGGGTGTGGGCTGAAAAACATCTGGTGTCCTCGTGGCTGGGTTCGCCCTATATTGGTGGGGTGTATCTTGGCCGAGGGGATGCTATTAGATAAGCCCAGACCTTTTGATAGCTTCTGTATTTAATGTATTATCTGCAATGTATGTGTTTTAGAAGTGTTATTTAAATATAATCTGTACATATAATACTATGTTGCTATCAATAAACCTATTATTTATTTATTTAAACAGCTGAAAAAATTACAGCGTCTTCAGAATGTGTGTATAAGATTCATTTTCAACCTACGAAAGTACGATTATATAACTTCATACCAGAAGGCATTGAACTGGTTAAATGTTAGAAATAGATGCCAAATTCACATTCTGTCTCTATTGTATAATATGCTTGACTGTCCCGCCCCTCCCTCTTATCTCGCCGAAAAAATTCAGCGTCTTTCCAATCATGGATTAGCGCTACGATCAAACAGAGATTGTTTATTGCCCTTTCCAGTTCACCGCTCCTCTTTCTTTACGTCGTCCTTTACTGTCCATGCAGTGAGACTCTGGAATCAGTTACAAACCAATATAAGACTCGCTCCGTCCTTGGCATGCTTTAAGGAGTGACAGAAAAACCCTCTTAATTTCTAGTCAGTAAAATAACGTGTTTCATTCCTCATTTTTCTTTTCCTTTCCTCTCCACCATCCCTTCCTTTCCTTTTGATTGATGATATCTCACTTTATATGAAAAATAATGTTCGGGTAATTGTCCGTCTTTGTGGGGTTCGTGGGCATGTGTTCACGTATTTGTTTATGGATTTCGTGGGGATGGATAGTCATTTGAATGATTTATGCGACCACGTAACTTGCTTCATTTACTTTTGTCTGGTTGGTTGGAAGAGATTGCCGCCTGGGAATAAGCCCACCAGATTGTATTTGCAAGAAAAGTGTTAAATAAATAAATACCATACAATCTAGTGACAATCAATCGACCTCAAAGTTTTACTTCTCTCCAAAGTAATATCTCTCAGACACAGATTTTAAAGGTACAAAGGAGACACCCCATTAAGGAACTTGAATACAAAGAGACAAAGTTTGAAATCAATCCTTTAGCGACACTTGATACAATGTAGACTTTTGAGAAGTGGCCTAATAAGACAATATTTATGACTACTGTATAGTATATCAGTCGAGCATATGCATTGAAAACAGAGTAGAATCAGAAAGAAGCGAATCCAAAATAAATTAAACTACAATAATTCAGAGACGACATAGACGTAGAATAATCGACGCGCTCATTATCCCAATAGTCGAGTATGGTGATTGCATCTATGGACCGTGCCTTCTAAGGAGAACCGAACGGAAATTGCAAAGATTGCAAAATGCTTGCTGTAGGTATTGTTTCAACATTCCCCCCAGAGGACACATCACCCCTTTTTTGAGAGCTTTTAAAATTATTGACATGAAACAAAGACGGTTTCTTCACTTAAGCGTACTCATGCATAAAATTACCAGTACAAAAATGCCACTTTATCTCTTCGAAAAACTGAATTGGTCTAGAAACTTTCACGGCTACGAAACTAGAGGCAGAGAGACTCTGTTACTTATCCCAAACCATAACCTAACACTGTTCAGGGGATCCTTCTCATACTCAACCAGCAAATGCTGGAATGAGTTGCCCCAGGCCTTGAAGGAGCGGGTGAATAGTTATACCTTCAGAGATGCTCTAAAGCGTTATCTTCTGGGTGGTTAATGGGTTTCTCAGTGGTTAATGGGTTTCTCAGTGGTTAATGGGTCTCTTGTTTGCTTTTCTTTTCTTGTTTTCTTTCTTTTCGCTGGTGGTGAATCGAGGATTGTGCATTCGTGTTTGTGCGTCATTTCCTCATTAATTCTTTTAAAACTGCTTATCTATTTCAATGTATTACTGCCTAACTATTTCAATGTTGTCTCAACTATCTTACTACCCATTTGTCATTATGTAAAATTTGGACTCCTTTGAGGCTTTTCTCTTCTTCTTTTTTTCTCGTTCTTGCTGACAGTTAACCTGAGGTGGTATATGTGAGTTTACTTTTTATTTTGTTTTCTGCCATACGTTTTTGTTTTTTTTTTTCTTTTTTATTATATTTATTCTTTAATCTAGATATGCGGGGGTGTGGGATGGAAGCCCCCTGATGCCCTTGCGGTCGGGCTCGCCCTACATTGGTGGGGTGTATCTCGGCCGTGGGAATGTTTGTGTGATGAGCCCGGACCTTTTGGTGTATTCTCTCTTGAATGTGTTTTTTTTCTTTTTTTGTCATCTACTATATTTATTTTCTGTGTTTATTTTTTTGTATATATTCCTGTTTCTACGTGTTTAAGGGTGTGGGCTGAAAAACATCTGGTGTCCCTGTGGCTGGGTTCGCCCTACATTGGTGGGGTGTATTTTGGCCGGGGGGATGCTATTAGATGAGCCCAGACCTTTTGATAGCTTCTTTGTCTGATGTATTGTCTGCAATTTTATGTGTTTTAGAAGTGTTATTCAGGTGTGATCTTGTACATACTATGTTGCTGTCAATAAACCTAATATTTATTTATTTATTTATTTAAATAAATTTATAACATCATTTATTGCAAGACCTCAACATTCAAGTGGTACCACGTCCACGTCTGATGTGTTTAGTCATCGAAAGAGATTTACTCTCAAAGTCAACACCATGGGATGTTACTAAAAAAATACGAAAAAGGTCATCAATTCAGTTTTTTTCACAAATGTATAATATATTGTATAGCACGTCTGTCAGAGAGCAAACTCATGATGGCAGGCAAATCCATAAAGGCTTTATGTTTTTGTCTGAGGCCGTGGTCTTACGGTTAGCTTTCATGCTAAGGAAGCAGGCGCCTGAGATTCGATTCCTGGCGGGTTCATTTCCGGATTGATTTTAGTTTTTTTTTTTTTTTTATTAAACAAGTAAATTACTATACAAACATTTGTCAAGGCTATACCTATATACAAATTTATTACTTAACTAATCTTAATTATATGTTATAATTTATGAACTTATTTAAACTTATTTTCCTACATATCATTTTATTTTATTTATTCAATCTTAATATATGAGATCTTAGAAATAATTAACACCTACATACTACTTATAACTAGATAACAATTCTTACACTAATTATTCAGCAAAAACAAGTCCACTCGTTCAGGCTACTTGTATTCCATCACATTCACTCAGACCTTGGTCGTCCCAGCTAATACTGTAAATGGACTAGTCAGGCAACAGATAGTGCTTCGGGAGCTTGTGCTTATAACGGAAGGGTAGGTCGGATTTACTCTCGTAAGCCCCCAGGGCAGCGACTAAGGGATTTCTGTGATTTTGTTGGCTTTTATAGAACTTCACGGTCCAAGCGAGAATGTGGTGTTGTAGGGTTTCTTCTCGCTGTTCAGCATGAAGTCGGGTAAGATTTGTTCTGGGATGGGTGTTAAAAGATATCTTGAATGCCTTGTTCTGCACTCTCTGGAGTTTCAGGTGATCCGTATTGCTCACACTACCCCAAACGGGTGCAGCATAGGTCAAGATAGGACGAATAAGGGTTTTATAGAGGAGGAGCTTATTTTTGGGGATTGATTTTAGTTATTTACATCTGAATTTTAGAATTTATATGTCGCTTGTATTAGCTAAATTTGAGTCTTTGGGCCTCCCTTATTTCTTTAAAAAGTTGAAATAATTAGGAAGCCCTCTTGAGGTGTTCTTTATGATCAGTAAACAGTACTTTACCAAAAATCTAAAAAAATGCTTCAGAAATAAGTCCCCCATTCCAGTTAATTATATATTTCGTTGACCTCCGTGGCCTAGTGGGTACGACGCTTGACTTCCATCCAGAGATTCCAGGTTCGATTCCCGATGGTACCCAAATAATATACCAATCTGATAAAAAAGTAACAATACTCGCACATGCCAGTACGTGTACGTGTGTTGTCTCTTCTCATGAGATAGTATCCATTCGCTGCCTACTACTTAAGTGGTTCTCAAACCGAAGGTTCGATTGTTATGAACGAAGGCTCAATATTTCCAAATCGCTAATTCAAATTAATCTAATAAATTAATATCAAAAGGAATTGAATAATGGAACCATTTAATAATAAAGTATTTCACTTTTTTTTGCATTGAAATAAAGACTAAATGAGATGAGATTTAAAAAATACATCAAAGGATGCTGTAATATCTTGAATTCCCTTTGTAGTATCAAGTTTAAAAGTCTCTTAAACTTGTGTAAAACTACCCGTCTTTCTAATTTTCTTCTTCCCATCACTCATTTAGCTCCCCCACTACCTTCTTGAGATGAAATACGAGACGAGATAGAGCCTTAATAATTTAACAGTTTGACATCCATTTTAGCCATGTCCTTGTTAAGACTTACATAAAAAAGCTTTTAACTCGGAATAGGTAATGCCTTCAGTTACTTTACGAATGTGTTTGCTGAAAACACAGAAATTTTGCAACATTTTCAAAGCTTTATATTACCTTATTTTCAAATATATTAATAAATAATATTTAGCAAAAAGGCTCAAACATATTGTGCAGGGCCGCCTAAAATCAAGAAAGAGAATAAAGGCTGATTGTAAAGGTTCTACAAAAACAATATAAATTTCTGAGAATATACATTTTTTTTTGTTATTTCACAAATAACATTTATTCCCATGACACATGTATCTGCCTTCTATCTCGAGTCCCCTTTCAGTTGATATGAAATAGAATGTGCTTGTAAAAGTTCATACAAGTATATTATAATGGCACACAGAAACACGGGTACAGTATAGGAAAACAAGTTTTCAGTTTTTAAACCATATAATGTAGACAAATCGTAATGTCAAAGGAAGTAAAATTTAATATTTACATACGTCAGAAAAAACATAAAAACCAATGTACGAGTATTTAGAAACGTGAGAGATACATAAAGCGGTAAACAAAAAAAAACATACAATGCAAAAAGTTTCAATCACGTTGATTTTTTCCCTTCAAATTAATAATGACAACAGTTGGATCTTTATGTAGAACTAATACACCGGTATCGTCCCGCCTGAAGAGCCTCGAGATAGGGGGTAGTAACACGTGTTGTGAATTTTAATTGATTTTTTTATTTTTTTCGGTGAGATAAGAGGGGGACAGTTAAGAATATTATACAATGTAGACAGTATGTGAATTTGGCGTCTATTTCTAACATTCAACCAGTTCAATGCCTTCTGGTATGAAGTTATATGATCGTACTTTCGTAGGTTGAAAATAAATCTTAGACATACATTTTGAAGACGCTGTAATTTGTCCAGCTGTTCTTCTGTAACATCCAAGTAACATACGTCCGCATATTCCAGAATCGGAAAGAGCAGATATTGTACGAGTAAAATTTTGGTTTTATGGTGGTAAGTAGGATTCTTTGGAGCACTTTAAGGGAATGGAGGCTGAAGAAGACCCTTCGGCTTATCTCATTTATTTGATCTCACCATGAGAGAGTGTTATCTATTAGCACTCCCTTAGTTACTATGACAAAAAAAACTTTCAAGACGATTGCCAGGTTTAATCTGTTACAGCCTTGTTTCGTATCTTGATTCCATGAAATAAGGAGAGAGATGATAACAAAAGGCGTAAAATGGCCCAGCCTGCCCCTCTGGTTGCAGATTTGTTATACGTGAAAATCTCACTAAAGTTGTTAGTAACGAACGTTTCTAAGGTGATAGGGTAGCTGATGGGGAATAAAATCTGTCTCTCCGCTGTAAGATGTTGAAAGATGCTGAATAATTTATGTGCCTAAAAGCGGGAAGCGGCCCCGCTCTGTGCCCGCCGCTTCCATCTCTCGGAGTGTGGATATGTGAGGAGACGGTGACTCGGGAGGAGGTGGAAGAGGGCCTCGAACATGAAATATCTCTCACAAATATACGTAATTCTTCGGGCGCAGACGACGATGCACTGTCACAAATTGATCGGCGACTGACAATTGTGTATTGCAAATTTTATTAGGACTTGAAGATCCTACGTGAATAATGCTTAAACATTTATATTGAAATGGTTTTAGAGTGCACTCATGCATGCAGAAACTGCAAGGAAAATAAGTTTTATCAAACATTTTACGTGAACATATCTCACCTTCAATCCAACACTGTAACAAGTTCAATTGTTATACGAGTACTTTAACCTTTTCCGACTTGAATTAATTCTAAGGTTTTGAAAACAACATTTTTTTTTAAATTTTGTGAGTGTATTATTCATACTAAATGCAACATTATTCATTTATTTTATTTATTTTACACATGTCAAGAAATATACATAATTTGCGAAAAAAACAACTGGTTATTTAATTTGGACACACAATTTTAATGGATCTGGCTTTGTTGCCTTTCATTTGTCGTGACCCCAGCAAACTATGCATCTGCCTGTATCTCATTAACATACATAAGGACATAACACGTAGCATGAAAAAATAAATCGATACTTCTTTCCAATTTTTGATTTTATAAAACCCCGTTGCACATTCTCATCAACCTGACAAACAATGACATTCAATTACATATGTATACATCACGCGAAATCAAACTCCTCACACTTCATCACTCCAGACAGACCACAAACATTCATCTCACAATATATCGCACATAATCATAAAAATAAAAACAATTATGTCGTATTTGTTTTGATAGATGACGCCCAAAACGTTCAAAGTCGATAATAAAGTAGCCTACATTTAATTTGATATAATTGGGAACAGAAATATACCACAAATTTGTTTACAAGGTGCATTTGAACTATATGTTCATTATAATGGACGCCAGGTCTGAAAATATTTAAGATAAATGTAGCTGTTTTAACCACTTCAGATCTACATAGATTTTGATTTTTTTTAAACATTTTTTGAGAGTAATATTTATACTAAATGTAACATTATGTCGTATTAGTTTTGATAGATGGCGCCCAAAACGTTCCAAGTCGATTGTACAGTTTCCTAGATTTCATTTCTTATCATTGGGATCAGAAATAAATGGTCCGATAAACGATAAGTTTAGTAGAGATTATTATTATGAGAAGAACTAACAAAGGAATAATGTAGAATGAAGAAAGGTTTGGCCACATTTAGAGATTGAGTAGTGAAAGACTTAGAAAACGAATATATCTCTGAATTTCATAGAGAACGAGGAAAAGACAGGCTGAGAAAAGAATGGAAGAAGAAATTTGCAAAAATTTATTTAGGAGAAGGTAAGCAGTATGAGAAACAGAAGAGCATGTATAACTTGGCGTGGAAATGTATCCTTGCTGCCTACTCTAAAAAAAAAACGGAGTGATGGCATGCATGTATTATATATTAAGCGGTTAAAAAAACTACTGAAAAAGATCATTTCAGTTTGTCAGGTTGATGAGAATGTGCAACAGGGTTTAATATAATCGAAAGTCGGAAAGAAATATCGATTTATTATTTCATGCTACATGGTATATGCCCTCAGTGAGATACAGGCAAAAGCCTAGTTTACTGGGGACACGACAAATGAAAGGCAACAAACCCCGATCCATTATAATTGTGTATCCAAATTGAATTACCTGTTATTTTTTCGCTAATTATGTTATGTGTAAAATAAATAAAATAAAATATTATAAAATGTTGATTCAAAGTGAAACTTGTCCTCAATCAAACGAATCACTGCCTCTAACATATCTTTTCCTACCAGCCATATGAAAGGACGAAAAAATTACCGTAGACCGTTAATTTGAGAGGGTGGCTATGCCCCTTACTGCGACATGGAAATTGCAGCGATGAAGGATATACGAGTATTTGGAGAAATTTTAACTGAGGTAAGAAATATGAAAAATAAGAGAAAATGTGTGACGAGACGTTTGAATGTGGAGAGGTGTGCGCATGTAAATAAAGGCGTGTAGTTATGTCCTCTCTACTAACCCAAAAGAGATGAGACGTAATGGTATGTACTAGTATATGTGTATAAGCTTGAATTTGTAAGAAGTATAGACATACACACAACTATGCCGTATTCCTTGCAATGTAAGCATAAAGAACAGATCTTCAAACTTTCATATCAAAGCACACGACTTTCGCCTCTTCCACATTCATACATCTCGTCATTTACAAACTTCTCTTATTCATATTTCTCCCTCAACCTTGTTTCAAAATCTGAATCACTTAATCCAGTTATGTTTTTCTCAGTCCACGCACACCTAGTGCTTCTGACCTGTATATTTGCTTAGTCATTCATTGTTTCCACATATCCTAACCATTCTTTCTTCAGCTCCTTTCAATCTTCATATTATTTAAAACATCTATTTTATTCATGCATTGATTTCTTACGTTCTCATTCCGCCTTATGTCATGCATTGATAGTCGACATTTTTTTCTCAGTGCATGCATCTCCACAGCATTAATCATAACCTTATTCTGTCAAGTCGAAGTTTCACTTTCATATTTATGTTAACTATTAATATCATGTAAAAAATAAATATTTCAAATATTAATAAATATTTATTATTTACAGTTAAGGCATTAACTTTGTGGAGGTTTAAAGACATTGTAATTTGTTTTATCAAACACTGTTTATTCCACTTTTTGTAACGGTATAACCCTACTGGTTTCAAGGCTTTCACCTCATCTTCAGGGAAGTACGAACAAGACTGAATTTTGTACGAACTGGTACCGAGATACACGCTTCTAACGGTTGGGGACATTCGGGCTGGGAACTGGGGGATGAGAGAGGTATGGGATGACCTCGGCGTCTTATTTATTCTGAAATGGCTAGTCATAGTCACTGTGAAAATCATATTTTTTCTATCGATGATGCCAAATTCTTACATACCAGAAGTAACGGAAATATGTTAAATTGGACAGATTAGAGGCCCTAGAAATTTCTAAGTCAGTGCATCGAGGTGAACATCTGGCAAACACATATATACCAAGAATCTCTCCGCTGCTCGCCAAGGTCGTCCCATGCCTCACTCAGCCCCCAGTCGTTAGAAGCGTGTATCTCGGTACCAGTTCGAACATAATTCAGTATTGTTTGTGCTCCCCTGAAGATGAGGTGCAAGCCTTGAAACCGGTAGAGTTATACAGTAACAAAAAGTGTAATAAACAGTGGTTGATAAAACACATAACAAATTTTAAAAATATTTCAAATATTAATAAATATGGAATGTATGAAAGTATGTTTGAACGAATGAAAAGACTAGCCACTTCGGAAATAGGAGAAGCGAGGGGGAATCACGGCTTCCCAATCCAGCGTGATGATATTATATGGAAACGGGCAGTTATTTGGAAAAAATAAACTCGTTTGCTTTTATCACCACCCGTCCCTCGGCCAATACACTACGTGTCAAATATCGAGCCGGCCCCGTGTCCCCCTTTCTGTTATCGGGGCTCGTGCTACCTATACACGATGATACAAAATGTAGTCAATAAATATTTATAGTTAAGGCCTTATAAAGATATTGTAATTTGTTTAATAAAACACTGAAATGATGGTATAACCTTACCAGTTTAAAATTTTTCCCTCCATTATCAGAGGAAGCACATACAAGACTGTTTGTGCTCCCCTAATGATGAAGAAAAAACATTGAAACCGGTAGGGTTATACCATTTCCTTAACCTTTCTCTTCCTGTGCTAAAAAAATCCGCCCGTTCCGGTGCTGTGTATTCAATAAACATCAATACACATTGTAAAAATGAGCGATTTCAAATCGGAAAAATGAGAATATTCATAGCAATCGAATAAATTAATTAAATTTGAAGTCAAAAGTGACAATAATTGAAATTTAATTGCTGAAAACATGCAAACAAACATCGGTTGACATTCACTAAACTGGCGAAAAGACCACCTCAAATGGACGCCCCAGAGCTACTGAGACTGAGACGGACTAACACTGTATGTTATACCTCGAAGGAAGAAACACAATTGCGAACTGAGATTCTATTCGTTGCGTTCCCATATACCGAAGAAGAGTGAGAGTGAGACGTGAATAGCGTCGCTTCCTCCCCCATAGCGGTTTTTTAGAGTGAATATACCTACGTCACATACTGGCACACGTTTGATTGTATTCGTGAATTTATTCCCGATTTTCACAAAAATCGCTGATGTGGCCGATAAGTGCTAATTATTATTAATATTATTTTTTCAATCAATGCGTGAATGTATTACGGAGGAAACCCTAAAATCTGTACCCTGTATTTATTATATTTATAGAGATATTAAAGTTTTTAGAAGCAATGTGTACTAATTACACATCACAGGGAAGGAAGGGTTAAGAGGAAAACAGTAGTTTATTAAACAAATTATACGAGCGCTGCGTAGAATTTGTACAATAGTAAAAGTAAGTCTTTGAATGAGCCATAAATATACATACATACCATCATGCCATTTTCCTGTCGGGGTAAACAAACAAGACAGAGCGCCATACTTTCCTATCATGACACACATTTCTAGCCTCTTCCTCATCCATATACCTTCTCATAGAAATTCTACAAGTTATTTGACTAACTGCGTTTCCTTCTTTCAGAATACATAGGGTGACAATATATTATATAATAGAATATGGAATGAAGTGATTACTGACGAATATGAAATTAAGATTTATTAAACTCCATTTATTCATTTATTTTTTCAGGTCCTTTGCACATTACAGGTTTCCCTAATTCGTACAAGAACCAAAAATAGCACGTCCAAAAAAAACCTGTATAAAACAGTTCAACAACTTGTTATAAAAAAACTTATACTCTATTGCTTATAGTCTGTAACAAGTTCTTTTGGTGTCATTGACATCTCATCTGTGCCTGAAATTAGAAAACTGAAACCTGACACATAATTGATGAGAGAACAGTTTTATTAGTTTCTAATAAAAGTGATTCAATATAATTATTAAATGAGTCTTTAATATTAAAAGAGAAATACTTTAAACAATTCATGCACTTAAAAAAATTAATTATATTCTAAGCCTCCTTGATCGGATAATTTCCTTCTTTAACAGAATGTTCTTTTTATTTTGATCCAGAGATGGTAACCCTATTTGAATAAATTAATATGATGTGTTTATTAAATAAAATAAAATACTCTACATTATAACCTGTACCAATGTAAACCAATGAAATAACCACAAGTTGTGTATTATCGAGTTTCTCCATCAATTAAAATTTTATTTCTATTATAAACCACAGGAAATTGTACAGGGTGTCAATACTATATACCCTGTAACAACTTCGCGACCTCAAAAATAATAATACAGTGATATTCCTATATTTTATTTCTTAGAAAGAAATACGAGGCATATCCAGAAAGTAAGTGTACTGAATTTTTGTAGGTTACAATTTTTATTATTTAAACAAAAAAAATACGTGGTTACCGTAGTACATATGTAAGCTATTTTTCGACATAGTCGCCATTCCTCTCAATGAAGGTGGTGAAGCGGGGTATCAACTTTTTGATGCCTTCCTCGAAGTAGTTTCCCGCCAACCCCTCCGTCCACTTCTCCACCTCCTCCTTTAGCTTCTCGTCGGTTGAAAACCTTTTTCCACCCATGTGCAGCTTCAGGGAGGTAAAGAGATAGTAATCTGAAAGCGCTAAGTCAGGGGAATGCGTGGGATGGTTCAGGACATCCCATTTAAACGAGGCGAGCAGTTCCTTCGTGGCGTTGGCCGTGTGTGGTCTGGCATTGTCATGCAGCAGGCAGACTCCCTTTGTCAGCATGCCTCTCCTCTTGTTCTGAATCACCCTCCGCAATTTTTTTAGGGTCTCACAGTATGTTGCAGAGTTGATGGTCTCCCCTTGAGGCATATATTCAATTAAAATTATACCTTGACAGTCCCAAAACACGGATGCCATGATTTTCTTGGCTGAAATTGTGGTTTTGAACTTTTTGGCGGAGGGTAAAGAGGTGTGACGCCACTGTTGAGACTGCCTTTTGGTTTCAGGCGTGTAGTGTGCAACCCAAGTTTCATCTCCAGTAACGATGGAGCGGAGAAATTCATCTCCATGGAGTTTGCAGCGCCTCAAAAACTCTTGCCTTTTTACAAAATTTCGCACTTGGCTGGAGATTGGGTTGACATTTTTCACGAAACGTGTTGTCGCGTCGACACTTCTCAACGTACTGACCTCGAACTGGTCTCGTTGTGGAGAGGAAGGGTCAGGCTACACGAAAGTGTAGCCAACATGTCGAAAATAAAATCCATCCGGTCGTGAGAGCCTCAGTACACTTACTTTCTGCATACGCCTCGTACATCTCAAATGTTAAATAAAACAAGAATTTTCCTGTTTATATATGCCCCAAGTGTCCTGACATTTTTAAGAGATCATATATATTATCACACCATGACCTTATTTGAGTAGACAGAGAAAAGAGAACTCTACGTCTTTTTATCCATGCCCTCAGCTATTGCCTCATACATATCCATAAATCTTATCATACATACTCCATCTCCTTCCACTCTTTGCTCGCTCTACATGCATTTCAGAAATGTATTCATAATTTAAATTTTAAATAAGTCTTTCGCACCTCGTTCTCTCAATGTGTCTCAAATTTATCACTAAAGCTTATAAATTGAATAATAACATTGAAGCTTATAAAACCTATTGTAAAAATATATATTATATACTAAAACACTATCACAAAATGTAGGATATAACAAAAGAAACGTAAAAATTCAGAGAAATCGTCCTTTGAAAAGGTATATGAATGTAGAGAAGGCGAAATATACGTGTTGCAATAAAAAAATCCAGCACTCTATCTTTTGCCTATCCTAACAGGTTAATGACGTGATAGTCTTCTCCCTGGCTCCATCCCAACTCATTGTCTGCGATGACTGTTGGGGTCAGCTCTCCTCGTCTTCAGGTTTTATGCTCTTCTGTCCCGTGACATAAATGACGTGATAGCGTGTAACATATTGTGATGACAGAATGATAAAACCAATGTAGCTGGTTTATAAAAACGATAGGGAGTTTTAAAACTTTGCCACTTTTTTGTTTCTTGCGTCAGCTCGTCAAAAATGTACAACAATAACTTTACCGAAATGACCTTTACAACGTCACTTGACTTAATACAGAAATCCATTTATTTAAGGGTTTTGTTAAGTATTGAAAACAAATTTATTTTTTAGTACCCATTCCAGCTAACTGTTATAAAAACCCAATAAAAATCTCAATTGATGTACGCCTTGAAGTACTCAAAACAATGAGAATACATTTGTTACTTAATTTTTTCTGCTTTTGTCATTTCCTTTTTAACCTTTCCCTTCCTGTACTAAAAAAAATCCACCCGTTCCGGTGCTGTATATTCAATACACATGTAAAAATGAGCAATCGCTTAAATTAATGTAATTTGAAGTCAAAAATTATAAAAAATGAAATTTAATTGCTGAAAACATGAAAAAAACATCGGCCGACGTTCACAAAATGGACGTAGCGACCACCTCAAATGGATGCCCGAAAGCTACTGAAGCGAGAGAAGCGAGCGAACTAAGATTATATTTCTTGCGTTCCCATGTACCGAAGTAGAGTGAGAGTGAGACGTGAATAGCGTCGCTTCCTCACCCATTGCGGTTTTTTTAGAATTAATATACCTACGTCACACACTGGCACGAGTTTGATTGTATTGGTGAATTTATTCCCGATTTTCACAAAATATCCCTGATGTGGCCGATAAGTGCTAATCATTAGTAATACAATAGTATATTTTTTTCATTCAATGCGTAAATATATTATGGAGGAATACCTAAAATCTGAACCCAGTATTTATTATATATATAGAGATATTAAAGTTTTTAGAAACAATGTGTACTAGTAAGAAAGGGTTAACCAAACAATTCCTTTTAGTTGGACTTTAGTTCAAAACTTGTTTTTATTTTATTATACTTACACTATATATAACACAACTTGATGAGCTTATTACCATGCGGCAATATCTTCCAACACACCAGAAAGATAGATCTTTGGTGAAAACCAAACTGACATCATTTTTAAAAAAATCAGGGTACCAACATGAATCCAGCAACCCTTATATTGGAAGGCTGAACCGACTAGGCCACGGAGGTCGTCAGTTACCTATGAGCATTATAAATCATTCATTTGACGTATAAACTTAAGTTAAGGGTCGTCGACAGCCGTGGTCTAACGGTTAGCATTCACCCCAAGCAAATGGGCTCCCAAGGTTTAATTTCCGGCGGATACACTTCCTGACTAGTTTTACTCGTAGACCCTTTTACATCTGAATTGTTTTTTAAGTACCTTATATGTTACTTATTATAAATTCTTAATGCGCTACTAAGCAACACAAAATAGCGCTTTGTAAAAAATAATGCCTAACGAAATACTATAGCAGATTAAACCTGTCGATCGTCGTGGAATTTTGATCTCATTTCCATTGAAAATTTGGGTTTGATCTGTGAAGGCTATGCATCGCTGTTGTGCAATAACTTTGATACAACAAATCAGTACACGCACATCCACAGAATGGTAGAAGATCATGAGGTGCATGGTCGTGCGGTAACGTACTGGGCTTTTGTGCGCAAGGTCGTCGGTTCAAAACCCGCGTTATGCTATTCCCCTCGAATGACGCAAGCATTTTTTCCACCTAGTATTCGGGGGTATAAAGATAATAATGACTTCTTTCATATTTATTCTTTCAAAAAGAGGAAACAAAAACATGCCGGTGTGCCCCGATCGCCGGTCTCACTTCGTTGTGCCATCGGATCCAGTACAGCTGTGTGACCGGTGAGTTTGCTAGTGTGCAACGGCTCCACGTACTTAAAAACAAAACTCCACGGCACAGCTTCGTTTTCCAATTAAATTGACGTTGGAACGGCGAGGGGACCCTCGATTACGAGGCCCAGCAACGAAAGGTAGAAAATCATTCTCGATCAAGATGGTTTGCATATCGTATCGTTGTATCTGCTCTAAACTCTATTCCGTGAGCTATTGACTTGTTTCTCGGTTGTTATGCAATTGTGATTCCAGACCACATCCGTTATGTAACTGGAGACAGTAGCGGCTCCATTTATGTAGACCGTACATATTATGCTTTATATTTTCCCAGGCATGAAAATAAAATAATTAAAGGAAAATTTATATAGCACCGTCAAGAGAGCAAACTCTTTTCAAGAGCGCTCTAACTATTTTTAACAGATAAATTATATTACAAAATAAATATCTATAAGTCGAGTGTATGGGAAGGAAGGTAATGGCTGCGGTTATTAGATTAGATACTTCTGCGCATCTACGAGTGCATACGAGTATATTCAGAAAAACAAATTAGATAAGAAAACTGCAAAAAGTTACAACGGAAAGAACGAACTACAAAAAAAATTCTAGATCTTCTGATAAGTGATATTAATACATTCAGCGTTAGGTGTAGTGTAGTCATACATTTTGATAAAACCTTCAAAAAAGGGATGTCTTCAAGTGTTCCTTAAAGCTGCACACGCCACTCATATATCTGACACTAAAAGTAAGAATAGTCCACATCACAGGATCAGCAGAAAAAAGTATCCATATGTAATATGTTATTTATTGGAATTATAATCGGACTTTTGCAAATCAGTTATGTCATTTCAAAAGAAATGCACCGAAATTGCATTGTTCAAGACACAAAAAAAAACAATTTAATTATTAATGTATTCATTGGCATTGCTGGACATCGTAGTCGAGGAACCCCTCGTTATTTCGATTATATGGCGTTCTCTTCTCCAAAGATAAAACAGTCAGATCTTAAACGAGCACTTCTTTCCGCAGACGTTAGAGCTACGTGGATCGTGCTGATCCGCTTCTTAACGTTAACCTTTCTCTTCCTGTGCTAAAAAAAATCCGCGCGTTCCGGTGCTGTATATTCAATACACATGTAAAAATGAGCGATTTAAAATCGGAAAAATAATAATATTCATAGCTTATCATTTTAATTTGAAGTCTAAAGTTATAATAATTGAAATTACATTACTAAAAAAATTAAAAACAAAACATCAGCTGACGTTCAAAAAACGGGCAAAGCGACCACCTCGAACGAAAGCTGCCGAGATACTGAGCCAGAGAAGCGAGCGAATTGAGATTGTATTTCTTGCGTTCCCATATACCGAAGAAGAGTGAGAGTGAGACGTGAATAGATTCGCTTCCTCACCCGTAGCGGTTTTTTAGAATGAATATACCTACGTCACACAACTGGCACACGTTTGATTGTATTGGTGAATTTATTCCCGATTTTCACAAAATATCTCTGATGTGGCCGATAAGTGCTAATTATTATAAATATTATTTTTTTCATTCAATGCGTAAATGTATTACGGAGGAATACATAAAATCTGAACCCAGTATTTATTATATTTATAGAGATATTAAAGTTTTTAGAAGCAATGTGTACTAGTTACACATCACAGGACATGAAGGGTTAACTCTACATTGTAGTATGCTGACTGTTTCTCATACGTTTAGCTGTTGAGCTGCAATAATCTGAACAACTGATTGCTTGACCTAGTTTATTATGTACCATGAATCATTCGATAGGCAGTAATGAGTTTAGAACAAAACTGTCATAACCAATGACTTAACGAAAGTTACACAAAGTCAAACGTTTGATCTCCCTTTGACAACAACAACGTCCGAACAACTTCGATAAAATCGAATTAAGTTTGTAAAAAAAATAAATGGAAGGTACGGAGATATTTATGAAAAATAAATAAGAAATTCATAACTTGTGTGTTGACTGTGTGTTGTGAACTTTTATATCGAAAACCATTGTATTTTATCGTATTGCGAATTGTAAAAGTTTTCGATGTAGAAATATTGCAAAAGTGTCGTAACTCTTGGCGAAGTTGTATTTACCCGTGTCCCAGGCAGTCACTTACTTAGCGTGGTATTATATTATTCCAAACAATTGGATATTTTGTGGAATTCGCGTAATTGTTTGGAAATACTTCTGCGGGACTGTTTCACATATTTCAGGCAATGTCGTAATAAGCGTGTTATGAAGGAATTCGCGAAACATTTCAAAATGTAGCCTGATTTTTTTGGTGTTCTCTTTATTGGTGTAATTACAATGTAACATTTAAAATGAGTAAAGTTTTTGTATTTTGGGATATGAAAGTTAATTTGGAATGTACATTTTTGTTGAAAACTGTTTAAAATTTCAATCTCTTGAAAGCTATTGTATGGTAAATAGAGAAATATACTTGTAATGCACAAAAATTCTAAAATTGGACGATGTATAACTCTTTCTCTAGGCAACTAGAAACTGCTGAAATGCGAATGCTAAGATGGTCAGCTGGTGTGTCCCTAAGAGACAAAATAAAAAAACTCACGCATTCGTGGAAGCCTAGGTGTTACAGACATCAACAGAAAGATAGAGGAGAGGCGATTGAGATGGTATGGGCACTTGGACGCAGAGCACCCGATCACATTGTGAACCAGGCAATCTCGATGGATCTTCCTCGAATAACAACCAGAGGAAGACCGAAAAATTCATGGGTGGTGCAAAAAGATAACCTGATGCAGAGGCACGGCCTGGGGGACGTAGTCCGGAACAGAAGAGCATACAACCTGAGGACAAGGAGAATTTACCCCAACAGTCTTCGCAGACAGTGAGTTGGGATGGAACCAGGGAGAAGACACAAAAATTGTAATTGAGAAGTGAATTTTTTTACAACTATTACTCGAAAATTATCCAAAACGTGTCGGTAGTAAGTTGCTAACAATAATTCTGTAAAACCTAAATCGCATTATCGTTGATAGCCCCGATATAATGACTAAAATCGGTTTCCACACTTCTGCTAGAAACACGCGGAACATTTTACAATTCAAAGTCAAAGATATTTGCTTAGAACAATTTCACGCTGTTGTATTATATCAATCATGTTAATGCGACAATTGTGAAACTCCTTGTATGGTTTGGTGGATATTTTTTATGTGGACGTTGTTAAGTTCAGAAGGTGTCTTTTACGGCATTTCGTTAATCTTAGGTCTTGACTCAGAAACAGGTGTTTCCATTATCATTTTGCTTTATTTATTTTTTTCTCATTCGTTTTATTTTCGTTGATTAAATTTGATCAATTGTGTTTAAATCTATAGGTTTTTGATATTGCAAATTTGTTAAGATAATACAACTTTGGTTTGTAAATGACGCTAAAGTGTCATGTTTACATTTTCAATAAATAAATAAATATAATATTAACAACACAATTTTTAATTAATATCAAATTTACTATTAAAATTATTCGCAATTCGAACATCAGTAATATATATTCTTGATAAAATTATTTTCAAATTCCTATTTCATTTTGCATATTATTTCAATATATGTAATTATCTATGGTTTCCCGCCATCCACAGCCCTTAACCTCACTTTATAGACCCACGCAATGCTCGTATTACCCCACTCGTGCTGTTTATGGTCTGAGAGCTCTCCACAAAATGGTGCACTGATTTTTCTCTATGGTTGGGTTTTGTTTTGATGGATTTCCGTAACCATGGGGTATATTTCAAGCTATTGACCCGTTTTTTTATGGCTAGAGGCATTTTAATTGCAAAGCAGGGATTAAAAAATAAATAACTGTAATAACATTCTCCATTACAATTTAATAATGAATGAAGAAGGTCCTAATACGCCTGGTGCAGTAATTGCTTTAAAACAATTAATACACCGGAAGTATTTAATAACAATAATAAAAGGACAATTTATATAGTTATGTTTAGAAAGCGGACTCTCCTCAAAGGCACTCCA
Organism: Odontocerum albicorne; assembly: GCA_949825065.1. Taxonomy (NCBI): domain Eukaryota; kingdom Metazoa; phylum Arthropoda; class Insecta; order Trichoptera; family Odontoceridae; genus Odontocerum; species Odontocerum albicorne. Next base: position 33,955,265 of record OX463856.1, read on the forward strand.
ACTTGGCACTCGAACACACTTTTATTGGGAAAATAAAAATATCAAAAACTAAAATTCAAGTATAATTTGTGTGTAAGAATAAGAAGAAAGTGGGTACGGCCATTAGATTAGGTACTATTAGGTACTATACTTACATTTGCATATATTTTTACAGTAAAGCATTTTGTTACAAAATTGCACGAAACTTAATTGAGGAAAGGCAAACTACAAGAAACCTTAGTAGTTAGTTCTTCCGATATATCTTCTTCTTCCCGGTGTCGTGTCAGGTCCCCTCAACGTTGAATATCACCTGAGAGTATGCATGTTTGTCTCCGGCAGCCCGAAAAAAATCCTTAACGCTTCTTATACCAGTCAAATCACATATATTGCGGAGCCTGGAGATTTGCCTCCTGCCAACACGTCTTCGACCCTCTATTTTGCCTTGGATGATTAGGTGCACTAATTTGTACTTTTCTCCTCTAAGTATTAGGTGTTAACATAAGTTGTGTCCGTTTTTTTTCCAAATTTAAAAATGAGCACCAAAAGTATAACAAAATGGTTAATGTTATACGTCATTCAAAAGAAATTTTTCTGTTCTACAAGATATTATGTTTGCTTTTACGTTACATTTATTATTTTATTTGATTACGAGCCTTCAAAATGGAATGGCAAGTAGACTAAAGTGAGCATTTTCGACACCTCCTTCTGTTCGCGTTTAATCGAAGGAATTAAGCTGCCAAAGCTGCTCGCGATATTTGCGAAGTGTACGGTGAAGATGCTATGAATTAAAGCACAGTTCGTCATGGTTTTTGCGTTTCAAAGAATGTAATTTCGACTTGAAAGACATGGAGCGTTCCGGACGACCAGTGGACTTCGATGACCAATACATGACCAAAATAGGACACTTTTCGGATTTTAATATTAATCAGCAACTCTCTATCAACTTTGTCTCTTTGAAGAAACCTTGTGTTGCTGACCATATCCGTCCAGGGTATCCGTAGCATTCTCCGGTGCATCCACATTTCGAATGTTTCCAGTCGGTTCATACTACCAAAGTTATACCGATATATAACAGTTAAATATTCCGCATTAGGCATAGTGTTATTCATGTGTGCAGTGTTCATATACAATTATAAAGACCTCCCAAAAAGGGGTGCCTTACAGTGCATTCTAAGGCTGCAAATGCTACGATGTGGAAGAAGCATAAGTGTATGATAAAAAAATTGAACGAGATATGTGTGCTCTATCTTATCTGCCTACCCCAACAGAGCGATGGTGTGTATTATGTTACAATTCCGTTATATACAGTACAACCGATCACGTTGTTTGCCAAGTAGCAATATCACATAACCAAACAGATAGATTTTGCCTGAAATGAAAACCAGACGGCTACCTTTTCTTTTAAAAGAAGTGGGTACCAACGGAAACCGAGCTCTCAACGTGTCAGAAGAAAGTTGTTGTACCAAATAATGGTACACATGAAATTTTTCATTTATCAATGGTCATATATTAATGGTAGGTAGTATTATTTTAACTTTATACTCGTTCTTTTGTGTACTTCGTTATAAATTATACATCTTGCGAGCTTACACTTTTTCTAGCCAACCGTCTCATCTCAAATACATTTAACTATATTGATTTATGACAGATTTAAGATGCATTCATTAATTTATGACAGATTTAAGATGCATTCATTAATTTACGACAGATTTAAGATGCATTCGTTAATTTGTGACAGATTTAAGATGCATTTATTAATTTATGACAGATTTAACAAAAAAAATATATTCATGTTATAAAAATCCAAGAAGAAGATAAAACAAATAGGTTACCAATTTCTGAACAATAATGATAGAAGAGGAAAGGAATTTGTTCAAGGATAAGGAAGGGAAACAAAGGAAAATTATGATGAAAGGATATTCTGAGTTATCCCATCTCTTGGAAATTAAGAAATGTATTTTGTTACTCATTTCATTAGTAAGGGATGTTTCTCAAATTATTTGCATCAACCCTACTTGTAGATCCGGACACAACGACGTATTTTGAAAACCACAAAAGTGACATAAAATAATAAAACTGGGTTAAATACGTAGAGGTACCAGCACATATCTGTAACATTTCCATCCAGCGAACAAATACGCTCTGGAAGTTTTTGTGTATCAAAAATTGTAAGAAAAATATGTGTCAGCGAGATGTGAGAACTATTCAACGGTGTGACCCCGTTTGACGTTTCCGCGAATGCATTTGAATGCACCTTCAGAATGTTGCGGAGGCTTTTGCTAACTGAAGACGTCTCGGGGATGATTAGACCACAACCTATGAATGTATGGTGACACATATTACTATTTATTCAGGTCACAAAGCAACCCTCGAATGCCTGAGGGGTGCAATTAACTAAATACATTAATTAAATATACATACATACGGTATAAATTATATTATCCAACCATTCATCGTATTTATAGTTTAATAAATAGTGACATCTAAAATATTTTAATTATTATACGTCTTTTAAATTTTTTAATGTTCATTTTATCGTAAAAAATGTAGGTTAATTCCATTCGATAATAATAATAATTGAACAATTTTATGGCACCATTTAGAGAGCAAACTCACGTCAAGAGCTCTATAACTCGGGATTCTAACCCTCTATTATTGACAGATCAAAAATATTTAATTCGATAAAATAAATAAACTAAGAAACTATCACGCCTTTTCGAGACAGTTTGGTAACAACATTGTATAATATTTTTTAAATATGACACTATTATGGAGTGCAGGGCTGTATATCGACTTGGTCTGGGGATTATGTAGTATACGTACACGTGTTCCTAATGAAACAAAAATGGTATAAGGGTAAACTATTTTAGTTAATTTTCTTTGTTCTCACATCACTCTTTCTTTCTTCAACTAGATATTAAAAAGCTGTTTAGAGATCACATGTTTTTTTATTCACCCCTTTTATTACGCAGCTTTTTCGTTATGTAAAGTACAAATAGCGGATTAATTGCAACTAGTTTCAACCCGTGAAATATTCAGGCAAGTAAAACAAATTCTACATTTATGAAAATATATATTCATAAATGTAGAATTTGTTTATATATATATCATTTATACATCGTCCCCTTTTACACCGGTTCAAAAATTGTAAGCTAGGTATTTGAAATTCGTTCAATATCACGGACCCACCGAGATTCAAATTTCGAATTACTTTCGGAGAGAATCCAAGTATTTCTCTCTCGCTTTCTTGTATTCAAAATTCAATTCTCGTATTCTTTCTTTGACGACAACCGTCGTATGGGTTTTGGCCTATTTATTAATTGCAATGTGGCAATCTCTTCTTCTTCTTCCTAGTATCGTGTCAGGTCCCCTCAACATTGACTATCACCAGAGAGTAAGCTTTGTCTCCGGCAGCCTGAAAAAGATTCCCAACGCTCCTTATACCAGTCCAATCACGTACGAGTATATTGCGGAGCCAGGAGATTAGCCTCCTGTCACCATCTCTTTGACACTCTATTTGGCCTTGGATGATCAGGTGCAGTAATTTGTACTTTGCTCCTCTAAGTATATGACCCAAGTAGGACACCTTTCGGATTTTGATATTAGTCAGCAACTCTCTATCAACTTTGGCTCTTTGAAGAACCCTTGTGCTGCTGACCATATCCGTCTAGGGCAGTGGTCGGCAAACTTATTAGCCAAAGAGCCAAATATGTACATTACAACGATTAAAAAAAAATTTGAGAGCCAAATCTGCTATTAATTTAGCAAACCTTTATTATAATTTTAGCACTTCATTAAATTACGGGTAAACTGAATAAAACTTGATTTCGTACTTAATAAAAAATTTATTCTTTGATTTAAAATATTATGTAATTAAGGAATCCATAAATTTAAATCATGACAATGACAGACAAACACTTAATGTGAACAGTGTCCTTGCATCTCCTTGGAAAGTTTAAGGAAGTCAGGTTTGTATGTTGTTATTCTTAATTTTAGGCACGATTCCAGGTTCTCATCAATAATACGACTTCTCAGTTTACTCTTGATAAAGTTCATGCTTGAAAACGATTGTTCGCATGAATATGTAGAACCGAAAAGGGAAAGTATCTTGCGCGCTTGCCTTTGGATATTTGTGCCAGAGCCGCATTTAAGGGGCCAAAGAGCCGCATGCGGCTCCGGAGCCGCACTTTGCCGACCTCTGGTCTAGGGTATCAGTAGCATTCTCCGGCGTATCCACATTTCGAATGCTTCCAGTCGGTTTATACTACCAACTTTGAGGGTCCATGATAACAAACTCATTTATTACATCCTAATTTCTCTCCTAACAAACCAAAAACATGTTGAAGATGTTTTAAAATACTGTTTTTTTTTTACTTGAGAAATCGCATTTATTTTCATGTTGATTTTAAAGTGTCCACCTTATCACACAACTAGTTCATACAATACTGAATTATGCTTGAAGTGACATTGAAAGATTGGAGGCATCATAGCCTGTGGTTGGGGGTGAAGGGAGACAGGATATGATTTCAGCCACCAGCGGTGAAACCTTGGGAACGGTTGACTATGGGTTTATACCAATGCACTGACTTATATTTCAACAATGTTATTGACTTTTATATGTTTTGTATTCCTTGTATCATGTCAATTTTATAAAAACTATATTATTTCCAATAAACAACAAAAAAAAAACAATACATGAGAGTGTGTTGATGTCCACCATAACGTATGAAAGTGAAACTTTAACTTAGCAGAATAAGTATAAGAGTTAGATTAATGCTATGAAGATGCGTGCACTTAGGAAAACTTGTGGAGTGTCAATGTTTAAAATAAGGCAGAATAAAAACAATTGAAATTATTACATGGATAAGATGGATATTTTAAGTAAGAGGAAGAAAAGCGCTTAAGATGGTTAGAACACGTGGAAAGAATGAATTATGGAAGAATAACTAAACGAGTATACACGTCAGAAGTGTAAGGTGTGCGTGAAATATGTAAACTGGGGAAAACTTGGCAGGATCAAATGTACTAGATTTTGAAAGAAAGTAAAGTGAGAAATATAAGTTATAGAAGATTGTGCATGACGATATGTATGATTGTAGAGAAGGTGATAGTTGTTATTGGATAGAAAAATTTACAGGTCTGTTTTCTCTGCCTACTATGTACGAGACACGTCGTGATAGTACGAGTATGTATGCATTATTTTTCTAATAATTAATATTTTGTTATTTCTTTTATAAATAAATAGTACAACATTACTTATAGTTAAAGCATTAATATTGTTTAGATTTAAAGACATTGTAATTTGTTTTATCAAACACTGTTTATTCCACTTTTTGTAACGGTATAACTCTACCGGTTTCAAGGCTTTCACCTCATCATCAGGGGAACAGGTTGTCTTGTTTGTGCTTTCCTGATGATGATGTGAAAGCCTTGAAACCAATAGGGTTATACCGTTACAAAAAGTGGAATAAATAGTGTTTGATAAAACTAATTACAATAAATAGTTCCATTTGAATTAATGAACTTCTTCATATCGATGCGTTATTGGCATACGGTATTCGAACCATAGCTTATGTAGTTCATAAACCCTTCGAGCGTATTAATATTTATAAAAAAAAAATCAAGAGCAATAGCGGGTTAAGTTTTTAATATGCGCCCTAGGACCAGACCCAGGGGTGTAATGTGCATGCGGCAGGGTCCCGAGATATGCAGGGGATTGGGTGCCAATGTGGTAGGCGCCAGCAACAATGAAGAGTGAAGCCACAAAGGAGGGCAAACACAATACTTTACCAACCTCCGGACTACCGGAGTGTTTATACTGCCTACAGGCTGGTTCAAAAACGCTGTTTGCTGAGTATAAATACCACTCAAATTCATGATGCTAGAATCTCACCACACTCACAGAAAGGCGAATCTAGTAGGTTCCATTTATACATATCGTATACAGTATTCTACTATTTTACAACACTTATCATACATGTGGATGCGAAACATGGACGCTTTCTGTGCGAATAAAACAAAAACTTCAGACATCACAACGCAGCATGGAGAAGTGCATGCTAGACAAACGTAATTAGTAAACATGCGCCCAAACAAAATTCTTTGGGCACATTGCTCGTGGCCAAGGAGACAGTTTGGAGAGGTTTGTGGTTTCTGGAGGCGTGGAAGGATGATGCGCAAGAGGAACGATCCTTATGCATCGGACCGACAGAGTGAGATACACTACTGGAATATATTTAAGGAGAGCCGCAGAGTGCAGGAATGGATGGGGAGGAGTCGCTAGAGGCTTCCATGGGAGGCACGATGCTCACTCATGAGCTACACGATAGGATGATGATGGGAGAAGAAACGAAAAAGAAAAAGAAAATTTTTTGAAGGCATGATTTTTTTATTACGCTGTTTTAAACATGCATTGTTTTTAAATCACCCTGCATTCATACCTTGTGCTCATGCATGTGAGGAGACCTAATGAAAAGCGAGCAGGTGGAGTCTTAGCTTACGGGATGGGGATGTTCTCTGTACAGCCATGTTCAAATTTGTAAATCAAAAATATATGGAATTATAAAATTTAATTTTAAGTTTGGTCTGAATATGCTTGCAAGTAGGGAATTAGAGTGGTTTTTAAATTAATAAATATATTAATTTAATAAAACATATAATGAAACCATTTCCCTGTCGGCGTAAGCAGAATGGACAGAGTACCAGATTTTCCGATTTCAACAAACATCCTTTACTTCTTCTATATCATACAGTTCTTACAATTTCGTTGATTATTTCCGTTTCTTTCTATCAAAATACCAATCACTTGATCCCACCACATTTTCTTTGGTCTTCCTCTAACATGTCGTCTACTCACATTTGCACTACAAAACACGTATATTGCAATCGGAAAGTCTGGCGATCTCTCCTATTAGCCTAGCCCAACACAGAGACCCTATAGTGGTATGTATTAGTTTATTAATTGTTTTGAACATGTTTTTTACTTCTTGATATATTTGTTACTTGTACGAATTAGGGAAACCAATATGCAAAGAACTTTCAAAAATAAATTGACGGAGTTTAAGTAAATACACAACTTGGTTAAAAAAATTAATAAAAAATAAATAAAAAAATAAATAACTTTTTAATGAAAAAAAAATAGTTCCAATAATTCATTACAGGAAAGGAAATGAGATAATTACAGCTATGGATATAGAATAGAAAGGAAATGAGATGTTGTGGAGAGATTTTTATCTTGCAATGTGGCAGATACGGCTGAAAGTGGTAGATACGGCTGAAAGGGGTAGATACGGCTGAAAGGGGTAGATAGGACTATAAGTGAAGTTGAACGAGTGAACACTATTTTTTTTTACTGTATGAAAAGAAATCTATAAATACACAATTTGCGAAAAAAACCAATTGGTTATTCAGTTTGAACACACAATTTTAATGTATCTGGGTTTGTTGCCTTTCATTTGTGTCCCCAGTAAAGTAGACTTTTGCCTGTATCTCACTGAAGATAAAACACCATCCCAGTTCATATAGTATGTGTACATACTTATTTCACGGCAAAAATATAGCACTAGAAAGTACTTAAATTAAGAAATGACACGTTCAGATGCTAACCCAATGAAATTTGGCTCATTTCAACAAAATCCATCTTTCATCTTTTCAGGCATAAAAATTAGATTCAGGAAAAAAAAGTAACGTAGCTTTGTATTCGTACAATAAAAAAAAATGTAAAGACCGCTTGCTGTCAGGTTTGATAATGATTGATTTGTTGTATTATCCAAGAGTTAGAGATTAATAAAATATTTTTGATAACATGTCGGGAAAAAATCATTATCATTGGGTATGTAACCAGAAAGAATGATGAAAGTCTTAAGAAGTTTCTAAATTACCCTATCATTTTTCTTTTCCGGATGAACTCAGTGGCCTAGTTGCTAAGCCGCATAACTTACATTAAGAGGGTTCGGATTCGATTCTCGTCCGTCTGGTAAAAGTGTTCATCTTGTGACAATAGTTACACACGATTTGTGCGATTGTTGTTGCACTTTCACGTACAGGGTTTTATTGCCAACACGGGATAACGAACCGGGAGTTTTGTACTTACTCCGTTGGTTCTAAGCACGAAGGCTCTATTAATTGGGCCGAAGACGCTCACTCTTTCAATTAGTTAAGAGATTACGACGTTAACAAATGAAATTAATCCTTTAAGTTTTTTATCACACCAAACTATTGTAGTTCTTTTCTTAATATACTTTCCTTTAAGAAGCGACTGAAAAAACTCTTAATTTCTAGTCAGTAAAATAACGTGTTTCATTCCTGATTTTTTCTTTTCCTTTCCTCTCCACCATCCCTTTCCTTTTGATTGATGATATCTCACTTTATATAAAAAAGAATGTCCGGGTGATTGTCCGTGTTTATGAGGTTCGAGGGCATATGCTCACGTATGTGTTTATGGAATTCTTGGGGATGGATAATCATAATCTTCATTTTCTTTTGTCTGGTTGGTTGGAAGAGATTTCCGCCTAGTAATAAGCCCACCAGATTGTATTTGCAATAAAAGTGTTAAATAAAGAAAATCCTTACACTCAACGTGTTTTATTTTGCATACATACATACCATCACGCCGTTTACCTACCTGAGTAGACATTAAAAAACAGAGCACCAGTCTTATCTTTCTCGACACGCATATTTTGCCTCTGTCACATTCAAACGCCTTCTCATACAGCTTTTATGATTTTACCCAATTCGCATACGCACTGTATATTATTTACTCATTCATTCCACGAGCCCAAACCATCTCAGAGTATTCTTCCTCTTACTCGAAATATAAGGATTAAGTTCACAATCAGCCATTATCACTTTATTCTGAATTTCGTCATACATTGTAACCCAATGTATTATACTAAGTGCACGAATTTCTGCAGAATTTATTCGGCTGAGCTAATTTAATTTTTATAATAATTTAAATCTTTCAATACACGGTTCAAATTCTGAGTAAAAGCGCCCTTGAGGAGAATCTGATCTCTAAACAACGGTGTATAAAGTGTTCTTTTATTATTAATTTTATTATTTGAACTGTAGGACACTTTTGTTGCATACAGTACAACCTAATAGGCTTATTACCACACGGTAATCTCTTTCAACCAGATAGAAAGATGTTTAAGAGTCCTTGAGGGAAAATCAGACTGAAATCCTTTTTTTTTTTAAATAAGGGTTTCAACGGACAACGAACCCGCAAGCCCCGAGTAGAGAACAGATGCATCCTACCAGCTTGGCCGCGGAGGTCGTCTACTTATATCTTTCATGTGGCATCCCTTCTCCCTCCCATATGCCAAAATTCAATCAAAATGTATTAATCTGTATTAAAAAAAAAAGATTTTAATGAAAACTTTTTCAAAGCCTTTATTTGAAGTCAGCTTACTTTTTTTTTCAAACAAAATAATGAATTAATTTTTCCATTTAAGAAAAAAAAAACTCCATTGAATTTTGCAAGACAGTTAAACTGTTTAATTCAATATTACCAATTCTCACTCTATTGACCAAGCATGAAGACTTCCTGGATTTTTGGAAGATATTCTTAAAAAAAACCGTAAAAAATCTCCTGCTTCCAGTATCTTTATACAATCTTAATAGGCTGGAGATGGGGTAGGGACGGATAAGGGATGAGTAAAGGACGGGTAAGAGATGGGGAAGAGATGGGAAGAATAACTTACATCTCATCTTCACCTTAGCCCTCCCGCCGACAGGGGTGAAATAGTTATGAATAAAAAATGTCCAACATCATAATTTAGTTTGCTTTTTATCCCCAGTTTTGTTGTAAGAAGAAAACGATTTTTTTTCATACCCTATGTGTTTGAAATATTTTTTATTTCTGAAAAGAAAATGTTTTATAGCACACCTTTTATTGTTTTTTATTTATTTTTACGCTAAACCAGTTTTTCTTTATCTCTGAAGAACGAATAGCGATATAAGATATATTATAAGTGAGCGTATGATAAATATCTGTAAAAAGGGTTGGAAATGAGTGTAGCGAAATCAAAGGTTAGGATTATACACAGAGGGGTCGTAAAAAGTGTGTGCGCTGTATGGATTAGCTCAGAGACACAGAGACTTGACTTCTTTTCTAATTTCCTTCCCCTCCCTGTAAATTTTCCCCCCACCTTCAATCATCTATTTCCTCATTTTATTTTTTGCCCCATCCCTATCCATAATGGCACCCAGCATGCCGGTGTGCTCCGATCGTCTCCCCTCGGTGTACCATCGGATCCAGTACAGCGGTGTGGCCAGTGAGTTTGCTGGTGTGCAACGGCTCACTAGCTTAAAACAAACTCCATGGCACGGCTTTGCTATCCAACAGAGTGACGATTGGATCGTCGACTACGAGGCCCAACAATGACGACGAGCTCAGAGAATCTCTGGAGCAGGTTACTGAGTTCTGTTACCTGGGCAGTATGTTTACGTGTAATGGGCGTAATGAAAGGGACGTTGAAAGAAGGGTAGCGACAGGGAACAAGATAAACGGAGCATACTATGTAATAGCAACAACCGCGTCAAGAGTAGCGAAAATATAAAAATATAATGGTATGTCGGTGCACACTTTTATGTATGGAAGGGAAACTTGAATTTGTCAGAAAAGGGATCAAATTAAGATCAATCCTGTTGAGATGCGCGTACTAAGAAAGTAGTGTAGAGGCAATGTATGAAATAAGGTGGAACGAAGATATACTAAATGAATTTTGGCCTCATTCACCAACAGTTCCATTTTCCTTGCTAATGCTTCTAATGGCAGAAACGCCTTCATCAGTACTTCCTCAGATATTGATGTATCATCAGTATGTGCCAAAAGCAATACCCTTCAAGATGCCAGGATCGATAATGCGTAAGCTTTGAATGCCATATCAGAGAGACAGTTAAGTCTTCGACCCCAGTAATTGCACCTTTAATTTAACAACTACCTGAATAGGCAAGCAGCTCACAGTTCACAATCAATCACACGTGTTAAAAATACTGTCGCATATCGACAAACAACATCACTCGCACACATTTAATGATTAAGGAGGCTCACTGGCTTTCTTTCCTTGCGCTACTCATCGTTCGATATCTCTCGTACTTCTTCCATAATCTGATAAAATATTGCCCAAATAGCAGGATACATCAATTCGATCTTATCTTTCATTCTTCACTCATATATCGCACTTACTGTTCCTTTCACACGTTTCTCTCACAATGACTTTGATTTTTGCAACATTTATTCTGAGATCTTGCCCTTTGCATCTCTAATATGATTTACATATCAAACTCTGTAATCTAAATTCTTCGCTAATACTGCCATGTAATCAGCATACATCCGCATACATCAATCCGCACACATTGCCATTCAATATTTGTATATCCCCTATATATATATATATTGGTTTCTGTAGTTCCTCAAACAACCAGAGTTATATAACGCATCGTTGCTGTACTCCTTTTGAAATATTAAACAGTGAAGGCATCGTTAACTCACACTACTTTATTTATCAAACTGAAATCGTTTCTTTGATTCCACGTACTAATGTAGTATAGTATATATTGAATATATAACAGTCGCGAGTTAAGATTTTATAGTTTTGACATTCAACAGTATTGTAGCGATGTTCGTTATCAATTTAGCGTGTGTCCTATTAGGACGTTCTGATGATGTTGATGTTGACATCGCTATATTCGTTTTAGTCGAATTCTGCGTTCGTTTTCGTTTGGGGTCATCAATGTAGCGTGATGCTTTGTTCGATACGTCGTGATGATTTTGATATGGATTTAAAATGAAATACAGATATTCAGGAATGCGGATAAAAGTGAAAGTGAATAGCGGGTAAATAATAACAAGTCTTGACAGTTGGATGAATAATAATGTTTATTTGTCTACAAGTAGGTATTTTATAGTAGTGAGTGAATGTGCTCGCAATATATACTTTGTCTCACTCCTGCGCGTGCACTAGTGTAGCGGGTAGTATATTTATTTGCCGAGACGGCGAGACAGAACGTAAATACTATTTGTGAGTAAACATTGTTGACGTTTCTAGTATGTGACAATTGTAAATAGTTCAGAGTTTGATTCATCGGTCGTTGACCCTGTATGAACATAATTTATTTTGACGACAAATTATGTTTGACAATTATTTATTTATTTGACAATTATTTATTTATTTATGGACGTAGGTATCCTACAGTATTGTTGTGTTTAATGCAATATTTTGGAAACATCAGTTTTTTTTTCATTTTTGAGGATACATAGTCATGTATATTTTTTTTTCTTTATTTGTTCTCAAGTCCCGTTATAACTTGTTCTTCTTCTTCCTCTTGGTTTAGGTCGTATGACCTGTTTGTAGCGGTGGGCTGTCCTGGGATGATGATGTCTAGCTATCCTTCCACCTTTTCGGTGGCCTTCCTGGTAATCTCCTGATGTTAAAGTTTTCAATCTTAGCAATTCTTGCTAGTCTTATATCCTCCATGCCGTCCACATGGTCCCTCCAGAAGTGCCTTTTGCTTCTTCCCCACCTCACTGTCTTCAACACCACAGACAGACCTTATCGTCTCACTTCTGATCCGATCTCTAAGAGTTTTGCCTGCGATGGAGAGTTGGGTTCTCATAACTGCCACTCTGAGAAGGTTTTTTGTCCTGTTGGTATCGGCTCTCACTTCTGTCATGTCATCCCATATATCATGATGGGGCGGACGCATGTCTTATATATCCTGACCTTACTTTCGGTTAGCATGTGTTTGTTTCTCCATATATGGTAGTGTCCCGCAGGCAGCCAGCCAAAGCTGTCGCTTTATTAGTTTGTGCTCGTACTTCACTATACCATATAGGTTATAACAGTTCAGCAATGTTTTAAAAAATCTTGATACCATGAATAGTTAATTATCTATTTAATAGTGATAATGAAGAACTTTTAAATGTATTTTCATTTTGATTATCAATAATGCGAAGATCCTCTCCCGATCCATTCCTGGCAATAAGCCGCATCTAACGGAATGAGGGATTCTCTGCTTACGAGACAAATTAACCGAACCGAAGAGTGGTCTAGGGGGTCTACGAGTATACTCTGCCCTCCACAGTCCGCTCTCCAACCTCATCCCTCCTCCTCGCCATTCTGCTCCTTTGAAGCGCCGTGGAGGGGGAATCGGAAGCTTTATCGATAATTTTGAAGTGAGTGTTCTAATTTGATAGAGCCAATAAGTTCTCAATCGGTTCATAATAAATACAATTATTATTAATTTAAAATAATCGTAATAAAAGTATGAGAGAGGAGTTCTTTGAGAGTTGTGACACGTTGAGATTAGTGTACAAGCCAAGTGAATAAAGATGCAGTCTCAAATAACTATCAGTAACGTTTTTAATTTGAGATGTCTCTATTGTACTAGGTAAGTCCAGAAAGTAAGTGTACTGAATTTTTGTAGGTTACAATTTTTTTTATTAAACAAAAAAATTACGTGGTTACCGTAGTACATATGTAAGCTATTTTTCGACATAGTCGCCATTCCTCTCAATGCAGGGGGTGAAGCGGGGTATCAACTTTTTGATGCCTTCCTCGAAGTAGTTTCCCGCCAACCCCTCCGTCCACTTCTCCACCTCCTCCTTTACCTACTCGTCGGTTGAAAACCTTTTTCCACCCATGTGCAGCTTCAGGGAGGTAAAGAGATAGTAATCTGAAGGTGCTAGGTCAGGGGAATGCGCGGAATGGTTCAGGACATCCCATTTAAACGAGGCGAGCAGTTCCTTCGTGGTGTTGGCCGTGTGTGGTCTTGCATTGTCGTGCAGCAGGCAGACTCCCTTTGTCAGCATGCCTCTCCTCTTGTTTTGAATCGCCCTCCGCATTTTTTTTAGGGTCTCACAGTATCTTGCAGAGTTGATGGTCTCCCCTTGAGGCATATATTCAATTAAAATTATGACTTGACAGTCCCAAAACAATTTCGTCAATTTCGTCAGTCACAATTGAAGGTCTTCCGCTCCTCTGATCCTCATGCACAGACGTACGACCGTTTTTAAACTCGCGACACCACTTGTACACACTCGTACGATTCATAGCTTTATCACCATATGCAGTTTTCACCTCATTATAAACCTCAACCTGAAGTTTTCCCTTCCAAACGAGATAACGGATGACGCCGCGTATTTTGCACTTGGCGGGAGATTGGATTTATATTTTTCACGAAACGTGTTGTCGCGTCGACATTTCTCAACGTTCTGACCTCGAACCGGTCTCGTTGCGCAGGGGAAGGGTCAGGCTACACGGAAGTGTAGCCAACATGTCGAAAATAAAATCCATCCGGTCGTGAGAGCCTCAGTACACTTACTTTCTGGATACGCCTCGTATTTTTCTAGCCTGTATCTGTTTCTGAGAATTTTACTTCAGAGAATAGTGGAGCTTTGATATCGATTTTGTCTTTACCGAATCAATTGATTGTTCCAAGTTCACCCAAATAGGGTAGGGCATAAATATTAAAGCTTTTTTAGTTGCTAGTCCTGTGGCGTGAAATGGTCTGTATCTTACTATTAGAGGTATAGATGCTAGGTGGGGCTTTAGAAAGTACTTAAAGATAACCCTTTTTTTGGTATTGTTATCGAAATTTATATTTTTTTTAAAGAATAGATATGACCGGAATCATAGGTATCCTTATACGCTCGAACACTAGGCGGAAAAAGTGCCTGTGTCGTTCGAGGGGAGTAACACAGCGCGGAGTTCAAATCGATGACATTCCGCACGGAAGTCCAATGCGTTTCCAGGCTGCTATACACCTATATATGTATAAACATGTGCAGATGCGGGGAAGTATCTAATCTAATGGGCATAGTTACTAACTTTTTCTCATTACACCCAACATATATTTCAATTTTTAATCTGTATTTTTTTTATCTGTTAATGGGTTCGAATCCTAAACTGGAGCACCCATAAGGCGAGTGAGCTTTCTAAACGATGCTATATAAATTACCCTTACATTTTTTTAATATCTTTATTTTAACATTTTTACAAGAGTTAAAATCTAGTTAAGTTCTTTTACAATGTTATTGACTCTCTCAGACATATTTTTGTTATGTCGCCTATCTTCTAACCCGGGGGCTGCGAATTCAATTCATATTGAAACTCAAAATTTCAAACTCTCTTATCAATTCCAGCACAATTGAAAGGATTCAGATTTTTTTTTTTTTTTGAGATGTTAACTTTTGTCTCGGCATTCCACCTGAAATACTTAAATGGGATCTCTGACTGAATTACACCCGCCTTTTAAACTCTCTGAAAGCAGTATTATATTCAATTTGAGGTGTCTGTAAAAGGTTATACACAATATTGTTGATTGCCCCCCTATGTACTAGCCCAAATTGGTTTCCACACTCCTGTTTGAAACAAACGGAACGTTTTGCAATTCCAATAACAATTTGTTGACTACAGTTGCAAATTGTAATTCATCAGTCGTGAGAATACAATATTTGGGTAACTCCATGTCTGATTTAGTGGATATTTTTTATGTACATGTTGGGGGTCATAGGGGACCTTCTTCAGCATTTCCTTAATCTAAGTTCTTGAACGGGGGTTATTATTCTATGGTACATTTTTTTGTAAATAATATTGGTCTTATCAAATCCACTTGAGAGAAGTTATATTTTATTTAATTGTTTTACATTGGTATACTAGGCGTATCCAGAAAGTAAATGTATTGAGGCTCTCACGACCGGATGGATTTTATTTTCGACATGTTGGCTACACTTCCGTGTAGCCTGACCCTTCCCCTCCACAACGAGACCAGTTTGAGGTCAGTACGTTGAGAAGTGTTGACGCGACAACACGTTTTGTGAAAAATGTCAATCCGATCTCCCGCCAAGTGCGAAATAAATAATGCCGAGCAAGAGTTTTAGAGGCGCTGCAAACTCCATGGAGATGAATTTCGCCGCTCCATAGTTACTGGAGATGAAACTTAGGTTGCACACTACACGCCTGAAACCAAAAGGTAGTCTCAACAGTGGCGTCACACCTCTTCACCCTCCGCCAAAAAGTTCAAAACCACAATTTCAGCCGTGTTTTGGGATTGTCAAGGCATAATTTTAATTGAATATATGCCTCAAGGGGAGGCCATCAACTCTGCAAGATACTGTGAGACCTTAAAAAAATTGCGGAGGGCGATTCAGAACAAGAGGAGAGGCATGCTGACAAAGGGAGTCTGCCTGCTGCACGACAATGCAAGACCACACATGGCCAACGCCACGAAGGAACTTCTCGCCTCGTTTAAATGGGATGTCCTGAACCATCCCGCGCATTCCCCTGACCTTGCACCTTCAGATTACTATCTCTTTACCTCCCTGAAGCTGCACATGGGTGGAAAAAGGTTTTCAACCGACGAGGAGGTAAAGGAGGAGGGGGAGAAGTGGACGGAGGGGTTGGCGGGAAACTATTTCGAGGAAGGCATCAAAAAGTTGATACCCCGCTTCACCACCTGCATTGAGAGGAATGGCGACTATGTCGAAAAATAGCTTACATATGTGCTACGGTAACCACGTAATTTTTTTGTTTCAATAAAAAAAATTGTAACCTACAAAAATTCAGTACACTTACTTTCTGGACTTACCTAGTATTATAACTATGAGCTATCTAAATATTTGTTTCCTATATGTAATTTTATTTCTAATTATTATAATATTTAATTTCTTAAAAATAATTAACACCTATATACTACTTATAACTAGATAACAATTATTACAACTAATTATTTTAATACTAACACATTCACTCAGATCTTTATCCTCCGTACTAATACTGTTGGTGGGTAAGCCAGGAAACTGATGATAGTTATGTAAGAGAGACTTAAGCCCCTATTATTGTACTAATAAATTAATAAATAAATTAAAACAACGGTTTGTATAAAACTGTATAAAACAAAAAAAAACAAACGCATAGGCAAGCTTTGCGGTTTAACTGGTAAGACGTTTGATCTCTACATCCGGTAGTAACGAGTTTGATTCTTGATTATACCCGAAAAAAAAGTCAAATTTGGTAGTGTTCGTCTGTTAACAATACTCGTGTACGCTAGAAGTGTGTGAGTAATATTGCCTCCTCACGTGCGAAATCACGGTCAACACGAGTGATAAATATTGCGAGTTACGTGCCTACTATGATTTAAAACCCGCAGGCACGCTTAATGGGGGCGAAGACATATTGAAAATATAGACTCTCGGTCACACTCTTCAATTTGTTTGCATCACCAAATCAGCTGTATTGAAGAGTGCCATACGATTGAATTAATGGCCAACGTAGATGAACTGCAAGTAGTGCGGTGATAATATAGTATTTCTACAAACATACCATTCTGACTTTTCCCTATTGGGGTAGAAAGAAAATACAAAGCGCTAGACTTTTTTTATCACATCATACATTTTTTGTCCCCTCTTCACCCATACACTATCTCATACAGCTCCTGCGATGTTTTCAATTTAAATTAATTTTCTTCAATTCATTTATTTATCCATATGGTGCCACTCAATTTATCCGAATTGATAATTTAAGACAACATTTTCTGTGGTCGGAAGACTTAATTTTTTTTGGTCCCGTTAATCGAGCCTTCGGGTTTAAAACCACTGGAATAGGCACATAATTCGCGGTTCATAATAGCAGCACTAATGCGCGTGAAGATCCAATAAAAAACGGATAGCTTGTATGAGGATAGTAAGCAGATGAAACCCTTTAACAGTCGGACATTATTTCAATTTTTTTGGGTACCATCAAAAATCGAACCCGAAACATCCGAACGGAAGTCAAACAACTTACAAACTAAGCCATGGAGTCCGTTCAATACAACATTCACTTATTTTTTGTTTTACTCGCACATATCTCGCCATCCCTCCATTTTCCTTTGATTGATGATATCTCACATTACATGAAGAGGAATGTTCGCGTTGTTGTCCGTCTTTGCGAGGTTTGTGGGCATATGCTCACGTATGTGTTTGTGGCGGTCACCTTCTCGAATACTGTGGGCATTCATACATACGGTCAATGACCGATGAAACGACCTTCGGATTCCTCGATAAATCTAAGTAAACAAGTCCGAAGGTCACCCGCCGGACATTCATCCCATAGCCGAGCGGACCGCACTCCATACTAGAGAGAGAACGCACCACGTTGTCTCGCCGGTTCCGTAAATAGATTGTTACCTACATACAACAATTAATCGTTTTTGCATTTACAGAAACGAGACGCAGGCATATCGCGAGTGCATTCTCGCGTGCATTCTAAAAAGATATAAATACCTACGTTACTAATAAAATTGGACAGACTCTTTTTCCACATTACGATCTAACGTGTTTTATTATTTGTCAACAAATCATCATCATCTCTTCCCATAAGAACCATTCTGCTAAATGTTCATGGATTTCGTGGGAATGGATAGTCATATGAAGGATTTATGCGACCATGTGACTTGCTTAATTTACTTTTGTCTGGTTGTTTGGAAGAGATTGCCGCCTGGCAATAAGCCCTCCAGATTGTATTTGCAATAAAGTGTTAAATAAATAAATATCTAGCGTAGCAGTATACCAGAAAAACACTTCTAGATTTGAACTTTTTTTTGGGTATGATTGAGAATCGAACTCGAAAATCTCTGGTGTGGGAGTCAAGCATTTTACCAACTAAATCACAAATATTGTCAATGCGTTGATAATAAAACTGCTTTAAGCAATATAACTACTGTATTGTTATATTACAGTTTCGGTGTACTTAGTACATCGTAGAAGATTTATTGCCATGTCGCAATTTCTTCCAACCAAACAGAAATATGTTAAAGAAGCCTCAAATAAATACTTGATTGGAATATTTATTAATTAAACTGAAACAAACCCGCAAGCTCCGAACTGAAAGAAAGGTGTCTTACCACGGGTATTTATTATAAATTTTATATCACCATATAAAAATCTAATGGACTTATTGCCAGGTGGCAATCTCTTCCAAATAAGTTGCAAAATATTAAAGAGTAAAAATTTCATTTATTAAAAAAATAAAGTTTAATTAAACTAAGATTATCGTCAAGCACGACTTTAAATTCCTTGTGGAATTGGCAAACCCAAATATTTCGGCAGAACATTTAAGGTAACGGGATGTCTTCTACGGAAGGAACAGTTTTCCGTCCTCAAGTTTTATTATATTATAAATAAAAATAATCTCGTTAATTAATTTGATATTTATACTGTGGAACAACAATTTATTGAAGAATGATTGATATAATGATTTGATACTGAAATATGAAAAAATTCATTAGTAAATCAAAGTAAGGTAAAGATAATGTTGTTGTATTAAGTTTTATGAGGACTGGATGTGATAGCTGGTGATAGATAACATATCAGGATAGTCGACTCCTATTAAAATAAGGTGTATGTTAGTTTTAAGCCAAAGATTGTAAAAGGTTTTTTTTTATAAGCTCGGTGAACAATATATAATAATAATTAAAGTTTGACAATGCTTTTGTAAATCGAAACAGATTTGTCACTTTAATTCAAGTAATTGTCTAGGTTTTTTGTACATTTAAGTGTCAAATTATTCCATAACAAATTTTTGTAAAAAAATATTTTACGATGTTTTTGGCTGTCCCCATAATTTGGAAGTTTTCCTTTTAAACCAAATTTCAGCGCTCTTACAAGTGACATCCCACCCCCTACCTCGCTAGGAAATAACCTCCCTGTTTCCTGCCGGGAAGCCATCCCCTCTATTGTTCTCGATCCTCGGGCCGGACTCGAGCGAAGAGGCTGTGTGGGGAGGTGAGATGAGGACGGAGATCAGAGAGTGATACGTGTGACGTGAATGGAGAGAGCCGAGATCAAAGATGACTGTTATCAAGAACTTTTAAAGCAGTTTTTTTTGCCTAACCGCGCTTCTACTTGTAAATAAAGTTTTCACTTCAAAGTTTTGACTTCGGTATACTTTGTCTATTGAACAAGTCAAAATATTATTGAGTCAGAGTAAGCGACATCTGTGACCTAGTTGGCTAGACGCTTGCTTCCCCCTAGGGGTGTCAGGTTCGATACCCGATGGTTAGCGACTGAATCATGGACCCTCAAAGTTGGTAGTATGAACCAACTGGAAGTATTTGAAACGTGGATGCACCGGGGAATGCTACGGATACCCTGGACGCATATGGTCAGCAACAGAAGGGTTCCTCAAAGAGCCAAAGTTGATAGAGAGTTGCTGACTAATATTAAAATCCGAAAGGTGTCCTATTTGGGTCATGTACTTAGAGGATCAAAGTACAAATTACTGCACCTGATCATCCAAGGCAAAATACAGAGTCGAAGGGGTGTTGGCAGGAAGCAAATCTCCTGGTTCCGCAATATACGTGATTGGACTGGTATAAGGAGCGTCGGGCATCTTTTTCGGCTAAAGATGTCTACTCTTAGGTGATATTCAACGTTGGGGGGACCTGACATGACACTGGGAAGAAGAAAAGGAATCAACAAAAGTTGGGGGCCCAGTCTGGCAAATGAATTCTGCGATAACAATATTCACACGCAGTAGACGTGTGCGAGTGTCGTTTCTTCATAATATTGCTACTTTTTGTAATTACGTACAATGACTTTAATGCGTATTACAGTGTTCCTAAACCATGGGACTGAAGGCTATGGTTTCTTCCAGCCATGCTCTTCAATATGTCTAAATCACCAGTTTAGATTTGTTGTAGATAACTATCCGAATGAAGAAAAAACAAGAAAGGCTTCTTTGTATACTGACGATTTATTGACTGCTTCAATCTAGTGGCATTAAAGCATAGTTTTACTACGTTCGAAGTTTTCTGTGATAGTACTGGAAACTTGCTAGGCTGTTTGAACTCCAGAACTTAAGCCGCTATATTAGTATATTGACTGTGAGTCATTTTCCTTCTCCCGTGATGTCAGATCTTAAGTTCGTCGTTGCTACTATTAATTTCATACTCAGATGTGTCGGCACCAGAGGTAGAGTCCCTTTGGGTAATTCTTTCTTCGTCACTACGTAACGTTGCGATCATAAAAATAAAGATGATTTCGACTTTTTAGTTTAAATGAGGACTTATTTTGCCCCCATAACAGCGTAACGATTTAGGGTTCGATAATCAATGAGTTTACTTCGTGAGAGTGTATTTATTGTATTCGACTTGTTACAACCAAAAAAGTTTATTGCTAGGTGGAAAACTCTACCTACTTACCATAAATGGGTCAAAATAGCCTTCAGTAACTAATAAACCAACTAGAATCCTTTATAAAATAAATTGGATTCTAGCCGGAATCAAACTGACGAACCCAGAGTTTTGAGACAGCCGTCTTATCAACTCGGTTACGGAGGTTGTCTATTACAGGCTGCTTCAAAAGCATTGTCAGCTTTATTTGAATGTGTTCAACAATGTTTCAGTATATTAAACTTTTCCTTTAGTATTAAAAACTTGTGACTCCTAATCTAACGACCCCTGCTACCTAACACCTTCTTAAACTTATACTAAACTTTTACATTTTTATTTTGTAATGTTTTTCATATGTGAATAATGTTCGAGTTAACGAAGGATCAGTATCGATTTCAACAACTGTTGGATGATGTTTGTGGTTTCAGATTATGAGACATTTGTTCAAATACAAACACAGCACTGAAAGAAAAATAATTACTGCTGACAAAATCTTATGAACAGTGTTTTTGTATTTCAGAGTCAGAGAATGTTTGGTTTATGGTGTCCACATTCCGAAAACATTGCAGTTTCTATCTATAGGTCTAGTTTGCAATCAACTTCGCCATAAGTTGATCTGCACCATTTGGCCTATAGCAGAATCTCAACCGTACGCGCATCCATTTATGGCGAAGTTAACTACAAACACACTCTGAATTTAAAACCTGCAACGTTTTCGAAACGTCGGCATCATTCGCCAAACCACGCAGTTCGATACTCCGTAAGACTGTTAATACGAAGAACTATGAACGCCTCAAAACATATTTCCTTTAGAATTATTTCCTTATTTTCCAGTGGCGTGGAGGCTGGAGTACCTGGTCGGAATGGTCAGTCTGCACGAGGCCCTGCGATGGCGGGGTCTCTTGGCAACTAAGAAGCTGTTCCTCCCCTGACGGATGCAAAGGGGAGCCATTGCGGTACAAGATATGCAACATGCAGGTTAGCCCTACACCTTTAACCCCTAAGCGAGGGAGTTTTTATCAGTAAAATATGCAAACATGCATGGATGAGTCATTTTTATATATTTTTAAACAACTTGAAATGCAGTTTTTTTTTATTGAAGTGAAACTTCTATAGACGCGGTGGGGTAAATTGGTCTGAACGTAACAAAAAGTGAAACGCTTCCCCTTATCCGACTTTAATGGTAATATTTCAAATGATTTTTAACACTTATTTATATTAATATAAATAAGTAAATTTAAAAAATATTCAATATAAATTTATAATTATTAATATTATAAATAAATAATTTAATAATTTGATAAATGAACGATAAATAAATAAATTTATTTATTTATTAAATAAAAAATGAAATATTATATTACATAAATAAATATTTATATTTAATTTTATTTAATTATTTTTAATTAAATTAATTAATTAATACTAATAAATTAATTTTAATTAATTAATATAATTTAATAAATATTATACATTACAATTAATAAATAATTAACTTTTAATTAATAATAATAATTATTCATAATAATTATTAATTAATAATAAATAATTATAAATAATTCTTAATTAATTAATTAATTAATTAAAAAGTAACAAATTAATTTAACAAATATTAATGAATACTTAATTAATTAAATGTATTTATATTAATGAAAATAACCATTTCCTAATAATAATAAAAAATCGTTAACTTATGGAAAAAAAGTAATGCATAAAATCAACTTTTCCTAGGAGCTAAGAAGTTTTACTTCTACCGCGCGAGAGTCTTACGCATCTGTTTGTTTTACCAAATATGTTAGATTCCTACTTACTAGTATATTTTTTTAGCAAATAAACGTTATCGTTGTCGCCATATGGTAATAATTTGATTGAAGCGTATAGTCGCGCAGTAATGGATTGCACTTATATGCACAATATCGCTGGTTTGAACCCCGTTCTATTATCTTATCCTCGAATGACACACATATTTTTCCAACTAGTATTTGAGGGTATTAAAATATTTATTACTTAGGCCATATTATTCTTTCAAAAAACATACCGGTGATCTCCGATAGTCTCACTTCGACATGACATCAGATCCAGTACAATGGTGTGGCTGGTGAATTTGCAAGCATGCGACAGCTCACATTCTTAAAACAAACTCATACGTGCACTCGATTATGGAAATCCCTCGAGAGCAAGTTATATAATACAATACTTCAGCAAGTACACAGTCTTGACATATCAAATCCAAAGTTTCGACTGCATAGAAATCAAAGCTCCAAAACGATTTTAAAAATGAACTTACACCATTATAAAAATGTATGTAAGCTGTAAAAAAGTATAAATTTAAATATAAAACGGTCTTAGAGAAGTCCGGAAGTGAATCCGTTAGGAATCGAACCTGAGATGCCCGCTTGCTTAGCACGAATGCAAATCGTTAGACCACATTTGTATATAACATTTCCATTCTTCTTTAGATAAAACCATATAATTTAATCTTTCTCTTCCTGTGCTAAAAAAAATCCGCGCGTTCCGGTGATGTGTATTCAATACACATCAATACAAATTAAAAAATGAGCGATTTAAAATAAGAATATTCGTAGCTAATCGCTTAAATTAATTAAATTTGAAGTCAAAAGAGATAATACTTGAAATTTTATTGCTGAAAACGTGAAAAAAATCGGCCGACGTTCACAAAACGGGCGAAGAGACCACCTCAAATGGATGCCCGAGAGCTACTGAGACCTGAGACGGACTAACAATGTGTATGTTATACCTCGAAGGAAAAAACACAACTGCGAACTAAGATTCTATTTCTTGCGTTCTCATATACCGAAGTAGAGGGAGAGTGAGACGTGAATAGCGTCGCTTCCTCACCTATAGCGGTTTTTTAGAAGTAATATACCTACGTCACACACCGGCACACGTTTGATTGTATTGGTGAATTTATTCCCGATTTTCACAAAATATCTCTGATGTGGCCGATAAGTGCTAATTATTATTAATATTATTTTTTTCATTCAATGCGTAAATGTATTACGGAGGAATACCTAAAATCTGAACCCAGTATTTATTGTATTTATATAGATATTAAAGTTTTTAGAAGCAATGTGTACTAGTTACACATCACAGGGAAGGAAGGGTTAAAGCACATTTTCTCATTAACCTTAGGAACGTTATGAATTAGGCCAATACATCGTGTATTTACAGCAATAATTCAAATATATTCATCAGTCCTTTTCGTCCACACTTCATGTCTGAGGGAAGTGATTTTAAACCTTTTTTTATTTATCCCATTTTTTTAAACCATTCGGGTATCAACGGGAATCCAACCCACGTATATCTGATAACGTTATTACAATCAAACTATAATATTTTCTAGAATATTTTTTAAAACAATTGTCTCTGGTATTGTTTGCAATTATTCAAAACTTGCATGAAGTACTAAAGCCAGTATCACAGTGTAATATTTTTCTTGAAAAAAAAAAAATTGTAATTTGGTTGAATTTCCTTCTCCCGCTGCATTTCCATATTCATGAGACGAAAAACAGTAACTTTTCATAAGCTCCCGCAAAAATTTCCCTTGGAATCCGGCAATTTTCGGACCAGCGATATAGGTATGCAAGTCATGCGCAAAAATGCATGCGAACCCTCCCACTTTATATAACGGTTAGGAAGCAAACATGCAATTTTGATTATTACGCTGCAACGGCAATTTGTACCGTGTAATACAGGCGGTGCAATATTCAGACAGCTTGTCTTGAGGTGCATTAGTTGAGAGATTCCGAAGCTCATATTAAAGTAATAACATATTCATACATTTACTCATACAATCAATCATTACGTATATGTTATAATATGTATATAATTTTCTTTATAGTTAGTACCATTTATTATACAGAACTTTTTTTATTTTATTTTTGACTTGCCACGTTACAACATTTACACTTTTTGCTGTATATTAAGCACGCTAAATGTACCATATGTAGACAAAATAATGAAACAAAATAATTTAAATCATCGCCATCATGCCATGTTCTTATAAGAGTAGACGGTGAGAATATAACTTCGATTTATTCTGTCCTGGCACATATATTTCGCTTCAGCCTCGTCCAAACACTTCGTCGTGCGTACTATCATATTTATTTATTTATTTTCTCAAAACAGGCTTAGCCCAATTACTTTGAAAAATACAAGAAATATTGACATGAAAAATTATATAATATAGAATAAAAAAAATCATGTAAAATAAAAACTAATGTATATGCATACATATATACACACAAACATACACATATATTCAAAGTCACTTAAGTACGTTGATGAGTGCTTTCTAACGCGCTCAATCTTAGAAGAAAATTTACTTTTGCTTTTGGTAATGTGATATGAAATATGTCAATATCCGAAGCGGTCCCGTTTAGAAGAGTTACGGCCCTTCCAACAGGCATAGCGGCTGGAAGACCCGTTCATACGTATGTTATTGAGAATATTTCTTGCCAGCGCAGTCTAGTGTAATTGTTAGGAACATTTAACGCTAATCTTTGTAGTAATGCTGGACAGCTCACAACTCCTCGATCGAGTCTGACAACGTATACCAGGAGACGCAGATATCTTCTTATGCTCAAGGAGCTATACCCGAGCATGTTCAGCAGAAACTGAGTAGGATAAAGCCATGGATATACACCAAACTCACTCATATAAAGATATCGTGTATATCCTTCGTTGGGAGGTCCATATTAACACTTTGAGCGCAAAAATCAGAAAACTAGGATACATATTCCGTATGATTCGAAATGTGCTCAGTGAAAATATTCTTAAAAGTATATACTTCGCCTTATGTCAGTCAGCACTTTCTTACGGTATATCAGTTTGGGGGGGATGCACCTTAACCCAGAAACACATATTACAGGTTTCCCAAAAATTGATTGTGAAAATAATCAATAAACTTCCTGCTCGGTATCCCACGGCGGAGCTTTTCAGAGAGTATCGGGTCCTGAACATAGCCAATTTACATCTCAAATCCATTCTCTGGCACTACCATCGAGAGGAGGGGAAGATGCAAACTCAGCAGACACACATGACACGCATGGCAACTAATGAAATGTTCACCATCCCTAGAGTTAAAACCTCTTTTGCCCAAAGGCAATATGCTTATTTGGCTCCCATTACATACAATGGCGTGCCGACTTCAATAAAAGTAAAGGTAGGAAAACCATTTAGACAGTCGATCGGAGCGTGGTTGTTATTGCGACAGGATTTTGAGTACTTGGGCTTTCAGGATGAATGACGAGTGGAAGGGATTTATGTGAGCTCGTGAGTGTGGGTCTCTTATTATTGTTTTAATTTTGGCTGTTATTGTATTTGTGTTTCTGTGTGTTTTTCTTTTTTTTGTTTTGAATTTGTTTTGATTTTTATTCTTATGATTGTGTGCAGTATATTGTGGGATGAATATTTTTGGTCTTTCTGGAGCGATAATGTGTGAGGAGTTGAGTTTCGCAGGATGTTTCCAGTTGTAGTTGAGTGTCACTGTTTGTCAGGTTGATGAGAGCGTGCAACGGGGTTTTTTGTGTTATCAAAAATCGGAAAGAAGTATCGATTTATTTTTTCATGCTAAATATCCTCAGTGAGATACAGGCAAAAGCCTAGTTTACTGGGGATACGACAAATGAAAGGCAACAAACCCAGATCCATTAAAATTATATGTCCAAATCAAATTACCTGTTGTTTTTTCTCAAATTGTGTATATTTATTGTCATGTGTAATAATAAATAAATAAAATAAATAAAAAATATGTTTTTTGTACTTTCTCCACCATGAGTGAGTTCAGCGCCCCCACCGGGCTCCAAATGCAAGCATTGCTTTCTAGTTTCCTACGAATCAATGAATTAAACAACGTTTTGAGCACCATTTGGTTTTCAAACGACTAAGATATTCAAATTAGGAAGGGTTTCACTCACTCTTTCAGGATTTGATTTTGTGCAACATTTTTTTAGGTTTTACTTAACTTGAAGCACCTTCTATACTATTAAAAATATAAGTATTGTAAATCTTTCATCATCTCTCGGCATTCCGCTATCCAAAGAACATGAAAAGGCAGGCCCGTAGCACTTTTCACTTAGTTACTACTATGCATGACTGATCTATCTCAACTCCAACGACTCAACACATTGCCAGTGACCAAGAGTCTCTCCACACTCTTCTGGCACGATATGTGACGAAAGAGCGGAAGAATGCGTCGAATGTATCATCTTTAAAGCCTCTACGAGATGTTGAGTTCTTCTAAAATAAAGACATTCGTTCGTCATTTTGTCTATGAAACACCCAGCAATCACACCTTGGAAGAATTTTTCCTTGATCAAATTTAAACAAAAACCTTTGATTGTGTATGGAGATAAAATGCATATGATATATGAGTGGGTAACGAAAGATTAGGGCACGTTGGAGAAGTCTGCTTTTAACCCTTCCTGTCCTGCGATGTGTAACTAGTACACATTACTTCTAAAAACTTGAATATCTCTATAAATATAATAAATACTGGGTTCAAAGTTTAGGTATTCCTCTAATATTAATAATAATTAGCTAATATTATTCTAATATAAATAATAATTAGCACTTATCGGCCACATCAGAGTTATTTTCTGAAAATCGGGAATAAATTCACCAATACAATCAAACGTGTGCCAGTGTGTGACGTAGGTATATTCATTCTAAAAAACTACTATGGGTGAGAAGCGACGCTATTCACGTCTCACTCTACTTCGGTATATGGGAACGCAAGAAATATAATTTCAGTTCGCTCGCTTCTCTCGCTCAGTATCCAGCGGGCTTTCGTTCGACGTGGTCGCTTCGCCTGTTTTGTGAACGTCGTCCGATGTTTTTTTTTTCATATTTTCAGCAATAAAATTTCAATTGTTATCCCTTTTGACTTCAAATTTAATGAATTTAAACGACTGGCTATAAAGTTCTTATTTTTCTGATTTTAAATCGCGCATTGAATAAACAGCACCGGAACGGGCGGATTTTTTTTAGCACAGGAAGGGAAAGGTTAAGGCAGTATTTTTTCAGATGATGAAAAAAATACGAGTGATATCTAATGGTGTGTAACGATGGGAAAGAGAACATTTAACGAACATCTGGTGAACAGTTATATCCCAAAAATCTCTCCGCTCTTGGCCGAAATCGTCCCATGCCTCCCTCAGCCCCCAACCGTTGAAGCGTGTATATCGGTACCAGTTCAAACAGAATTTAGTCTTGTTTGTGTTCCCCTGAAGATGAAGTGAAAGCCTTGAAACCGGTAGGGTTATACCGTTACAAAAAAGTGGAATAAACAGTGTTTGATAAAAATAAATTACAATATACGAGTATACTAGAACTGGACGAAATCAAAATCTGTCAAGGTGATAGTCTACAACCATTTTTAGTACCATCGATGTATGGGGGAAAACTTTGGAAAAATACGGAATAGTGCCGAATAAATTATGTGGAAATGCATGTACTTAGAAAAATAAACGGAGTGGCAATATATAATATTATATAATAGAATACGGAATGAAGACATAAATTTGAAATCAGAACTGATGTTTTGAGTAAGATGAAGAATTCTGAGATCGTTCCAGCACGTGGAACGAATGAATGAAGGAATACCCACAAAACAAATTAACAGTGCAAATTTTTGTAGAAACTGTAGAAGAGGAAGATCAAGGAATTAGATTAAGTAAGAAGTAAGAGAAAGCGTAGGATCTGTTTGAATGAGAAAGAGGTGAAATGCGTATGTCGAGATAGGAAAATCTGACGCTCTAGGGCCATTCCAACAGAGAAAAAACGTAACTGTATGTATGTAGTTACTAATAGAGGCATCTTAAAAAATGGGTGCATATCCGCATGGTAACGTACTGAACTTCCATGCGGAAGGTTGTCGGTTCGACCCTGCACTATACTACTCCCCTCGAATGACTCAGGCATATTTTCCGTCTAGTATTCGACGTTATAAGAATACCTATAACTTAGGTCAGATCCATATTTAAAAAAAAATGTCGTCTCATTTTTGTATGCAATCGGATCCAGAAAAGCGGCATGGCCGATGAGTTTGCTAGTGTGCAACGACTCACTCACTCAAAGGAAAAAGAAACGGAAAAAAATATCCACGGTACTGATTTGCTTTCCAACTGAATTGATATCGGAATGGAGAGAGGATCCTCAACTTACAGGGCCAGCAACGATGACAACGGCGATACTAAAAAACATACTGAAAAAAAAAAAACAAAATCAGTGTTTATTTTTTATTCCGGTTAGATATACTAGTTTACTGTTTGTACAATATATCTTAGCCCGTCTGTTCATATGACACATCGGAATATATGCGTAATATTGTACCTCCCTACATGTAAATATTCCATTTGAATTTTACCGACTGGCTAACTCATGAATATTAATGAGATATTTAAAAGGGAATAAAATAAGGCAACTTTGCGTTATATTTATGAAACAAAGGAGGTCCTGCCATTGTTACCGCGTCCCGTTTAATGTCCTGCTTTTTGAATAAGACATTATAGCGTATCCTTACAAAAGAGAGCGTATCGTTAAATATTATTCCTGGTAGAAAGATTTTATATGCGAGTATGGTAACAAATGAGTGTTAAAACAAAATAATACAAAAATAATGAGAAAAAAACAAAATACGTCTCGTTAAGTCTGTAGTTTTCTCAATAAGAATAAGCCGGGTTTGTGGAAGGGAAGAAACATTGGAAAAATTATTGAAAACATTCAATAATTTGTGTCCCATGATACTTCGCTTCGTTGACTACAAAAATACTTTTGATGTGTATAATAGAATTATCAATGCTAAGTTTTGAAATATATGAGTGTACCAAGACAGCTTATAGTCCTGAATCACAACTTGTATTTACAAATCACGGCATCTGTGAGAGAAGAAGAGTTCCTTACAGAAACATTCTAGGTACAGAAAGGAATACGTCAAGGCTGCATACTGTCACCTAATTTATTCAGCATTTACCACATGGAGAGTACATCATGAGAAAAATATTAGACGAATGGAAACGTGGTTTTGTCAAAGTAGGTCGTAAAATCTCCGATAAAAGATTTGCAGGCAATACAATGCTTATAGCTAACGACAAAATGAGATGGTCGCGCTTTTTTATAGAGTTGAAATAGAAAAGTTCTTATCGTGGACCAAATACTCTGATATAAAGTGGCTCACTAAGTGAATACGAAGAGGTCAACGAGTTTGTCTAACAAGATGCGCTTATTTCGAGGAATGGAGGATGTGAAACTGAGGTCTGAAGACGAGTTTGTCTAACTAGGTGCGCTTATTTCGAAGAATGGAAGGATGTGAAACTGAGGTCTGAATACGAGTTTGTTTAGCTAGGTACGCTTATTTCGAGGAATAGAGGATGTGAAATTGAGATCTGAAGATGAGTTTGTCTAACTAGGTGCGCTTATTTCGAAGAATGGAAGGATGTGAAACTTAGGTCTGAAGACGAGTTTGTCTAACTAGGTGTGCTTATTTCGAAGAATGGAAGGATGTGAAACTGAGGTCTGAAGATGAGTTTGTTTAGCTAGGTGCGCTTATTTCGAGGAATGGAGGATGTGAAACTGAGGTCTGAAGACGAGTTTGTCTAACTAGGTGCGCTTATTTCGAAGAATGGAAGGATGTGAAACTGAGGTCTGAAGACGAGTTTGTCTAACTAGAGGCGCTTATTTCGAAGAATAGAAGTATGTGAAACTGAGGTCTGAAGACGAGTTTGTCTAACTAGGTGCGCTTATTTCGAAGAATGGAAGGATGTGAAACTGAGGTCGGAAGACGAGTTTGTCTAACTAGAGGCGCTTATTTCGAAGAATGGAAGGATGTGAAACTGAGGTCTAAATACGAGTTTGTCTAACTAGGTGCGCTTATTTCGAAGAATGGAAGGATGTGAAACTGAGGTCTGAAGACGAGTTTGTCTAACTAGAGACGCTTATTTTGAAGAATGGAAGGATGTGAAACTGAGGTCTGAAGACGAGTTTGTCTAACTAGGTGCGCTTATTTCGAAGAATGGAAGGATGTGAAACTGAGGTCGGAAGACGAGTTTGTCTAACTAGAGGCGCTTATTTCGAAGAATGGAAGGATGTGAAACTGAGGTCTAAAGACGAGTTTGTCTAACTAGGTGCGCTTATTTCGAAGAATGGAAGTATGTGAAACTGAGGTCGGAAGACGAGTTTGTCTAACTAGAGGCGCTTATTTCGAAGAATGGAAGGATGTGAAACTGAGGTCTAAAGACGAGTTTGTCTAACTAGGTGCGCTTATTTCGAAGAATGGAAGGATGTGAAACTGAGGTCTGAAGACGAGTTTGTCTAACTAGAGGCGCTTATTTTGAAGAATGGAAGGATGTGAAACTGAGGTCTGAAGACGAGTTTGTCTAACTAGAGGCGCTTATTTTGAAGAATGGAAGGATGTGAAACTGAGGTCTGAAGACGAGTTTGTCTAACTAGGTGCGCTTATTTCGAAGAATGGAAGGATGTAAAACTGAGGTCTGAAGACGAGTTTGTCTAGCTAGCTACGCTTATTTCGAGGAATAGAGGATGTGAAACTGAAGTCTGAAGACGAATTAGAGTGGTAAAAGTTTCCTGAGAAAGTCTTTCAAAGTTATGGACTAACCGGTCTTAACTGAAGAGAACCAAAATCCGTCTGTTTCAGTCTCTTGTATTTTTCATAACACTTTATTGGGTGGAAACATAAGTAAGAAGGAAACAAACATGAAAGAGACTAGTTGTATAAAACAGTGTTTCAATTTTCAATTATAATTTAATAAACATGAATTTCTAAAGAGTTAACACTAAAACTCTAGACATATTAAGACATACTCGTATGGTTCTGAGATGTGGTGTTCGAGCGGAATGCTCGACGTCGCGTTGACCGCAAGGTGCACCAACGTCTCTATCATTCAAGAATCGGAGATTATTGAAAGATTTTCGACAACGTGTGGAAAAGTAATTATAACGTACTTTGGGCATGTTTTTCTAGAAAGAATGGTGAAAGTCTAAAGAAGTTGGTGATCTCGGAGACAGTTGAGGGAAGACGAACAAGAAGGTGTCCTATGAGATGGACAAATCAAATAAAGAAGTTAACAGAATACTCTCAGTGCTGCTCCTTCAACATGACCCAGACCATAACCCAGACCCATGACCATTTAACATGACCGAGAACCGAGAGGGATGGAAACAGGTGGTGCGCTGATTCGAGACGTAGCAGGTTTATAATAAATCAAACGACATCTGAAGTCTTATGTGAAAGACACCTGACTTCCAGCCTGAGGGTTACGGGCATGATTCCTGTTGATATATACATAATAAAAAAGGATTTCAGTCTGATTAACTTAAATCTGCAATAGCATTCTGCTTGGTTGGTACATATTGGCGACAAACCCAATTGGATATACAAGTAAATTGTAATTCAATGCAATTTAAATAGTAAAGTAAGAATTTGGCATCATCGATAGAAAAAGTATAGTTTTCACGGTGACAATGATTAGCCATTTCAGAATAAATTAGAGGATTTGTTAAGGCGGATTTATGTTCACGAAATCTCTTTTCAAAAGATCTTCCTGTCTTTCCTATATAAAAATTATCAGTCAGCACATAAAAGTTTATACACACCACTGTTGCTAAGTATTCCATTTTTGCCTTTCCCATTAAATAGGAGTTTCCGGAGATTAAACTTTGTGTAAAAAGCTGGCTTTATGTGACTTGGAATATTTTTGGTTATTTCATATGATATGTTTTTTTATAAATAGGACTTTGCTCCATTTATAGGTATGCTTAAAGGTGTCGTTAAATATATAATATTTTATAAGTTTCTTTTTTGTTTTGTTTTTTTAAAGTGAATCAATGAGGCTTAACTATAAACAACATGATAGTAAATAGTAAATAATGTTTTTTTGTCCATCTCGGTGATAACCGGAAGTTTAAAAGTTCGATTCCCTTTAAAAGCTCCTGTATTTGGTTTTCATTAATCACATACGAGTATAATTAATGGCAAACGGCAATCTCTTGTATAATGTTAATCACCAAATTATACTGCATGCAATGAGAGTACTATACAATACTATTGAGATGAATGCATTAGAAGCAATCAAGGGATTAGAGATGCATGTGATATTAAGAATGATGCAGACTAAAATGAAGAAGAATGAAAAAGTGACTGAAATACTTAGAAGAGGAAGATCAAGGAAATTATGATTGGATCAAGAGAAAGGTAGTTTAAAAGATATATCTTAAGTTACAGAAATCGCATGTTCTGTATGAGAAAGTGTATCAACGTAGAAGAGGCGAAAGGCGTGTGTCGCGATAGGAAAGTTTGACGCTGTTTTATTTTTTTGCTCTGACAAAGGAACGGCGTAAAGGTATGAAGGTATGTTTGTAATAACGACTGCATGCGCTTGCGTTGTCCAACCAATTCAATAAATCATTTTAATTATTTCTATAGCGTCTTTGGTGACCTAGGTCATTCCAAGTTTGCATTTGATTCTTGCATTTTATTTTGTTAAGAGTTCTCTTGAGTATTCTCAAAGCTCCGTCATTCACAAAGCTCCGTCATTCACAAAGAAGGTTACATCATGAAATGACGTCATTCACACTGAAAACCAAATCAAAATCTACGTTTTTAATCAAGTTTTTGTGTGTCGATAACCCTCTATAAAAATATGATAATAGACCGTGTTAACTACTCAAAAGGGATGCGGATTTAAGTTATCAAGCGTTCTCATTTAAGCTAACTAACGCAAAGTAGTAAGATGTACCTATAGTGGCAGCAGTCACGCCCGGCGACAGCAGTTAAAGTCAACGGTTAACTTCAGTTTGTTAATATACGATACGGTTAACTGGCACAGGTTATATTGACTGAAAGTTTTGGTGGAGAGTTAGCGAGAAGTTTTGCTTTATTTCAGGGGTAACTACCGTGGTTTATTTGTATTTATTTTTACATAGTTTTTATTTTCAGCCTTCCTTATTTTGATGTTCTAAAAAGGCTTCTTTGTATTTTCATTGGACCTTACCCTGCACTGCGCATCCCCATTGAATGTCGTGTACTTGGCTCCTAAGTTGAGAAGAATGCCGTGTACTTGGCTCCTAAGTTAAGAAGAATGTCGTGTACTTGGCTCCCAAGTGGAGAAGAATGTCGTGTACTTGGCTCCTAAGTCGAGAAGAATGTCGTGTACTTGGCTCCTAAGTCGAGAAGAATGTCGTGTACTTGGCTCCTAAGTTGAGAAGAATGTCGTGTACTTGGCTCCTAAGTTAAGAAAAATGTCGTGTACTTGGCTCCCAAGTGGAGAAGAATGTCGTGTACTTGGCTCCTAAGTCGAGAAGAATGTCGTGTACTTGGCTCCTAAGTTAAAAAGAATGTCGTGTACTTGGCTCCTTAGTGGAGAAGAATGTTGTGTACTTGGCTCCTAAGTCGAGAAGAATGTCGTGTACTTGGCTCCTAAGTTGAGAAGAATGTCGTGTACTTGGCTCCTAAGTTAAGAAGAATGTCGTGTACTTGGCTCCTAAGTGGAGAAGAATGTCGTGTACTTGGCTCCTAAGTCGAGAAGAATGTTTGTACTTGGCTCCTAAGTTGGGAAGTTTTGTGTATTTGATCCCTAATTTATTGTACGTATTACCTAAAAACATAAGAGATATTAAATACATGAAAAATATAAATCTAAAATAAAAAAAACGGCTCATAAAAAAAACCGATCGGATTTAACAAGAGATAAATCAAGTAAGACGAAAACTCATATTGGATTAAAATTATGCAATGGAAAAAAAATTCATATGCAGTTCGCTTTTCTTTATTTTTTATGTGTTAAGGAGGTTTTTTTGTGTCTAGACATCAATTAATGATCCTTTTTGAATTAGGTGTTTCTGAATAAAATGCTATTTCTTTGTGGAATGTGATGTTAATAATATATTTATTTCAAGTTTTGTTTAATCTTGTGAAATCTGTCTGACTATGGACGGGTATACACTAAGGTAAGGATGAGCTTTTTTATGTTTCGTTTAAAAATTTAAAAGTTGATGTATGGTAGTGAAACGCGGACGTGAAAAACGACTCATAGGAGCCGAATAAATACTGTAGCAAAACATGCATTGAAAAGGATATATGGAGTGACAGTGTATGACAGAATACATAATGAACTGATAAGGGATAAATGTAAATTTAAGGTTGATGTGTTAAGTAAGATGAAAAAAGCACACTGAAATGATTTGGACATGTAGAACAAATGAATAATGAAAGATTAACAAAAGTGCAAATGTGAGAAAAGGCGTGTGCAAAAGTGCAAATGTGAAGAAGACCAAGGAGTGCATGGTTGGATCGAGTGAATGATATTTTGAAAAAAAGGTAATGTAGAAATTCAGATAAATCATAGAAGTTGTATGGATGAAATAGACGCTAAGGAGGTGTGTTGAAATAGGAAATTATGGCACTTTGCCATATTTGCTTACCCTGACAGGGTTTGATATTATATATCTATGTATGTATGTCTATGGACATCCGAAATAATCCAATGGTACCTAAGAGGCATAAAGAGGCCCAGAAGAAGACCGAAGGTACGCTGGATAGATGAAATCAGGAAGCATGGTAGCATCACATGGCATCAACGAGCAAAAAACCGAACTATTTGGAGTCAACTTGGAGAGACCTTCATCCAGAAGTGGATCGACCCTGGTTGACAATGATGATGTATGTCTATTTTTATTTATTATTACACATGACAAGAAATATACACAATTTGAGAAAAAAACAACAGATATTTGATTTCGACAAATAATTTTAATGGATCTGGGTTTGTTGCCTTTCATTTGTCATATCCCCAGTAAACTAGGCATTTGCCTGTATCTCACTGAGGATATTTAGCATGAAAAAATAAATCGATACTTCTTTCCGATTTTTGATAACACAAAAAACCCCGTTGCACGCTCTCATCAACCTGACAAACAGTGACACTCAACTACAACTGGAAACATCTTGCGAAACTCAACTCCTCACACATTATCACTCCAAAAAGACCAAAAATATTCATCCCACAATATACCGCACACAATCATAAGAATAAAAATCAAAACAAAAAAAAAAAAGAAGAAAAAAAGAAAAACACACAGAAACACAAATACAAAACATCCAAAATTAAAACAACAAGAAGAGACCCACACTCACGAGCTCACATAAATCCTTTCTACTCGTGCCATCAAATAAAATATTACTATAAAAAGTAATATTTTATTTGATGGCAATGTATTACATTTAAATCCATACACATAGAAAATTTAAATTAATTTAGAGCAAAGTTTTTTTAAATATATAAATATTTTTTTTAAATATGGCAATCCACCCAAACTAGGATGATTTGTGCAACCAAGTTAAAGACATTATGTAATTATGTTATATGAGTCAATATACTCGTAATACAACAATTTTTTTAAAATTAAAATTCTAGAAAATTCAAAGTTTCAATTCAATTGATAAAACTTAAAAAAAAAAATTTTTTAATTTTAAAAATTAGTTCATAGTTATAATGTATAAATTAAATTAGTTCTTTAGATATTAATTCGTATATAGGTATAGCCCTTGGAAAATATTATTTGTATTATTGATAACTTTATTATATTTAAAAAAAAAAAAAACATTTAGATTCAAAATACTTACCCCAGCCTAGGTTAGACGGTTTCAAAAAAGACGAAAATTCTTAAAGCCAAGTTCAAAATAGCACATCCTTTGTAAAGATCTTCTCTTTAAACTTCGGGGAACCACCCTGTGATGGATATTCAACGCCGAATGGCGTATATGTATCAACTCGTATATCCTGTATACCTGCTGTCTCTTTTCGCTCACTGATATTAAATTTATAACCGAATGTATTGTGTTGTATATGTGGAATAAAGGGTAGTCATAAAGGCAAATCTTCCCCAAAACAATGTCCCGATCATGGGGGCTCTTTATACCCTGAGTAGATGGGCACCTCTAACATTTCCATCCCCTAATTATTACCAATGAACGCAAATCAATCCAATGGTGTGAAACTTAATACAAGGTCTTTCATTAAATTCAGTCCTTTTGTTTGAATTTCTATAGTTATAATAATACGAGAATTCGTCTATACAAAACTAGTTCATTAGGTCTTACATTTTATACAAGGATTATACGGATTTTGATTTATTGTATATCTATTTTGATTTTCAGGTAATAATTATTCATCACGCAGTGTCCCTATTGGAATGGGAAGAGACAAGAAATCTTTACAATAATCATAATAATATATTGTTTATAGTTAAGGCATTAACATTGTGGAGGTTTAAAGACATTGTTATTTATTTTTATCAAACACTGTTTATTCCACTTTTTTATGACTGTATAACCCTACCGGTTTCAAGGCTTTCACCTCATCTTCAGGGGAGCGCAAACAAGACTAAATGCTGTTCGAACTGGTACCGATATACACGCTTCAACGGTTGGGGGCTGGGGGGTGAGTAAGGCACGGGACAATTTCAGCCAAGAGCAGAGAGATTTTAGGGAAATAACTGTTCAACAGATGTTCCGATCGGTGTACTGATTTAGAAATTTCTAGGGTCTCTAATCTGTCCAATTTATTTCCGTTTCCACTGATATGCTCTCCGCTCTTGGCCGAAATTGTCCCGTGCCTTCCTCACCCCTCAGCCCCTAACCGTTGAAGCGTGTATATCGGTACCAGTTCAAACAGCATTTAGTCTTGTTTGCGCTTCCCTGAAGATGAGGTGAAAGCCTTGAAACCGGTAGGGTTATACCGTCATAAAAAAGTGGAATAAACAGTGTTTGATAAAAATAAATTACAAATCATAATAATAATGAATATCTTAGTTAGATATTTCAGTGGTCAGCATGATCTTCAACTTTTTATTATTATATTTATTTAATAAATTAATATATTTTACAAATATTAACCAAAGGCTATACTTATATACAAATCTTTAAAACTAATCTAGTTTATATAATTTAACTATGAACTACTTTAATTTTAATAACTTTCGTGTAATTTTGTTTAATTATCTTAATATTTAATTCCTATATTATTTATAACATTGTAGAGGTTTAAAGACATTGTAATTTGTTTTATCAAACACTGTTTATTACACTTAATGTAACGGTGTAACCCTACCGGTTTTAAGGTTTTCGCCTCATCATCAGGGGAGCACAAATAAGGTTCTTGTTCTACTCAAGAGTTCTTCCTAACTAGCTAAATCTATTACGAAAGAGGTTTCTTTCCGGAAAGAATAGTTCATTTATTTATTTATTTAACACTTTTATTGCAAATACGATCTCGCGGCTTATTGCCAGGCAATCTCTTCCAGCCAACCAGACAAAAGTAAATTAATCAAGTTACGTGGTCGCTTAGATCATTCAAATGACTATCCATCCCCACGAAATCCATAAATACATACGTGAGCATATGCCCACGGACCCCACAAAGACGGGCAATCACCCTAACATTCTTTTTCATATAAAGTGAGATATCATCAATCAAAAGAAAAGGAAGGGATGGTGGAGAGGAAAGGAAAGTTATGTGCAAGACAAGATTTCTTCCAAGAAATGAGATTTCTTCCAGGAAAGAATACTTATGTGTCGAACAAGGTTCATTATTGGAAACAATTATTTTATGAAATATTTTCAATTTGACACTTGATCGGTATACATAGTTTTACTATAAAACTATTAAGACATTAGACTATGCCAGTATAATCTTTAAAATCCCACCTCATAGCTGCTGTAAAATAATAATTGCAAAAAACATCATATACTGATATAGAATCTGTTGTTTATTGTTAAGGCATTAACGTTGTGGAGGTTTAAAGACATTGTAATTAATTTGTAAGGTATGCAGATGACATTCTTTGTATTTGGACGGGTACCGATAGACAATTACACCAATTTCTTAAATATTTAAATTCTATAGAAAGTTTTATAAAATTTACACTAGAAACAGAACAGGACGGAAAATTAAATTTCTTGGACCTAACATTATCTCGGAAAAATGGCACATTTGACTTTGATATATATATAGGAAAAATACTTATTCAGACTCTATAATTGCAGCAACTTCCAACCATCCTAATAACCATAAATTCGCCGCCTTTAACTGTATGCTTCATAGATTGCTCAGTGTCCCATTAACCAACGAAAATTTTTAAAATGGAATTAATAACCATAAAAAAATGGCTACAAATAATGGTTATCATGGAAGCCTCATTGATTCACTTTTAAAAAACAAAACAAAAAAGAAACTTATAAAAAATTATATATTTAACGACACCTATAAGCATACCTATAAATGGAGCAAAGTCCTATTTATAAAAAACATATCATATGAAATAACCAAAAATATTCCAAGTCACATAAAACCAGCTTTTGACACAAATTTTAATCTCCGGAAACTCTTATTTAATGGGAAAGGCAAAAATGGAATACTTAGCAACAGTGGTGTGTATAAACTTTTATGTGCTGACTGTGATAATTTCTATATAGGAAAGACAGGAAGATCTTTTGAAAAGAGATTTCGTGAACACAGATCCGCCTTAACAAATCCTCTAATTTATTCTGAAATGGCTAATCATTGTCACCGTGAGAATCATACTTTTTCTATCGATGATGCCAAATTCTTACATATCAGTGGTAACGGGAATAAATTGGACAGATTAGAGGCCCTAGAAATTTCAAAGTCAGTACACCGATCGGAACATCTGTTGAACAGTTATTTCCCCAAAATCTATCCGCTCTTGGCCGAAATTGTTCCGTGCCTCCCTCATCCCTCAGCCCCCAACCATTGAAGCGTGTATATCGGTACCAGTTCGAACAACATTTAGTCTTGTTTGTGCTCCCATGAAGATGAGATGAAAGCCTTGAAACCGGTAGGGTTATACCGTCACAAAAAAGTGGAATAAACAGTGTTTGATAAAAATAAATTACAATGATATAGAATCTATCAAATGCATCCCCCAACACCTTTTTAATAAGAAGATCTAAATTTATTGGCGCTTTGGCTCGAAGTCAAATGAAAGCAGCAAGGAATGTCACTCTTTCCAGATCTTATCCATGAATTTATGGTGAACAGGGTATAACTAATCACAAATTTGACGTAAAATTAACAAAAAGTAAAGCCGGAAGTGAATCCGCTAGAAATCGACCCTGGGACGCCAGCTTGCTTAACATGAATGCTTACCGTTAAACCACAACTACCAACAAAAACTAAATAAGATAGCAAGCGAAGAGCACCATACAAATCGGAGATTATATAAGATTCTTTAAAAACGAATTAGCTTTGTCTTGTCCTGCGTAGAAATGTCTTTTGTATCAAATGGAAGGAAGTATATCGCTTGAAACTACAAATATGAGTAACATAACCACCATCTCAGGCTCCGACTTAAAGAAATCCTCTTGTCAGAACAGCTTTATGCAGATGAAGGATAACCAGGTGAGACGGAGGTTGGACACCCATGAGACGCCCTTTATGCTCATCATTG
Source organism: Odontocerum albicorne (assembly GCA_949825065.1). Taxonomy (NCBI): domain Eukaryota; kingdom Metazoa; phylum Arthropoda; class Insecta; order Trichoptera; family Odontoceridae; genus Odontocerum; species Odontocerum albicorne. The sequence goes on from OX463856.1 coordinate 33,995,903, forward strand.
TGATTTGGGCAAGGCCTGTAGAGTAAACATACGTAAATACTCAAGCAAACACTTAATTCCAACTCCCTCTGAAACCTCTCGTGTGTGTGTCTTTCTAAAGTTCTGTGAGACGGGCTTTCGATAAGGGCTTCTTAAGAAATTTCACGTTTTATATGATACTCGGAATATAAACAATACAATCTGGCGAGCATACAAATAATTATTTCCAAAATTTATTCTAACTAATTTAAACACCTGTTATCTAACCCAGCAGTAAGGAATTCGATTTTCCTTCAAAATCAAATTTAAAGGACAATTTTATATATTTTGTGTATAACATATTCTTCGGTCTGTGAGGTCCAAGATGTGGACGACAGCGTCGACGATACTGGTACCAACATGTACAGAGAATGAATCCCACAAGAATTCCATACATAGCTCTGCATGGGGTACCGGATGGACGGCGTCCGCCAGGGAGACCCCCGAAACGATGGAGAGATAGCTGGAGCCTAGCATCACAGGACAATCCTGCAGTAACAGACTCTTGAGAGTCTACAGAAAGTTTAAGAAGAAGAAGATATTCTTCGTTCCCAACACAAACTTGCGGGAAGATTTCCATATGGTAATTCCCTCCAGCCAACCAGAAAGATGTATTAGGTGTTAACATAAGTTGTGTGCGTTTTTTTCCAAATTAAAAATGAACACCAAACGTATAACAAAATGGTAAAGGTTATACGTCATTCAAAAGAAAATTTTCTAATCTACAAGATATTGTGTTTGCTTTTACGTTACATGTATTATTTTTATTTGATTACAAGCCTTCAAAATGGAATGGCAAGTACACGAAAGTGAGCATTTTCGACACCTCCTTCTGTTCGCGTTCAATAGAGGGAATAAGGCTGCCAAAGTTGCTCGCGATATTTGCGAAGTATACGGGGAAGATGCTACGAGTATGAATAAAAGGATAGCTCGTCGATGGTTTTTGAATTTCAAAGACGGTAATTTTGACCTGAAAGACATGGAGCGTTCCGGACGACCAGTGGACTTCGATAATAAAAACAATAATTCTAGAGTGGTAATCACTTAAGGCCTATTTTAACTTGGTGGGACAACTTGGTGGGTTTATGCAATAAACCCACCAAGTTGTACTGTATATAATAAAAGTGTAATAATATACAATGTAATTGAATTGCATGCTCATATGTGGCAAAATATAAACAATACATATCTTTAGACTATCACAATTTTTTTCCGACGTTTATGTATAGTTTGGTGCAGTCTGATTCATCCCACACTTACGGTGTTATGGGGGACAAAATAAATACCCACCCATCGTGATCTACACAAAAAGAGAAATAATGAAAAAAAGTGTAGGTTTATTAATAGCAGCATAGTATGTACAATGTACATATATAAATACATTCCAAAATCGCACATATAACATATCTCAAGATGAATAGTAAAAATATATTAATTAAAAAAGATGTACATCTTCTACATTTTTTTATGAGCACGAAGTCATGTAGTGAGGAAAAGCAACTGTCCAAAGGGACTCCTCCGATGGAGAAATAAATATTGGCATGGACGGTCTTAAGGTCCGACGTCATGACCTTTATGGATAGTTGATATTTAAATACGATTCTAAGATTCGCAAGCCTCAATTTCCTCAAGAGCGCTTAAGAATTTACGTTAGACAGCCACTCGTCATTGCTGGACCTCGTAGTCGAGGATCCTTCGCCATTCCAACGTCAATTCTGTTGAAAAACGAAGTTCTGCAGTGTAGTTTTTTTTCGTTTCTTTTTTCGTTTAAGTGAGTGAGCAAGCACAAGAAACTCACCGGCCTCACTGCTGTTCTGGATCCGAAGACACGCCGAAGTGAGACGCTCGGAGCACAACGGCATTTTTTCTTTTTTGAGTGAATAGATATGACTGAAGTCACAGGTATTCTTATACCTTCGAATACTAGACGGGGAAAAATGCCTGAGACATTCGAAGGGTGTAGTACAGCGCGGAGCTGAACCGGCGACCTTCCACAAGTTCAGTGCGTTACCAGACGACTATGCATCGCATAGCCACCACTATACCCCAAGAAAATAATCTATTTTATGAACCTCCGGGAGTGCTCTCAGAATACCTGAGAGCTAAGCAAAAAAACTAACAACTGCGCCCAAAAAATTCGTCATTAAAAATGTCATCTATGGCCTAGTTGGTAAAATGCCTGTTTACTAACCTCGGGGTAGAGGGCGAAATTCCGGTTGTTGCTTACTTTCACTTATAAAACAGTCTAGTTTTATCTTAAGGCCTCATTACTATGTTTCTTGTTGGCTAGAAGAGATTTTTACATGGCAATAAACCTACGAGATAACATAGAACACAACTAATGTTTAATACAGTAAAATAGAATAAAGAAACCAAATAGTAATCTAGGTTTTCGAATATAGACAACATATTTTTTTAAACTTTTATGGCAAGTAAATATTAAAATACATTTTTAAGTATTTTATAATACCGGTTTCTTAAAGGGCGTCGAAGGATTTTTGTAAGGTGACCACTATACGCCAAGCCATCAATCAATTCTGGGAACCACTGGAAACGGAACCCGGTACACCTGATCGCTAAGCAAGTATGTTAATCGCTGCTTCGAAAAAAACCAAACAATGATATACGAGTAGTTACGATTTTTTTTTAATTTGGGAATCCAATGCATACATATGTATACGAGTATATTATCGAACCATTTCCCTGTCGGGGTATCCAGAAACAACAGAGTGCCAGATTTTTCTATCTCGACACACATTCATTCCTTCTTCGATATCCATACACCTTCTCATATAAAGACTATTTATCTGACTTTCTATGTTGCCTTATTTTAGAATAATTGATTCACTTATTCCAATCACCTTGGTCTTCCTCTTTCATGCCGTCCACTCATATCTGGCCAAATATGTTTATTGTTGGTATTTCTTCATTTATCCGTTTTATATGCCCAAACCATCTCAAACCAGAGTAGTCTTCTCATCTTACTTAGCACATCAGCCTAAAGTTCACATTCGTCCTTAATTACTTCATTCCATATGTGTCATACATTGTCACCCACGTATTCTTCTCACTGCACGCATTTCTACAACATTTACTACTCCTGTCACTGTTTGCGCGTCAACGTCTCTCTCTCTCTCATACATCAAAATTGGTTATAAATTGCATGAAATCTCATACACCAAAATTGGTTATAAAATACTGCATTGCATGAAATCCATTATCCATTGTCCGTAAAATTGTTCTATTTATTACCTACAAATCGAAGAAAAATTCCGATATAAAAAAACATCCACAAAATATGTTCAAAGTAATGAAAAAATTTAAAACACCCTCTTCTTGAATTCATTCCACATTAAAGGCACTCAATTTAAAAATCCGTTCCTTTAATATTCTGTCAATTTGAACTTGTTAATGCATAATTTAGTACCGACCGACTTATATCTTCGGGTAAATATTCAAATGGACTCAAGAACGCGGCCTATAATCGAATTGCCATTACCTCAAGGGTCGAGGCGGACGGGGGAAGGGAGGATCTGGTTGTAGGAAGTCGGTTAACCCCTTTTTGATTTAGACGTTGTAAGCCAAATCACGATTTTCTCATTCGCACTTTATGAAATGAGGGTGAAAAATGGTAAAAAAGGGGCTCAATACCGAATTTACGGCGGGGTTTCTTATTACATATTCATATCGAAATTTCGCGTTGAGTAAAATATTCAAAGATTGTTTTTTTTTTTCCTCTCTGTTGGATTGCCGGTTGCCACGTGTTAGAACGTGAAAGATCATATTTTTTTAATTTTGAACAAATCAAGAAAGTAGTATTTCTATAAGACTTTTGGGGTAGAAATAGGGAAAAGGTATCACATGGAGACACCTAGTACTATTATACACAAGGTATTCAATTTATTATCAGCTCATCGTATGTGTCGACACTATCAAAGCCTTTGGCGCAATGTTCAAGAGTAAACATACATTTATTTCTCATATTGAAAGTATGTATTTATCTGCGAATAAAGTTCTGAGATTCGTGATAAGAGCCTCCAGGGCATTTGTTAGTGGCGCAGTTAAAATATATCTTTATATAACAACTAGACTTTTAATTTTAGCAGTAGGCTTTCATTTGGTCATCTTGTGGAGGAACTACGAGAGTCTGTTTATACGGTATTGAGGTTTGTGATACGAGTTTTTAAGTCATTCATAGAGAGAGGGGTTGTAACATCCCTCTATAGTGGGCTGGTATGTAACAAGTTATAGTAGAATGTGGAGTTTTGGTGCGTAGCCCGCGGGGGATTATTTACTCTCAAATGGTGAAGGAAGTTCTAAAGACATTTTTGAGATGTTTCTACTTACGTAAGTACGGTTCTTACCCGTGCATCTACCCTACAAGGTGTCTTATACTTACGTTGGGATACTATCTTTTCAGTATAAGAAAGGATGGAAAAGTGTCTTCTTACGTCTTTAAGTTGCTGATGGGAACTATAACGTACCTACTTAAGAGATTCTAAGCCCAAAAGTGGAATGAAAAGAATAAATACAATATTGTGTTTCGACCACCCTCTTTAATATGTCCAAAACACTAATTTGTATGTGTTGATTCGAATAAATAAAATCAACAAATAACACATGAAAATAATTGTAATATTTACACTAACATCGAAGATAAAATTGTCACTTCCAACACTTTGATTATATGTGAAATGTTAACTTTTCGAGTTTTTTGAGACTTTAAATTCAACCTTAATTAATTTAGTGAATCTTATAAAATGGTTTGGCTTTGTAGAAAAAAATATATAAAATATTAACGAAAAATACATGCTTGGTTCTACCACGCCGTCAATTCACTTCCGCACTACATATTTGTATTGTTAGTATTTCTTCATTCATTTGTTCCACGTGCACAAACCATCTAAACCCTTCCCTTACGGTGCTAAAATTGAAACGCGCGCTCCGGCGTTGGGTAGTGAGTACGCGATCAAAAATTTGCGATTTTAAATCGGAAAAATAAGAACATTTATAGATAATCCCCTTAATTAATTATAATTGAGGTTAAAAATTATAAAAATTGAGATTTATTTGCTGAAAACCTTAAAAAACCATCTGGCAACGTTCACGGAACGGGCGTAGGTCTAATCTATTAGCAAGCCCAGAAGCTACTGCGACGCGGAGCAGTAGTGGCTTACCCCGGCGTGGCTTACGCTTGCGACGATTGAGACAATTGAGCTCCTCGCAATTCAGTGGAGTATGCAAGAGTGAGATACGAATATAGTGTCGCGCTTCCCGCATACTTTTCACCTATCGTCAAGACGCAAGGTCGAGGCACTCACAGCGTTTAAATGCGAATTTGTTTCCGATCTTCACAAAATACCCACGATGTAATCGATAAATTCTGATTATTATTAATATAATTTTTTAAATCAATGCGTAAATATATTATGGAGGAATACCTAAAATCTTAACCTTGTATTTATTATATTTATAGAGATATTGATGGTTATTAGAAGCAACGTGTAGAAGATACCCAACACAGGGAAGGAAAGGTTAAAATGCTCTTATTCACCTCACTCAACACATCAGCTTTAAGTCCACATTAATCTGATCACTTCATGTCGTATTCTGTCACACATTGTCACCCCGCATATTTATTTGATGTAGGATGACAAATCCAAAATTTTATTTATAAAACCCAAAGGATAATTTCAAAGGTTGTTGTCGCTGACTAGCGGTCTATTATATTTTATAGTATTTATGTGGATATATTCCAGTATATTAGTTTGCTTTCCCTAACTTTTTAGAAAAAATAAACTCAATACGGGCGTCATGAAATTATCAGTGTCGACATCCGTGGACTAGTTAGTTAGACGCTTAACTCTACCTGGGAGTTTTGGGTTTAATTTTGCATGATACCTGATTTTTTTAAAAAAAGGCCGCATTGTGGTAAACAGAGTTCGTTTGATAACAATACTCGCGCACGCTAGATATGCTGTTTCATCTTCATGTGGAATAATGAACTACTCCAGTGACTCGAAATCAGAATCCTCGATTAATGGAACTGAAAACAAATCCTGATCCTGTTCTCATTTTAGACAAGTTGAAACCACTGTGGCGGTCGCACACTCGGATACTGTGGGTGTTCATACATACGGTCAATGACCGATGAGATGACCTTCGCACTCCTCGACAATCTAAATAGGCAAGTCCGAAGTTCACCCGCCGACCATTCAACCCATAGCCGAGCGGACCGCACTCCATACTAGAGAGAGAACGCACTACGCTTGTCTCGCTAGTTCCGTATTTGAATGATACCTACATACGACAATTAATCGTTTTGCATTCACAGAAGCGAGACGTAGGCATATCGCGAGCGCGTTCTCGCGCACATTCTAAAAAGATATAAATACCTACGTTACTAATAAAATTCCACTCTCTTTCCGCATTGCGATCTAACGTGTTTTATTCTTTATCAACAAATCACCATCATCATCTCTTCCAATAAGAACCATTCTGCTAAAGTGGTGACCCCGACGTGATCCATCAACAAATCCCCATCAGATGATGATGGTGATTTGTTGATAAAGAATAAAACACGTTAGATCGCAATGCGGAAAGAGAGTGGAATTTTATTAGTAACGTAGGAATTTATATCTTTTTAGAATGTGCGCGAGAACGCGCTCGCGATATGCCTACGTCTCGCTTCTGTGAATGCAAAACGATTAATTGTTGTATGTAGGTAACAATCTATTTACGGAACCGGCGAGACAGCGTGGTGCGTTCTCTCTCTAGTATGGAGTGCGGTCCGCTCGGCTATGGGATGAATGGCCGGCGGGTGAACTTCGGACTTGCCTATTTAGATTGTCGAGGAGTGCGAAGGTCATCTCATCGGTCATTGACCGTATGTATGAACACCCACAGTATCCGAGTGTGCGGCCGCCACACCACCATATGAATCTTTTTCACTATTATTTTAAGGATGCCCTATTTTCATAATAGATACCATCAATACAGTTTAAACCTATAAAGAAGTTTAGTCCTGCTCAGAACACTTTATCCTTCGTCAAGGGACCGTGAAAATAAATGTTTGCAAATATTAGGAACGTTTGTTAAAAGTGGCGAAAATTTGTGTTTTGTGTTTTGGAAGAGAAATATTGTTTGAAGCAGGAAACTATAAATAAAATTTCTAAAGTGTGGAAAGAAAAGCTAAGAGCTTTTAAATATATAAAATGTTTGACTACGCCAAAAACTCATCACGCCGTTTCCTTAATGCGGTGGGCAGAGAGTATAAACCTATTCATTTTTCTATCCGTACGTAGCCCTTTCGATTCCTCTACATCCATCCATATCGTTATGTAAAGCCTTATGCTTTTCACTTTAAATGAATCAATAAGGAGGAGTTTGATTCGAGTGATATATAAAGGGTGTTTTTTTGGGTGTAATAGGATTTTGAATTGGCCGCCAAGATCGTGCAATTTAAGGCCTCTGGATTATTTTCTTTGGGGTTATGTTAAATCACAGGTTTACACCAACAAACCCAAGACTCTTGATGAACTTTAGGCTAACATTTGTCGTGTTATTGGCGCCATACAGCCGGAAATGCTCCACTGAGTCATCGAAAATTGGTGTGATCGAATTGACCAGTGCAAAAGAAGCCGTGGAAGCCATTTGAACGGTTTAAATCATAAACGTCATGAACTATTCTATCAAATTAAACCTTCAAATCCATTTTTGGTTTATTAGTTGTTTTATTTTAAAGTTATATCGTTCTTAATGGGAAACCCATCTTATGATCGGTTAAGGTACGTAAGAGACAGCCACAGTCAAATTATGTATGAAATTATCTATATACAATAATTGTCGTTAAACGACCTGTCAATTGAATTCAAATACACGGCTTTTTAAATAATTTATATGCATTTTATTCCAAAAACAAATCCTATCATACCCTAAAAAACATCCTGTACATGTGTAATTTAGTGTCACTGTTTGTCAGGTTGATGAGAATGTGCAATGGGATTTTATATAATCAAAAATCGGAAAGAAATATCGATTTATTGTTTCATGATATATGTCCTCAGTGAGATACAGGCAAAAGCCTAGTTTACTGGAGACACGACAAATGAAAGGCAACAAACCCTGATTCATTAAAATTGTATGTCCAAATTAAATGTCCTGTTGTTTTTTCGCAAATTGTGTATATTTCTTGTCATGTGGAAATAAAATAAAAACATAGGCTATAAAGCCAAATGTGTTATTATCACAAATCGATAGATCTACATAGGTTTATTTGTAGTCTGTAGGTCCACATTTCAAAAACCTCGGTCCTACGTGATTTTCCTGGTGTAATGTCCATGCCTCCATCACACAGAGGAGAAATGAAAAGATGTAGCAGTGAATCAAACTTATTCTTAAATTTCGTACAATAAATACAGTACATCATCGCGCGGAAATGCACTGGACTTCTGTGCGGAAAGTCGCCAGTTCTTACCTTGCGATGTGTTACTCCTTTTGAATGTCGTCTATCTTCTTGCGTTCCTTATTCTCTCAATGTCTATTGTATTATAATTAAATTGTATACAGTACAACTGAAGTGGTTTATTGCACTATGGTAATATCTTCTATCCAACCAGAAAGAAGCTAAAGAGATCTTAAGTGAAGAAAAAAAAGACTGGAATCTTTTTTTTTCTAAATGGGTTGTTACGATAATCGAACCCGCAATTATCGGATCGGAAAATAAGTGTTTTACCAACCGGGTCAAGAAAATATATCCATGTTTCGGCACCATACATAAAGATTGAGATAATCAATATTCTTACAAGTATTACTTTGGTATATCTAGTAATTTTCTATCTTTCAACAAAAAATAATCTAGCCCTACAGTGTTATCATATTTCTATATCAGAAAATGAACCTGAGATTTTCTAAGTTAAAAGAAAAATGCGACAACCAACTTCCCTACTGAATCAATCGCTTAAATCATTTCTCATTCAACTGAAATAGTCTTTTGCGGTCTTTCTTTTGTCTTTCCCCAATTCGTTTAGTTCCTTCCCATTCCCAAATATTGGCCTTTCGTCATATGGAAGAAAAATATGATTTGGTTCCTCGGGACACGTGTCATTCGAACAATTTCAGGACTAAAGGGAGGACTCCCTGCAGGAATATCAAATAAGGACATGGGATAGAAATGTAGCTCTTCAACTTTAGGGAAAAGGGAATCCTAGATAATTTGTATAAGATATTTTATTTATTTTCTTTTTATTTTATAACAAAGCACGATTTTTCATAGACCATTAAAATTACTTAATATAGTAAAAGTCAAATAACAATTAAAATAGAAAATTTGATCACAAAAGTTATGATTTTTTTTTGGCCAAGTGGCAAGGGTGTGGGCTGAAAAACATCTGGTGTTCCTGTGGCTGGGCTGGCTCTATATTGGTGAGGTGTATCTTGGCCGAGGGGATGTTATTAGATGAGCCCAGACATTTTGATAGCTTCTGTCTTTAATGTATTCTCTGCAATTTATGTGTTCTTGAAGTATATTTAAATGTGTTATGTACATACTGGGTTGCTATCAATAAACATTTTTTTTCAGTGTTGGGTGAAAGAAGTACATACACTTTTGAACTCTATTTAATGAAAATTATAATTTCAAGTTTAAAACAATGCAAATAAAAAAAATATTTGATAACAAAGGAATTCACAAAACCTCCCACTCTTATAAATATTTCTTTTGTGTAAATATGCCACGCACTCACACTTCCGATGAAGTATGACAGTTTGAATATTTTTTTTTTAACCTGGCGAGTTTAATGCTATGTGACAATCTCTTCCAACCAACCAGAAAGATGGTTTTTATAGGCCCTAAGTGTTAACCAGACTGGAATCCTATTTAAAAAAATCTGGGTTCCAGCGGGGATCGAACCCGCAACCTCCGGATCGGCAGACAAGTGTCTTACCACCAGGCCACAATACCAAATATTGCTTTTGTAACAAACCGGGATCAATCCACTTGATGAAAACTTCGAGAAAAATGTCATTAGTGAGTTAATTAAAGTATTTTTTATGTAATATTCAACTACGGAGTTTCACAAATTTAAACCCCAAAATCATTAATCAAAAATGGTACACATTAATTTGTCGAGGTGCATGGTCGCGCGGTAACGCACTGGACTTCTGTGCGGAAGGTCGTCGATTCGAACCCCGCGCTGTACTACTCTCCTCGAACGACACAGGCACTTTTTCCGCCTAGTATTCGATGAAATAAGGATACCTATGACTTCGGCCATATATATTCTTTAAAAAAAAATTTGGTGACCATCGTAAATTAAACACGAAATACTCGGGTACAATACAAACATTCTTCTTTCGTGCCACTGAGATACATCATACAAACATACCATCACACTATTTAACTGTCGGGTAGGCAAATAGGACATAGCGCCAGACTTTATTCACTAGACTGCGCCGGCAAGAACTGTTCTCAATAACATATGCAAGAACGGGTCTTCCAGCCGCTATGCCTGTTGGAAGAGCCTTAACTCTTTTGAACGGGACTGCTTCGGATATTGACATATTTCATATCACATTACCAAAAGTCAAAGAAAATTTTCTTCTAAGATTGAGCGCGCTAGAAAGCACTCATCAACGTATTTAAGTTACTTTGAATATATGTGTATGTATGTGTACCATATGGTTGTCTGTATATAACATATGTATGTACATACATTATTTTTTATTTTATATATATATTTTTATTATTTTATATAATTTTTATTTTTAATGTTTTTTCATTTCTTCTATTTTTCGATGTAATTGGACTAAACCTGTTTTGAGAAAGAAAAAAAAATCTTGACACACATACTTCGCCTAGTCTATATCCATGCACCTTCTCATGCAACTCCTACTATTTCTCTGAGTTTCTATGTCTCGTTCTTACAAAATATCATTCGCTTGACTCAATCATAATTTCCACGTTGTTTTTTATTTTACCACACCTTCCATTCACATATTTTATTTTTTTTATTTATATATTTATTATTACACGTGACAATAAATATACATAATTTTCGAAAAAACAACAGGTAATTTAATTAGGACATACAATTTTAATGGATCTGGGTGTGTTGCTTTTCATTTGTCGTATCCCCAGTAAACTAGGCTTTTGCCTGTATCTCACAGAGGATATTTAGCATGAAAAAATAAATCGATACCTCTTTCCGATTTTTGATTACACAAAAAAAACCCCGTTGCACGTTCTCATCAACCTGACAAACAGTGACACTCAATTACAACTGGAAACATCATGCGGAATCAAACTCTTCACACATCATCACTCCAGAAAGACCAAACTTGTTCATCCCATAATATACCGCACATAATCATAAGAATAAAAGCAAAAACAAAAGTAAAACCAAAAATGAACCCAAAATGAAACAAAAATGCACTACATATTTGTTTTGCTAGTGTAGGATACCTACGTCCCTAAATAAATAATTGTCAAACATAATTTGTTGTCAAAATAAATTGTCAAACATACAGGGTCAACGACCGATGAATCAACCTCTGAACAATCTACAATTGTCACATACTAGAAACGTCAATGTGTACTCACAAATAGTATTTACGCTTTGTCTCGCCGTCTCGGCAAATAAATATCCTACCCGTTATACTAGGGCACGCGCAGGAGTGAGACAAAGTATATATCGCGGGCGCATTCACTCACAACTATAAAATACCTACTTGTAGACAAATAAAGATTATTATTCACTCGACCATTCATTGATTATTTACTCTCACTTTTATCCGCATTCCTGAGTTTTGTATTTATTTTAAATACAAGACATATCAAAATCATCACGACGTATCAAGTTAAGCATCACGCTAAACTAGTATTTGTATTCATTTATTTGTTATCAAAATATTCTTCTTAATTTCACTCAGCACATAAGCCTTAAGTTCACATTCTTCCCTAATCACTTTATTCCGTTTTCGTATCCACCATGAAGAAAATCGTCTGAATACGTATATATGTTTGTATATTAAAACAAAACCTTTAAAAGTTTTGTTTTTCACGAGTTACAGTTTGAAAACCTCTGTATTTTAACAAAATCAATAGCTAAGCCAATTTTATTATTCTGGATTTGGGTCAAATATTATTTTAAGACCATACCAATATCAGGTTTGTTGAGTCGGAAACCCCTCAATAGCTCTCTTGTATTTACATACTCTTTCCAGGGTTTCTACACAGGAGTCATCACATGTTTAATACCATTATACCATAAAGGGATACCATTAGATAAAGAACTTCACCGCATCTGCATATGTTAAGAAAAACATATTTGAAAACTTATCGTTGATAGATGAACTACAAACGAACATTTGTAGATCTTTCGATAAGTGATACTGACATATTCAGCTTTAGGTGTAGTGTAGCGTATGTTTGTAGTGTTCATACATTTTGTTAAAACCTCCCAAAAAGGGTTGTCTTCAGGTGCTTCCTAAAGCTGCCCTTGCCATCCATATCTCTAATGATTTGAAGCGAACAGAATGTTAACTGAAATGACATCATGAATTTAGTTTTTTTTAAACATTTGGTTTGAGATTCACTTAACATTTTAAAACAATAAAATATCGATCTAATTATGAGGTGCATATATTGTAGTGGTAACGCACTGGACTTCCGTGCAGAAGGTCATCGGTTCGAACCCCGCGCTGTGCTACTCCCCTCGAACGACACAGGCACTTTTTCCGCCTAGTGTTCGAGGGTATAAGGATACCTATGACTTTGGTCATATCTATTCTTTAAAAAAATTGAAGTTATATAACACAATAATAATTGTAACTGTTACAAAAATTAAATAAACACGTTGAAATGGCAAAAAATATTGTACATTAATATCAACTAACAAAAGTCTAAATTCGTATGAATCACAATTTACTTAAAAAATAACAAATCACGTCTGATAGCAACCATGGCTCCCGAGCGTGTTGCAAAATTCTACCAAATGTTTGTAGCGAGTGGTTTCCGATACGTTCAGTATCAGCAGTCTCTCGTGTCGTAGAACGCTGGATTTTCAAGATCAAAGCCTTAATTTGGTCGTCATCAGAGGTAATCGACCTTCAAGAGTGAGGACAAACTTTAAGTGTCGTATCACTATTATTACGGATTTCATTAAACCACATTTGACATACACGATCGCTTACTACATCATTGTCATACACTGTACATATCTTTTTTTTGCTTGCGTCGCATTTAATAAAAAAGATATCAAACACAAAAAAAAAAACACTTTTTCCCACCGTCAAATTTATGCCAAAAAAAACGCGTGCAATTTGGATAAATAATCACCGAAAAAATTCGCTTAACTATTGCCTTTCATAATCACATATGGTACATAAATTCAGCGCATTTGTAATGTATTCAACAACGAATTTGCCATGATAAATCTTGATTTATATTTACTTATTTTATTAACCTTACAAACACGGAATTAACCCAATTATATACAAAGATCAAAGAGAATTAAAATAACATATATAGTATACAGTAACGACATCTATCCGAGAAATATGAAACCACTATCCAGAAAACCAGCTTTTACATGTATTTCAATGACCCATTGACCTTGTTTTTTATCGCAACAAGATATTTTTATTAAAGTGTGAACTTGAAAAAAAGGTGAAATATAAGATGAAATTAAATTAAACTAGCAGAAAAACGTCGTAGACCTTTTCTACTCCCAAGACACACGTTACTCCACACCGCCATATCTCACGCTGTATTTGAATACAGGAGACAGCATGACACGTCCTCTTGTCCTTGCATATGCTCTGTATCCCCTTCATGTCTTTCAAACGGCGGTTTCTCTTTCTCTTGGGATATATTTTTACATCTTTCTTAATCTCAAACAGTTGTACTAAACCAACGGTCTAATGGTAGCTTTTTATTTTTAACAATAATCATCGTCGTTGCTGGGCCTCGTAGTCGAGGATCTCCTCTATATTCCAATGTCAATTTGAGTGAAGCTGTGTCGTGGTTTTTTTTTATAAAAAAATCGCGCGTTCCGGTGCTGTGTATTCAATGCACATCAAACCATATGTAAAAATGAGCGATTTAAAATCGGAAAAATAATAATATTCATGGCCAATCACTAAAATTAATTAAATTTGAAGTCAAAAGTGATCATAATTTAAATGTTATTGCTGAAAACATGAAAAAATATCGGCCGACGTTCACAAAACGGGCGCAGAGACCACATCTCGTATGGAAGCTCGCGAGCTACTGACACGGGACTCGGAACACTAACATTGTGTATGATATACGTCGAAGGAAGAAACAACTGCGAACTGAGATTCTATTTCTTACATTCCCATATACCGAAGTAGAGTAAGACGAGAGACGTGAATAGCGTCGCTTCCTCACCCAAAGCGGTTTTTAGAATTAATATACCTACGTCACACATTGGCACACGTTTGATTGTATTGGTGAATTTATTCCCGATTCTCACAAAATATCTCTGATGTGGCCGATAAATGCTAATTATTATTAATATTATTTTTTTCATTCAATGCGTAAATGTATTACGGATGAATACCTAAAATTTGAACCCAGTATTTATTATATTTATAGAGATATTAAAGTTTTTAGAAGCAATGTGTACTAGTTACACATCACAGGGAAGGAAGGGTTAAGTGAGAGAGCCGTTGCACACCAGCAAACTCACCGGCCACACCGCTACATTCACCAATACAATCAAACGTGTGCCAGTGTGTGACGTAGATATATTCATTCTAAAAACTGCTATGGGTGAGAAAGCGACGCTATTCACGTCTCACATTCACTCTACTTCGTTATATGGGAATGTAAGAAATAGAATCTCAGTTCGCAGTTATGTTTCTTCCTTCGAGGTATAACATAAACAGTGTTAGTCTGTCTCAGGTCTCAGTAGCCCTCGGGCATACATTTGGGGTGGTCACTTCGCCCGTTTTGTGAACGTCGGCCGATGTTTTTTTTCATGTTTTCAGCAATTAAATTTTAATTCTTATCCCTTTTGACTTCAAATTTAATTAATTTAAGCGATTGGCTATGAATATTCTTATTTTTCTGATTTTAAATCGCTTATTTTTACATGTGTATTGAATACATAGCACCGGAACGCGCAGGATTTTTTTTAGCAAAGAAAGGGAATGGTTAACTTAATCTATCAGTTATTCTCATTTTTTCTTCTACACTCTTTCTAAATTCTTATATCTTCACGTCGTCTTGCAGTTCTTTCACAACTGGTTTTCACGACTGGCACTTAACGTTTATCAGATCGCCACCAACGGAAAGTATTTATTTTGTTCACCCCTAGATAAAGGTCAGAGCCTATATCTTCTCCTCTAAACTCTATTGTATCGAGAATGCTCTTATCTACCAAGAGTCCACGCACACATATTTAATTTACGATCCTTCATTTCCTCTTTCCCACAAGGGAAATCAAAACTCCTATTAATTCATTTGTTGCGTCGTTATCGGATTATCGTAACTCTGTTTATTCTTGTTTGCCTGCTTCACAAATTTCTACACTCCAGTCTGTTTTCAATGCAGCTATATAGTAGTCATAAACATTGCCATTGCGGCCCGCTTCTAAAAAGTCTACACTTTCTAGCAAACGGATTGATTTTGAGCTTTGTCTCTTTGTATTCGAATCCATTAATGGGATGTCTCCATTATATTTTTCGAATCTGTGTCTCAGTGACATTTCTTCAATTAAAACTAAATCTTTGAGGTCGATTTATTTATCATCTAATAAATTGGTTGTTCCATATAAATCCAATACAGCGTAGTGTTGTGATAGAGCTTTTGGCGTCCTCTAGAGTGGATTGGTCTTGCTCCTAGTGTCAGAGATATGAATGTCGTATGCGGCTTTAAGAAGCACTTAAAAGCAATCCTTTTTGAAAGGTCTTATCAAGATTTGTGAGCGAGTTCGAATCTTAAGTTAGTGCACCCTTGAGGAGATTTTTTCTTTAAACGGCACTATATAAATCGTACTTTTATTAATATTCTTATATATACAAAACTTATTTTGTGATTTAAAAAGTATGTCACACAAGAATAACACTTCTAGCATTTTTTTTCCAATTTAAAACACATGGTTTTTGAAAACGTTAAACGTAAGTTATCTTTGTAATTTGTTTTATCAGACACTGTTTTTTCCACTTTTTGTAACAGTATAACCCTTCTTTTTTTTCTCAGTGTCATGTCAGGTCCCCCCCAACGTTGAATATTACTTGAGAGTAGACATCTTTGTCCCCGGCAGCCCGAAAAAGATCTCCAACGCCCCTTATGCCAGTCCAATCACGTATATTGCAGAGCCAAGAGATTTTATTTCCTGCCAACACCTCTTCGGCCTTCTATTTTGACTTGGATGATCAGGTGCAGTAATTTGTACTTTGCTCCTCTAAGTACATGCCCCAAGTAGGACACCTTTCGGATTTTAATATAAGTGAGCAACTCTCTATCAACTTTGGCTCTTTGAAGAACCCTTGTGTTGCTGACCATATCCGTCCAGGTATAACCCTACCGATCTCAAATTAAAATATATTTAAACCTCCACAATGTTAATGCCTTAACTATAAATAATATAAGTTATCTTTGTTTAAAAATAGCCAAGGTCTTTGTTTATAATCCTTGTTTATTTTCCTTATAATATTTATATTAAACACGTTTGAATATTTCTGTCATCAGATGTCTTGTTGTGTCAACGTAGGTTGCTTACATTTGCCTAAATAAGTTAACTTCTCTTGGTAACTTTATGTACATTCACAGGGACGTGCATAATTGTTGTAATTTGCATATATTTCTTCGATAGAACTCACACAATTTCAAACATTCGCTACACCTTTCTATTAAAAACATTTTTTACCATATTTCAAATTTAATGGTGACAAAACAACCACAGATAGCATTAAATTGATACATTACACTATCTTTTAAAATACATTTCTAGTAATTTAATTGACTTGGAAAACATGAAAAGGATATCCAGCTGAACAGGGTCAACAAGTCTTTCTCACTGGATCTGTTTAAGGGAATATTTAATTGACTTGGAAAACATGAAAGGGATATCCAGCTGAACAGGGTCAACAAGTCTTTCTCACTGGATCTGTTTAAGGGAATATTTGGCTTGCTCTTCTCCGTTTGGATGAATATCTGATTATTTTTAAAACCAAATTGATAACTACTTTTTTATTCAAGTATTGATTTTTCCATGTCGTTGACAATTTTCGTTGCTAGCTGCTTAGGCGCTTAGTTTCCATCCGGAGGTTTCGGATTCAATTCCCGATGGTACCCGAATATAAATAAAATAAGTGGTTTTAATCTTATAAAAAGTTAGTGTGTTAACAATTCTCGATCGCGCTAAGTACGTGTGTGAGTATTATTGCCTCTTCACATGCGGTAGTGTTGGCAAAATTTGCAATGAAAAATCGCTAGTTCCGGGCCTCGTCCAATGGTTCTCATGCTAAAGACTCAATTACTGAGGCCTAAGATAATATTTTCTCCTGGTCACGCTTTTTGATATTTCTGAATTACGAATACGGATATGTTACGAGGGCTTCGCACGAAAGAAGGCGAATCCAAGTAGTTATCATAGTGCACTTGAGGAATCTGATTTTTTTGGTTTATACAGTACCATACTATCGGGATTATGTGGCAATCTCTTCCAACTAGCTATAAATATGTTAAATATGCCTTAAATGAAAACCAAACTGGAGTTCATTAAAACAAATCTGGGTTCCAACGGTAATCGAGCCCATAACTACCAGGTTGAAAGACAAGCGACTTAACAACTTGGTCACGAAGGTCAAGGGTATTCAGCGCGATAATAACTAAACGTAGGCATGTTATATACGAGTACATGAATATTAACCTGTTCCCCGCGGGAAGCACAAACGCCTGTGATCTGACGACAATCCAAGTTTCAAATCACAAATACTTAAAAATAATGACAGAAAACCGGAATAAAAATTGAACTAAAATTTAAAATAATCTTTATTCTAGCGAAATCTTTGAAAACCTTGTCAAATAATACATTAGTTTATGAGATATTGTTGAATAAACAGAGCGCCGAATTTTTTTGGTTTCTCAATATTTCCAGCTATTGCGTCACATGTAACGACCTGTCGCGCGGATCGAGTCCTGCGATGAGTCTCTCTTACATAAATAAACATTACTAAGTCTCTCTTACGTAAATAAACATTACTAGTGCTATATGCATTTGATTGGGTGAGTGTAATGAATCATTGCTTTGGTCGTAGCATTCCTTTCTTTATGTTACGTAATGTTTAGTTTATCCCCTTTATTTAATGAGTCTCCTTAAGAGTAATGACTATTATTTATTGTCAGAAAATTACTTGAATGTCATGTTTACTTGGTGTTGTAATCAAATATCAGTGGTTCTAAACAAAATACGCGTTTAAACTTACAAATTAAAAAACGCCGAAATTGTGCCGCGCACAGGATTCGTGGAATTTGATTTTTAACGCGGTGAACAGGTTAAAATCACTAATCACATTTAAAAAAAAACTTTTATAGTTATAAATCTGTAAACAATATATGTAGTTCGTGTTCCAATGATTGTCGTCTACCCATTCTAACCGTCATTGGGTTCGAATATCAGATAAATATATGTTCACCACTCGCCTCGCCGTCAGCGGACTGGCCACTAGAGACATCTCCGAGCGACCGGACAAACTACACGAGTAGAGAGGCAAAGGGCCGCCAGGGGATCCCCTATTGGATTATTGCACGGCCCTTATTGGCCAAGTATGATTCGGTAACTTTGCATATTATTCGGGATCTCAAATAAACAGAACTGGATTAGGCTTTATATGTCCCAAATGACAAATTTTTTGTTTATTTTTTTTAGTTCACTTGTTTTAAAAGGTGCCAAAGTCACGAAATTGAATAGTATAAGACCAGATCAAATCAATGTGTTCATACGATAATAAGTCTAACATTTTACCCCTATTATTGGACTCATGTGATTATAAAGAAATTAACTGACGGCAAAGCAAGGGTGTGTTATGTCACCCTGGTTATTCATGTGTGACAGAACTACAGAAGTCCATGGGTGGCTTACAAAAGTTGAATGGGAATGTGTGTAGAGATCTCTATTCTGATTACATGGTAGTGCTAAGAGAAAATGAAGATGAACTCCACATTTTGATAAGTATATTGTTTGAGAAATGGGAAGAGAACGATCTGTGAATGAATTTCGCAAAATCCAATGTAATAGTAACACGAAAAGTGTGAAAGGAAAAGTAAATGCCATATATAGGTGAGAAATCAAAGATGAGAGTAAGTTGAGAAATTGTGTATTTTAGGTAGAATTTTCTCAGATGATGAAAGAGTAGCGAAAACTGGAAGATCCACATGACTTATATTTGCAGGAGGGAAAATGCATCTAGGATCGGGCGGCTGTTTCAAACAAAAGATCACTTGACCGACGTGAAAGACCATCTCAAGACGTTGATATTGGAGTGGCGAGGAGATCCTCGACTACGGGACCCATCAACGATGATGACGATAGATTTTACTCATGGCTTTATCCTATAATATTTTAATAGTTATACTCTATAAATTCCATACATTGCAAGCTTTCTTAGAATTATCCTTTCCCACAACCACAATTTTCCACTTATTTATACCCATTATCAAATATTTCTCAACATACTTGGCATACATTTTTTCAACCAGGATTGCCAAATCTAAGCCAGGATTTAATAAAAACAAATTTAATTCGTAAATTTGTGTTTTACAAAACAAATAAGACATAATATCGCAGGTAACAGGACAATAGCTTCATACCATACCGTACAATACTGTACTGTATGTACTCGTATATCAGTGTTCCTGAAACTTTTTCATATTATGGCCCCCGAAATCTGAAAAGTGAAATGTAAGACTCACAAAAAAATGGTTTTTATGTGCTTTGTTTTCCATTAATTATTATTATAGGCACAAACGTTTTAAATAATTAATATTGAGAATTGTTATAAGCAGTATTAGGGGGTTAACTATTTCTAAGTAATTAAATAGTAAGTTCATTAAGAATAAAATGACATGTAAGATCAATCAAAATAAAGTTAGTTCATAGTTATAATATATAAATTAGATTAGTTCTTATGGTATTAATTTGTGTATTGATAAAGTCTTTGGCAAATATTTGTGTTAGATTACAAGTCATATTTATAAAAAAACATATCATACGAAATAACCAAAAAAAATCTAAGTCACATAAAGCCAGCTTTTTACACTAATTTTAATCTCCGGAAACTCTTATTTAACGGGAAAGGCAAAAATGGAATACTTAGCAATAGTGCTGTGTATAAACTTTTATGTGCTGACTGTGATAATGTCTATGTGCTGACTGTTAAAGACAGGAATATCATTTGAAAAGAGATTTTGTGAACACAAATCCGCCTTAACAAATTTTCTAATTTATTCTGAAATGGCTAATCATTGTCACCGTTAAAACCATACTTTTTCTATCGATGATGCCAAATTCTGGCATATCAGTAGTAACGGAAATAAATTGAACAGATTAGAGGCCCTAGAAATTTCAGTACATCAAAGCGAACATCTGGTCCACACATATATACCAAAAATTACTCAACTGCTGGCCGAGATCGTCCCATGCCTCCCTCAGCCTTCAGTCCCCAACCCGAATGTACCAAACCCTTAGAAGCGTATATATCGGTACCAATTCGAACATAATTCAGTCTTGTTTGTGCTCCCCTAAAGATGAGGTGAAAGCTTTGAAACTGGTAAGGTTATACAAATACAAAAAGTGGAATAAACAGTGTTTGATAAAACAAATTACAATGTATTTAAACCTCCACAACGTTAATGCCTTAAATATACACCATAGATTACAAAAAGATTACAAAAATTTGGTTACTACAGTTGCAGTCTACACATACATTTTATTAAGCGGGGTGTGATTGCATATTTCCACATAACCAATCAAAATCCAGTACAAAATTTGACATAAATATTACCAGATCTTATTTTTCAAATATTGAATATACTATATTTTACGGATCTCTGGCAGGAGCTCCACGGCCCCTTAGGGAGTGAATCCTCTAATTTGAGAGGCACTGTAACGTATATCATACGCCCCATAATGTCCTGCCACGCTAACAATGTGGACATGTCGCATGAACTACATGTGTTCAAATAAAACAGACCGGCTCGTAGCACATGATGTTATCTGCCTCTAGGCGAGCCGATTTATTCCTGCTCAAATACTTGTTCAAAAACAAGTGTTATTGTGAACATTTTTCTTCCTCTTCTTGTTCCATTATCTCGATTCTGCACTATTCTAATTTCCATCATCTCTAAATATTAGTTTAAATGAACAGATCATATAATTATGTAGTAAATAAAGTCAACGGAGCACTTAAACATATATATATATATATATTTATATATATATATATATATATATATATATATATATATATATATATATATATATATATATATATATATATATATATATATATATATATATATATATATATATATATATATATATATATATATATATATATATATATATTATATATATATATATATATATATATATATATATATATATATATATATTATATATATATATATATACTATATATATATATATATATATATATATATATATATGATTTTTTGTTTGGTTTAAGCGAAGGGTTATATATGTTTATTTTAGGTTTTCAGTTACTTCGCGAACTGTAAATATTGGATTCTGACATCAGATCTACCTGGAGATCCATCAGCAGCTTCCTTACAGCATTTTTTTGGCCTGGATGACTCTTTAGTAACATAGTTCTCTGTTTTGGATATACAGGAGACGGTATCTATTTTAATTGGTATTTTGTGGGCTTATGACCACCTTTGAAGGCTGAGTTAAGTGCTCACTTTATGCCTAGGCAACATTCCTCATTATACCATAGATTCATCTCTATACATCATTTAAATGTTTTTATTCTTAGTGCAGACAAGATGGTTTTTAGTCTTTATGCCATTTGTTGACGAACAATGGTAAGATTTTTTATTAACAGATGTTGAGGAAACCTCTTTATTCTGTCAATACCTCATCATTGTTTGTTATACAAGCCGGATATTTTTTTGGCTTTTGACAAAGCCCATTACACTTCTGTAGAGGGTAATATGTGATTTTTTGTTTGGTTTAAGCGAAGGGTTATATATGTTTATTTTAGGTTTTCAGTTACTTCGCGAACTGTAAATATTGGATAAGGTGGTCATAAGCCCACAAAATACCAATTAAAATAGATACCGTCTCCTGTATATCCAAAACAGAGAACTATGTTACTAAAGAGTCATCCAGGCCAAAAAAATGCTGTAAGGAAGCTGCTG